>JBBGZY010000550.1:1272500-1897500 GCA_037952925.1 Lithobates clamitans | reverse complement strand
TATATATATAACCATCTTTTGAAATTAGAAATTCATATAGAATGAATTCAAATTCGAATAGAAAAGAAAATAGACTAGAAAAACAATAGAACAGAATAGAATAAAATATAATATATATATATTAGATTATTTTCTGTTCTATTGTTTTTCTATTCTAATCTTTTCTATTCAAATTTGAATTCATTTTATATGAATTTCGAATTTCAAAAGATGTATATAATTTTTTTTTCCTGATCTGTTCTATTGTTTTTCTATGATATATAAATATATATATAAAAAAAATTTCGAAATTCGAATTTCATATAGAATGAAATTGAATTGAAATAGAATAGAAAATAATATCTTAGAAAAACAATAGATCAGATCAGAAAATATATATATATATTTTATTCTATTCTGTTCTATTGTTATTCTATTCAATTCTTTACTATTCTTTACTATTCAAATTTGAAAAAAAGGACTTCAATTTTGTTTGGGAGCCACGTCGAACAACCGCGCAATTTTCAGTTAAAGCGATGCAGTGCAGAATCGCAAAAAGTGCTCTGGTCAGGAAGGGGGTAAATTCTTCCGGGGCTGAAGTGGTTAAAGACTTGTAGTTTTATTAGCTGTTTTTTTTTTTTTGACAGGGGCGCAGTTTCAGTGCTTGCCATAGGTGCCATTTTCACTAGATATGCCTCTGGGAGACACAGAGAGAGAGAGAAAGAGAATGTAATCATTTTTATTTACCAATGACGGATGCAGTCTGGGGTGCGCTCAATCCCTCTCACAGCTTTTACTGCCATGGTGACGCGAAACCATGCAGCGTTCTTCTGGTTTGCTGAAGAGGAATATTATCTGAATATTATCTGAATATTATCAAATTCGAAAATAGAAATATTTTCGAATGCGATTGAAATAATTTCTAATACAGTTGAAAAAATTTCGAATGCTGTTGAAATATTTTCGAATGCGGTTGAAATATTATCGAATCCGATTGAAATAATTTTGAATAAAGTTGAAATAATTTCGAATGCGGTTGAAATATTATCAAATTTGGTAGAAATATTTTCGAATGCGATTGAAATATTATCGAATACGATTGAAATAATTTCTAATACAGTTGAAATAATTTCGAATGCTGTTGAAATATTTTCGAATGCGGTTGAAATAATATCGAATCCGGTTGAAATATTTTCGAATTCGACCGATTTTCGAATTCGGTCGAAAACTAAACTGATTTGAAAAACGAATTTAATGAATTTAACGAATCTAACTAAACTAAATTAATTAAATAACAAATTAAAACGAAACTAAACAAATTTTTTCATTTTGCACATGCCTACCGCTGACCGCCCTGTCCAGCGAGGCCAATACATTGCCTTCCACATGCCGGTAGAGAGCCGGAATCGCCTTCCATGAGAAAAAGTGGCGTTTGGGTACCTGCCACTGAGGAACCGCACATTCCACAAACTCACGGAAGGGGACAGAGTCTACCAACTGAAAAGGCAGCAGTTGAAGTGCTAGAAATTTTGCCAAGCTAACATTCAACCGCTGGGCATGTGGATGGCTGGGAGCTTACTTCTTTCGGCGGTGCAGCAGCTGGGGCAGGGAAATTTGCCTGGTACAATCTGACGTTGGTGTACCGAAAGCAGATTGCCCACAAGTACTTGGCTGTGACACACCTAATTCTACACCTTCATTCCTCTCAGTGCAGGTCTCAGAGAGGACTAAAGGTATAGTGGGGTTGGAGATCTCAGCTGATGAGGAGCAAGGAGAGGTCCTCTTTGTTCTTTGGTGTGGGTCTTTTAAATACGCTTGCCAACGAACTGCATGGCAGGTCAACATATGTCTGGTCAAGCATGTGGTGCCCAAGCGGGAGATGTTTTGGTCACGCGAGATACGCTTGAGACATATCTTGCAAATAGCAGCAGTGCGATCTGATGCACTCATCTCAAAAAAAGCCCACACCAAAGAACTTTTTGAATAACGCGCAGAGACTGCAGCGCCCTGCACATGCGGAGCTTTGGGGTGTGATGCAGTCAGTGTGCTGCCCTTAGGCTGGCCCCTGGAGGGCATCCTACCTCGTTGGTGATGTGCCGCCTCCTCCTCCTCCCCTCTCCTATCAGGCACCCACGTTGAGTCAGTGACCTCATCATCCCCTCCCTCCTCATCACTGGAGCAAACATGGCACTATGCTGCAGCAGGGGGAGCATGACTGCCAGATTGCTGTCCTTCTTGGGCACCCCCTCTGTCCGTGCTCACGTTACTGCATTCATCTAGCTCAGTATCATCATCAGAGCCTTCCAAACGCTGGGCATCCTCCTGGAGCATGTATCCAACACTGTGGTCAAACAGTTCAAGGGACTCCTCAGGAGGACATGGTGGGGCTAGGGAAGGAGTCACTGATGACATTGAGCTGAGGGAAGAGGCCGCTGCTTAGCCAGACAAAGTACCCTGAGCATGGGTGAGAGGGGATGAGGAGGATGAGGACGGCTTGGTCATCCACTCGACCAAGTCTTCCGCATGTTGCGGCTCAACACGGCCAGCTGCCGAAAAAAAGGCCAAGCATGTCCCATGGCCAGGTGCTGATGAGGATGCACCGTCTCCACGACCAGCACTGTTGCCTCTAGACACAGAGCCTGCTTGCCCTCTTTTATTGGCTTGTGACCGTCTGCCTCTCCTTGTTGGCCTTCCAGACATACTAAAGGCCTGTAGCTGCACTAAGCTGGGATATATATATATGTACTGATACTGCAGCTAGCAAAATCAACTGCCTACCTGTACTATGAGAACACCACCAACCTTCTACAGGTAGCTTTAGCTGAACACTGTGCAGAGGTTGCACTACACTAACTTGTAGTTTTAGCTCAACACTGTGAGGAGGACACACTACAATAACTCTTAGCTTTAGCTGAACACTGTGCAGAGGTCGCACTACACTAACTTGTAGTTTTAGCTGACCACTGTGAGGAGGACGCACTACAATAACTTGTAGCTTTAGCTTAACACTGTGCAGAGGTCGCACTACACTAACTTGTAGTTTTAGCTGAACACTGTGAGGAGGATGCACTACACCAACTTGTAGATTTAGCTGAACACTGTGAGGAGGACGCACTACCCTAACTTGTAGCTTCAGCTGAACACTGTGCAGAGGTCACACTAAACTAACTTGTAGCTTTAGTTGAACACTGTGCAGAGGTCACACTACACTAACTTGAAGTTTTAGCTGAACACTGTGAGGAGGACGCACTACACTAACTTGTAGCTTTAGCTGAACACTGTGCAGAGGTTGCACTACACTAACTTGTAGTTTTAGCTGAACACTGTGAGGAGGACGCACTACACTAACTTGTAGCTTTAGCTGAACACTGTGCACAGGTCGCACTACACTAACTTGAAGTTTTAGCTGAACACTGTGAGTAGGTCGCACTACACTAACTTGTAGTTTTAGCTGAACACTGTGCAGAGGTCGCACTACACTAACTTGTAGTTTTAGCTAAACACTGTGCAGAGGTCGCACTACACTAACTTGTAGTTTTAGCTGAACACTGTGAGGAGGATGCACTACACCAACTTGTAGATTTAGCTGAACACTGTGAGGAGGACGCACTACCCTAACTTGTAGCTTCAGCTGAACACTGTGCAGAGGTCACACTAAACTAACTTGTAGCTTTAGCTGAAAACTGTGAGGAGGACGCACTACCCTAACTTGTAGCTTTAGCTGAACACTGTGCAGAGGTCACACTAAACTAACTTGTAGCTTTAGCTGAACACTGTGAGAAGGACGCACTACACTAACTTGTAGTTTTAGCTGAACACTGTTCAGAGGATGCACTACACTAACTTGTAGTTTTAGCTGAACACTGTGAGGAGGACGCACTACACTGACTTGTAGCTTTAGCTGAACACTGTGCAGAGGTTGCACTACACTAACTTGTAGTTTTAGCTGAACACTGTGAGGAGGACGCACTACAATAACTTGTAGCTTTAGCTGAACACTGTGCAGAGGTCCCATTACACTAACTTGTAGTTTTAGCTGTACACTGTGAGGAGGACGCACTACACCAACTTGTAGCTTTAGCTGAACACTGTGAGGAGGATGCACTACCCTAACGTTTAGCTTTAGCTGAACACTGTGCAGAGGTCACACTACCCTAACTTGTAGCTTTAGCTGAACACTGTGCAGAGGTCACACTAAACTAACTTGTAGCTTTAGCTGAACACTGTGAGAAGGACGCACTACCCTAACTTGTAGCTTTAGCTGAACACTGTGCAGAGGTCACACTAAACTAACTTGTAGCTTTAGCTGAACACTGTGAGAAGGACGCACTACACTAACTTGTAGTTTTAGCTGAACACTGTTCAGAGGATGCACTACACTAACTTGTAGTTTTAGCTGAACACTGTTCAGAGGACGCACTACCTTGTAGCTTTAGCTGAACACTGTGAGGAGGACGCACTACACCAACTTGTAGCTTTAGCTGAACACTGTGAGGAGGATGCACTACCCTAACTTGTAGCTTCAGCTGAACACTGTGCAGAGGTCACACTAAACTAACTTGTAGTTTTAGCTGAACACTGTGAGGAGGACGCACTACACTAACTTGTAGCTTTAGCTGAACACTGTGCAGAGGTCGCACTACACTAACTTGTAGTTTTAGCTCAACACTGTGAGGAGGACGCACTACAATAACTCTTAGCTTTAGCTGAACACTGTGCAGAGGTCGCACTACACTAACTTGTAGTTTTAGCTGACCACTGTGAGGAGGACGCACTACAATAACTTGTAGCTTTAGCTTAACACTGTGCAGAGGTCGTACTACACTAACTTGTAGTTTTAGCTGAACACTGTTCAGAGGACACACTACACTACCTTGTAGCTTTAGCTGAACACTGTGCAGAGGTCGCACTACACCTCTGCACAGTGAGGTAGTTTTAGCTGAACACTGTGAGGAGGACGCACTACACCAACTTGTAGCTTTAGCTGAACACTGTGCAGAGGTCACACTAAACTAACTTGTAGCTTTGAGATAAAAAAGGGGGCAAAAAAGGGGAAGGGGGAAATTGGGACTTTATATGATACACAACACTTGGGTGGAATGAATCAACCAATAAAGTAATTAGAATATTTATTGTTAACCATAATTGGGCATGGTGTACAGGTAACATTAATAGTAAACCAATATGTACAGTACAGAATTATGAAGAACATGGTTAGTAAATCACATAGCACTACAAGTAACATGATAGACATTGTTGCACATAATAGATAATGAACCAGCAACATACCCAATATATGAAAAAACATGGTAAAAAATATAAAATTACATAAGTGGTTATAAGATTGATTCAGACAATTACACCCATAGTATACACATGATTGCTGTGGCATAGCATCAAATATATATGCTCAATGCGTTTCGTGGGTTGTTTCCACTCATCAGGAGCAGCTATACATTGGAGGCATCTATAATGAATTAAAAATAATTCATCAATGGTAATTGATAAAAGAATAGGAAGAGAGGGAACACAAAGGGACTATGGTCCTAACATTCACCTATGGATAACTTGTAAAGAATATGGAGAGTATTAATAATAATGATGATATGCCGGATGTACTAGGAGGCAGAAGACATGTAAATTTATATTTTTTACCATGTTTTTTCATATATTGGGTATGTTGCTGGTTCATTATCTATTATGTGCAACAATGTCTATCATGTTACTTGTAGTGCTATGTGATTTACTAACCATGTTCTTCATAATTCTGTACATATTGGTTTACTATTAATGTTACCTGTACACCATGCCCAATTATGGTTAACAATAAATATTCTAATTACTTTATTGGTTGATTCATTCCACCCAAGTGTTGTGTATCATATAAAGTCCCAATTTCCCCCTTCCCCTTTTTTTTTTCTTTTATATATAAACATATGAGGGATGGATACACACACTTGTCTACGTTGTCACTTCCATGATTTCTCGTTGACTAGCATTAAGTGCCAGCTATAGGGTACCTGCTATACTGGGAATTATTTCTTGTTAGATACTTTGTGAGGTTACCCAATTGGGGGTTGCCGCAATCAGTCCCGGGAGCTGCGACGCACACCGCGGTTATCCCCCACCCCCACTCCGATCGCTATGATCGCTGGGGTTGGGGGCACGCATGCGCTGTGCGTCGACGCCACACCCACACGTCTTACGAGTGGCGTCATTCCTAAGGCCGCATGCAGACGTGCTTTCCATCTGCGTGCACCATGAGGGAGGTCAGATGCCCACTTAAGAGCACTTGCCGCTCTGACATGGTCGTCCCCTCTCTATCAGCATGCTGCGTGACGTTGGTGGGGCTTTGCTGGCGGCCGGGCTCCTCTTTCATCCTTAGTCCTCCTCGGTCTTTACCAGATTGGTTTGATTTTGGTTAATTTAGGTTGGCACTTTTAAAACTTAACTGGACTTCACTACGTATACTTTTACCCTTAGGTAATTTATATCCTATGGATTTTACCTCTGGCCTATGATGGCAAGTTTATTTTCACTACCTTCCTATTTCCTTTTTTATTCATTCCGGGTGCCTCTTATGGGTTATTCTACTTCTTAATTCTTTGCACATTCCCTTCATATCAGATCTACACATCTACTGATTTGTTTCTTTGATGCTAATACTTTTTATTTATTTATTGCTACAGAAGCCCTACTGGGCTTATTCTTATCACTACATATCTGTTGAAGGGCGATTCATCTCAGGTGATGTTCTCTTATTTCTATCTTCTCAGCCTGATTGTCGCCTGCTCGGCCATCACCTCAGCTCCCGGGGGGGTTGTCTTCTGCCTCCTAGTACCTCCGGCATATCATCATTATTATTAATAATCTCCATATTCTTTACAAGTTATCCATAGGTAAGAGTGTTAGGACCATAGTCCCTTTGTGTTCCCTCTCTTCCTATTCTTTTATCAATTACCATTGATGAATTATTTTTAATTCATTATAGATGCCTCCAATGTATAGCTGCTCCTGATGAGTGGAAACAACCCACGAAACGCGTTGAGCATATATATTTGATGCTATGCCACAGCAATCATGTGTATACTATGGGTGTAATTGTCTGAATCAATCTTATAACCACTTATGTAATTGTATATTTTTTACCACGTTTTTTCATATATTGGGTATGTTGCTGGTTCATTATCTATTATGTGCAACAATGTCTATCATGTTACTTGTAGTACTATGTGATTTACTAACCATGTTCTTCATAATTCTGTACTGTACATATTGGTTTACTATTAATGTCACCTGTACATCATGCCCAATTATGGTTAACAATAAATATTCTAATTACTTTATTGGTTGATTCATTCCACCCAAGTGTTGTGTATCATATAAAGTCCCAATTTCCCCCTTCCCCTTTTTTGCCCCTTTTTTATCTCAATTAACAGGGATGGAGACCTGTGTACGTTTAGTCATGGCCTCATATAAAGTCCCAATTCTCTTTCTCTTTTAACTTGTAGTTTTAGCTGAACACTGTGAGAAGGATGCACTACACTAACTTGTAATTTTAGCTGAACACTGTGAGGAGGACGCACTACACTAACTTGTAGTTTTAGCTGAACACTGTGAGGAGGACGCACTACACTAACTTGTAGCTTTAGCTGAACACTGTGCAGAGGACACACTACACTAACTTGTAGCTTTAGCTGAACACTGTGAGGAGGACGCACTACACCAACTTGTAGCTTTAGCTGAACACTGTGAGGAGGATGCACTACCCTAACTTGTAGCTTTAGCTGAACACTGTGAGGAGGACACACTACCCTAACTTGTAGCTTTAGCTGAACACTGTGAGAAGGATGCACTACACTAACTTGTAGTTTTAGCTGAACACTGTGAGGAGGACGCACTACACTAACTTGTAGCTTTAGCTGAACACTGTGCAAAGGTCGCACTACACTAACTTGTAGTTTTGGCTGAACACTGTTCAGAGGACACACTACACTAACTTGTAGCTTTAGCTGAACACTGTGCAGAGGTTGCACTACACTAACTTCTAGTTTTAGCTGAACACTGTGAGGAGGACGCACTACAACAACTTGTAGCTTTAGTTGAACACTGTGAGGAGGACGCACTACCCTAACTTGTAGCTTTAGCTGAACACTGTGAGAAGGATGCACTACACTAACTTGTAATTTTAGCTGAACACTGTGAGGAGGACACACTACACTAACTTGTAGTTTTAGCTGAACACTGTGAGGAGAACGCACTACACTAACTTGTAGTTTTAGCTGAACACTGTGAGGAGGACGCACTACACTAACTTGTAGCTTTAGCTGAACACTGTGCAAAGGTCGCACTACACTAACTTGTAGTTTTAGCTGAACACTGTTCAGAGGACACTCTACACTAACTTGTAGCTTTAGCTGAACACTGTGCAGAGGTTGCACTACACTAACTTCTAGTTTTAGCTAAACACTGTGAGGAGGACGCACTACAACAACTTGTAGCTTTAGTTGAACACTGTGAGGAGGACGCACTACCCTAACTTGTAGCTTTAGCTGAACACTGTGCAGAGGTCACACTAAACTAACTTGTAGCTTTAGCTGAACACTGTGAGGAGGACGCACTACCCTAACTTGTAGCTTTTGCTGAACACTGTGCAGAGATCGCATTACACTAACTTGTAGCTTTAGCTGAACACTGTGAGGAGGACGCACTACCCTAACTTGTAGCTTTAGCTGAACACTGTGCAGAGGTCACACTAAACTAACTTGTAGCTTTAACTGAACACTGTGAGGCGGACGCACTACACTAACTTGTAGCTTTAGCTGAACACTGTGCAGAGATTGCATTACACTAACTTGTAGCTTTAGCTGAACACTGTGAGGAGGACGCACTACCCTAACTTGTAGCTTTAGCTGAACACTGTGCAGAGGTCACACTAAACTAACTTGTAGCTTTAACTGAACACTGTGAGGAGGACGCACTACACTAACTCTAAATAGTCTAGCTGCCTGACTGTGGTACTAATAGGATCAAAAGAACAACAGCAATTTTCTTCAGGTAGCTGTAAATACTGTAACAAGACAAGCCTGCCTGTCAGTAGGAAGATAACAGGAACGGATCTAGCTAAACTGAATACAGTGTGTATATATATATATATATATATATATATATATATATATATATATGTACACACAAAACACCTGGGATGCATATATATACACAATACACTGTAAGTGCAGCTAACTCACTGACTGTCTTGCTTAATCTGACTAACTCAAATGAAATGACACTGTCTCTCTGTCTATCTAATGTTGACTAGTTCTGTATTTTGTGCATACACCTCAATCATTGTAGTAGTATGGACATATACATATCTAGATCTGAGAGATCTTACAACAAAGAGGTAGTTCGTTCCGCAATACACATTTATTAATAGGGTTACATAATCTATACAAAGTACACACCCAACAGTATTTACAACACAATGTACAGTGTAGGTCTCCTGGCTTACATGGTATTTACAAATTACCCACAACACCCATATTTACAGTACAGTATAAAATACAAGTATGTTAGATTACCTGTTAACTTCAGGTCAGCCCATGGTGACTGCTGTCTGTTCCCACACCAAAGAGTGAGTTAGCTTGGTCACAAAGCATTATATCCCCCCCCCACCTTTCTGTAGTGTGGCTAATATAATTCTCCCTAATTGGTCACTGTACCTAGTAAATGTATATTGGGCACAGCCTGATTGGATGAGTCAAAGAAGGCTGTTGTTTGCTACCCAGAGAAGATGTTCTCAGGGAGAACAAAAGGCCAACCTTTGAAGTTGAACTAATTACAATAACACCAACACAACACTCAGTATTTTAAATATATTTCCCTCTAACTGAAATATATTTCTAATTGCAATATTTTACAGCGATTAATGGAGATTTCACATAATCCAATAAGGCAACAGATGGCCCCTTGTGGCCAGTTGAAAATATGAGACTCGGCCACACCTAGAATAATGGTTTATGTGCAATCTCCTTCAATATCTGGCACGTTTGACTTTGTCCTCTGAAATGAAATAAAACTCTTTGAGAAGAAAAAAAAAAAAACTTTTAAACTCTCCATCTCTACAGTTCACACTTCTGGATCCCAGTATTGGTAGTCATCACTTGTTCTGGATGTCATAAGTCCAAAATAGAAATCATGAGAAACAGCACCAAAACAAAACAATAAGGAAAAAAAAACATGAGGATCCTTGTTCTCAACAGTCCAATAATAACAATAGTCCGATAATAACAGTACGAAAGTCCATAAGGCGAATTTGGTCATGTTGCCCTTGCTTCTGGGACGGCCTTCACTGGTGATTCCAAGTGGATACAGCATACAATAATAGCCTGGGGACCAGCTTTTCCTGGCTTTCTAAGATTATACTTTATTAATGTGGACAAAGGTAGAGAAATAAAAACACAAGTACATTTAAAACATATGCATTCAACTGAATGCTTGTCTGGTAAGTCTAAGCCGTAAGGACCTTTTGATTAGAATTGTCATAGATATACTGCGACATACTAATGAGACCCCTTTCCCAGTGACATGTGTAACAATTTGAATGGTTACGCCCTTCAGCCAGGTGTCTGATTTTCATCCCCCCATCTTTCTTCCTCCATTGTCATATGCCTGCAAGTACCTCTGCCCCACCTTCTGTGGAATACCACGTTGTGTGTGCGTGTATGACCCTTCACGTGTTCCGGGGAGTTTTGTTGCCATCGCAACTCACCACTAACTCCTTTTTACTGGAACTGTGTTCCGTTCAACCTTGGCTGGTGCCAAACCTTTGGGCATATAGCTCCGTCCTGCCTTTAGCAGGCTACAGAAGAGGTCATCACTTTAAGAGTTCTCCGTGCAGATTAGGCAGTGTCCCCTATGCAGACAAAAATAATTCGGAATACGGATGAGTGTGATGTCATCAGTCACTAGTGGCTTCAGGAACAATCAAACTAAATTACTCTTAAGTACAATTGTACTATACTCCCTGCTATTTGCCAATCACTATGAGTATCATCAGTCCCAGTATATCTATATGATATTCACACAATGCTCTTTGAACTTGGTTATGGCACAAAAAAGAAAACTGACCAACAAACAAACAAAAAAAAATTTGATCAATGACCACATATGATGACTGCCCAATATTAGAACTGTAGAGAGGATTGTATGTCACATATACACAGAAAATAGTCACTTGACTGTTGCTAACACCCAGATGTTACTGTCATAGTTGGTAATAGCTACAATCACATACATTTATAACAATTATCCAATGTCGAAAGAGGGAAGAAAAACTGTTGGAACTTGGTCCATCCCCAAAATGCTATAGGGAAGCTTTAATATTCTATATCAACATTTCTAACCATTTTAAATGTTCTCCATATAATGTTCCCCCCTACTCCCCTCTTTTTTTTTTTTTTTAATAATTTATTTATTTATTTCACCCTAGTGACACCAAACTCAAGAATCACCATACAAAAAAAAATAAAAAATAAATAAAGGTACTATAGGAAAGAAAGAAAAATAACAAATAGTAAACATTAAAAAAAAAAGTAATAATTAAAAAATTAAAAATCTTTCTTCCCCCCTTTTGTTTTTTTTTTGTAAACAAAAAAAAATTACCGTTAAGAAAAAAAAAAAGAATAAAAATGAAAGAAAAAAAAAAATGTAACAAATTTAAAAAAAAAATTGAATCTGTATTCTGTCAAAAAAAAACATTGACCGTTAAGAAAAAAGAAGAATAAAAATGAGAGAAAAAAAATGTAACAAATTTAAAAAAAAAATTGAATCTGTATTCTCTCAAAAAAAAAAAACATTGAAACTGCCTTCAAACATTGTAGCCATTCAAAAGGCAACACCCTCTGTAGGTGGTGATTAACATATTAATTGACTCTCAGTGCAAATCTATTTGCAATTCAATCAGGCCACAAGAACTTGTATTACAGAGAGCAGGATCTCTGTTTAAAAAAAAAAAGTTTAAATTTTTTTTTTTTTTTTTTTTTTTAGAATTTAGTTGGGCCTGACTGCAATTAATTGGATTCAAGGCTTCTCCTTAAAACAAAAAAAATAAAAATTATGTTTCAAGGTCCTCTGTGTTTCAAAGTATTTTGTCCAGTCTGGGTCCAATCATTTGTCCTTGTCTGTGTATGTCTCCTAAAATACAAAACTCAAAAATTAATAACACCTCACTGTACCTCTCTGAGAGGTTCATAATGGACTAAACTAGTAGTGGATGATTGGAACAGACTTTCAGCTGAGATAATGCGTCCATCCACAGTAAGTACAGTCGAAAATGTACAGACACACCCACATATCTGTACTCTGACAAACAAAAAGTTATAGGAAAACCTGGTGTGTTTGTAAGTACTTAACCTGTAGACATAAAACCTTTACACATATTAACAGCACATGCGTCAGTTTGGAAGGACAAGCAAAACACCAGACCTACTGAATCCATAAGATGCCACAAAGGTGCAAAGCAATGCATTGTTATGTATTTTCCACGTATCAGAGTGAATGAAACTTCACTCTAAGCCACAGGAAAGGAAAAATTATCAAAACAAAATCCCTACAGTTTCTCAGAGCTATAGGGATCGAGATCTCTTATCTGTGCACAGGTTATTTATTCGCGAATACATATAAACTTGTAAAAAAAGTATTATTTTAAACTGGTACCAGTATTGAGCTCATTACAAATGAGAAAAATTAATAAAATAATCGTAAACAGTACAAAGCATGCGCATTAGTGTGATCACACTTATTGATGGCCATAAAAACAATGTACGCCCCTACAAAAAAAAAAAAAAAAAATCTTTCTTTACACATGGACAGTTCATACCCATGCATTCCATCACTCAGACACACACATTCATTTAGATTGAACCCATACATTGTGGATAGAGCTTTGTTAATTACAAATGAATTGTTGTGTTTACGCAAACAGGAGAAAGGAAACAAAAAAAAAACAAACAAAAACCAAGAACACCAACCAAAAACAAATACATAAATAAAAAAAATATATAAAAATGAAGCAAGAGTAGGCTTCTGTACTAAACACTACTTGTACCCTATACCTTTGAATATTTATGGCAGTCTTCTGATCCTTTGGGGAAGATAAACACCTGTATTACTAATAACCATGTTTGAATACCTAGCCTAATATACATTACCTTAGGTGTATGTATTTATGTATAAATACATCTATATTGATACACCTGATTAATATGTAAATACTTTTTAATGAGCTCCCTGCACCTGGAAAATATAACTTAGACAAAAGTTATTACCCTTTTCCCTTTCTTTCACACAAAGAAAACAAACACTGAGACATTGTTACATTTACATATTTACATTGGTATATGTTCACTGACATTCACCCTTGGATCTGGTGAAAACAAATGACTCAGATCATAGACATCTGAATGACACATTAGATCTGGTATTTCTTTTGCTTTTTCTACATTGCTTATATTTAAGGTTTGTTCCCAGTAAGGTAAAGTCCTAGCAGATAGCATAGATAGGTTGGCCCCCCCTCCAGTATTTTCTGCTTGAATGGAACAGATGGTTTTCTGTGGGACCTTAACAATTTGATCAAAAGATTGTTTTATTTCTTTCAGTTCTTTCCTACACTGTACCACATCTGCATGGCATGCTTCATATTTTACCATAAGAACATGTTGTGATGTTTCCATTATTTTATTGGTATTTTCCCAATTATGAATATGCGACTTCAGTAGTTCAATCTCATTTTCAAGAGAAGTAATTGTGCTAATTAACATAACCTCTTTCAGAACTGATTTCCTGTGCTGTAATCTGAGATCACTTTCCATGGAATTTACATTCAAAGGGGAGCATGAGGCTATTTGCCTTTGACTAGTACCTGGGGGGCCATGCCTATAGATCTTATCTTTGGAGGCATTGTAATTGTAATGGTGCCTCTTTCTGTTTGAAAAGGTGGCAAATTCTCCTGTAGTGTGACTTGCTAAACAGGTTTTGTTGTTTGCACTCTGGTGATAAATCTTTGATTTCACAGAATTAGACCTTCTGGCTACATGAAAAAATTTGTGCATACAGTCCATGATGCATTGATATGAATCTTTAAGGGGATTTATAAAAAATCCACATTTAATTTTAAATTTTGGATGGGCATTAGCTATTAGGAGGGTTTTGTACTCTGGGTCCTCTCTGTGTACGTTTCTCCGTTTGCCTACATAGTAAGCTGACCATAGCCTGTTTGCATAAAGAAGTGGAATCTCATTATTTTCCTGTTTTGTTCTATACGCTGCTTTTAAGCCTAGGTCAAAGGGACATATTATTTTTAGCAATTCATCTACAGTTTCATTGTAATCTGCTCTTCCTTCTTTAACATGGTCTGGTAGGGAAGACCATGTGTCTAAGTTAACGGTTAATAGTAAAACTTTAACCTGATCTCTGGAGTTGGCAACTCCCAGCAATTTACATCGTTGCAAGACATTATCTGCATGAAATGTTATGTGCACTCCTGGCAACAGTTTGCCAATATTGTTAGCTACAAGTAGCACATTTTCTAAAGACTGTCTGTCCTCCCTATCCATCTTTTGTGCTGTGCTCTCAATTCCTGTTGATATGCATACATACAGGAAACATTTTACAAAAAAAATTTTTATTTTTTTTTTAAATAGACTGAATCTTCATGCATAGAAACATTGGGCAACAGCTCTTTTAATCTCCTTCTAATGCATCTGGACTCTTCATGTACCAATTCTATATTATATTTAGCTTTTAAAAAAAGTTATGTGTTCCTCGTAGGCTCCCTATTAATTACCCACTGTAGAACACAGCTATTTCTTATAGCCCATTTCTATATCGAGCACATAGAGCACCCAATGTTCATTTTTTTAGCATTCAAATGAAAAACCCTTTCAAAGTGTGCCTTTTGTAGATATTGCAACCCCTTGAGATATTGCTGAAAGAGACCACCAAATTTTTCTGTCCATTCGCCGGTCGCCATTTTGTTGACTAGTTCTGTATTTTGTGCATACACCTCAATCATTGTAGTAGTATGGACATATACATATCTAGATCTGAGAGATCTTACAACAAAGAGGTAGTTCGTTCCGCAATACACATTTATTAATAGGGTTACATAATCTATACAAAGTACACACCCAACAGTATTTACAACACAATGTACAGTGTAGGTCTCCTGGCTTACATGGTATTTACAAATTACCCACAACACCCATATTTACAGTACAGTATAAAATACAAGTATGTTAGATTACCTGTTAACTTCAGGTCAGCCCATGGTGACTGCTGTCTGTTCCCACACCAAAGAGTGAGTTAGCTTGGTCACAAAGCATTATATCCCCCCCCCCACCTTTCTGTAGTGTGGCTAATATAATTCTCCCTAATTGGTCACTGTACCTAGTAAATGTATATTGGGCACAGCCTGATTGGATGAGTCAAAGAAGGCTGTTGTTTGCTACCCAGGGAAGATGTTCTCAGGGAGAACAAAAGGCCAACCTTTGAAGTTGAACTAATTACAATAACACCAACACAACACTCAGTATTTTAAATATATTTCCCTCTAACTGAAATATATTTCTAATTGCAATATTTTACAGCGATTAATGGAGATTTCACATAATCCAATAAGGCAACACTAAGCATGCTGGAACACACTAAACAGGGCCACCGAGCAGGCGGCCTTATATAGTGTGGGGTGTGTTCTAAACCCCCGAGCCATAATTGGCCAAAGCCACCCTGACTTTGGCCAATTACAGCTCCCTCCACTGACGGCGCTGTGATTGGCCAAGCATGCGGTCATAGTGCATGCTTGACCAATCATCAGCCAGCAATGCACTGGGATGCCGCAGTGAATTATGGACCGTGACGCGCCACGCGAATTTGGTGCGAACGGCCCATAACGTTCGCAATTCGGCAAACAATCGAACAGCCGATGTTCGAGTCGACTCGAACGCGAAGCTCATCCCAACTTAGCACCAGTGGATGGGATTTGGCTGCTCTGATCTTTACATGCACTACTAACACTGGGAGGTGGAGGCTCCTCTGATGAATTTCTTTGGTGAAGCGCTGCTGAATTGATTGGACTTTTTATAAATATTTAAGGACTATGTATTTTGATTAAGCAGCAGCTACCTGTGGTTAGAGTTTGTATTGAGATATAGATGTATTTCTTTTTCCCCAGGAGTGCATAGTACTGTGATCATATATATATAAGAATTGGCCTTGCTGTAAAAAATTTTAATTTGACGCCCCTGTCACACAGTTGCAGAAAAATTGGTCTTTGAGTGTTGTTGGTGCCTTCACCCCACAACCTTCTAGAGGTAGTCTAATGCCGCGTACATACGAGCGGACTTTACGGCAGACTTTGCCCAGCGGACGGGATTTCGTCGGACAATTTGATCGTGTGTGGGCTCCAGCGGACTTTGTTTTCTCAAAAGTTGGACGGACTTAGATTTGAAACATGTTTTAAATCTATCCGTCGAACTCGAGTACGGTCGAAAAGTCTGCTCGTCTGTATGCTGGTTCGACGGACAAAAAGCCACGCTAGGGCAGCTATTGGCTACTGGCTATGTACTTCCTTGTTTTAGTCCGGTCGTACGTCATCATGTACGAATTCGACGGACTTTGGTGGATTGTGTGTAGGCAAGTCCATTCATTTGGAAAGTCCATCATAAAGTCCGTCGAAAAGTCCGCCGGGCAAAGTCTGCCGTAAAGTCCGCTCGTGTGTACGCAGCATCAATGAAAGCAAGAATTGGCCTAGGTTGGAGAGACTTTTTGTGACGACAACACGCATCAGCTGGCAGTCTGAAAGCTTGCAGTTGTGTCTGTATCGATTTCTTTGCTGTTTTTGTGCAAAATTTGGAATAAAGCAACCATTTTTACTGCACTAAAGTTTCCTTTTTTTCTAAACCTTTTACATATACTGGAGAAACACAAGACCAAAAAATTGGAAGCTTTGGAATCTTTTAATCATCCTTTCTGTCTGTGGCAATGGAGAGTGGCTAATGGTTGGAGTGTACCGAGTGGAATACTACAGGTGATCACTGTGTATATCAGGTGTGTCTGACCCTTATAATCTGGTCTTGTCTGGTAAGAGGCCATCTGGCTTTATATTTCTCCGCTGGGATAATAAAAACATCCATTTGCTGATATTGCAGATATCAAGGCTCCGCATCAGAAGTTTACATGAACGCTTTTTTTAATTAGTTGATCCGTGGCTTTGTTTTTGGGACTTTCATATAATACAGCATAATTACATGTTTATCTGATTATTTGTATTAATTGATTTTTATTGAGTGTTGGACTAATATTTTAAGGTATATAACAATTACACTGTATGCTGTTTAGGTTTGCGTAATTCCCTCTTTTATATATTATATATATATATATATTATATATATATATATATATATATATACGTGTGAATTGAGTATTTAATTCTTGGGAGTAGCGGCACCTACACATATAATTTTTCATATATATATATTTTGTGTGTATATATAGATTCCTTATATATACATATATAATTTTCTTTGGAAATAATTTTTCACATTATATATATATATTTCCACATATTTATTAACTTTTATATATTCACATTTGTTTATTTTTGCTAATAAGCATAATTACGTTATATCTATTTTTTTAACAAATTACAATATTTTTTACATATTCACAATTTTTGGTTCGTTATTAAACCTAATCACATCACTATTTTTGGTAATATATAAACTATATAAGAATTGGCCTTGCTGTAAAAAAATTTAATTTGATGCCCCTGTCACACAGTTGCGGAAAAATTGGTCTTTGGGTGTTGATGGTGCCTTCACTCTGTAACCTTCTAAATATAGTCTTGATGAAAGCAAGAATTAGCCTTGCTGTAAAAAATTGAAGTTTGATGCCCCTGTGAAACAGGGGCAGATAAATTGGTCTTTGGGTGTTGTTGGGGCCTTCACCCCGAAACCTGTCACACAGTTGCGGAAAAATTGGTCTTTGGGTGTTGATGGTGCCTTCACTCTGTAACCTTCTAAATATAGTCTTGATGAAAGCAAGAATTAGCCTTGCTGTAAAAAATTGAAGTTTGATGCCCCTGTGAAACAGGGGCAGATAAATTGGTCTTTGGGTGTTGTTGGGGCCTTCACCCCGAAACCTTCCTGAGGTACTTTTAATGAAACCAAGAATTGGTCTTGCTGTAAACAAATTGAAATTTGACGCCCCTGTCACACTGTTGTGGAAAAATTGGTCTTTGGGTGTTGTTGGTGCCTTCAGTGCGTAATCTTCTAGAGGATGTCTAGATAAAGCAAGAATTGGCCTTGCTGTAAAAAAATTTAAATTTGATGCCCCTGTGACACAAGTGCAGAAAAATTGGTCTTTGGGTGTAGTTGGTGCCTTCACCCCGTAACCTTCTAGAGATACTCTTGATGAAACCAAGAATTGGCCTTGCTGTAAAAAAAAAAAAAAAAAAATTGATGCACCTGTCAAACAGGTGCGGAATAATTGATCCTTGGGTGTTATTTGTGCCCATGAAAACTGTACCAAAAAATTACTTCTAGATAAAATCAACACCCACAAAGCTAGATAGCCTAGACAGTCTTGCGAAGACTTAAGATCCCAATAACACTTATTATCAGAGACATCGGTGTCAGGGGCTTGATAGCTGCTACTAATCCAGGACTGATTCATTTTTACAAATGTCAGCTGGTCAATGGAGTCTGTGGACAAACGTGCACTTTTATCTGTCACAAAACCTCTGGCAGCACTAAGTGCTTGTTCGAAAAGCACACTGGATGCAAGGCAGCCCAGTAGCTAAATTGCATACTAAGAAAGTTCTGGCCAGTGGTCTACTCTCATGACCCAAAAACCCAGTGGATGGTCTACTGCAGGGTTTCTCAACACCAGTCCTCAAGGCGCCCCAACAGGTCATGTTTTCAGGATTTTCCTCAGATGAAACGGGTGTGGTAATTACTAAGGCAGAGAAACTGATCAAATCACCTGTGCAGAATAGTGGAAAGCCTGAAAACATGACCTGTTGGGGTGCCTTGAGGACTGGAGTTGAGAAACACTGGTCTACTGGAAAGCTCTCCATGTCTATTTTAACCCCTAGATAATCTTCCACTATTTGATGTAGACGTTGCTGATGGGATGTTGAAGCTGACAGCCCTGGGTGCCAAGGTCCAAAACATTTTTGAAATGTATCACTCTACCGCTCCTCTTTTGACCAACAGAAGCCTCAAAAGTAGCTTTTTCATGAGACTGTAACCTACCAGAGTCTGGAAAGATGTTACATAAACTCCTCTTTAAGGTGTCCTCAAGATATTTCATCCTTGCTCCCTCTGTGAGGACAGGATGAGTTCCAAGTAGGGATGGGCTTTATGTTTCGGGTCGAACATGAGTTCAACTCGAACATTGGCTGTTTGCCCGTTCGCTGAACAGCGAACAATTTGGGGTGTTCGCGGCAAATTTGAAAGCCGCGGAGCACCCTTTAAAAGTCTATGGGAGAAATCAAAAGTGCTAATTTTAAAGGCTTATATGCATGATAT
Organism: Lithobates clamitans; assembly: GCA_037952925.1. Taxonomy (NCBI): domain Eukaryota; kingdom Metazoa; phylum Chordata; class Amphibia; order Anura; family Ranidae; genus Lithobates; species Lithobates clamitans. Next base: position 1,877,932 of record JBBGZY010000550.1, on the reverse strand, counting down.
TGTCATAAAAAGTGTTTGGGAACCTGGGTCCTGCCCCAGGGGACATGTATCAATGCAAAAAAAAGTTTTGAAAACAGCCGTTTTTTCGGGAGCAGTGATTTTAATAATGCTTAAAGTGAAATAATAAAAGTGTAATATTCCTTTAAATTTCGTACCTGAGGGGTGTCTATAGTATGCCTGTAAAGGGGCGCATGTTTCCCCATGTTTAGAATAGTCTGACAGCAAAATGACATTTCTAAAGGAAAAAAAGTAATGTAAAACTACTATCGCTACTATCACTACTAACTACTGTAAAACTACTATCGCCAGTGCCGGCTGTAATGAATTGTCGGTCCGGCAATACACATAAAAGTTCATTGATAAAAACGACATGGGATTTCCCCACAGGGGAACCCCGAACCAAAATTAAAAAAAAAAAAATGGTTTCACTTTAAGCATTATTAAAATCACTACTCCCGAAAAAACGTCCATTTTTAAAACTTCTATTTGCATTGATACATGTCCCCTGGGGCAGGATCCAGGTCCCCAAACACTTTTTTATGACAATAACTTGCATATAAGCCTTTAAAATGAGCACTTTTGATTATTCATGTTCGTGTCCCATAGACTTTAACGGTGTTCGCGTGTTCGAACAAATTTTTTGCCTGTTCGCATGTTCTGGATGCGAACCGAACCGGGGGGTGTTCGGCTCATCCCTAGTTCCAAGACTTTCCCCTTGTAACAGGGGTCAAGTAGGGTTGCCAACCAGTAATGATCCATATCCTTGATGCCTCAAATTCTCGGGTCCTTTCGCAGGCTTTGACAAATAAGGGTACCCATGCACCGTAAGCTTGCAGAGGCATGAGAAGCAGAGTCTGCATAAAGCGGGCCTTAAGAGGAAAGGAAGTCCTTCTCTTCCTCATGCTGCTCTGCCTCAAGTGCCCAGTCCATAATGCCACACAGAGTATGCTCCAGCAGGAACACAAGAGGAATTGTATCACTAATGCATGCATTATCACAGCCCCTCATCCTTGTTGCCTCCTCAAATGGTGACAGTACTGTGCATGCATCCTTTACCAGCAGCCGTTGGCATGGGGAAAAAATAACTGAGGTGTCCTGAGCACAGGTACTGATTAACGGTCACTTGGTGGGCATGTCACAAATCAGACAGTTTTATGGGCTGTGTAGGACTGCCTGAAATGGCTACAGACTCCTCTGGCCTGCTTTTGAAGATATTGCAAACCTGGGTACCTGTTTTAAAAAATGCTGCACCACCAAATTGAGGACATGTGCCAGGCATGGCACATGTGTCAACTTTCCCTGTCAAAGGACAGACAAAGGTTAGTGCCATTATCACACTCCACCATTCTTGGCTCAAGCTTCTGTGGCGTGAACCATCTCTGGGCCTGCCCCCGCAGAGCTAAAAGAATCTATGCTCCGGCGTGGCTCCTGTCCTCTAGACAGACCAGCTAAAAACACTGCATAGCATCTTTTAGTCTGACTCCTTGAATGGCTCCATGAAGGCTTAGGGGTACTGGTGGTCCATAGGACAACCAAGCAAAGGAGGGTGTGGAGTTTATGTAACATCTTTCCAGACTCTGGTAGGTTACAGTCTCATGAAAAAGCTACTTTTGAGGCTTCTGTTGGTCAAAAGAGGAGCAGTAGAGTGATACATTTCAAAAATGTTTTGGACCTTGGCACCCAGGGCTGTCAGCTTCAACATCCCATCAGCAACGTCATCAAATAGTGGAAGATTATCCAGGGGTTAAAACAGACATGGAGAGCTTTCCAGTAGACCATCCACTGGGTTTCTGGGTCATGAGAGTAGACCACTGGCCAGAACTTTCTCAGTATGCAATTTAGCTACTGGGCTGCCTTGAATCCAATATCATCAACATCAGCTGTATGGAGACATGACGGCAATACAAGCTCCATCCCTGAGCCCTGTCCTGCATTCTTCCTAGTTGCAAGCAGAGTTACCCAGTGTTCTGTGAACGAAATATATTGTCCCTGACCATGCATACTGGTCCATGAGTCAGCAGCAAGGTTGACCTTGCAGCTGACTGCCTTGCCCCATGATGTCAAAACATTGCTTCCATCTGATGGTACAGAGCCGAAATGGCCTTACATGAAAAGAAATAGTGACTGGGAACATGCCATTGGGGTACAGCCACATTCTGCAAATTCACAGAAGGGGGCAGAATCCACCAGATGGAAAGGCAGGAGTTGTAAAGCCAGCAATTTTGACAAGCTGGAATTCAGATGCTGGTCATGTGGGTGACAGGGAACGTAGGTTTTTTCCACTGCAGCAGCTGGAGCAGTAACTTTGCTGGCTATACTCTACAGCTGATGGTGTGTCTCTTCAGACATATTGCAAGGACCTGTGGAACCCTTTGCTATACCATCATCCCTGTCAGTGGAGGCTGCTGAGAGGTCATGAGATATAGTGGGGTTAGACATGAGAGGTGAGAAGAGGAGAATAATTGTGTCCCCTGTGTGTGGCTTTCAGGTGCTCTTGCCAATAGGCTGAGTGGTGGTAGGTTAAATGCCTTGTCAAGCATGTGGTACCCAAATGGCTGGTGTTTTTGCCATGCTTGATCTGCTTGCAGCAGAGTTTGCAAATTGCAACAGTGCAATTGGCCGCTCATGTGCTAAAAAAGGCCCACACAGCTGAGCTGTGGGAAGTGGGCCAGGAGATAACAGCTCCACAATATTATGGCATAGGATGGCTACTCTATACTCTTCCATGATGCCTGCCTCTGGAGGACATTCTGTCTTGTTGAGGTTGTTTCTCCCCCTCACATTCCCACTTTGCTCTATCCGGCACCCAAGTTACCTTAGTGACTTCATCATCAGCATCCTCTCCCTCCTCATCATCACTGGAGCCAACTTGCGATGGGGGGAACATGACTGACAATTTGTTGTTTATCAGTGTTTTCCCCTCTCTGTAGGCTCATGTTAGTCCCTTCCTCTACCTCAGAACCAACATCAGAATCAAGTAATGTCTGTGCATCCTCAAGAAGCAAGTGGCTGATGCTGTATTCAAATAACTCAGCTGACTTCTCCATGCATGATGCTGGGGCTTTGGCAGAAGTAGCTAGGAGGCAAAATAAGCCACTCTGGCAGCTGCCATGGACTGCACACCAGTGCCAGCCTGGGTGATAGAGGAGGAGGAGGTTAAGGATGGTTTAGTAAGCCAGTCCATCACCTCCTCTACATGTTGTGGCTGGATAGCATGGGCAACATTACTAAACAGAGACAAAGGTGCCCTGCCTGAAGATGGACAACGTCCACCTTTGCCTGTGGATACAGATGCTGCTGGTCCCCTCATAGGAACACCAGCCTCTCCTTGTTGGCCTCCTAGACATGATGGTGGGCCTATTACCCAAATTTTATAGATAGCGGGAAATGTGCAACTGGATGCACTTTATTCAATAAAAAGTGGTGTTTAGTGCACTTTAAACTAAGGACTGACGCTGACAAAAATGTAAAAACTATAAAAAAAAAAGAAAGGGAGAACACCACATCACAGTCATAAAAACTATGACTGACCATTTAAAAAAAGGGGGCAGACAGGGGACAAAAAAAACACATAGCAACCAAAAAAAGGGTATAAGGCACTGTATATAGCACTAAATGTTAAACACTGCATTACACTAACACACTACACTGGCACACTATTCTCACACACTATACTAACACCAGAACAACACTCTACACTCAAGGGTAACAATAAGTGAACACCCTAACTGCTAATAGCAAAACGAGCCCTGCTCTATCTATATCCACTCCAACACACTACAAGAGATGTCTATGGGAAGCTAGCTTTTAGAGTGTGGAGTGGGATTATGAGCACTGAGCCGTGATTGGAGAAAGTAATCATCACTTTGTCCAATCTGGGCTCTGACAGTGCTAATTGGCTAAGCCTTGCATCTGACCTGTGGTCAGGTGCAAGGCTTCATCCAATTAGGGCCCTAGAATGCTCTGTGAAGCACACAGTGCATTGTGGGGCACTCGGTGGGTGAACATCCGCTGAGCTACACACAAATTCGGATGTTCACCGAACAGGCAAAGTTCGGGACGCACTTTTGGTGGGCTCCAACTGTTCGCCCATCTCTACTGTCCACCAGTTCCATGGTTACCAACTTTTGGTTTATAGGTGTGTTTGTAGTGTGTGAAAGGTGGTGAAATGAAACGTGGGTGTGGCTTATCTAAAATGGTTGTGGTTAAACCAGTGTGCTTTAGACATAATGGACATGACAAAACAGAGAAAAGGTTTTATTAATATTATGATATATTTTTCTTTCATATGAAAATTATGGTAGTTTACAGCTCCTTAGGGTTCCGTTCACACTATTGGACCGTGCCAACCAAATTGATCTTTATGCACATTGGTACAATGCAATGCCATTTTGAATGGCATCTGAGCAGCTTCCCAACACACTTGCTTTACAACTCAGCACAACACATGGAAACACACTACCATGTAATAACTTGCGTTGCTCTGCCAAAAATGCTGCATGCAGCGTATTGGGTCATTAGGCAGCCTATTCAAACAAATATATTGCCCTAATGCAAAAGATATAAATAGATTACCTAATATTGCACAATGGTGTCAACAGAGCCTGTTTCCTTTCTAAAAGTACACATTTTATCTGCAATCTGTTTGTTTTATAAAGAGGTAAAATTATGTTTTAGGTACAAATCATGCTGAAGATAAACTATATTACCAAAAGTATTGGGACGTCTGCTTTTAAACGCACATGAACTTTAATGGCATCCCAGTCTTAGTCCGTAGAGTTCAATATTGAGTTGCCCCCCCCTTTGCAGCTATAACAGCTTCAACTCTTCTGGGAAGGCTGTCCACAAGGTTAAGCCTGTGTTTATGAGAATGTTTGACCATTCTTCCAGAAGAGCATTTGTGAGATCAGGCACTGATGTGGACAAGAAGGCCTGGCTCACAGTCTCTGTTTTAATTCATCCCAAAGGTGTTCTATTGGGTCTATAGGACTCTGTGCAAGCCAGTCAAATTCCTCCACCCCAAACTTGCTCATCCATGTCTTTATGGACCTTGCTTTGTGCACTGGTCCAAATCATTTGGTGGAGGGGGATTATGATGTGTTTTTTTTTTTTTTCACAGGTTAGGCTTGGCCCCTTAGTTCCAGTTAAGGGAACTCTTAAGGCATCAGCATACCAAGGCATTTTGGACAATTTCATGCTCCCAACTTTGTGGGAACAGTTTGGGGATGGCCCCTTCCTGTTCCAACATGACTGCACACCAGTGCACAAAGCAAGGTCCATAAAGACATGGATGAGCGAGTTTGGGGTGTAGGAACTTGACTGACCTGCACAGAGTCCAGACCTCAACCTGACAAAAAACCATTGCACAGAGCAGGTAAGTATGACTTTAATATCACTTTAAAGCACATGAGTAACATTTTCATGATATCATTAAAAAAGAGAGGGGACAAATTATTTAATAAGAGCTTATTGGGGTTAAAGTTATTAGCTTTAAACCCTCCTGTTTTTTAACATATTCATGTTCATTTTACAATCATTTACCTTTTTTTAAATATAACTGTTGACATATTCTTTTTTAAATCTTTAAAAGCTATTGCTTTATATCCCCTAGTCTTATTTCCCTGAACTTCCAGTTGGGAGGGTGTTCACTGTAAATATCATAAAATAAGCCAAATGACTTCCTGCAGCAGGACTTCATGACCCATCATCCTTAGCACCAAAACACCATGTGCATGCATGACCAGCTTTGTAATTCAGTTGGTCCCTCCACACACAACTGCGAATTAACCCCTTCCCGACCGCCGCACGATGATATACGTCGGCAGAATGGCACGGGTGGGCAAAAGGGTGTACAGGTACGTCCCCTTTAAGAAGCGCCATTGTGGGTGCACGCCTGCCGCATGCTCCGTGACCGTGGGTCCCGCGGACTGGATGTCCACCGGGTGCCCGCGGTCGTGTTATGGAGTGGAAGAACGGGGAGATGCTTTTGTAAACAAGACATTTCCCCGTTCTGCCTAGTGACATGACAGAGATCACTGCTCCCTGTCATCGGGAGCAGTGATCGCTGTCATGTGAGTTGTAGCCCATCCCCCCACAGTTAGAATCACTCTCTAGGACACACTTAACCCCTTGATCGCCTCCTAGTGTTTAACCCCTTCCCAGCCAGTGTCATTTACACAGTAATCAGTGCATTTTTATACCACTGATCGCTGTATAAATGGCAATGGTCTCAAGATAGTGTCAAAAGTGTCTGATGTGTCCGTCATAATGTCGCAGACATGATAAAAATCGCAGATCGCCGCCATTACTAATAAAAAAAAAATAATGATAAAAATGCCATAAACTATCCCCTATTTTGTAGATGCTACACATTTTGTGCAAACCAATCAATATACGCTTATTGCGATTTTTTTTACCAAATGTATGTAGAAGAATACATATCGGTATAAACTGAGGAAAAAATAGTTTTTTTAACTATTTTTTGCGGATATTTATTATAGCAAAAAGTAAAAAATATTGCTTTTTTTTTAAAATTGACGCTCTTTTTTTGTTTATAGCGCAAAAAATAAAAACCACGGAGGTGATCAAATACCAAGAAAGCTCTATTCGTGGGGAAAAAAGGAAGTCAATTTTGTTTGGGAGCCACGTCGCACGACCGCGCAATTGTCAGTTAAAGCGGCGCAGTGCCGAATCGCAAAAAGTGCTCTGGTCAGGAAGGGGTTAAATCCTTCCGGAGCTGATGTGGTTAATCCATGAAATAGCATTGGGTTCTGAGCTGCCTGTTTCTGAAATGTCGTCATGTCAGGCTGCAATGCGAGGAGGACCTGCACTAGTAAGGATGGACCCTGCAAGGGAATGGAGCCACCCTAAAAATTGAAGCAGAGTTTAGGGAGATTTAAAATGGAAATTACAAAGAGATTACTGGGGGAAAGCATAAGGTAAACATCATCAAACAAATGCAGAAGAGTGATGGTGTAGTCATTTGTAAATGAAAAGTTGAATATCACTCTGTCACTGCATTTAATCAAATCCTTTTGCAGGCTGCAAAATAAGTTTTTACTTTTTTTTTTTTGCACAATCTTTGGACTGTAGAAAAGTCATGGATACTGATGTATCTTGGGATATGTTGGATATCTGATCTCCAGCTGGGTGCTGGGGCTCCTCATACTGGAGACGCTAAAGAAAGAGGTGGAAGGAGGCAAAAAGATCCTGTCATCAGACCATTCATTTTTATAACCATCACTCGCCATAAGATTAAATGTACATTTAACATCATTTAGGCATATTTTTACCTGTAAAAGCTTTTCTTAAAGTGGAGTTCCACCCACTTTTACAACTCTTCAGCATCCCTCACTAAACTGTGCACTGTAAACGAATTGGATATTTAAAAAAAAAAATTCTCAGCACCTACTGTATATCTGCTGTATTCATTTTCACTTCCTCCTCCCTGGCCGCGGCCCATCGCATCATTTCCTGTTTGCAATGCCTCCTGGGAAGGGGAGGCAACTTCCTCTGACACTGCCGTTGCTATGGAAACCTGACCTGAAACCTATTACACTGCTTGTGCTGCACTGAGCATGTGCGAGATCTGCAAGGATGAGATCCAGGAAGAAATACAGTCTGGCTTCAGATGCCCACACTTAAGATGGCTACGGCCTGCTGTAAGTTTATAAAATAACAAACTACTGCTATAAACTAACAAAACAGACCTTAGTTTACAGACTAACTTTACTAGAATACATTAAGCTTGTGTATTATAGGGGTATTTTTATTTAAAAAGTATAATTTCGGCTGGAACACCACTTTAAGTAGACACCTCTATCCCCTACCCATCCCCCTTCCTCCACCATTTCCAGCTGATAAGCATCTAGAAAATAGACATTTAAATTAGGCCTGGGGAAATTAAAGATGAATTCCTCTTTAATTAATCTTTAATTTTTTGGATCGATCAAAATTCTTTTGATCGGTACTCACCTCTCCGCTGGCCTCCGGGTCTTCAGGGAGTTCTGTCGGAGATCCGGTGACATCATGGACATCGACGTCATCGGACTCCTCCCACCTTCCCCAAGTGCCCCTGTCTGCGAAAGGAAGGGGGAAGGAGTCCGGTGACGTCGATGTCCGTGATGTCACCGGACAGCCTGGACAGTGATGGCAAATATGGATGTGATTAACTGGGATCATTCAGTGAGCTAAGTGTAGGCAAATTTGATAACCTCAGTTTTTAACATTGTTGTCCTTAGTGGCTGATAAGCTGTGATATTTTTGTCGTGTGGATTGGCTTCTGCTGTTGCCATGACGGCAGCGCTTGCTACAGTTTGAATTTAAAACGTATTTGTGTGAACTGTGAAGTTAAGTCATGGATTGTGGAAACTAACTAGTGTCGGGTGATTGTATATAGTGTATACCACATGTACCACTGACTAATGCAGAGTTGCAATGCAAGGAGATCAGCTAAAAGTAGTTGGATCTGTATGTGCGTTATAATTAATCAAAATTAGTCGATTAATCGAACATTAAAATTTTAATCATTAACAGCCCTAATTTAAATGACATCTGTCTGTGCATTTACCTTGACTTTTTAAGTTGGGGACACGGTCTCTTTACTAAACCAGGTTAGGGCTTGAAACAACACAACAATTAAAATGTTCTGTTTATTTAAAGATGTCCCAGCAGAGATGTGTTGTCTTAGGCATCAAATATTGTGTGCTGTGCTGATTTCTTCTGTACATAGTAAAGAAGCCTTATTCCATTGCTTCTCCCAAATCGAAATGCTTCCTTAATCTACTGCCAAGACAGTAGCTTTGTAAATGGTACATCCTACAAAATATACACCACAGGCATTTGCAGCAATAACAAAGTCACATCTGAAAGATGAATTTTCTATTTTGGCACCAGATCCAGGTTCTTCTGCGATGTTCCTTGTGACTTGTAGAACTGTTTCTTACCATCATACAGCACAGGGCTCTGACCCATTTATGAGGCATAACAGGGATCTAAGCTTTAGAATAGGAAAGCTCAATACATCTACAATAATATATGGCTTAACCACTTAACTACTTCAATAGAGGGCACTTACACCCCCTTCCTGCCCAAGCCAATTTTCAGCTTTCAGCGCTGTCGCTGTTTAAATGACAATTGCGCAGATATGCTACACAGTACCAAAACAGAATTTTTATCATTTTCTTCCCACAAATAGAGCTTTCTTTTGGTGGTATTTGATTACCTCTGCGTTTTTATTTTTTGCTAAACAAATAAAAAAAAAGACCTAAAATTTTGAAAAAAAAAAAAGTTTTTCTTTTGTTTCTGTTATAAAATTTTGTAAATAAGTAAGTTTTCTCTTTCACTGATGGGCACTGATAAGGCGGCACTGATGGGCACTGATAAGGTGGCACCAATGAGGTGGCACTGATAGGCACTAGTAGGCGGCACTGATATGCAGCACTGATGGGCATTGATAGGCGGCACTGATGGGCACTCATGGGTGGCACTGGTGGGCACTGATAGGCAACACTGATGGGCACTGAAAGGCTGCACTGATGGGTACTTATGGGTGGCACTGATGGGCAGCACTGATGGGCATTGATACCTGGCACTGATGGGCACTGATATGCGGCACTAATATATGGCATTGGTAGGCATCACTTATGGCACTGACAGACATTGGGGGTGGACACTGATTGGCAGCTGCCTGGGCACTGATTGGCATTTCCCTGGTGGTCTATGGTGGCATACTTGGTGGTCCAGTGTGGTGCCAACCCCTGGTGGTCCTAGCGGCATCCTGGTGGTCCTGGGTGGGCATCCGAGGGTGGGCTGCGCTGATAAACAAGCAGCACAGACCCCCCTGTCAGGAGAGCAGCCGATCGGTTCTCCTCTACTTGCGTCTGTCAGACACAAGTAAGAAAAAGTCGATCAACGGCTCTTCCTGTTTACATCGTGATCAGCCGTGATTGAACACGGCTGATCACATGGTAAAGAGCCTCCATCAGAGGCTCTTTACCGAGATTGGTGTAGCGCACCACCGATTGCCGCGATGCATGACCCCACGGTTGCGTGAGAGCGCTCGTTCTGGAGGGCCGTCATATGACGTCCACCCAGAATGAGACCTGCGCCACGCAGCCATCATTTGACGGTGGGTGGGTGGCAAGTGGTTAAGGACCGAGCCTCTTTCTGAGATTTGGTGTAGATTTACGTAAAAACTGTTTTTTTTGCTAGAAAATTACTTAAAAAACCCCCAAATATTATTTTTTTTTTTCTAACACCCTAGAGAATAAAATGTCGGTCGTTCCAATAATTTTTGTCAGACTGTATTTACACAGCGGTCTTGCAAGCGCACTTTTTTTGGAAAAAAAACATTTTTTGAATTAAAAAATAAGACAACAGTAAAGTTAGCCCAATTTTTTTTTTAATATTGTGAAGGATAATGTTACGCCGAGTAAATTGATACCCAATATGTTACGCTTCAAAGTTGCGCCCGCTCGAGGAAGGGTGACAAACTTTTACCCTTACAAAATCTCCAGAGGCGACGTTTAAAAAAATTCTACAGGTTGTATGTTTTGAGTTACAGTGGAGGTCTTGGGCTAGAATTATTGCTCTCATAATAAAAAAAAAGAGCCCAAAGGCTAACGCTGTGCTAGAAAATAATCAACAACTGAAGTAAATATAAAAACTAAAAACAACGATAAAGCAGCCAGCACCTAAAATTCAATACAAAAAACTTCCAATAAGATAAATAAAAAAGCGAGTGCAGCGCTAATGTTGATGTGAAATGAATTACAATAACATTATGTGATAAAGAATTTGAACAATCAATAAATAAGTGGTAAATTCATAAAACAATTAATAATGAAAAAAATAATTAATAATGAAAATAAATTATATTATAAAAAAAAAAGAAAATTAAAGCAACGTCCCATCCAAATAGTGATCAATGAAAGAGTCCGTGCAAAGTGGAGCCTCCGACGGTGACGTCATTATGCTATCCTTCCGCGACGGTGGTGAGACGAACGATCCAAGAAATAGGGAGAAGCTAATAAAGACATTGCGGCTTTTACATGACACATCCGCCTGTTATGAAGCTTTGCTCTTGTAAGTGCAAACTCCTCATTTATTAATCTGAATTGATATACAGCACCATGGGAGTTTTTATTTTTTTTATCTTTGAGTAACATTAGAACATTGGCTGGTCCGGGTATCTATAAGTTTTGGGGAGACTGTCAATTCCCTGTGCTGGGGGAGACTTAACAACAGTCACGGCTTTTTGGTAAGCAAGCCACTCCACACTTGGGTGTTGACCTGAACACACATTTGATTTGTTTTGGGAAGATTGGTGTCACAACTTTTTTCCTGCAACACAACTTTTTTTCTGCAATTCATCTTCTATCCTCTGGAGGCTAACTTTGCACGGACTCTTTCATTGATCACTATTTAGATGGGACGTTGCTTTAGTTTTCCTTTTATATATATTTTTTTTTTTATATTTTTTTTTTTTGATAATATAATTTATTTTCATTATTAATTAATTTTTTCATTATTAATTGTTTTATGAATTTACCACTTATTTATTGATTATTCAAATTCTTTATCACATATGCCCCGTACACACGGTCGGATTTTGTTCGGACATTCCTAGGATTTTTTCCGACGGATGTTGGCTCAAACTTGTTTTGCCTACACACGGTCGCACAAAGTTGTCGGAATTTCCGATCGACAACCACGCGATCGCGTACACCACGTACGACGAGACTAGAAAAGGCCGGTTCAGAACCAAGCACGGCACCCTTTGGGCTCCTTTTGCTAATCTCGTGTTAGTAAAAGTTGGTGAGAGACGATTCGCGCTTTTTCAGACTCGTGGCTTTCAGATCGTTTTCTGCCGTTCAGTTTGTGCTTGTGGGTTTGTATCTGCTCTTCAGTGCGTGCAAGCAAGTTCCGCGTGACTTAGTCATTGTATTCTTGTTCGTTCGTTACTGGTTTTCAGGTCGCTCTTCACAGGCCTTGCTGTTCTTCAGTGCGTTCTGTTACTTCGTTCTGAGCAGCCGACCGTTTTCTAGCCATGTTTCGTATGCGTACTCCTCGTAGAGTTCGTGCTGTGTGGGGGCTTGGTGTTGGGGTCCTGACCTTGACACAAGTCCAGTCCATGAACAGGGTGGGGAGGAGTTCATGGACCAAGAATTGGTTGCTTCAGCGTGACCAGTTCTCTCATATGTCTTTGTTCCGTGAGATCCGTGAGAAATATCCTGATGATTTCAGGAACTTTCTCCGGATGACGGACCCCGTGTTTCACCGTTTGTTGGCTTCGCTGACCCCCTATATCAGCAGGCAGGATACCTGCATGAGGCAAGCCATCACTCCGGAGCAGAGGTTGGTCGCTACCCTGCGGTATTTGGCCACAGGGAGAAGCCTGCAAGACTTGAAGTTCTCGACAGGCATCTCCCCCCAGGCTTTTCTTTGTGGACATTTACTGCTTGTGTTTGTTTGAGCTGACTCTGACAGAAATGTGTGGAGTGCAGAAAATGTCGTGATTGTGTAACCTTACAAAGCACTGTTGGCTGTTATTTACTAAATGCAAAGACACTTTTCACTACAAGTGCACTTTCAACTGCACTGAAACTGCACTTGTAGTGCAAAGTGGATTTGCCCTTAGGAAATAACCCCCATTTTCTCATAAAACAACAATTACATCACCCCAAAAGTGTTGTAGTGTTGAGACAATAATCCACACATTCTTGATGAACAATCATTTTAATACCTGCACAATCACATGTGCACCCAAGGTTTTTCTGACAAACCAACATGTTTGTTGTATAACAATTTTTGTGGTGTCATTATCCAAAATCAAAATGTGCATTTTATAGAAAACAGGCCTGTGTAAAACCCACAAGAAAGACACAAATCTTGATCTTACAAAGTTCACATTTGGTAGAACTGGAAGGCAATATCAGACATGAGTATTTAGGAACTATGTTTGATATTGCGTTCAGATGGGGGGAAATCACCCCTGGAAAAGCCAAATTTGGAAGATGCACACCAATTTCCTAATGTCAACATGTGCTATCTGCCATCAGGGGGGATCAAGGGACGTGTTTTGGGGAAGAAAGCCCTTCCTCACCACTACTTTATTATTGAGGAAGGGGTTGCACCCCCAAAACGCGTCCATTGATCTCCCGTGATGGCAGATAGCACATGTTGGCACACTGTGTGCATCCTCCAAATTTGGCTTTGGGAAAAAAATCACAAAAACATTTCGCACATTGTAGCACACAAAAGAAGAAAGTGATTTGGAGGGGTTTTAAACTCGCCCCAAAACATCAGTGATGTTTTTATATTTTGGAATAACATCATTGATGTTTTGCTTGATGATTTCCAATTGTAAATTACACCCCATGATCTCCCCGATCAGGATCTGGGCACTTTCGGATGTGAAAGGATCTTCATCCACAACCTCACGATCACCTAAAAAGAGAGGAACCCAAAATAAATTAGGTCTAAAAAATATGCCGCCATCCATCTCTTATCTGAGCCTGTGGTTGCAGACACTCACCTGTTGTGGTGACTAGTTCCACCACGTCTTCTTCCTCCTGCTCATCTTGTGTTGGGGGGATTTCCCCTTCTTCCAGGGAGGGGGGGGCTCTGGTCTCCTCCGATGAGGGGTGTCCTCCGAGTCTTTTCTCCCCTATGTAAAACAAAAATGGTATAATTAGCACACAGATATTTGATGGCAGAACTATAAAGATGAAACATTGCTTGGAAGTGGGGTACAATTGTCTGTTTTAGCAGAGTTCCAAGATGTAGCTTTTTTAATGCCCTTTGTCAAGCTGCAATACTTTACCTGTTTAGTACAAGCTTCACAGATGGAGACCCCCCTATAGTATACACTGGAGCATCTGTGTGGCCCCCCTAATAAAAATGGTGTTCTTGTGTCCCACACTAGTGCTCCAGTGTCCAGATGTGAAAACAGCTGCTCAGTGTCCTCTCCTTACACACAATCTAGTTTGCATTTCATTCTAGTAACAAAGCCATCTACACAACCCAATTCTTTGAAGACAAGTATAGGGCGTCAAAATGGTGGCCAAATGCATATGGCCTAAACAATGGTACTTTATCGTCTGAAATTAAAATGTGTGATCCGAACGAATAATGTGCCCATGAACATGAAAGTTGCCATTTTAAACTGTACAACAGTTCCTAAAAGCACATGGAGCAGCACGAACGTAATAAACACAAGAACAATAGGAACACAGCACAACTACTTACTTTTTTGCAGCACTCCCTGGATCTTTCTGTACTGTTCATGTTCTCGTAATTTCAGGTCCGACCACCGCTTCCTGAGCTGATCTTTCGATCGGCGTACCCCGAATTTCCGGTGCAGACTCCTGACCACTTTCGCCATGATCTTGGCCTTTCGGACATTGTGGTTGGGGTAAGGCCCATACTTTCCATCATAGTCGGCCTTCTTCAGGATGTCCACCATCTCCAACATCTCCCCAAAGGACATATTTGAGTCCTTTAATCTCCTTCTGGATCAGGACATTTAAGGCTCCGGCCTTTCCTCCTCCTCCTCCTCCTCCTCGTTGCTGTAATTAGCACGATCCTGCTGTCTATCCGCCATGTGCTCTTCCTCCACTGCGCTGAACAAAAAGGGGCAGGGAATAGAATAGAAAGAACGTCAGGGGCGGGCGGAGTTATACGCATGCCCAGTGTGCATAAATCGTAACGCGCGCGCGTCTTACGTACGATCTGTGAGCGGAGGAAGGGGCATCGGAGACGCCGATCGTGCTAACGAAGGTAGGATCTAAACTTGGGCCTATACTTCTTCGAAATGGAAGCCTATATTGTAACAAGATTAGGGGAGTTTGGCCTGACATTAGGGTTTGTCTTGTGTCTTGCAGAGAAAATGGATGGGTTCAACGACCACAATTTCCTGCCCCTGTTTATTGACAAGTACAGGGAGCTGCCCTGTCTGTGGCAAGTGAGACACCCCCACTATAAATCACAAACAGAAGAGGCAGGCAGCGCTGGAGAAACTGCTGGAGTTGGTGAAGCCAGTGGTACCCACAGCAACCATCCCTTATTTAAAAGCAAAAATTGGTGGCCTGAGGAGCACATATCTTAGGGAGCGCAAGAAGGTCACAGAGTCCCTGTGGTCCGGAGCTGCAGCAGATGACGTTTATGTCCCCAGGCTGTGGTACTATGAGAGACTGTGATTTCTGTCAGACCACACTGAAGTCAGGGAATCACTCTCTACCCTTCCTTCCACGCTTCCTTCCATACCATCTGAGGCTTCTGATGTCCAACCTGGGACTTCCAGCCAGGAAGAAGTGGAGGAGCCCAGCTGGAGTCAGGTATAGTATTCTTCTACAGATTTCTGGCCAATAAATAAATGATGTTTACTAGATGTTATTATTGATCATTAATTGAAAGTGTTTTACATATCAATAGACAGTAGTGGGCACCCAAAATTGGGACAAGAATGAAAAATGCTGGGCTCAGAAGGATAGTCTGTTATATTTGTTAACATTCAAATTGCAGCAGTCAGGAGGTGAAAATTGTGTGTGATTGATGAATAAAATACTAAAACTATGTCCCTTTTTCATACACAGGAAGACCTCAGCCAGGAGGAGGTTGTGGAATGTGGCAGTCAGGAGGAGGCGGGGATTATTAGTGTCAGCCAGGAAGAGGCGGGGATTATTAGTGTCAGCCAGGAAGAGGCGGGGATTAGTGTCAGCCAGGAGGAGGCGGGGCTAAGTGTCAGCCAAGAGAAGCCTGGGACAAGTCGCAGCCTGACTGAGTCTCAGGTTCCTCCCCTCCGCCTGCCATACAAAAGGGCCAGGAAGGCCACTCCCAATCCTGTGCAGGATTCAGCATACAGGCTGATCCAGGAGGCTTCGGCGTCCCTCAGAGCCTTCCCCAGTCCTGAAGAAGCCTTTGCCTGCATGGCTGCCACCAAATTGCTGGGCATGCAGGAGGGCCAATGCAAGATCTCTGAGGACCGGATTTGTAAAGTCCTACGTAAGGGGGAGAGTGGGGAACTGACACACAAGACGGATATCATTGAGATGGACGATACCCCTTCTCCTCCTCCTGCTGCCACAACTAGACCACCACAGCCAAAGGCTGGAAGGAAGCATGAAAGGAATACCAAAGAGTGATGACCCTGGGTTCAGTCTGGTCTGACAGAAGATGCAGTCTCTCGTATGACCACAGCCTGGGGACACATATGTCATCTGCTGCTTTCCGGATCTCTGGGACTTCTGGACCAGACTGCCCTCCCTTAGATATGGACTCCTCAGACCACCAATTTTGCTTTTAAATAATTGATGTCTGCCCTGGGGGTCCAAGGCTTCGCCCACTTCTACAGTTTCTCCAGCGTTGCCTCCCTCTTTGTTTATAGTTGTGACCCCTTAATAAAAATTTTTTCGGTAAATTCTACTCTCCTGTGTGTGTTTTCATCCAAAAAGGACAGTTTGTTGGTGACGATTCAGGTACATTTCTAACATAAAATGTGAAATTAACAAGGGACAACAACACCAAACAATCTCCTACAGATTAAAAAGAACAACATATCAATGGTGTTGTGGGAACTTGTCACAAAAAACACAAACATTTTAGGGAGTACAAATCAAAATCACCAAAAAAAAAATAAAAAAAGAGAAACACAAAAAAAGATTCTACATTAAAGTAAAAAAAAAAAAAAAAAAAATGTTGTCAGATGTGAGAAATCAAAATATATTGAGGGAATCCCGATAAATAGTAACGAAAGAAGTTTGTGAGAAGTGTGTGTGAATATGAGCATCAAAACTAATATATTCTTGGCACATTATAAAAAAGAAGAGAGTGCGCTGTATTAAACCATTTTGAACATTGCAGCGTGACGAAAGTGCTGTATCCATTGCGAACGCTAAGTTTACCAGAACGAGCTGTCCCGTGTCGGAATTTCTTCTGAGCATGCGTGGCACTTTGTGCGTCGAAACAGGCCACACACGGACGGAATTGACGCGATCGGATTTTGTTGTCGGAAAATTTTATCTCCTGCTGTCCAACTTTGTGTGTCGGAAAATCCGATGGAAAATGTCCGATGGCGCCCACACACGGTCGGAATTTCCGACAACACGCTCCGATCGGACATTGTCCATCGGAAAATCCGACCGTGTGTACGGGGCATTATTGTTATTGTAATCAATTAGCACTGCACTCGCTTTGTTATTTATCCCTTGTAATAGAAAAAAGCATGACAGGACCTCTTGAATATGAGATCTGGGGTCAAAGACCTCAGATCTCATATTTACACTAAAATGGAATAAAAAAAAAAAATGTCTCTAACTGCTTCAGCCCCGGAAGAAATTACCCCCTTCCTGACCAGAACACTTTTTGCGATTCGTCACTGCGTCGCTTTAACTGACAATTGCGCGGTTGTGCGACTTTGCACCCAAACAAAATTGAGGTATTTTTTTTCCCAGAAATAGAGCTTTCTTTTGGTGGTATTTGATCACCTCTGCGATTTTTATTTTTTGCGCTATAAACAAAAAAAGAGCGACAATTTTGAAAAAAAAACGCATTATTTTGTACTTTTTGCTATAATAAATATCTTCATTCTTTTTTAAAAAAAGCAAATTTTTTCTCAGTTTAGACCGATATATATTCTTCTACATATTTTTGGTAAAAAATATCACAATATATTGATTGGTTTGCGCAAAAGTTATAGCGTCTACAAAATAGGGGAAAGATTTATAGCATTTTTAATATTTTTTTTTTACTAGTAATGGCGGCGATCTGCGATTTTTATCATGACTGCAACATTATGGCGGACACATCAGACAATTTCGACACACTTTTGGGACCATTGGCATTAATACAGCGATCAATGCTATAAGGTCCAGACTTACCATTGGGCTTGACTGGGCTCAAGCCCATGGGCCCCGCCCAATAGGGGGCCCCACGGGCCCCACCCGTTTACTTTTTTAAATATCTTCATATATCTTCAGCTAGATCGGATGAAACAGAGGTGACTCACACTGGTCCTCACTTGGCTGCAGCGCTGCTCTGCCCGAGTCTCTCTCTCATCAGCCGATCAGCGGCGCAGAGAGAGAGACTCTAATGTGTAATTACGCAGGACGGACCAGGAGGAGCCTGGAGGTGGGTGGAGCTGCGCTGTTGGCTTGGCAACCCTGCACTCGTTGCTAGCGACTGGGCCGCCTGGCGTCTAGAAATGAGTGACGTCATTGAGTCGGTCACGTCAGACTCGAAGTCTCAGACTCAGAGCCGACGTGACCGTGACAGGAGCTGCCTGGAGCGGAGGAGCCTGCCTAAGTGTAGTATCTGTCTTTCCCGGGCAGCCTTACAAGGTATTTTTTTGTTTTTCAATATGTTTTCCAGGTAAATAAGTGCTTTATTCTCATTCTGACCAAGACATTTGTGCATTGCAATAAACACATGAAAACTTTGGACTTTTAAAATCATTATTTATTGGAAAAAAAAATTTTAAGCTTCTAACAGTGGTCATATAAATAGATTATTAAGTTTTTTTAACATGTAACACTGTCCACGGTACCAGTCAACATTTTGTTCTATTTAAAGTAATTTATAGAAGGTAGGGCCCGAAAGTAACTCAAGCCCAGGGGCCCCCACCACCCTAAGCCCTGCCCTGTGTATGTATGTATGTATGTATGTATGTATGTATGTATGTATGTATGTATGTATGTATGTATGTATGTATGTATATATGTATGTATATATATATATATATATATATATATATATATATATATATATATATATATATATATATATATATATATAGTTTACACTGAAGATTGCACTGTGATTGGCCAAAGCATACGAATCAGCAAGGCACTTTGATCTCGCAGTGCATTATGAGGCGCTCCGTGGTGCTCGAATTTGCTGTGAATGCCCCATATGTTCCTTTGTCCTGTAAGCAAACGAACACCTGATGTTCGACTCCAACTTATGTTCAACTCGAACATCGGAACCATCCCTAATTGAGAACTTGGCTAGTGGGAATGGTGAGGTGCATTGCTTATCATGTAAAGACTGCATGGTAGTAGGATGTCCCTAAAAACTGTTCATATAATTTCTAAAATAACTATAAAATATCTATTGCAAAAATGTTTCCCAGTACTTACTCGCTGTTGGAGGTTACCTTATAGTAGAACCCACATGTATTTTGATAATATAAAATAAAGAAAGGAAATCTGGGTGGATACAATAGAAAAGTGCCAAGGCAAATGGTTTAGCCTGTTACAGAAAATTCTTAACATTTAATAACTTTATAAAAATACAAAAAAAAAAAAAAAAGGTAAAACAGGCCATAATGTGCAGAAAGATGAGATGGTAGGAAACAAAATTATAACAAAAAAAGTCACGTTAGTCTTGGCAATCACTGCTTCTTTTCTTAACTGCTGCCAACAACTCTAATTGGATGTTTTGTCATTATAAAAGTTTCTAGATTCCTAGGACAGGTGTAGTGCAGTGTGGCTCTATGTCATGTGTTTAATGATGTCACTGACTTACCAAGTTTTAAAGAGGAGCTGAGATATACAGGCAACCACCCACTGAGTTGAAATCAACAATCAGTACAATGAAGGTCATCCTGCTTTTTGCACTGTTCGGTTTGAGCTTCTGTGATGGTAAGCACTATTAATCATCAAATACATTCATATTACATTGCTAAAAAAATGTGGGCACATTTTTAAGGGTATTTAGGTATTATTAAACTATGGGGGTCATTTACTAAGATGAATGCACTGCGCTGGTTCAGACCTTAATTGGTGCGATGGATAGATCCTTAATCCAGCGTGTGAACCAGCACAAACACAGGAGTACCTGCACGCGAGAATGTTTCCATCGCGATGGGATCACGCTGGTTCTCGGCGAGGTGCATCTCGCGCTCGCTGCAATAGGAAAAATACATCTTCCTATTAAAGCAGCGTGAGAAAAACCGGCATAGGTTCCCACTTCAGGTGCATGCCATGCCCTTTGGTCTGGTATGGATAATAAGGGGAACCCTCTACGCCAAAAAACGGCGTGGGGGTCCCCCCAAATCCATACCAGACCCCTATCCGAGCATGCAGCCTGGCCAGTCAGGAAAGGGGGTGGGGACGAGCGAGCGCCCCCCTCCTGAACTGTACCCGGTCGCATGCCTGGGGGATGGGTGCTTTGGGGGAGGGGGGCGCGCTGCGGCCCCCCACCCCAAAGCACCTTGTCCCCATGTTGATGAGGACAAGGGCCTCTTCCCGACAACCCTGGCTGTTGGTTGTCGGGGTCTGCGGGTGGGGGGCTTATCGGAATCCGGGTGCCCCCTTTAATAAGGGGGCCCCCAGATCCCGGCCCCCCACCCTATGTGAATGAGTATGGGGTACATCGTACCCCTACCCATTGACCTAGGAAAAAAGCGTCAATTAAAAAAAACACACTAGACAGGTTTTTAAAGTAATTAATTAGGCAGCTCCGGGGGTCTTCTTCTGACTTCGGGGGTCTCTTCCGTGCTCTCCGTATCTTCTCCCGGTCTCCGGTTCTTCTCCGTGCTCTCCTGCTGGGCTCCTCCGCTATCTTCTGCTCTTTTGCTAGTGGAGGAGCCCGGTCTTCTCCCGCTGTCCGGTTCTTCTGTCGCTGTCCGGTTCTTTTCCGCTCCAGTTCTTCTGCCAGGCTCCCCGCTATCTTCTTCCAGCTCTTTTGCTAGTGATGGCCGGCTGCCGCATCCTTAACAACCGATGAGTCATCAGCTGACTTCCTGCTCAATGTAAAAAAAAAAAAAAAAAAAAAAAAAGGTCCTTGGGTCTAGTACGGATTCGGAGGGGACCCCATGGCAAAATTTTAAAAAAAATTGCGTGGGGGTCCCCCCAGAATCCATACCAGACCCTTATCTGAGCATGCAGCCCGGCAGGTCAGGAAAGGGAGGGGACGACCGAGCGCCCCCCCTCCTAAACCATACCAGGCCGCATGCCCTCAACATGGGGGATGGGAGCTTTGGGGCAGGGGGGCTCTGCGCCCCCCTACCCCAAAGCACCTTGCCCCCATGTTAATGGGGACAAGGGCCTCTTCCTGACAACCCTTGCCTGGTGGTTGTCAGGGTCTGCGGGCTGGGGGCTTATCAGAATCTGGAAGCCCCCTTTAACAAGGGGGCCCCCAGATCCCAGCCCCCCCACCCTATGTGAATGAGTATGGGGTACATGGTACCCCTACCCATTCACCTGGGGGAAAAAGTAGGGTAGTGTTAAAAAATACATTAGACAATTTTTGACAAGTCTTTTATTATGCAGCTCCGGGGGTCTCTTCCGACTTCTCCACTCTCTTCTCCGCGCTTTCCAGTTCTTCTCCCATTGTCCTGTGCCTTCTGCCGGGTTCTTCTGCTCTTTTGCTAGCTCTTGCCCGGTTTTTGTCGTCTTCTCCCCTCTTCTCTTCTTCCGATGTTGACTCGTCGCTGTCTCCCGCTGTAATGCTGTGTGCGCCGTGCCCAATGACTTATATAGGCATGGGGCGGGGTCACTGGGTGATGTCATCCAAGGACCCCACCCCTTATGACGTTACAGCCCGGGGCATGATGGGTCTGTGACGTCACAAGGGGGCATGGCATTCTGATGACTTAATCCGGTTGCCAGGCCCCCATCGTTATTTAACCACTTCAGCCCCGGAAGGATTTACCCCCTTCCTGACCAGAGCACTTTTTACAATTCGGCACTGCGTCGCTTTAACTGCTAATTGCGCGGTCATGCAATGCTCTACCCAAACGAAATTTGCGTCCTTTTCTTCCCACAAATAGAGCTTTCTTTTGATGGTATTTAATCACCTCTGCCGTTTTTATTTTTTGCGCTATAAACGGAAAAAGACCGAAAATTTTGAAAAAAAATGATATTTTCTACTTTTTGTTATAAAAAAAATCCAATAAACTAAATTTTAGTCATACATTTAGGCCAAAATGTATTCGGTCACATGTCTTTGGTAAAAAAAATGTCAATAAGCGTATATTTATTGGTTTGCGCAAAAGTTATAGCGTCTACAAACTAGGGTACATTTTCTGGAATTTACACAGCTTTTAGTTTATGACTGCCTATGTCATTTCTTGAGGTGCTAAAATGGCAGGGCAGTACAACCCCCCCCCCAAATGACCCCATTTTGGAAAGTAGACACCCCAAGGAAATTGCTGAGAGGCATGTTGAGCCCATTGAATATTTATTTTTTTTGTCCCAAGTGATTGAATAATGACCAAAAAAAAAAATTTACAAAAAGTTGTCACTAAATGATATATTGCTCACGCAGGCCATGGGCATATGTGGAATTGCACCCCAAAATACATCCAGCTGCTTCTCCTGAGTACAGGGATACCACATGTGTGGCACTTTTTGGGAGCCTAGCCACGTACGGGGCCCCGAAAACCCAGCACCACCTTCAGGATTTCTAAGGGCATACATTTTTGATTTCACTCCTCACTACCTATCACAGTTTTGAAGGCCATAAAATGCCAAGATGGCACAACCCCCCCCCCCCCAAATGACCCCATTTTGGAAAGTAGACACCCCAAGCTATTTGCTGAGAGGCATGGTGAGTATTTTGCAGCTCTCATTTGTTTTTGAAAATGAAGAAAGACCGGAAAAATTTTTTTTTTTTTTTCTTTTTTCAATTTTCAAAACTTTGTGACAAAAAGTGAGGTCTGCAAAATACTCACTATACCTCTCAGCAAATAGCTTGGGGTGTCTACTTTCCAAAATGGGGTAATTTGAGGGGGTTTTGTGCCACCTGGGCATTCCATGGCCTCCGAAACTGTGATAGGCAGTGAAGAGTGAAATCAAAAATTTACGGCCTTAGAAAGCCTGAAGGCGGTGCTTGGTTTTCGGGGTCCCGTACGCGGCTAGGCTCCCAAAAAGTCCCACATGTGTGGTATCCCCGTACTCAGGAGAAGCAACAGAATTTATTTTGGGGTGTAATTCCACATATGCCCATGGCATGTTTGAGCAATATAACATTTAGTGACAACTTTGTGCAAAAAAAAAAAAAAATTTGTCTCTTTCCCGCAACTTGTGTCACAATATAAAATATTCCATGGACTCGACATGCCTCTCAGCAAATAGCTTGGGGTGTCTACTTTCCAAAATGGGGTCATTTGGGGGGGTTTGAACTGTCCTGGCATTTTATGCACAACATTTAGAAGCTTATGTCACACATCACCCACTCTTCTAACCACTTGAAGACAAAGCCCTTTCTGACATTTTTTGATTACATGAAAAAATTATTTTTTTTTGCAAGAAAATTACTTTGAACCCCCAAACATTATATATTATTTTAAAGCAAATGCCCTACAGATTAAAATGGTCGGCGTTTCATTTTTTTTTTTTTTCACACAGTATTTGCGCAGCGATTTTCAAACACATTTTTTGTGGAAAAAACACACTTTTTTAAATTTTAATGCACTAAAACACACTATATTGCCCAAATGTTTGATGAAATAAAAAAGATGATCTTAGGCTGAGTACATGGATACCAAACATGACATGCTTTAAAATTGCGCACAAACGTGCAGTGGCAACAAAATTAATACATTTTTAAAAGCCTTTACAGGTTACCACTTTAGATTTACAGAGGAGGTCTACTGCTAAAATTACTGCCCTCGATCTGACCTTCGCGGTGATACCTCACATGCATGGTGCAATTGCTGTTTACATTTGACGCCAGACCGACGCTTGCGTTCGCCTTAGCGCGAGAGCAGGGGGGACAGGGGTGCTTTTTTTTTTTTTTTTCCTTTATTATTTTTTTGCTTTTTTATCTTATTTTTAAACTGTTCCTTTCATTTTTTTTTTTAAAATCATTTTTATTGTTATCTCAGGGAATGTAAATATCCCCTATGATAGCAATAGGTAGTGACAGGTACTCTTTTTTGAAAAAATTGGGGTCTATTAGACCCTAGATCTCTCCTCTGCCCTCAAAGCATCTGACCACACCAAGATCGGTGTGATAAAATGCTTCCCCAATTTCCCAATGGCGCTGTTTACATCCGGCGAAATCTAAGTCATAAAATGCTCGTAGCTTCCGGTTTCTTAGGCCATAGAGATGTTTGGAGCCACTCTGGTCTCTGATCAGCTCTATGGTCAGCTGGCTGAATCACCGGCTGCATTTTCAGGTTCCCTGTTGAGACAGGAGAGCCAGAGAAAAAACACGGAAGACGGTGGGGGGGGGGCATTCCCTCCCACTGCTTGTAAAAGCAGTCTAGAGGCTAATTAGCCGCTAGGATTGCTTTTACATGAAAGCCGACCGCTGGCTAAAAAGAATGATACCAAGATGATACCTAAACCTGCAGGCATCATTCTGGTATAACCACTCAAAGTCGTGAATGGCGTACCTGAAGACAAAAAAATGGTTAACAATAAAGCACAGTAAACGGTAAAGTATAAAAAATTGCATACCTGAAAAACAAACATGATAAAACATAATAACAATAAAACATTGCAGAATAGAATACAGTAAAAAAATAGCAGAACAATAGAGAGAGAATTGAGAGAGAGAACAATGAAACGACAACTATTTTTTTTTATTTTTGTTTGTGTTTTTTTTTTTTCTTTTACACTTTTTTTGTAACTAACTTTTATAACTGTAACCAGTTCCAGGTTCGGGTCTCTCAAAATGCGATGGCATCTTGGGAGACCCTGTGAAAGTGTGCCTAGTCTGTGCAATGCTGTACCCTACGCTAATACTCAACTAGTGAATGGTAGCGTTCAAAACATTCACCAATGCAAAGACCAGGATTGTCAGGACAGGAGGGACAATAATAGCGGGTGTCACGTCTATATCCGCGCTTGCTGCAGACACGACATCTTTTTTGGGGTGGTTCGTTGGGTAGGGGTACTCGGGAGGACATATAAATGCCTCTCATGCAGCCGACTGCATTTGTTTGGGGATGTGAATGGGGGAAGTACGGGCGCTGCAGAAGTGGTGGGTTCCCAATTAGGATTGGCGAATGCAGCAGGAAGGGCACTATGGGCACGACAGGCCTGTGTTTGTCTTCTTGGTGGCAGCGGGACACTACTTGTGCTTGCCACCTTACCAGCTTGAACTGCACTTATGGGACTCGCCACGTCACCAAGTGTTACTGCAGTGCTGGTTTGACTACGACCGGGGTGTACTAGGCCGCTGGTGCTTGCCAGTTCACCAAAACGCTACAAAAAAAAGTGACAGTGATCGATCGATACTGCACTTGGGTGGGCTGGGCTGGGCCGGGCGGAGGGGAAAAACGCAGGTGCTAGCAGGTATCTGGGCTGATCCCGCTAACACTGCGTTTTTGGGAACCCTAAACTGCTGGGGACGCTAGTATAGATCTGATCGGATCAGATATTGATCCGATCAGATACTATACCACTAAGGGAGGCGTATGCTGCGTGTGTGGGTGTTAGCGCTACTGGCGCTAATCTGACGCTGCCTGGGGCTGGTGCTTGCCAGTTCACCAAAATGCTACCAAAAAAACTGTTAGCGATCGCAGGGATCAGGCCTGACTCTGCGAACGCTGCAGTTATGCGTTTAGTGTTTTGTAAGTGACAGTGATCGATCGATACTGCACTTGGGTGGGCTGGGCTGGGCCGGGCGGAGGGGAAAAACGCAGGTGCTAGCAGGTATCTGGGCTGATCCCGCTAACACTGCGTTTTTGGGAACCCTAAACTGCTGGGGACGCTAGTATAGATCTGATCGGATCAGATATTGATGCGTTCAGATACTATACCACTAAGGGAGGTGTACGGTGCGTGCGTGGGTGTTCGCGGTACTGGCGCTAATCTGATGCTGCCTGGGGCGACGCATATCACCGCCGGGCGATTAGGGGGCTAAACCTTTATTTGGTAATAAACGGCGGGTGCCCTGACACTATAAAAAATAAACGAACTAACCAGCGTCACCCGTAACACTTATACGGTGATCAGTGGTGAAAGGGTTAACTAGGGGGCAATCAAGGGGTTAAAACATTTATTAGATAGTATATGGGGGTCCCTGTCGCTATAAACACTGACGGCGAACCTAAATATTTACGTTCCTAACTAGCGTCACCAGCGACACTAATACAGCGATCAGAAAAATGATCGCTTAGCGACACTGGTGACGGGGGGTGATCAAGGGGTTAAAACTTTATTAGGGGGGGTTAGGGGGGTACCCTAGACCTACAGGGGGGTAACACTCACTGTCCTACCACTGCTAACTGTCACAAACTGACACTATGCAGTAATCAGGAAAAAAAAAAAAACCTGCTTGGTGTCAGTTTGTGACAGGTGGGGGGGGTGATCAAGGGGCGATCGGGGGGGGATCGGGGGTGTTTAGTGTGCCTGGCATGTTCTACTGTGTGTGTGAGTGTTGGTGCACTTACATGTCATCTCTCCTCTGCGCTGGAACGGAAACTGGCCAGCCGAGGAGAGATGACATCACATCCTCTGCCTCTGTGTATTATACAGAGGCAGGGGATGTTTCTCATTGGCTGGGAGCGATTGCGAGGGGGGGGCCACGATCGGATGGCCTCCCCCTCGTCTCTCAACTCTCCCAGCCAAATGCCGACCGCAGCTGGCACCGGGGGGGTCCGATCGGACCCCCCACCCGCGGGAAGGCAATCACGTACCAGGTACGTGATTTTGCCTGCCTGTGCCGCTCTGCTCACGTATATAGGCGTGAGGCGGTCGGCAAGTGGTTAAGAAATGCAGGACATCGCCGCCGACAGATCTGCGGGACGCAGCATCAGAGGAAGGTCGTCGATGGGAGCGGAGAAAGAAGAACACCGGACAAAGAAGACAGAAGAAGAGCGGAAGAAGAAGCAGGGGGAGAAGGAGAAAAGCGGAGGAGAAGATGGAGGAAGAAGCAGAGAAGATTTGTAATAAAAGACTCGTCAAAAACTGTCTACTGTATTTTTTAACACTACACTACTTTTTTTTACAGGTGAATGGGTAGGGATACAATGTACCCCATACTCATTCACATGGGGGGTGGGATCTGGAGGCCCCCTTGTTAAAGAGGGCTTCCAGATTCTGATAAGCCCCCCGCCCGCAGACCCCGACAACCACCGGGCAAGGGTTGTCGGGAAGAGGCCCTTGTCCCCATCAACATGGGGGCAAGGTGCATTGGGGTGGGGGGGCAGAGCCCCCCCGCCCCAAAGCACCCATCCCCCCATGTTGAGGGCATGAGGCCTGGTATGGTTCAGGAGGGGGGGCGCTCGCACGTCCTCTCCCTTTCCTGACCTGCCAGGCTGCATGCTCGGATAAGGGTCTGGTATGGATTTTGGGGGGACCCCCATGCCATTTTTTTTACATTTTGCCATGGGGGTCCCCTCTGAATCCATACTAGACCCAAGGGCCTGGTATGGACCTGGGGGGGACCCCACCTTGTTTTTTTTCACGATTTTTTTTTTTAACCGCCATTTTTTTTGAGAGGTGAGAGTACTTTGAAATTCTGACATGGATGGTAAAAACTTACCTTACAAGCTGGGCTCCAGTCCCAGCGCGATCTGTACACACATTCCAGCAGGGAATGGGGAGGCTCCGCCCACCTCCTTGTCCCTTCTGCTGGCAGCCAGAGGATTGGAGGAGAGCACCAGGCCGGTAACATGGAGGCTCCGCCTCTGTGTCCCGACTCCGTCCTGCACTCAGACAGCTGAGCAGGAGCAGAAATTAAGCAGCGCTAAGGCGGCGCTACGGACCCGAACTCCACGGCCGCACTGATGACACAGCTTCGGCACAGGGAGCCACAGGTCTGAAATGAACAATGTGCCCGGGTCTCAGGCGGGCAGAGACCCGGGCACATTTTTCAAAACCCGTACTATCCGGGTGAATCCCGGACAGGTGGCAACCCTATTTTGTGGGTGGATTTAACCCCTTTTTGGCTGCTAGCGGGGGTTAAAACCGCTAGCGGCTGATTACCGCCGGTAAAGCAGCGCAAAAAATAGCGCAGTTTTAATGCTGCCACCAGCACCGCCCCAGTGTGAAAGGGGCCTAAGGCTCCCTTCACACGGACGGACCTGAACGGACACTCCATAGACCTCTATGGAGGGTCGGATGTCAGTGGTGACATGTCCGCTGACATCAGACCCACTCCAATCCTAGAAAGTGTAATGGAGGAAAAACCTATTTTTCCATCCATCTGGGGATCGGATCGGGTGACGACGGACTCTATGGTCCATCATCATCCGATCACCCATAGAGGAGAGCTGCACTCTGACAGGTCTGTCCCTGCACAGTGTGCAGAGACAGACCTGTCATCTGCCTGCCCAGCGGGGATCGACGGAGCGATCCCCCGCTGAGCAGAGCGGGCTCCATACACGGGGTACAAAGTCCCATCGTGTGTATGAGGCTTAAACACCAGAAATTCAAGTTTTCATATCTTTAAAAGTCACCATACACTGGCCAATCAGTTAGATCTTCCATAAATTAGATTCAGTGCAAGAGCCTGTTTGATTTTCTACAATTAGAAGTAATTCTTACAGTGCATCTTCCTATTACCGCTTTAGCCTAATGCTCTCTTTCCACTATTTCAACCCCAAAGTTGTGTGATTTACAATGTGCTTTTTCGGCTTGTTTTCCACTATTGCAACTTGTCATGCCACTAGGGACTGAAAAGTTGCATCACTAGTACTACCCTATAATTTACAATGAGTACCGTTCATATGTGTGCGACTTCAAGTCGCAGCAACTTCAAAGTAGTCCCTGCACTACTTTGATGCGACTTGAGGTCCATAGACCTCAAAAATACACAGGCATTGCTTCAAGTTTTGGCAAAAAGTTGCGGGAAACTCGCGACAAAAAACACGCAATTTTGGATTTGCAATAGTGGAAACCGAGCCTTAATGCCGTGTCATGCGACTAATTCAAAACATCTGAGAAAAAGTTGCACTGAAGTTGGAACAAAGTAGTGCAAGAACTTTTTTTGGAGTTGCACCAACTAGAATAGGGGAACATTGAAATACATGTGTTTTGACTTGTCCTGCAACTTCACATGTGTCAAGTCGCACAACAACTCGCAGTAGTAGAAAGAGAGCCTAAGGCCACTTGGGACTGAAAAGTTGCGTCACAAGTTGTACCCCATGATTTACAATGAGTACCGTTCATATGTGTGCGACTTGCTTACGCACGTGCCGTATACACAGCGGGCACACATCTTTATTACAGAAATCCATATTTGGCATGAAAATTAACCACTTGCTTACTGGGCACTTAAACCCCCCTGCTGTCCTGACCAATTTTCAGCGCTGATCCATTTTGAATGACAATTGCGCGGTCATACTTAGCCAAATGTTTTGTTTTTTTTTTTAAGTTCCCACAAATAGAGCATTCTTTTGGTGGTATTTGATCACCTGTGTGTTTTTTTTTGTTCAAACAAAAGAAAAGACAGATTTTTAAAAATAATTTTTGGATATTTTGATATAAAATTTTGCAAACAGGTAATTTTTCTCCTTCATTGATGTACGCTGATGAGGCGGCACTGATTGGTTACACTGATAGGCAGCACTGCTTGGGATCACTGGTGGGCATTGATAGGTGGCACTGGTGGGCACAGATAAGGCAGAATTGCCTCTTCGGGATAAATGTCCCTTGCACCTAAGCCGGTGATCAGCTTTTATTTTTATCCTCATGCTGTCAGCATGAGTAGAAAAAATAAACAGATCTGCCCTTACTTCGATCTGTGATCACCCGAGTCTCAGTGACTCAGTGCGCGTGCAGCAGGGATCAGTCGTCCTATGACAGCCTCCTAGAAATTCAGGTCCACGCTATGGCCGTCGTTTGGCTATAGCACAGACACCAAGTGGTTAATAGAAAAACAGATGCAGATTTCTAGGACTGGCCAAAAATAATGTTTAGAGTCAAAGGCAACTGATGACTTTCTATTAAAGGTCTAAATGGCCCATTAACATGCATCACAATTGAACTTAGGAATGTGTCGTTGCAAAGTTAAACTCATTAAAATCCTTTCTTATTTTTGCTTGGGGATAGACTGCAGAGGGATTAGAAGTTTTGTCAGAGGTCTACACCCCTGATAGGGTGAAGACACCTTCCAAATTTTGCCAATTTCGCATTCAAAATTATTCACTTCCTGTCACATAGCCAAACAGGAAGTGAGGGTAAAACCCTACCAATGTATGTCCTTGGGGACACACAGGTCAATCTAAATAGTTTCACCATTCGGGAAATTGCACTCTAGCATTTTGCCATGTACATCCCAAATTATTATGTATCTTGGGGTTTATTTACTAAAAGGTAAATCCACTTTACACTACAAGTGCACTTAGAAGTGCAGTTGCTGGAGATCCGAGGGGGACATGCAAGGAAAAGAAAAAAACAGCATCTTTGCCTCTACATGATTGGATGATAAAATCACCAATGCTACCCCTCTGATTTTCATCAACTACACTTGTATTGCAGAAAGGATTTGCCTTTAATAAAACCCCAAAATACCTAATAATTTGGGGTGTACACAACAAAGTGCTAGAGTGCAATTTGCATAATGGGGGCACTAGATTGACCTGTGTGTCCAAAGAAAAATATTAGGGTTTTACTCACTTCCTGTTTGGCCATGTGACAGGAAGTGAAGCCAATTTTAAGAAAAGGGACACAAAGTCCAACCTTTAAAAAAAAAATAAAATAATTAAAATCTTGATTTCCCTCAAATGTCCACAATTAGAATAGGATTGTCTTCAGCTTGATTTTAGTTCAGTGCTCTAAATCCATGCTTCTCAACCCTGTCTTCAAGTACCCCCCAACAAGCCATGTTTGCAGGTTTTCCTTCATCTTGCACAGGTGCTTTAAATCAAAGTCATTGGCTTTGTATTTTGGACAGCTATTTTAGATAAGATAAAATTTCCTAAACACGTCCTGTCAGGGGGGTACTTGAGGCCTGAGGCTGAAAACCACTGCTCAGAAAGAAAATCAAATACTTCCACTCTGAAATGTTACTTTCCTGGTCACTATCCATGGCAGCAGTCGCACAATCCATGCATGTGCTACCAATGAAGGTACCAGGAAAGTAACTTAAAACTTAAAAAAAAAAATATGAAAAAAGGGATTTGTCCAAGACATGCCAATCAGTCTAGTTAAGCTGCAGCTGGGAAATCCGTTGCATGAAAAGAACACACAAAGAATTTGAAACAATTTTATTGGAACGGAAAAAAACAAAAACAAAACACCACAGGACTTGGAAAAGAAGCAAGGAAAGCAAAATACACACATGTATGTTAATTTGAGACACTAACAGAATAGGTTTGAGGTTTGACCCTTTAGCAGTGCAAATTAACAGGAGTTAAAAGGAGTGTACCCACAAATGGACATCTATTAAAGATTAAAACATTAGGCACAACATCTTGAGAAAGAATTTTAAAAATAGGGCAGCACTGACAGTTAAATCAAAGTGAACAACGTAAAAACAACAAAAATTGTCAACATAAAAAAGATTTCATGGTAAAATAACCACCACCCAAAAAAAAATAAAGCAAACCAAAGTAACAAATAAATTGCATAAAAACACATCTGTTTTGCAACATAACACACAAAATACAAATAGAAAATACATGTGTTAGAAACTTAATAAGGAAACCCAAATGTACTTTTTTTTTTTTAATCCACTTCAGAAAACTCTCGAGAGACTAGACTATTCAGCTTGATGCTCATTCACTGTCTCCAACAAGGTCTTGCATCATCGTGGAAGAGACTTAATTTTTAATCAACATTCTCCATTTTTTAAATTTCCAGATGCCTTCGGCATCCACACCCTTCTTTTTATCCAACATGAAAAAAAAGTATAGCTTGCTTAGCCACAATCCTATACATTGTTTACTGTCTAACGAAACATTTTTATATACATACAAATTGCGTGCATCCCACAACACTTCCTTTAATGCACATAGCACTAACCACAATACTCTGTTTATCTTTTTCCAGTTTCCCCAAGCCATACATCATCATTTTCCACTCACTCACTTTCACTCCTGTTATTTCTTTCACCAGATCTTGACTCTTATTGATCACATCTTTCGCTACACCACACCCCCAGAACACATGCTCACTGTCTTCTACACCCCCACAATTAATTCTCGGACAAATATCAGACACACGCGAATCCCTCCTTTTCATAAATAGCCTCGTAGCTAGACAGTCATGCAAACTCATCCATACTATCTGTCTCTGCACATTTGTCACCCCATATATACTCATTTTCTTTCATACTTCCCCAGCCACTGACGCATTAACTCCCCTAAGGGTACACACATACTCCTTCTCTATCAACCACTTTCTCACCTTCACTTTATCCTCTCCCCTTCTCCTAAATCTGCCAACTTAAACTCTACCCAAAACTTTTCCAATACCCAGTAGTCACGTGCCACCACATAAGCCACCGGTATCCTTGAATCCCTTCCCAACCACCCCCATCTCCTAAACAACCACCCACCTGAAAAAGCTATCATCCTAGTACACACTCCACCATTCCTCAAAACTTTCACCACACATAACCAATAATGCATTAACAAAAACACTCACATTCGGAAAGCTCAACCCACCATTACATTCACGTCTACACACATATTCTCTCTTAACTCTTTCCATTTTCAACCCCCATAAAAAGGTAAACAATAACTTATTAATTTTCCTCAATCTTATCTCCCCAGGAGGGAAGATATTACTTGCATACAAAATTAAAGGTAAGATTACTGCCTTGACTACTAAAACTTTACCATTTTCTTTGACACCAAAACCTCAACTTATTGGCTATCTTTTCTCCCACTTCATTCCAGCACACTTCCCCTTTCATTCCATAGTCAAACACAATACCCAAAATCCTCACTCCACCCTCAACCTTCCCAATCTGATCATCCACACATTCCACTTGTCTTCCATACACACCCAAACTACACTTATTCCAATTCACACTCATGCCCGCACATACAAAAAAAATTGACAAAAGTAACTTCACCCTTCTTACGCCCACCACCGACTGACACACTGCCACCACGCCATCCATATAACCTAAACATTTCACAATTTTCCCACACTCCCAGGCACCAAAAAGCCCCTCACCACCTTATCCCTCTGTATCATCCTTAACAGTGGATCATTAAAGCAAATAAAGAGAATAGGGGACAGGGGGCACCCCTGTCTTACCCCAGATTTAACCAAAAAAGCCCACCCCAAACTCCCATTAACCAGAACCCGACTACTGATCCCCCAATACAACCCTTTTATTACATTAATGAGCAGCTGTGGTATACCCATCCGCTTCAAAACCTCCCACAAAAACCCATGATTTGCTTTATCGTGTGCCTTCTCAAGGTCAAATGATGTCAGGATAATCGAACTATTCCTATCTTTACAAAAATTAATTATATCCCTAACTAAAATTAAATTCTCCGAGATCATTCGACCCGGCACTGCACAGGCCTGCATCTCGCTAACCATCCTACTAATGACCTTAGATAATCTCCTCGCCACCAACTTTGCAAAGACCTTGTAGTCTGAATTTAGTAAGGAGATAGGCCTCCAATTTTGAATATCCATCTTATCCCCCTTCTTATAAATTAATACCACTACCCCCTCTCTCATAGATTCTAAAATAATGCCTTCCCTCATCATGTAACTAAATATCTCAACCACATCCCGCTTAATATCCCAAAACAATTTAAAAACTCACTTGGTAAGCCATCCCCTCCTGGGGTTTTATTCGCCCCCATGCTTGCCACAGCTTCCCACACCTCCTCCTCATTTACTGCTTTCTGCAAAAAAACCTTATCATCCTCATCTAAATTATCCTCTACCATATCAAATATTCTAGTATCTGACTCATCAACACACACTCCCTCATACAATCGTTCATAAAATTTTGTCACGCATTCCAGCACATTCTCTCCCTTACATTCCCTACCTTCTTCATCATACACACCCTCAAACACTCCTTTTTCCTTACAAACCTTCTTGAAAAAAAATCTAGAACATTTTTCATCCTGCTCCAGGTGTTTAACTCTCGCTTGAAAAATAATTTGTTTTCCTCTTTCAGTTAATACCTCTTTAATCCTCTTCCTAACATGGTCTATTTCATCGGCCATGTCATAGCCCATATTTCTAAATGAATATAATGTAGCCAACCTGACTTGTAACCGAGAATATCTCCTTTTCTCAATGCTGCTTTTATCCCTACTCTTTTTTTGAAAAAAATTAAATTTTCCTTTTAACCCAATCCTACCACCCCAAAATATTACTAAAATCTTTTTTCCTATTAACCCATCTACTATATACCTTACTAAAATGGGCTTTGACATGCTCATCCTGCAACAATAAACTATTTAACCTCCATACCCCTAAACCAAACTTAATACTATCTCCCATACTCAAATCAACATACACTGCCACATGATCTGAAAAAATTACTGGCCTGTGTTTAACATTAGCACATTTGAACGCATCAGAAAACAA
The DNA here is from genome assembly GCA_037952925.1 of Lithobates clamitans. Lineage (NCBI taxonomy): Eukaryota > Metazoa > Chordata > Amphibia > Anura > Ranidae > Lithobates > Lithobates clamitans. The sequence continues at coordinate 1,843,517 of JBBGZY010000550.1, read as the reverse complement.
ACATAAATCAATTCTGGATTTGGTGTGCCCACACTCCGAAAAAAAAGTGAAATATGGATCCAAACCCAGAACAGTATGAGCATCATTGAGATGCAAGTCCTGAATTACCCCATTCAGCATAGTGCTACCTACATCTAACTTAGTCTCCGCTACTCCTATCCGATCTTTCACAAATCGGATCGTATTAAAATCACCCATGATCACACTAGGTCTCCTTCCCACTGCATGTAACTTCAAAACTTTAAAAAACTCAACATGCTATTCACAGGAGCATATAAATTAAAAAGCCTAAACTTCTGGTTAAACAAAATTAAATCTGCCATAATTAATCTTCCTGGCACTAACACAACATGAGACATAATCAGAATATTCCTATTTGTAATGATAATGCCTACCCCAGCATTCCTATTGTCCCCAACTGCCGACCATATATAATCCACCACCCACTCCGGAGGCTTGGGCAGTCGATTAAAAAAAACACTCCTGTAGACAAATGATGTCTCCTCCATTGACCTTCAAGTCCTCAAAAACAGCATATTGTCTAACAGGAGACCCAAAACCCCTCACATTGAGGGACACCAGCTTGATGCTCAGTCAAATGAAGATGTTCATCATTCACCCCCAGACCTATCACTTAAGCCAGAAAACTGACATACATTCCTCAGGGCCATAATGCTTTTATCATCCAAAAACTCCTGACTAGGTGACAATGTGGCCGGCTGAAAAATGTCTGGAGTCCCTGGACTTAGTGCTGGTGATTCTACCTCCACTCCAACATCCCCTAGGACCTCAAAGGGGTTAGGTGTTTTAATCCCAGCTGTCTCCTTTCAATTTCTTAGCCCTTCTCTTCTTAGGGCTCCCCAAAGCGTCCACCTTGGTCTTGGCACCCAGTGTCTCCATCTTTTCCACCTACTCTTCTTGGGCTTCCTGCACTTCCGGCTCCCACTGTAAGGCTGCTGCCAACTCCTCCATAGCCTCCTCCACTGCCCTCTCCACCTCTGCTCCACTCCACCGCTGTTAATGGCTCCACACTAGTGGGTGGCACTTCTACTCTTTCCTCCACTCTCTCCTCCACACCCAGGTGCCCACTTTCTTCCTCTTCCACCACCACCACCACCTCCTCCTCCTCCTCCTCCTCCTCTTCCTGTCTTTCAGGAGAGTCAGACAGCACCTGTGTGGACACTGGTCGTCCACTCTTAGCGGTGCGCCTGACAGCTTCAGCATAAGAGACATAGGCCCTTCTTACTTTTGGACAATTCTTCACTGTATGATCACGTAGTCCACATATATCACAGGCCTGCTTAATCAAGCAAACCCCAGCATCATGTCCCTCCTCCCCACAGTTCCGGCAGTGCATCTCCGCATTACAGTCATCTCTGGTATGCCCAAACTTATGACATCTTCTGCAGTATGTCGGTTGACCAGGGTAGTAGAGAAACCCTCTATTTCCTGCTATTAAAAAATTAGCTGGTGGATGCCGCACTCCACCAATCCCTTCAGAATCCACCTTCAGCTTGACAAAAAAAACTTTAATTTGCCATTAAAGATCCCCAGATGATTAGTCAGCCTGAAGCCTCCCTTCACTGCAGAGCAGTATCTCTTCAAAAAGGCCACTACCAAGGCAATGTCCGTGAAGGGGTTAAACAGGTGAACAACCAATGGTTTCTCCTCCATAGCATACAAGGGTTCCACTATGAAAGGCCTTATAGACTCATGGTTAGCTTTCTCCAATTCCTTACACTTCTCAATAACTCCCATGCAAAAATTGCTATGTACAAAAGGAACATCATAGTACCTTGGTGCTGCATGGTCCTGGATACAATAGATGTGACGTGGTTCCACTGCAACTGTTTTCTCCAGCAAATCCTGAACAAGGAACTCCAAACTCACTTTATGCAGATGACCAGGCATAACCTGAAACCACAGGGTGTTCTGAATTCCCTTTCGCTCCATTGAGCTCAGCAAAGAAAAATTCAGACCATCACACAATCTTGGCTCTTTTCAGGGCAAAGAAAAGATTGCTATCTGCAAGCTTTATATAACATAGGTTTGTGTGCTAATAAGGCAATTGCAAACACATGGACAGTCCATTAAACACACAAAATGCAAGTTAACCCAATGTAGAGACTGAACTTCAAAGTGGGTACACCTGTTAAGGATGTCCTTAAATTACTAACACAAAAAACACACTGTGAGCATGCCCAGAAACATCCAAGTGCTGTTCACACACAAAAAGCACCACCAAAAAAAACCAAAGTCCCTGAGCATGCCCAGAACAACCCAAATGCCGCTAGCACAAAATAAGCCACCCCACTGTCCAAAATTAAGCACATCATCCAGCATGCACCAAAATTACAGATGGGACAAAACACCCCCCAGTCCAGGGGGGCAACTAAAGAGCCTAACATGCAAAAGTTATACAACTAATACCATTGTAGTCTAAGGGAACTGACTTGGCAATTTTACTAGTCCCCACTTGGCTGGCTTATCTTCTAGTTATTGGCCTTAAAATGAGTATGCGGCCCAGGTCCCACCCTAAGGGACATATATTAATGTCACCAATTGGACAACCCCAAAAACGAAACAAGGAGAAATGCCTTTAAATATGCCAAATTGCTTAAGGGCCAGTTCACACCAATGCAGTCAAGTGCATATTTTATGCATCAAAAATGCATGGAAATTTGGTTATATGGTGTGCAATGGCATTGTTCACACCAGTGCTTGCCGTTCCAGTGTGTTCCAGTTCCAGAAAAAAAAGTAGAACATGCTGCATTTTTCTGCACTGGACTGTACTGGAAAGCTGTAAAACGCATCCAAAATGCACTGGAACACACTTGTCCTTATTTAAGGTTAAGAAAAAAGAGGGGGGGAAGCACTGGACTGCATCAAAAACGCATCAAAAATGCACTGGAACGCATCAAAAATGTGCATGAAGAAAAGCACCTGGAACGTGTCCGGACTGCGTTTCTATGGTGTGAACTGGCCCTAAGGGCCCTTAGGGCCAGATCACACCATAGAAACGCAGTCCAGATGCGTTCCAGGTGCTTTTCTGCATGCACGTTTTTTAAGCGTTCCAGTGCGGTTTTGGTGCATTTTTGATGCAGTCCAGTGCTTCCCCCCCTCTTTTTTCTTAACCTTAAATAAGGACAAGTGTGTTGCAGTGCGTTTTTGGTGCATTTAGGTGCGTTCCAGTGTGTTTTTGATGCATTTTACAGCGTTCCAGTACAGTCCAGTGCATAAAAAATACAGCATGTTCTACTTTTTTTTGGGGGAACTGGAAACGCACTGGAAATGCAAGCACTGGTGTGAACTATGCCATTGAAAACCATATAACCTACTCTGATGCAGAAAAAAAACACACTGGACTGCATGTGGTGTGAACTGGCCCTTAAGGAATAAAAGTTATTTAAAACTACTCGCGGCTATAATGAAATGTCAGTCCGGCAATTATGGATGAGTCGAACACCCCCCTGTTCGGTTCACACCAGAACTTGCGAACAGGCAAAAAATTTGTTTGAACCCGCGAACACCATTAAAGTCTATGGGACACAAACATGAATAATCAAAAGTGCTAATTTTAAAGGCTTATATGCAAGTTATTGTCATAAAAAGTGTTTGGGGACCCGGGTCCTGCCCCAGGGGACATGGATCAATGCAAAAAAAAGTTTTAAAAACGGACATTTTTTCGGGAGCAGTGATTTTAATAATGCTTAAAGTGAAACAATAAAAGTGTAATATTCCTTTAAATTTCATACCTGGGGGGTGTCTATAGTATGCCTGTAAAGGGGCGCATGTTTCCCGTGTTTAGAATAGTCTGACAGCAAAATGACATTTCAAAGGAAAAAAAGTCATTTAAATCTACTCGCGGCTATTAATGAATTGCCGGTCCGACAATACACATAAAAGTTCATTGATAAAAACGGCAAGGGAATTCCCCACAGCGGTACCCCAAACCAAAATGGAAAAAAAAATGACGTTGGGGTCCCCTAAATTCCATACCAGGCCCTTCAGGTCTGGTATGGATATTAAGGGGAACCCCAGCCCAATTTTTTTTTTCAATGGCGTGGGGTCCCCCTCAAAATCTATACCAGACCCTCCAGGTCTGGTATGGATTTTAAGAGGAACCCCGCACCAACATTTTTTTAAAAAATGGCGTGGGGTCCCCCCAAAAATCCATACCAGACCCTTATCCAAGCACGTAACCTGGCAGGCCGCAGGAAAAGAGGGGGGACGAGAGAGCGCCCCTCCCTCCTGAACCGTACCAGGCCACATGCCCTCAACATTGGGAGGGTGCTTTGGGGTAGCCCCCCAAAACACCTTGTCCCCATCAACTTGTTGATGAGGACAAGGGCCTCATTCCCACAACCCTTGCCTGGTACTTGTGGGGGTCTACGGGCGGGGAGCTTATCGGAATCTGGAATCCCACTTTAACAAGGGGAACCCCAGATCCCGGCCCTCCCCCCTGTGTGAAATGGTAAGGGGATACAAAAATACCCCTACCATTTCACAAAAAAACTGTCAAAAATGTTAAAAATGACAAGAGACAGTTTTTGACAATTCCTTTATTTAAATGCTTCTTCTTTCTTCTATCTTCTATCTTCTATCTTCTTTCTTCTATCTTCCTTCGGTTTCTTCCTCCATCTTCTTCTTCTTCTGGTTCTTCTGGTTCAACTGGTTCTTCCTCCGGTGTTCTCGTCAGACATCTTCCTCCACGGCATCTTATCTTCTTCTCCTCAGGCCGCTCCGCATCCATGATGGCATGGAGGGAGGCTCCCGCTGTGTGATGCTTCTCCTCTTCTGACGGTTCTTAAATAACAGGGGGGCGGAGCCACCAGTGACCCCGCCCCCTCTGACGCACGGGGACTTGACGGGGACTTCCCTGTGGCATTCCCCGTGACGTCAGAAGGGGGCGGGGTTAGGTAATGGGTGACCCCGCCCCCTCTGACCTCACGGGGAATGCCACAGGGAAGTCCCCGTCAAGTCCCCGTGCGTCAGAGGGGGCGGGGTCACCGGGTGGCCCCACCCCCGTTATTTAAGAACCGCTAGAAGAGGAGAAGCGTCACACAGTGGGAGCCTCCCTCCATGCTATCATGGATGTGGAGCGGCCCGAAAAGAAGATGAAGACAAGAAGATGAAGAGAAGAAGATGAAGAGAAAAGGATGAAAAGAAAAAGATGAAGAGAGAAGTGTCACACAGTGGGAGCCTCCCTCCATGCCATCATGGATTCGGAGCGGCCCGAGGAGAAGAAGGGAAGAAGATGTTGACGCCGCGGAGGAAGATGCCAGACGAGAACACCGGTGGAAGAACCAGAAGAACCAGAAGAAGAAGAAGATGGAGGAAGAAACTGAAGGAAGATAGAAGAAAGAAGAAAGAAGATAGAAGAAAGAAGAAGCATTTAAATAAAGGAATTGTCAAAAACTGTCTCTTGTCATTTTTAACATTATTGACAGTTTTTATGTGAAATGGTAGGGGTACTTTTGTACCCCCTTACCATTTCACAAAGGGGGGAGGGCCCGGGATCTGGGGGTCCCCTTGTTAAAGGGGGCTTCCAGATTCCGATAAGCCCCCTGACCGCAGACCCCTACAACCACCGGCCAAGGGTTGTGGGGATGAGGCCCTTGTCCTCATCAACATGGGGACAAGGTGTTTTGGGGGGCTACCCCAAAGCACCTGACCAATGTTGAGGGCATGTGGCCTGGTACGGTTCAGGAGGGGGGTACTCTCTCGTCCCCCCTCTTTTCCTGCGGCCTGCAAGGTTGCGTGCTCGGATAAGGGTCTGGTATGGATTTTTAGGGGGATCCCACGCGGGGTTCCCCTTAAAATCCATACCAGACCTGAAGGGCCTGGTATGGATTTTTAGGGTGACCCCATGCCATTTTTTTGGGGGGGGGGTGGGGTTCCCCTTAATATCCATACCAGACCTGAAGGGCCTGGTATTGAATTTCGGGGGAACCCCACGCATTTTTTTTTTCTGAATTTTGTTTGTTTTCTTAATGCTGTTTTTATCAATTAACTTTTATGTGTATTGCCGGACCGACATTTCATTAGAGCCAGTGAACCAGCATTAAAAAAAAAAGTCTAGAGGTGCGCCCGTTCAACCTATGCAAATGCTTTTATGTTGCCTGACATTTACTAATATTTTGCCGGCACAGTGAACCAAAGTATTTGAACAAGCGCAAATGCCGTTTGAGCATGCGCAGTGTATAAATTTATCTCCCGCAGTTTAAATGTATTTCCCGGCGCTGCCGGCTTGTTCAGAGAAAGTCACTTTTTCATTCTATTTTGTCCATATTTATGACTTGGACAGTTAGTACTACACTTCCCCACATCACCCCCACATCACCCCCACATTATTGGCACTTCCAGCTTGTTTAAATTTGAAGTTAAAGATGCCGTGCACCAGGTCTATAGTGGCGTACAGATCACCTCTTCCCGTGCACCGGGAAGAGAATAGTAAATGAGGGATCGCACTGTGTTACCGGCACAAATGCTTTGTAAATACGAAAATGTCATTTGCACATCGGCGTGCACCGCAAGTCATGGCGGAAATGCTTCGTAAATAAGCCCCAGTGTTTTTTGAATCTGGATATTTTAATGACATTTTTATCTTTTTTATATAAATATTGCATAAACACCCTACACCCACTCATTCCCAGCACACACACCACTGACTTTTTTAGCAAAATAATAATATTGTTATACAAAAAAGAGAGAGCTGAACAGAATGATGGTATGCCATGTAGACTCAGACAGAGCGTGGTCTGTAATGCTCAACATCTTAGGCCGGCCATACATTTACACAAGTTTATTGTACAATTTTCATTTAGATTTACCAAAACCATATAATATGAGGTCAAACCTAATTACTTTCAATTTGTATGCAGTTGGGCATACTACATAGTTGAAAGTTGAAATCTAAAGGAAATTGAATAAGAAAATTGTATAATGTATGGCCAGCCAGCTTTGCAGTAAAACCAATTTAAAATCATCTTAAATACATAGAGCATGCAAACAAGCAGCTTATTTTATTGTGATTTATGATGGACCTGCATCTTAGGCTGGGGGAAGCCCCTGTGATTAGGTCGCATGGTGGCACAACAGAAAATTTCTTGAATTAATAAATATTTAAAAAGTGTCACGCTTGCAAAGTTGTCCACGTACAAATGGTACCCTTTACGGAACAATGGTGACAACAAGTCTCACACCATCTTGCCACTGTTCCCCATGTAGTCTGGGCATCCAGGGGGCTACACTTTACTGTCTTTTCCCTCATAAATTCTAAAGCGATATCTGAAGCCTGTGGGGCTTTCACAGAGCTTATACAGTTTGACCCTATATCTTGTACATTTGCTGGGGAGATATTGCTTTCGTTTAGTTGGGGCGTATACACATCTGCAAATTTCGGGTAATTCATGAGGGACCGAATTTTGTGGAGCTGATCATAATCAAGGTCACCCCGGGGACACAGGCATACAATGAATCTGGTCTGTAGACTAAAATGAACGGAATTCATTCTTTGTAATGCCCATGTTAAGGGTTAGGCCCAAAAAAGTTTTAAATTCAGAAACTGTGATAGGTTTCCACTCAAATGGCCAGGCGAGTATTGAATCTCGGTTGTCGGCAATGTAGTATTGGCCATAAATATAGCTTTGTTCCGCAATCAAATTGTAGAAGCCTTCGATGATAAACAACAACAACAAAAAAACAAAGGGTGTTATTGTTTGCTGTTTCCACCTGAACCCCAGGCTGGGTGTGAATGGGGGGATAATGGGTGCTGCTGAATCTGGGGGCAGCAAATTAGGGTTTGTAAACACCTCTGGAAGACTATTATGGGCTCTACGGGCATGTGCCTCAAATTCTTGGTGGCTGCCGTTGCATATCCACTCTGAACATGAGAACTGCATCTGCTGTTACAGCCCGGTAGTAGAGGTCCTCTGGGAAAGGGCAGTGTTCCATATGAACCTTGTCCTGACCCAGGGGTCATCTCTGCGATCCCAGGCATATTTGGGGACCCAAGTTGGGTAACCTATGCCCTGGGTACACCTGAGTGGCAAGTAAAATGCAGAGCAGTCTCTAGCAACTGAGGGAGAAGGTCCAGTTGTGATGGAACACCCTGCGGCAGAGTTCTCAGCCAGCCTCCAGACTCCAGCGGTGGGGTACCCAGTCTGCTTGCAGACTCTGGTTGTGGGGCCCTATGGAGCATCTGGAGGTCACTCCATAAAGGGGGGGATCTGTTAGGATTAAGTGTACCTGCTGGGCTGATTGTTGCAGGTCCAGTGTCCACCAGCAGGTATCTCCCAGACGCTAGCAGGCTTTAATGATCAATTCCACCCATGTTCAGTGGCCAGGTGGCTATTTAAAGCGGTCCTTCAGTCATTTTTCAACTTTCCATCTTTCCATCTATAAAATCTTCTGCCCTTGTTGTTTTAACTTTGGATAGTAAAACATTTTTTTTTTCTGCCAGTAAATAGCTTATACAGCCCACTTCCTGTTTCTTGTCTGGAAAAAAGCCCAGGCTTATGATATCATGCACAGCTATCTCTCTCTCTCACTCTTGTGAGGGTTTGCCAGGAAGGGAGGGGGGATGAGTCATAAGAGGGCCAATCAGAGCTGCAGGATGGCAGAGCTTCAGGTGTGCCTGTGTGCGTCTGTGTAAATCCAGGAAGTGAAGAGGCAGCAGCTTCAGCTGTCCACAGATAAAATGGATGCAGCCAGACATGGTTGTGTAGGGAGATTTCTGCAGCATATTTTGGCAGGTACGAATCACATACTGAAACATCAGGGCACGCTTACATTTTGAATTTAGTACAGTGGCTAAGTGGTTAGCACTAGGGTCGTCAGTATAATAAATATGTAAAGCGCTGCGTAAATAGATGGCGCTATATAAGTACCTGTAATAAATAGTAATAAATTTAGTCCCTGGACATTCCACGATAAAACCGAGAAACGCGAGTTCTGCATTACAGACCTAGGCATTCGGAGTATCAAGATTTGTCAGAAGACCGGGGGTAGAGGGGGATCAGGCAGCAAAATATGCATGAGCCAACACATTATTATTGACATAATGAACAACACCCTGCCAAACCACCTTCGGCCCTCAAAAGAAAACAAAAACCGAGGGCGGAGGGGCAGAGGCTTTGACCCTAACTGAACTGAAGTCCAAGTGACTTGCAAAGTAAAAGAAAATCACAATAACACAATTATAAATAACATTAAAACAAAACAATCCTTGGCGCTTAAAGCGTGCACCCTACCAATATGCAGGGAACCCAAAAAACTAGAGTCCTACGGTATAGCAGTCTATACCCCAAACACGAATTACAAAATGGTTGCAATTATATTAACTACAATGTGAGGGTGTAGTGCAGGGGAATCACCCGCAGCCTTACTTGGTTTTTACCGAACGTCAAGTGGTAAAACAGTTACTGGAAAAAAAGGACTTTGAATTGCGTAAACAACAGTCAAGTCCTTTAGAAGAGCGCTATCACATAGATCATTGGTTCTCAATCCTGTCCTCAAGACCCACTAACAGGCCAGATTTGAAAGATAACTGAAATACATCAGAGGTGATATTGTTTGCTGCTCAGTAGGGATGAGCCGAACACCCCCCTGTTCGGTTCGCACCAGAACATGCGAACAGGAAAAAAGTTTGTTCGAACACGCGAACACCGTTAAAGTCTATTGGACATGAACATGAATAATCAAAGTGCTAATTTTAAAGGCTTATAGGCAAGTTATTGTTATAAAAAGTGTTTGGGGACCTGGGTCCTGCCCCAGGGGACATGGATCAATGCAAAAAAAAGTTTTAAAAACGTCTGTTTTTTCAGGAGCAGTGATTTTAATAATGCTTAAAGTCAAACAATAAAAGTGTAATATCCCTTTAAATTTCATAGCTGGGGGGTGTCTATAGTATGCCTGTAAAGGGGCGCATGTTTCCCGTGTTTAGAACAGTCTGACAGCAAAATGACATTTCGAAGGAAAAAACCCATTTAAAACTACTCGCGGCTATTGCATTGCCGACAATACAGGTCTGGTATGGATTTTAAGGGGAACCCCGCGCCAAAAAAAAAAAAAAAACGGCGTGGAGTCCCCCCAAAAATCCATACCAGATCCTTATCCGAGCACGCAACCTGGCAGGCCGCAGGAAAAGAGGGGGGACGAGAGTGCGCCCCCCCTCCTGAACCGTACCAGGCCACATGCCCTCAACATTGGGAGGGTGCTTTGGGGTAGCCCCCAAAACACCTTGTCCCCATGTTGATGAGGATAAGGGCCTCATCCCCACAACCCTGGCCGGTGGTTGTTGGGGTCTGCGGGCGGGGGGCTTATCGGAATCTGGAAGCCCCCTTTAACAAGGGGACCCCCAGATTCCGCCCCCCCTGTGTGAAATAGTAAGGGGGTACTTACCCCTACCATTATACTAAAAAACTGCCAAAAATGTTAAAAATGACAAGAGACAGTTTTTGACAATTCCTTTATTTAAATGCTTCTTTCTTCTATCTTTCTTCATCTTCTGGTTCTTCTAGTTCTTTCTCCGGCGTTCTCGTCCAGCATCTCCCCTGCGGCGTCTTCTATCTTCTTCTCCTCGGGCCGCTCCGCACCCATGGCATGGGGGAGGCTCCCGCTCTTCTCTTCATCTGCTTCTTCATCTTCTTCTCTTCTTCCTTCTTCTCTTCTTCTCTTCTTCATTTTCTTCTCCGGGCCGCTCCGAATCCATGCTGGCATGGAGGGAGGCTCCCGCTGTGTGACGGCGTCTCCTCGTCTGACGGTTCTTAAATAACGGGGGGTGGGGCCACCCGGTGACCCCGCCCCCTTTGACGCATGGGACATGATGGGACTTCCCTGTGGCATTCCCCGTGACGTCACAGGGAAGTCCCGTCAAGTCACCGTGCGTCAGAGGGGGGCGGGGTCACTGGGTGGCCCGCCCCCCGTTATTTAAGAACCGTCAGACGAGGAGACGCCGTCACACAGCGGGAGCCTCCCTCCATGCCAGCATGGGTGCGGAGCGGCCCAGAGAAGAAAATGAAGAAGAGAAGAAGAGAAGAAAAGAAGAAAAGAAGAAAAGAAGAAGAGAAGAGCGGGAGCCTCCCCCCATGCCATGGGTGGGAGCGGCCCGAGGAGAAGAAAATAGAAGATGTCGCGGAGGAGATGCTGGACGAGAACGCCGGAGGAAGAACCAGAAGAGCCAGAAGAACCAGAAGAAGAAGATAAAGGAAGATAGAAGAAAGAAGAAGCATTTAAATAAAGGAATTGTCAAAAACGGTCTCTTGTCATTTTTAACCTTTTTGACAGTTTTTTTGTGAAATGGTAGGGGTAAGTACCCCCTTACCATTTCACACAGGGGGGGCGGGATCTGGGGGTCCCCTTGTTAAAGGGGGCTTTCAGATTCCGATAAGCCCCCCGCCCGCAGACCCCACAACCACCGGCCAGGGTTGTGGGGATGAGGCCCTTGTCCTCATCAACATGGGGACAAGGTGTTTTGGGGGGCTACCCCAAAGCACCCTCCCAATGTTGACGGCATGTGGCCTGGTATGGTTCAGGAGGGGGGCGCACTCTCGTCCCCCCCTCTTTTCCTGCGGCCTGCCAGGTTGCGTGCTCGGATAAGGGTCTGGTATGGATTTTTGGGGGGACCCCACGCCGTTTTTTTTTGTTTTTTTTGGCGCAGGGTTCCCCTTAAAATCCATACCAGACCTGAAGGGTCTTGTATGGAATTTAGGGGGAATCCCACGTCATTTTTTTTTTAAATTTTGGCCGGAGTTCCCCTTAATATCCATACCAGACCTGAAGGGCCTGGTATGGAATTTAGGGGGACTCCCACGTCATTTTTTTTTTAAATTTTGGTTCGGGGTTCCCCTGTGGGGAATTCCCATGCCGTTTTTATCAATGAACTTCTATGTGCATTGTCGGCAATGCAATAGCCGCAAGTACTATATTTATTGGAGTATAACACTCACTTTTTTACCATGAAAATCGTGTGCAAATAGCGTGTGCGTGTTATACGCCAATACTTCAATTTTAGCTGCCTCGGAGGGGACAAGGAGGGGGGCCGGACAAGCGCTGTCAGATTACATACAGCGAGAATCTCCTGTTTACTTGGCAGCCTCTGTAATAGGAAGTCCTGTCTCCTGGGCCGCCATTGGACCACTGTTCTGTCTATCATAGGAGATTCTCTTTGTATGTAATCTGTCTGCGCTGGTCCCGCCCCCTCCCTGTCCCCTCTAGGCTGCAGGTGGACGTCAATCAGGCTGCATTGATGTCAATGGTGAGGCTGCTGCATTGAAGGCAATCGTGAGGCTGTATTGATGTGGATTGATGAGGCTGCAGATGGGCACTGACCCTTATTTTGCTCCAAAGTTCCTTATTTAAAATTTTAGTTTTTTTCCTGAAACTTCCCTCTTAAAATGAATGTGCGTGTTATACGCCTGTGCGTGTTATACGCCGATAAATACAGTAGTTTTAAATGGGTTTTTTCCTTCGAAATGTCATTTTGCTGTCAGACTGTTCTAAACACGGTAAACATGCGCCCCTTTACAGGCATACTATAGACACCCCCCCAGCTACGAAATTTAAAGGGATATTACACTTTTATTGTTTGACTTTAAGCATTATTAACCACTTGCCGCCCGTCCTATTACAGAATGACGGCGGCAAAGTGGTTTGATGTGCCTGATCGGACGTCATTTGACGTGATCAGGAATATCTAGCCGCTGCGCGCCCCCGGGGGCGCGCATCGCGGCGATCGTTGTTGCGAGGTGTCAGTCTGACACCCTGCAGCACCGATCTAGGTAAAGAGTCTCCGACAGAGACTCTTTACCATGTGATCAGCCGTGTCCAATCACGGCTGATCACGATATAAATAGGAAGAGCCGGTGATCGGCTTTTCCTCACTCGCGTCTGACAGACGCGAGTAGAGGAGAGCCAATCGGCTGCTCTCCTGACAGGGGGGGTCTGTGCTGATGGTTTATCAGCACAGCCCCCCTCGGATCCTACCCAGGGCCACCAGGGATGCCGCCCAGGACCACCAGGGAAGCGATCCACACTGGACCACCAGGTATTGCCCCTAGACCACCAGGGAAATGTCACTGTGTGCCCAGGCAACTGCCAATCTGTGCCCAGGCAGCTGCCAGTCAGTTCCCACTGCAATGCCTACCACTGCCAGTGCGACCAGGGATGCCCATCAGTGCCTCATTTTAGTGCCGCGTATCAGTGCCCATCAGTGCCACGTATCAGTGCCCATCAGTGCCCAGCAGTGCCACCTATCAGTGCCCATCAGTGTCCAGCAGTGCCGCCTATCAGTGCCGCCTATCAGTGCCACCCTATCAGTGCCTAGCAGTGCCCAGCAGTGCCACCTTTCATTGCCCAGTGTCGCCCATCAGTGCCAACCAGTGCCACCCATCAGTGCCCATCAGTGCCGCCTATCAATGCCTATCAGTGCTGCATATGAGTGCCACCCATCAGTGCCGCCTACCAGTGCCCATCAGTGCCGCATTTCAGTGCCCGCTCATTGGTGCCACCTCATCGGTGCCGCCGTATCGGTGCCTGTCAGTGCCTGTCAGTGCCGCCTTATCAGTGCCCATCAGTAAAAGAGAAAACTTACTTATTTACAATTTTTTTTAACAGAAACAAAAACAAAACTTTTATTTTTTTCAAAAATTTCGGTCTTTTTTTATTTGTTTAGCAAAAAATAAAAACCCCAGAGGTGATCAAATACCACCAAAAGAAAGCTCTATTTGTGGGAACAAAAGGATAAAAATTTAGTTTGGGTACAGTGTAGCATGACCGCGCAATTGTCATTTAAACTGCGACATTGCTGAAAGCTGAAAATTGGTCTGGGCAGGAAGGTGTCTAAGTGCCCTGTATTGAAGTGGTTAAAATCACTGCTCCTGAAAAAACGGCCGTTTTTAAAACTTTTTTTTGCATTGATCCATGTCCCCTGGGGCAGGACCCGGGTCCCCAAACACTTTTTATGACAATAACTTGCATATAAGCCTTTAAAATTAGCACTTTTGATTTCTCCCATAGACTTTTAAAGGGTGTTCCGCGGCATTCAAATTTGCCGCGAACACCCCAAATTGTTCGCTGTTCGGCGAACTTGCGAACAGCCAATGTTCGAGACGAACATGAGTTTGACTCGAACTCGAAGCTCATCCCTACTGCTCAGTGATTGCAGTATTCTACTCTGCATCTCCCCAGGGTAATACCTAAAATCTGGCCTGTTAGTGGGTCCTGAGGACAGGAGTTGAGAACCACTGACAGATGAACATCAATAGATATCAGTTGCCTCCAAAACAGATATGGACTGTACTTCATACTCCTCATGGTTCTCAACCCTTTACATGGTTAGGACGTGACACCGAGGTGGTAAAGCAGGTGTTAGGATTGAGTTCACCCGTGTCAGAAACCATGAATCAGACTGAGACAGAAGTACAGTTAAATCACACTTGTTTAATAATAAAAGTAAATAGAACAAACATAGTCAGACAAGCCAGAAAGTCAGGAAGTCAGAGATCAGCGTAGTGGAACAGCAAGCAAGATCTGGAGCCAGAAGGAATGTCAGCCAAGCAAGTCTTAAACAGGAATGCAGGAGCTGGCAATTAGCCGACAGCTGAACGGCCATCTCAGAGAAGGAAGGGCTGAGCCCAGCCCTGACAGTACCCCCTCCTCAATGACCCCTCCCCCTCAGAGGACCACCAGGCTTGAGGGGAAAATGTGTATGGAAATCATGGAGGAGGACAGGGGCATGTATATCCAAGGAAGAGACCCAAGAGCGTTCCTTCGGACCGTACCCTTTCCAATGCACCAGGTACTGTATGCACCCACGGAACCTACAGGAGTCAACAATGGACTGTACTTCATACTCCTCATGGTTCTCAACCCTTTACATGGTTAGGACGTGACACCGAGGTGGTAAAGCGGTTGCAGACCAAAAGTTTTAATAAGGAGACATGAAATACATTTTAAGATATGCATATTAGAAGTAAGGCTAACGCGTAAGCCACTTGGTTAATCCTTTGAAGAATACAGAAAGGCCCAATAAACTGTGGTGCGAACCTCAGAGAGGGAACATGAAGTCGGAGGTTGCGAGATGACAGCCTGGCCCTGTCCCCAACCTGTTAGGAAGGCGCAGGCAGGCGTCTGTGGTCATCATGGAGCCTGTACCTATCATTAGCATGTTGCAAAGCCTCCTGGACTTGTGCCCAAGTGGAACGAAGACCAAGGAAATGCTGCTCTAACTCAGGAATACTCTGCAGAACAAATGAGTCATGGCAACATGGAAGGTTGGAAACCATAGTTCGCCATAAACGGGGACAATCGGGAAGCAGAATTCAAGGCACTATTATGAGCAAACTCCGCCCACGGTAAGAGGTCTGACCAGTTGTTATGATGGTCAGAAATGTAGCAACTTGGCTCGTTCTGCTGCCCCATTAGACTGCGGGTGACACACAGAGGAGAAAGCAAGCTGAATTCCCAACTGTGCACAAAAGGCTTGCCAGAACAGGGACACAAACTGACTACCCCTAAAAACACAATAAGTGTAACGCTATTAAAATGAAAAAACGTCCAGTATGAAGAACGTTAAACCAACAGTTCCAAACATAAATGGTATGGAAGAGTCATCAATATATACATGGGTGGGAAATCTTCAGAAAACACTTCGAGCAGAGATATATATCATCTGAGGTGAAGACAGACACACCACCACCAAACATGAAGAGGCTTACCAGATAGAGTGCACCCAAAGGGGCATACGCCGGATTGGGTCGGATAGGCTTAGGTGGTGGGTGGCTAGGAATGGCCCAAGAAGGCGATGATGGTGGATGGACCCACACGTTGCTGTATCCCTCAAAGCGATGCCAGAACCCAGAGGAGTGTGTGAAACGAACCACACGTTGTTATATCCCTTTGGAGCAATGTTTAAGAGCCAAAGGATGTTGGTGAAGAATGGAAAAAAAGGAATGGCCATATAGTGAATCCGTACCACGTTTTTTCACAGCGCTGTTTTTATACGGATTTACATGTGAGTGTATATATTTTTATTTTAATGAATTTCTTTTACATACGGATTCACACTATATGGCCATTCCTTTTTTTCCATTCTTCACCAACATCCTTTGGCTCTTAAACATCGCTCCAAAGGGATATAACAACGTGTGGTTCGTTCCACACACTCCTCTGGGTTCTGGCATCGCTTTGAGGGATACAACAACGTGTGGGTCCATCCACCATCATCGCCTTCTTGGGCCATCCCTAGCCACCCACCACCTAAGCCTATCCGACCCAATCCGGTGTATGCCCCTTTGGGTCCCCTCCATCTGGTAAGCCTCTTCATGTTTGGTGGTGGTGTGTCTGTCTTCACCTCAGATATATATATCTCTGCTTGAAGTGTTTTCTGAAGATTTCCCATCCATGTATATATTGATGACTCTTCCATACTATTTATATTTGGAATTGTTGGTTTAACGTTCTTCATACTGGACGTTTTTTTATTTTAATAGCGCTACACTTATTGTGTTTTTCTCTGTTTTACTTTGTTGGTTGTGTTAGCTGCTTGCCTTCTTTACGGCAGTGCAGAATTGTTTTGTATAAACTGACTGCCCCTGTCTGAGACAATCACCTTGGGTAGCCCATGTAATTGAAAGATCTCCCGAGAAAAATTGGAAGCCAGTTCCTTAGAAGTGGGTATCTTCTTAAGTGGAATACAATGAGCCATTTTCGAGAACTGGTCAACCACCATAAGGATAACTGTGTTGCCCTGGGAGTTGGGTAACTCCACAATGAAATCCATAGATAGGTGGGTCCAGGGCCTCTCCCCATGGGGTATGGGTTGTAGGAGGCCCACTGGAAGGTGTCTTGGAGTTTTACTCTGAGCACACACAGAACAGGCAGCTACGAAAGCGGTTACATCAGCACATAGACTAGGCCACCAGAATTGTTGGGAAATGGCCCAAAAGAGTTGATTCTTCCCAGGGTGGCCAGCAGCCTTGGGAGAATGGTAAGTCTGGAGCACAGCAGTACGGAGACTCTCTAGGACAAAGCAGCAGTCACAAGGTTTCTCAGGAGGAGCATGGACCTGAGCAGCAAGAATTTTGTCACCCAAAGGAGAAGAGACACTGGTGCGAACCGTAGCCAGAATACGATCAGGAAAAATCACAGGAACAGGAACCGACTCCATCTTGGAAGTGGAGGAAAATTGTTGTGACAAAGCATCAGCCCTTACATTCTTAGTACCGGGTAAGAATGAGACAATGTAATTGAAACTTGACAAGAAAAGAGCCCATCGCGCTCTTCTGGGAGAGAGGCGTTTAGCCTCAGACAAGAAAGTGAGATTCTTATGGTCAGTAAGAATGAGAACCGGCACAGTGGTACCTTCGAGGAGATGTCTCCATTCTTTCAGGGCTAAAATGATCGCTAACAGCTCTCTGTCACCAATCTTGTAATTGCACTCTGCAGGTGACTATTTCTTGGAAAAGTAGCCACAAGGATGCATAACGCTCTCAGAGGTAGGACCTTGAGACAGAAGGGCGCCAACTCCAGTCTCAGAAGCATCAACCTCAAGGATAAAAGGTAAGGTAGGATCAGGATGTGCCAACACAGGAGCAGAAACAAAGGCAGTCTTGAGGTTCTCAAAGGCATTAATGGACTCCGGAGACCAACTTTGTGGGTAACCGTCCTTTCTGGTCATATCAGTCAGGGGCTTGACCAGAGACCAGAAATTACAAATAAACTTCCGATATAAGTTGGTAAAGCCAAGAAAACACTGCAGAGGACGTAAACCCATGGGTCGGGGCCACTGTAGGACTGCTGAAAGTTTTTCTCTGGGTCCATCGAAAAACCAGCAGTGGAAATGACATAACCCAGGAATTTAACCACTTCAGCCCCGGAAGAATTTACCCCCTTCCTGACCAGAGCACTTTTTGCAATTCGGCACTGCGTCGCTTTAACAATTGTGCAACATGGCTCCCAAACAAAATTGACGTCCTTTTTTTCCCACAAATAGAGCTTTCTTTTGGTGGTATTTGATCATGCCTGCGGTTTTTCTTTTTTGCGCTATAAACAAAAAAAGAGCGTCAATTTTTTAAAAAAACGCATTATTTTTTAAATTTTGCTATAATAAATATCCCCCAAAAATATATAAAAAAAATGTTTTCCTCAGTTTAGGCCGATACGTATTCTTCGACATATTTTTGGTAAAAAAAATCGCAATAAGTGTTTATTGATTGGTTTGCGCAAAAGTTATAGCGTTTACAAAATAGGGGATAGTTTTATGGCATTGTTTTTAATATTTTTTTTTTTACTAGTAATGGCGGCGATCAGTGATTTTTATCATGACTGCTACATTATGGCGGACACATCGGACATTTTTGACACATTTTTAGGACCATTGTCATTTATACAGCCATCAGTGCTATACAAATGCACTGATTCCTGTGTAAATGACACTGGCAGTGAATGGGTTAACCACTAGGTGGCAGTGTAGGGGTTAAGTGTGTCCTGGGAAGTGTTTCTAACTGTGGGGGGGCTGTGTGTGGCACGTCACTGATCTCTGCTCCTGATCACAGGGAGCAGAGATCAGTGACACTGTCATTAGGCAGAACTGGGAGATGCGTGTTTACATTAGCATCTCCCCAGTTTTCCTCTCCGTGAGACGATCGTGGGTATCCCCGCGGACATCGAGTCCGCGGGACCCGCAACCCGCCTCAGAGCTTGCCGCGGGCGCGTGCGTGCACCCCCAGGCTGCCTCTTAAAGGGCAACATACAGGTACGTTAGTTTGCCTGTACGAGCCCTTCTGCCGCAGTATATCTGCGTGAAGCGGTCCGCAAGAGGTTAACCTGTTCACAATGGAATTCGCACTTCTCCAATTTACAATAGAGATTGTTCTCTCTTAGTTTCTGAAGCACAAGACAGAAATCTGTGTGGTGGCTCTCCAGGGACTTTGAAAATATGAGGATATCGTCGAGATAAACCACCACACATAACTGCAACAAATCTCAGAGGACATCGTTAATAAATTCCTGGAAAACTGCAGCGTTACAAAGGCCAAAAGGCATTAACAGGTACTCATAATGGCCTGTTCTGTTATTAAACGCAGTTTTCCACTCATCGCCCTCCTTAATCCTCACGAGATTGTATGCCCCTGTCAGAGAACTCACACAGCAAGCACCCGTCTCCATGCAGCAGCTGCAAATCCTCATTCTGCTAATGCAAAGGTGCATGCACGGAACCATAGCCAGAGGCAAATGAGATCCAGGGTGAGCATGCACAATGGCACCTCTATGCGAATGCGCACACGCGCTAACGCGCGTCCGCGAGTGCTAAAGCGCTAATATGCTAACGCACATGCGCCAATGTGCCGAAGTGCTAACGCGCATGTGCCAATGTGCTAAGTTGCTAATGCGCATGCGCGTACGCACGTACGCTGGCGCCAATCCTGGCACACAGCACCCTATATAAACAGAGAGTCTGCCTAGCATCAGTGCTGGATTGTCTTCAGCTTGTTCCTGTGTTCCTGTGTTCCTGTTGTTATTCTGCCTGATTGACCTTGTTCCTGAAAACCCGGCTATCTTCTGACCATTCTCTTGGATCTCCCCTGCCTGCTGAACCTGCCTCTACTTGCAATACTGACCTTGGCTTGAACTTATGATTACGGCTCTGCTTCCTGATTCTGTACCCTGCTGCCCGTCTGTTGCCAAACCCTGCCTGTTCCTGACTACGGTTTTGCCTTCTGACTTGGTACCCCGCTGCCAGCCTGTTGCCGACTCCTGCCTGTTCCTGATTCTGCAGTTGATCCTGATCTGGCTCCCGCTGAACAAGTTTGGTGATCAGTTTCCACATCTCCTCAGCAGAGGTTCCTATATCTCCAAGTTCCAGCCTCCTGCCTGCAGGCACCTGCACCCTTTCGTTGCCCTCGCACTCCCTGTACCCACCACCAGGGGTGCTTGGACCGGAACCGTGCAAAAGGCCACCCTCATCATTTCGGGCTCCGCTGTAAGGTACGTGGCAGCCCCTTTCAAATCAAGCTTTGTGAAAACCGTTGCTCCCTTGAGGCGGTCAAATAACTCCGTAATCAACGGATCCGCATAGGCATTCTTAATCGTGAAACAATTGAGACCCTTATAATCGATACAAGGTCTCAGTTCATCACTCTTCTTCACAAAGAAGAAACCAGCACCAGCAAGAGACAAAGATTTGCTGATGAAACCTCAAGAAAGTGCATCTGCAACATACTCCTCCATGGCCTCATCCTCCAAAACCGACAAAGGGTAAACCCAGCCACGAGGGGGTATGGCACCAGGTTGAAGGTCAATTGTGCAATCATACGACCGTTGTGGAGGCAAACTACCGGCTTGACCTTTGTCAAAGACATCACTAAAATCGCGGTACTCCTCCAGCAGGGAGGAGAGTAAAGAGGTGCACAGGACTTTGGCTACCTTGTGGAAGCATGTCCTACTGCATTATAATGACCAGGAGAGAACCTCAGCACAGAGCCATTTAAAAGGGGGGTTGTGCCTCTGTAACCAATAACTTAGGTGAGGAAATAGCTTGGAATTGGATTATCTCATGGTGAAGAGCCCCTACGGCCATGGACAATGGAACAGTCTCATGAGTCACATGGGCAGGCTGTAGAGGTCTCCTATCAAGAGCCTCAATGGCAAGTGGAGTGTCACACAGCTGCAGCGGAATAGAGTGCTTTGATACAAAGGCAGCATCAATGAACAGGCCTGCAGCCCCAGAGTCGATTAGAGCCTGTATCTCGACGGATGACTCAGCCCAAGAAAGGGTAACCAAAACCAGGTGCTTATCCTTCTGGATAACTGGGGACAAGACAACGCCACCTAAGGTCTGTCCGTGACAGGACCTCAAGGTTCGGGCGTTCCCTGGACGGGTAGGACAAGACTTCAAAAAGTGACCTGCTTGGCCACAATAAAGACAATCTCTCCCTCCTCCTAAGGGTTCGCTCATCCACAGAGAGATGCATGAAGCCCAAGTGAATGGGTTCACCTTCACTGACCGACTCGGTACCAGAAGGCATGGGAGGTAAGGAAGGCAAGGGTGGGACTGCAAAGCTCAGAGACAAATATGCAGGAGGCTTCCACAAGAGCTCCTTAAAAGAGAGTCTTTCTCTGAGTCTGGAGTCAATTAGGATGACAAACGTGATCAACTTCTCCAGCTTAGTGGGTATATCTCAGGCTGCTATCTCATCCTTGATGGTATCCTAGAGACCATGAGAAAAAGCAGCCATGAGGGCCTCATTGTTTCAAGCAACCTCTGCTGCCAGAGTACAGAATTCAATGGCGTAATCGGCAACAGTTCCCGTACTCTGTTTGATGGACATGAGGCACTTGGCAGCAGAAGCGGAGCGTTCGGGAACGTCAAATACCCGTTTAAAAGAAGCCACAAACTCAGGGTAACTCAAGACAACAGGTTTTTTGCATCTCCCATAGAGGGTTATCCCAGGCCAAGGCTCTCTCAGAAAGCAAAGATATCATGAAACCTACTTTGCTTCTGTTCATGGGAAACGCCCGGGGCAGCATCACAAAGTATATCTCAACCTGGTTGAGAAACCCTCTGCATTGCACTGGATCGCCCCAAAATTGATGGGGAAGCGGAGCGGAACCACATACCTCTTATAGAGGTCATACTCGAGGTGGGTGCCTGCACAGAGACTGGAGCAGCAGCAGGGACGGCCTGCAACACAGGTTGCACTGGAGCAGCCACAGTGGAATATTCCAGGTGAGCCATGCGACTCAGGAGCATTTCTAACGCCATGGTAAACTGATCCATGCAGTGATTCTGCTCATCCAATCTGGAAAAAATATTACCAACAAGTGGATTGACTGCATCTTCTGAATTCATGGCCTTCCCCTACTGTCAGAAACCATGAATCAGACTGAGGCAGAAGTACAGTTAAATCACACTTGTTTAATAATAAAAGTAAATAGAACAAACATAGTCAATACATAGCCAAAGTTAGGTAACCAGAACGGATAGTCAGACAAGCCAGAAAGTCAGACAAGACAGAGATTAGCGTAGTGGAACAGCAAGCAGGATCTGGAGCCTGAAGGAATGTCAGCCAAGCAAGTCTTTAAAAGGAACGCCTTCAGGAAGAAGCTAAAGACCCATCTCTTCTGAAGACCCAGACGGACACTGGCGGCAAAAGCGCCCTGAGGCGATTTAGTTTGCATATGTAGCGCTATACAAGTTATTCATTCAGATAGTCTCTGTGATGTTGACCAAGGTGAAGGCAGAGATCATCTGGGCTGGATGGCCTAAGTAGGCAGGATATCATCAACAGGTGAGTCACTGTGGAGAGATAGGAGCTGGCAATTAGCCGACAGCTGAGCGGCCAGT
The DNA here is from genome assembly GCA_037952925.1 of Lithobates clamitans. Lineage (NCBI taxonomy): Eukaryota > Metazoa > Chordata > Amphibia > Anura > Ranidae > Lithobates > Lithobates clamitans. Next base: position 1,821,169 of record JBBGZY010000550.1, on the reverse strand, counting down.
TCAGAGAAGGAAGGGCTGTGCCCATCCCTGACAGCCTGCTTGTGGTACTGTGCTGCTCTGACCTGATTGCTGCAGTTCCAGTGTTCACCAGCAGGTGTCTCCCAGAAGCCAGCAGGCTGTAACGATCAGTTACACCTGTGTTCAGCTGCCAGGTGGCTATTTAAGGCTGATCCCCCCTTCCCCCAGGGTGTCACTATTCTAATTGCCTCCTTGTTGCCAGAGCCTTGTTCCTGTGATCCTGATCCATCCTGCACCCTGTACCCTCTCTGCCTTGCTCCTGCTTTCTGCCCTAGTGCCCAGTCTTGTTTCTCCCCTTCCTTGCATCCCTGTATTACATGTTACCCTTGTACCTTATATTGTATATATTTGTGTATAGTCAGTTGTTCATTAGTTATTTTGTCTTTGGGGCTTGTTTATGTTCATTGTTTGTTGTGTATGCTTGTTTGTGTTTTTCAATGTAAATAAATATCACTTTAAGGATATCTACATTGTTTGGTCTCAGTTTCCATGTGTAGCTACATGTGTCTGGTCTCCCTAGCTGCTGAATCCTGGCAGCGGGTGGTCTCAAGGACCACAGAGTGAAGTGTAAACAGAGAACTCTGTGCATCTGGCTTCCAAGCAAGGGATATACTTGCGTGAGGCAGACGCTCCATATGAGTGGATAGACATAGGGTGGAGAGAGCAGCCATCTCCTCAACGAGTATCAAGCTAGGACAAAGCAGCATCCACGATCCAGAGTTTGCTGAGTTAAAAGGAGGCTGTATTACTTCGGTGAAGGAACATCTGCGTTGTACTTCTGGGGAATAATCTGGAAACAAGGATATTTTAGCATTGCCATACATAAGATCTTGCTTGTTCCTGACAGCCACCAACAGTCTGTCTCGATCCCTGTAGTTCAGGAGTCAAAACCGGAAAGGTTGCGGTGGTGCCCCAGGCACTAGAGGAACAGGTGAGATCTGATGCGCTCTCTCCACCATAAAGGTTGACGGGAGATCAGAAGGGTCCAGAAGTGTGGTCAAAAAAGATTCCACAAATTCCACCAGCTTGGTCCCCTCTGCCCGCTCCAGGAGACCTCACGTTGTTCCAGTGAAGGCGATTCCCTTTTTTAAAATACTTTTTATCTCATATATCTGCATTTACAAACATTAACAATATCACATTTCATCATTATCAAATCCTTTGTTTCTTTCATATTAATAAATACACACCAAAAAACAAAGAATAAATCACTATACGTTTAATTTCACCCTGAAAAACAACACCAAAAACTAACAACAATTTTTTTTTTAAAGAGGATGGAGACTGGAGGGAACAAAAGGAAAGAAAAGAAGAAAAAACTTCCTCATCCCCCCTCACCTCCCCCCCCCCCTCAAGGAACAAGAGTTAAAGTGGGGTTCCACCCAAGAAAACAAACATACCTGGAAAAATTCTAAAAAACAAAACAAAAAAACATTTGAATATTTTTTTTTTCACTTACCTCTAAATGCCTGTTGCTAGGTGGTCCCTCGTAGTCTGCCTGTTCCTTTGCCTGGGCTGGTGACATCACTTCCCCCCAGGCACAGGAAGGGCTCCACTCTGCTCCCTCCCTCCTGTCAATCATCTGGGACCCATTACAGGTCCCAGGTGATTGAGCGGCCAATCACGGCACGCGGTGCCGCTCGCGCATGCGCAGTGGGTGCCAGGCTGTGAAGCCACAGCCCGGCGCCCACAGTTGAAATGCCGGCGCCGACGAGCGGAGGGGGGGACGAGCGGGGCTTCGATCCCCCGCATCGCTGGACCCAGGGACAGGTAAGTGTCCAATTAAAAGTCAGCAGCTGCAGTATTTGTAGCTGTTGACTTTTATTTTTTTTTTTTTTTGACGGCCCCCCTGGGTGGAACTCCTCTTTAAGATACCCAATTACCCTGGCTGCAGCCTCCACTTCCTCCACTTTTTCTAAGTTCCATAAATCAAGGAAACCTTCTGTCTATGCCCCTCTTTTACATTATTCATTACCACGTATGCCCCGTACACACGGTCGGACATTGATCGGACATTCCGACAACAAAATCCTAGGATTTTTTCCGACGGATGTTGGCTCAAACTTGTCTTACATACACACGGTCACACAAAGTTGTCGGAAAATCCGATCATTCTGAACGCGATGATGTAAAACACGTACGTCGCTACTATAAACGGGGCAGTAGCCAATAGCTTTCATCTCTTTATTTATTCTGAGCATGCGTGGCACTTTGTGCGTCGAATTTGTGTACACACGATCGGAAATTCCGACAACGGATTTTGTTGTCGGAAAATTTTATAGCAAGCTCTCAAACTTTGTGTGTGGGAAAATCCGATGGAAAATGTGTAATGGAGCCTACACACGGTCGGAATTTCCAACAACAAGGTCCTATCACTCATTTTCCGTCGGAAAATCCGTCCGTGTGTATGGGGCATAAGAGTTAATAATGAGTTTAGCCATCCATCCCAGATTCTATGATATTTCTGAGGTGTTCCTCTATGCTCGTACATTAATTTCTCATATGGGAGTATTTGATTTATCGCTTTAAGCCATTGATCCCTTGAGGGGGATATTTTTTGCATCCACCTAAGGACGATTTGCTTGCGTGCCATAAATAACGTTTCTTGTAGACAGGTCTTGGCATATCCAGTCGCCCTCTGGCTCTCCATCAGTCCCAACAGGCAGACCTCTGGAGTACGTTGGATAAATGCTCCCAGCACTTTTGACAATATATCCAAGACCTGTCTCCAATATCTACTAATGTCCGGGCAGGACCACATTAAATGCTCAAAGTCGGCCTCTGGTAAACAACACCTTGCACATTCCGCATTCTCCGTTCGTCCCATTAAACTTAATTTGCGGGGTGTAAGATAAGCTTGATGTATTATATATAACTGTATCAATCTATTATTACTTGCAGGCGACACTACCAAGTGTGATTTACATGCCTTCTTCCAAGTCTCCTCTGTCATAGATGTACAAATCTTTTGCCACTTACTCTTAATCTGGAGCTGGGCATCCAGTGTCTTAACCTGCATTAAATATGTATATAATTTAGATACTAATCCCCTTGGTCCCTGGGTTCTTAATATTCCAATTAGGGGGAATTTTGATACATTAATACTTTTACTACCGAATTAAGCACCTAACGCATGCCTTAGCTGTAAAAATCTTTAGAAATTCTTATCTGTTAGGTTATATTGTATTTTTAAAAAATCAAATGAACATATGCTCTCACTTTGATAAACTTGTTCCAGCTGCACTATACCTTTTTGCATCCAGAATTTATTATCTTGTAGTGTACTTAATTCTTCAAAAAGGCAGTTCTCTGTATCAATTGCTGTCTCCAGAAGTGCTTTGACCTGCCACTGTAAAGCATGCAACTCGGTGGAATCTTCCATGACAATGTCGTCTGAGAGATGCTCTCCTTTGTATCACCCAGCCGTGATTGGAACTTGTATAGGTCATGGCAGATCAGACTGATCTCTGTTGCCAGAAAGTTGATTTTGGCCATCGGTGCCTCCTTATATAATGTGATGGGCGCTAAGATATCAGTTCCAGAGGGGCTGCTGTCCAGCAGCTCCGCCACTGCAGTCTGTGTGGCAACTGACATAGTGAGCCGGGAGGACCTCATGGGCAAGATGGCTGCCGGAGAAGCACAGCTGGAGGCCAAGGCTGAAGTCGGAATGGTGCGCTGCTTAGAAGGAGACATACAGCGAGAGCACAGCTGTCAGGGGAGCTGACAGGGACCCGCTCCAACCAGTAGGGAAGCAGAAGTGGCAATCAGCGCTCACAGGATGACTGCAGGATAGAGAAAAGCAGAGCTCAGGAGCCGTGCGACTGTCCGATTCACAGCCACGCCCCTCCAAAAACCCTTAATGTGTAATAAAGATCATAAACTACAAAAAATAGAAATATAAATAGTTAAAACGTTGGTTAAAATGGTAGAAAACAGGGTTAAAAAAGTCACAATGTCTCTAATGTTTGCAATTAATCTTGGCAATCACTGCTTGTTTTCTTAACTGCTGCCAACAGATCTTATTGGATGTTTTTTCAGCAAGAAAGCCTATTGATGTCTCAAACATGCCAGTATGTGTGGCACAATGTCACATGTTTAATGATGTCACTGACTTTAACAAATTTAAAAGAGGAACTGAAACATATAGGCAATCACTTACTGAGTAGAACTCAACAATCAGCACAATGAAGATCCTACTTTTTGCGCTGTTTGGTCTCAGCTTCTATCAGGGTAAGTACCATCAATCAATAAACAAGATCTGTATTATATTGCTACAAAAATGTAGACATTTATTTGGGGTCTTCGAATGGGATTACACTGAATCTGTGTTATGACAATGTTGTATTATAGCTAATGGCGATGATGGCTTTTCAATACCTTCTACACCTGAGTCTGAAGAACACACCTGTACAACAACGCCGGTTCCATATGCTGACTCTGTAAATTGTCTAGCACAAGCAATGAAGGTAAAGTGCTAATTAACATGAAAAAAAAAAAACAATTATGTTTTTAAGCCTTTTCTGATTTGCTTAATTTGCCATCAAGGTATTATTTGAATATAGTTCATTAAGAATCTGGGTAATGCTTTTTTTGGGTAAGTGACTCCAGTAGAACTGCTCAAACACTTCTTAATGCTGCCATGTCATCTCCCATCTTATTTTAACTTTAAAATGTAGAAGAGATTATAGGGTCTTGCTTTCCTTTAGTACAGAACTGTTGCATTTACACACATTTGTTTTAAGAAGCATTATATATTTTATTATTTTATTCATATACAGATATATTGTATTGTTTATTTTAATTTTGCAAGTAATATCATATTGATTTTTTTTTTTTATATAAACGCCTTTAGTGGAGATTTTCTTTACAAAATGAATAGAGGCTGATAACCTAAAGCAGCTTATAGAGTATATATATATATATACCAGTGGGTTGAAAGAAAAAAAAAAGACTTGATTCCCCCATCCACACGTTCAATGTGGATGGGGGAGTCCCCCCGCTAAGTTATTGTATTTTGAGAACAGGGAGACTTTCTCTCTGTCAGAATACACTTATCAGCAATGCATGCTACAGTTGGCAGCCCCGATCGAGTGTAAATTTTCCAGCAGGGCGGTTGTATAACCACCCTGCCCATACATGGATCTAAATTTTTGACCGTTCCTTGCATAACACGATGAACAAAGAATAAGTCTGTTTATGTTCAATACACGACCATGTACAAAGGCAATGGCGTCTCCAGCTTTCATATTTAGGGGGGGCACATGGGAGGACAGGGACAAAAGTAGGGGGGCAACTATAAAATGCAATTATATATATATATATATATTTATTTATTTATATATATATATATTGGGGCCCTTTACTACGACCCTCAACGGCCCTTTCACATGTTCTCCAGTGAGCTCCCTTCCTACTTTATTGGGGCCCCCCAGGGTGACAGAAAACAAGAGATATATGTCACCAGCATATAAGGGTCCAAAGCAGTGGGAGAACTATCAGAGTTGCAAAGGGTGTCTTGCCACCGGGCCCTGGTGTTCTGCCACTGTGGGGTTCCCCAGCCTCCTCTTGCTGTCCAGCTCCTGCTATTGACAGCGCTGGTCTGGCATCTCTTGGAATTTACAGGCTGGTTCTCTTGTCCTAAGGACAGGAGAGATCAGTCTGTTTTTTCAGTAACTGAGAGTCCTGGTGGAGTCCTTCCTGCAACTCGCTCTTCTCCCTGCCAATGAGAATGCATGGGAAGGAGCAGATCGGGTGGCTGTGGTTGTGTGAGCGCTCACTTTATGCAGTGTCAGCGAGCAGAGGGAGGGGGGAGGAATCACCCGCAGGAGCTGACTGGGGACGCTCTCCCTCTTAGACATTGCCTTTTTGTAAAAAAAAAATTAAATTGGGGGGGCACATGGTGGGGCACAGCATAATGTGGGGGGGGCAGGGCCCCCTCTGCCCCCCCCTAGGGACACCATTGTACAAAGGAAATAAAAAAATTAAATACATTTGAATTGCATGATTGGTTCATTGATGTGAACACGCTGTCATTTATTACCAAGTTAGGTTATGCTAACTAAACAGTCGCTAAAGCTTTACTAACAGCCCTGTTTATTTAAAAGGTTCTTCTTTTAAAAAAAAAAATCACCACCTTGTACTGTTATACCACATTTCTTTATTAATAGTGTAGGATATATTAATCTCTAACATATGTTATTCCTTTTCAGGAATCTGTAGAATTATTCAAGGATATTGGTGTATTTATCTGTAAATACCAAGCTTGTAAGGTAAATTTTATTGTGACTTTAACATGGTTTTCAAAAATAGGCTTTTGTTAAAAGCCCTTTTTATGAATGCACTATTATATAGAATAATGTCTGTGGAGGTTCTCATATATTCAGGTCATGGTATATCTAGTAATAGTAGTTAGTCATATTCATCTTCAGTTATCCACTACTAGGTACACAAAGGGGTCGATTACTAAAACTGAAGAGTGCAAAATTGGGTGCAGCCCTTGATAGAAACGGCTTCCAGGGTTTTTTTGTCAAAGCTTAATTGAACAAGCTGAAGGTAGAGGCTGATTGGCTACCATACGCATGTGCACTGGTTTTTGTTTTCTGCAGTTTTAGTAAATCAACCCCAAAGATTATTTAACACATGAAGCAGTTTCTGAAAAACAAATGAGAGTGCTGAGTGATGATAACAAACTAATGTGAGTTATGTGCAGAAGAGTTAACTTGATTACTACTTCTAAGACAAGAAATCATTTCCACCATCCTCTGTTAGGTTTGGATTATCCTTTTTAACTTCAGAAGAATGAACCAAAGTAACTAAGGCCCCATGTAAATGGGACGCTGTTAACGTACGTTCAGAGGCAGTTGGATGCTTTTTTCAACTGCCCCCAAACTCATTCAATGTTATCCTATGTGACCATGTACACAGTCTCGTTTATTGCCAATTTTAGGCAGTTGCATTTAATAACGTTTCTTTGAAAGCAAGAAAATGGGTTCAGACGGCAAAGATTTCCACGTTATAGACGCCAAAACGTGGCTAAACGCGGTACAGATATTTAGCCGCGTTTTCGTTTATAAGCGTTTTTAAAGGTGCCCTATTTTTTTGGCAAATGATAAAAAACCATTAAAAAAATATTTAAAAAAATTGTAGTTGCTTGCAATGATTCATAGACCATTTATATAACCTAAAGAGCCCTTGATCCAATCCAATACACCACTAGCATTGCTGTTATATGAAGTATAATTGGAATTTGATCAATATGTTGTTAGATTTGAACAAGCAACTTGTGGCAGGTGACGTGGCAAGTGGACAATCCACAACTTGTGGCAGGTGACGTGGCAAGTGACAATCTGCAACTTGTGGCAGGTGATGTAGCAAGTAGACAATCCACAACTTGTGGCAGGTGACGTGGCAAGTGGACAATACACAACTTGTGGCAGGTGACGTGGCAAATGACAATCTGCAACTTGTGGCAGGTGACATTGCAAATGACAATCCGCAAATTGTGGCAGGTGACATGGCAAGTGACAATCCGCAACGTGTGCCAGGTGACGTGGCAAGTGACAATCCACAACTTGTGGCACGTGATGTGGCAAGTGGACAATCCACAAGTAGACAATCCACAACTTGTGGCAGGTGACGTGGCAAGTGGACAATACACAACTTGTGGCAGGTGACGTGGCAAAGGACAAACCGCAACTTGTGGCAGGTGACATTGCAAATGACAATCCGCAAATTGTGGCAGGTGATGTGGCAAATGACAATCCACAACTTGTGGCAGGTGACATGGCAAGTGGACAATCCAAAATTTGTGGCAGGTGACGTGACAAGTGGACAATCCACAACTTGTGGCATGTGATGTGGCAAGTGGACAATCCACAACGTGTGGAGGGTGACATGGCAAATAACAATCCACAACTTGTGGCAGGTGACGTGGCAAGTGACAATCCGCAACGTGTGCCAGGTGACGTGGCAAGTGACAATCCACAACTTGTGGCACGTGATGTGGCAAGTGGACAATCCACAAGTAGACAATCCACAACTTGTGGCAGGTGACGTGGCAAGTGGACAATACACAACTTGTGGCAGGTGACGTGGCAAAGGACAAACCGCAACTTGTGGCAGGTGACATTGCAAATGACAATCCGCAAATTGTGGCAGGTGATGTGGCAAATGACAATCCGCAACTTGTGGCAGGTGACATGGCAAGTGGACAATCCAAAATTTGTGGCAGGTGACGTGACAAGTGGACAATCCACAACTTGTGGCATGTGATGTGGCAAGTGGACAATCCACAACGTGTGGAGGGTGACATGGCAAATAACAATCCACAACTTGTGGCAGGTGACGTGGCAAGTGACAATCCACAATGTGTGGCAGGTGACGTGGCAAGTGGACAATCTGCAACTTGTGGCAGGTGACATGGCACATGGACAATCCACAACTTGTGGCAGGTGACAAGGCAAATGACAATCCGCAACTTGTGGCAGGTGACGTGGCAAGTGGACAATCTGCAACTTGTGGCAGGTGGTGGGGAAAATGACAATCCGCAATGTGTGGCAGGTGACGTAGCAAGGGAACAATCTGCAACTTGAGGCAGGTGACATGACACGTGGACAATCCACAACTTGTGGCAGGTGACGTGGCAAATGACAATCCGCAACTTGTGGCAGGTGGCATGGCAAATGACAATCCGCAACTTATGGCAGGTGATGTGGAGAGTGACAATCCACAAATTGGGGCAGGTGACGTGGCAAGTGACAATCTGCAACTTGTGACAGGTGACGTGGCAAGTGGCAAGTGAAAGCAAGAAAATGGGTTCAGACGGCAAAGATTTCCACGTTATAGACGCCAAAATGTGGCTAAACGCGGTACAGATATTTAGCCGCGTTTTCGTTTATAAGCGTTTTTAAAGGTGCCCTATTTTTTTGGCAAATGATAAAAAACCATTAAAAAAATATTTAAAAAAATTGTAGTTGCTTGCAATGATTCATAGACCATTTATATAACCTAAAGAGCCCTTGATCCAATCCAATACACCACTAGCATTGCTGTTATATGAAGTATAATTGGAATTTGATCAATATGTTGTTAGATTTGAACAAGCAACTTGTGGCAGGTGACGTGGCAAGTGGACAATCCACAACTTGTGGCAGGTGACGTGGCAAGTGACAATATGCAACTTGTGGCAGGTGATGTAGCAAGTAGACAATCCACAACTTGTGGCAGGTGACGTGGCAAGTGGACAATACACAACTTGTGGCAGGTGACGTGGCAAATGACAATCTGCAACTTGTGGCAGGTGACATTGCAAATGACAATCCGCAAATTGTGGCAGGTGACATGGCAAGTGACAATCCGCAACGTGTGCCAGGTGACGTGGCAAGTGACAATCCACAACTTGTGGCACGTGATGTGGCAAGTGGACAATCCACAAGTAGACAATCCACAACTTGTGGCAGGTGACGTGGCAAGTGGACAATACACAACTTGTGGCAGGTGACGTGGCAAAGGACAAACCGCAACTTGTGGCAGGTGACATTGCAAATGACAATCCGCAAATTGTTTGCAGGTGATGTGGCAAATGACAATCCGCAACTTGTGGCAGGTGACATGGCAAGTGGACAATCCAAAATTTGTGGCAGGTGATGTGACAAGTGGACAATCCACAACTTGTGGCATGTGATGTGGCAAGTGGACAATCCACAACGTGTGGAGGGTGACATGGCAAATAACAATCCACAACTTGTGGCAGGTGACGTGGCAAGTGACAATCCACAATGTGTGGCAGGTGACGTGGCAAGTGGACAATCTGCAACTTGTGGCAGGTGACATGGCACATGGACAATCCACAACTTGTGGCAGGTGACGTGGCAAATGACAATCCGCAACTTGTGGCAGGTGACGTGGCAAGTGGACAATCTGCAACTTGTGGCAGGTGGTGGGGAAAATGACAATCCGCAATGTGTGGCAGGTGACGTAGCAAGGGAACAATCTGCAACTTGTGGCAGGTGACATGACACGTGGACAATCCACAACTTGTGGCAGGTGACGTGGCAAATGACAATCCGCAACTTGTGGCAGGTGGCATGGCAAATGACAATCCGCAACTTATGGCAGGTGATGTGGAGAGTGACAATCCACAAATTGGGGCAGGTGACGTGGCAAGTGACAATCTGCAACTTGTGACAGGTGACGTGGCAAGTGGACAATCCACAACTTGTGGCAGGTGACGTGGCAAATGATAATCCACAACTTGTGGCACGTGACATGGCAAGTGGACAATCCACAACTTGTGGCAGGTGACATGGCAAGTGACAATCCGCAACTTGTGGCAGGTGACATGGCAAATGACAATCCGCAACCTGTGGCAGGTGACGTGGCAAGTGAACAATCTGCAACTTGTGGCAGGTGACATGGCAAGTGGACAATCCACAACTTGTGGCAGGTGACGTGGCAAATGAGAACCCGCAACTTGTGGCAGGTGACGTGGCAAGTTGACAATCTGCAACTTGTGGCAGGTGATGTGGCAAATGACAATCCGCAACTTGTGGCAGGTGATGTGACCAGTGGACAATCTGCAACTTGTGGCAGGTGATGTGGCAAGTGGACAATCCACAACTTGTGGCAGGAGACGTGGCAAATGACAATCCGCAACTTGTGGTAGGTGATGTGGCAAGTGGACAATCTACAACTTGTGGCAGGTGACATGGCAAGTGGACAATCCACAACTTGTGGCAGGTGACATGGCAAATGAGAACCCGCAACTTGTGGCAGGTGACGTGGCAAGTGGACAATCTGCAACTTGTGGCAGGTGACGTGGCAAATAACAATCCGCAACTTGTGGCAGGTGACGTGACCAGTGGACAATCTGCAACTTGTGGCAGGTGTTGGGGAAAATGAAAATCCGCAACGTGTGGCAGGTGACGTAGCAAGGGAACAATCTGCAACTTGTGGCAGGTGACATGGCATGTGGACAATCCACAACTTGTGGCAGGTGACGTGGCAAATGACAATCCGCAACTTGTGGCAGGTGACGTGGCAAGTGACAATCCGCAACTTGTGGCAGGTGATGTGGCAAGTGGACAATCCACAACTTGTGGCAGGTGACGTGGCAAATGACAATCCACAACTTGTGGCACGTGACATGGCAAGTGGACAATCCACAACTTGTGGCAGATGACGTGGCAAATGACAATCCGCAACTTGTGGCAGGTGACGTGACCAGTGGACAATCTGCAACTTGTGGCAGGTGATGTGGCAAGTGGACAATCCACAACTTGTGGCAGGAGACGTGGCACATGACAATCCGCAACTTGTGGTAGGTGATGTGGCAAGTGGACAATCTACAACTTGTGGCAGGTGACATGGCAAGTGGACAATCCACAACTTGTGGCAGGTGACGTGGCAAATGAGAACCCGCAACTTGTGGCAGGTGACGTGGCAAGTGGACAATCTGCAACTTGTGGCAGGTGACGTGGCAAATGACAATCCGCAACTTGTGGCAGGTGACGTGACCAGTGGACAATCTGCAAATTGTGGCAGGTGATGTGGCAAGTGGACAATCCACAACTTGTGGCAGGTGACGTGGCAAATGACAATCCGCAACTTGTGGTAGGTGATGTGGCAAGTGGACAATCTACAACTTGTGGCAGGTGACCTGGCAAATGACAATCCACAACTTGTGGAAGGTGACGTGGCAAGTGACAATCCACAACGGGTGGCAGGTGACATGGCAAATGCCAATCTGCAACTTGTGACAGGTGATGTGGCAAGTGACAAGCCACAACGTGTGGTAGGTGACCTGGCAGATGACAATCCACAACTTGTGGAAGGTGACGTGGCAAGTGACAATCCACAACGGGTGGCAGGTGACATGGCAAATGACAATCCGCAACTTGTGACAGGTGATGTGGCAAGTGACAATCCGCAACGTGTGGCAGGTGACGTGGCAAGTGGACAACCTGCAACTTGTGGCAGGTGACATGGCAAGTGGACAATCCACAACTTGTGGCAGGTGACGTGACAAGTGGACAATCCTAAACTTGTGGTAGGTGATGTGGCAAGTGGACAATCCACAACGTGTGGCAGGTGACATGGCAAATGACAATCCACAACTTGTGACAGGTGACGTGGCAAGTGACAATCCACAACATGTGGCAGGTGACGTGGCAAGTGGACAATCTGCAACTTGTGGCAGGTGACATGGCACATGGACAATCCACAGCTTGTGGCAGGTGACGTGGCAAATGACAATCCGCAACTTGTGGCAGGTGACATGGCAAGTGGACAATCCACAACTTGTGGCAGGTGACGTGGCAAATGACAATCCGCAACTTGTGGCAGGTGACATGACCAGTGGACAATCTGCAACTTGTGGCAGGTGATGTGGCAAGTGGACAATCCACAACTTGTGGCAGGAGACGTGGCAAATGACAATCCGCAACTTGTGGTAGGTGATGTGGCAAGTGGACAATCTACAACTTGTGGCAGGTGACCTGGCAAATGACAATCCACAACTTGTGGAAGGTGACGTGGCAAGTGACAATCCACAATGGGTGGCAGGTGACATGGCAAATGACAATCCACAACTTGTGGAAGGTGACGTGGCAAGTGACAATCCACAACGGGTGGCAGGTGACATGGCAAATGACAATCTGCAACTTGTGACAGGTGACGTGGCAAGTAACAATCCACAACGTGTGGCAGGTGACCTGGCAGATGACAATCCACAACTTGTGGAAGGTGACGTGGCAAGTGACAATCCACAACGGGTGGCAGGTGACATGGCAAATGACAATCCGCAACTTGTGACAGGTGACGTGGCAAGTGACAATCCGCAACGTGTGGCAGGTGACGTGACAAGTGGACAATCCACAACTTGTGGTAGGTGATGTGGCAAGTGGACAATCCACAACGTGTGGCAGGTGACATGGCAAATGACAATCCACAACTTGTGACAGGTGACGTGGCAAGTGACAATCCACAACATGTGGCAGGTGACGTGGCAAGTGGACAATCTGCAACTTGTGGCAGGTGACATGGCACATGGACAATCCACAGCTTGTGGCAGGTGACGTGGCAAATGACAATCCGCAACTTGTGGCAGGTGACATGGCAAGTGGACAATACACAACTTGTGGCAGGTGACGTGGCAAATGAGAACCCGCAACTTGTGGCAGGTGACGTGGCAAGTGGACAATCTGCAACTTGTGGCAGGTGACGTGGCAAATGACAATCCGCAACTTGTGGCAGGTAACGTGACCAGTGGACAATCTGCAACTTGTGGCAGGTGATGTGGCAAGTGGACAATCCACAACTTGTGGCAGGAGACGTGGCAAATGACAATCCGCAACTTGTGGTAGGTGATGTGGCAAGTGGATAATCTACAACTTGTGGCAGGTGACATGGCAAGTGGACAATCCACAACTTGTGGCAGGTGACGTGGCAAATGAGAACCCGCAACTTGTGGCAGGTGACGTGACCAGTGGACAATCTGCAACTTGTGGCAGGTGATGTGGCAAGTGGACAATCCACAACTTGTGGCAGGAGACGTGGCAAATGACAATCCGCAACTTGTGGCAGGTGACATGGCAAGTGGACAATCCACAACTTGTGGCAGGTGACGTGGCAAATGAGAACCCGCAACTTGTGGCAGGTGACGTGGCAAGTGGACAATCTGCAACTTGTGGCAGGTGACGTGACAAATGACAATCCGCAACTTGTGGCAGGTGACGTGACCAGTGGACAATCTGCAACTTGTGGCAGGTGATGTGACAAGTGGACAATCCACAACTTGTGGCAGGTGACGTGGCAAATGACAATCCACAACTTGTGGCAGGTGATGTAGCAAGTAGACAATCCACAACTTGTGGCAGGTGATGTGGCAAGTGGACAATACACAACTTGTGGCAGGTGACGTGGCAAATGACAATCTGCAACTTGTGGCAGGTGACATTGCAAATGACAATCCGCAAATTGTGGCAGGTGACATGGTAAGTGACAATCCGCAACGTGTGCCAGGTGACGTGGCAAGTGACAATCCACAACTTGTGGCACGTGATGTGGCAAGTGGACAATCCACAAGTAGACAATCCACAACTTGTGGCAGGTGACGTGGCAAGTGGACAATACACAACTTGTGGCAGGTGACGTGGCAAAGGACAAACCGCAACTTGTGGCAGGTGACATTGCAAATGACAATCCGCAAATTGTGGCAGGTGATGTGGCAAATGACAATCCGCAACTTGTGGCAGGTGACATGGCAAGTGGACAATCCAAAATTTGTGGCAGGTGACGTGACAAGTGGACAATCCACAACTTGCGGCATGTGATGTGGCAAGTGGACAATCCACAACGTGTGGAGGGTGACATGGCAAATAACAATCCACAACTTGTGGCAGGTGACGTGGCAAGTGACAATCCACAATGTGTGGCAGGTGACGTGGCAAGTGGACAATCTGCAACTTGTGGCAGGTGACATGGCACATGGACAATCCACAACTTGTGGCAGGTGACGTGGCAAATGACAATCCGCAACTTGTGGCAGGTGACGTGGCAAGTGGACAATCTGCAACTTGTGGCAGGTGGTGGGGAAAATGACAATCCGCAATGTGTGGCAGGTGACGTAGCAAGGGAACAATCTGCAACTTGTGGCAGGTGACATGACACGTGGACAATCCACAACTTGTGGCAGGTGACGTGGCAAATGACAATCCGCAACTTGTGGCAGGTGGCATGGCAAATGACAATCCGCAACTTATGGCAGGTGATGTGGAGAGTGACAATCCACAAATTGGGGCAGGTGACGTGGCAAGTGACAATCTGCAACTTGTGACAGGTGACGTGGCAAGTGGACAATCCACAACTTGTGGCAGGTGACGTGGCAAATGATAATCCACAACTTGTGGCACGTGACATGGCAAGTGGACAATCCACAACTTGTGGCAGGTGACATGGCAAGTGACAATCCGCAACTTGTGGCAGGTGACATGGCAAATGACAATCCGCAACCTGTGGCAGGTGACGTGGCAAGTGAACAATCTGCAACTTGTGGCAGGTGACATGGCAAGTGGACAATCCACAACTTGTGGCAGGTGACGTGGCAAATGAGAACCCGCAACTTGTGGCAGGTGACGTGGCAAGTTGACAATCTGCAACTTGTGGCAGGTGATGTGGCAAATGACAATCCGCAACTTGTGGCAGGTGATGTGACCAGTGGACAATCTGCAACTTGTGGCAGGTGATGTGGCAAGTGGACAATCCACAACTTGTGGCAGGAGACGTGGCAAATGACAATCCGCAACTTGTGGTAGGTGATGTGGCAAGTGGACAATCTACAACTTGTGGCAGGTGACATGGCAAGTGGACAATCCACAACTTGTGGCAGGTGACATGGCAAATGAGAACCCGCAACTTGTGGCAGGTGACGTGGCAAGTGGACAATCTGCAACTTGTGGCAGGTGACGTGGCAAATAACAATCCGCAACTTGTGGCAGGTGACGTGACCAGTGGACAATCTGCAACTTGTGGCAGGTGTTGGGGAAAATGAAAATCCGCAACGTGTGGCAGGTGACGTAGCAAGGGAACAATCTGCAACTTGTGGCAGGTGACATGGCATGTGGACAATCCACAACTTGTGGCAGGTGACGTGGCAAATGACAATCCGCAACTTGTGGCAGGTGACGTGGCAAGTGACAATCCGCAACTTGTGGCAGGTGATGTGGCAAGTGGACAATCCACAACTTGTGGCAGGTGACGTGGCAAATGACAATCCACAACTTGTGGCACGTGACATGGCAAGTGGACAATCCACAACTTGTGGCAGATGACGTGGCAAATGACAATCCGCAACTTGTGGCAGGTGACGTGACCAGTGGACAATCTGCAACTTGTGGCAGGTGATGTGGCAAGTGGACAATCCACAACTTGTGGCAGGAGACGTGGCACATGACAATCCGCAACTTGTGGTAGGTGATGTGGCAAGTGGACAATCTACAACTTGTGGCAGGTGACATGGCAAGTGGACAATCCACAACTTGTGGCAGGTGACGTGGCAAATGAGAACCCGCAACTTGTGGCAGGTGACGTGGCAAGTGGACAATCTGCAACTTGTGGCAGGTGACGTGGCAAATGACAATCCGCAACTTGTGGCAGGTGACGTGACCAGTGGACAATCTGCAAATTGTGGCAGGTGATGTGGCAAGTGGACAATCCACAACTTGTGGCAGGTGACGTGGCAAATGACAATCCGCAACTTGTGGTAGGTGATGTGGCAAGTGGACAATCTACAACTTGTGGCAGGTGACCTGGCAAATGACAATCCACAACTTGTGGAAGGTGACGTGGCAAGTGACAATCCACAACGGGTGGCAGGTGACATGGCAAATGCCAATCTGCAACTTGTGACAGGTGATGTGGCAAGTGACAAGCCACAACGTGTGGTAGGTGACCTGGCAGATGACAATCCACAACTTGTGGAAGGTGACGTGGCAAGTGACAATCCACAACGGGTGGCAGGTGACATGGCAAATGACAATCCGCAACTTGTGACAGGTGATGTGGCAAGTGACAATCCGCAACGTGTGGCAGGTGACGTGGCAAGTGGACAACCTGCAACTTGTGGCAGGTGACATGGCAAGTGGACAATCCACAACTTGTGGCAGGTGACGTGACAAGTGGACAATCCTAAACTTGTGGTAGGTGATGTGGCAAGTGGACAATCCACAACGTGTGGCAGGTGACATGGCAAATGACAATCCACAACTTGTGACAGGTGACGTGGCAAGTGACAATCCACAACATGTGGCAGGTGACGTGGCAAGTGGACAATCTGCAACTTGTGGCAGGTGACATGGCACATGGACAATCCACAGCTTGTGGCAGGTGACGTGGCAAATGACAATCCGCAACTTGTGGCAGGTGACATGGCAAGTGGACAATCCACAACTTGTGGCAGGTGACGTGGCAAATGACAATCCGCAACTTGTGGCAGGTGACATGACCAGTGGACAATCTGCAACTTGTGGCAGGTGATGTGGCAAGTGGACAATCCACAACTTGTGGCAGGAGACGTGGTAAATGACAATCCGCAACTTGTGGTAGGTGATGTGGCAAGTGGACAATCTACAACTTGTGGCAGGTGACCTGGCAAATGACAATCCACAACTTGTGGAAGGTGACGTGGCAAGTGACAATCCACAATGGGTGGCAGGTGACATGGCAAATGACAATCCACAACTTGTGGAAGGTGACGTGGCAAGTGACAATCCACAACGGGTGGCAGGTGACATGGCAAATGACAATCTGCAACTTGTGACAGGTGACGTGGCAAGTAACAATCCACAACGTGTGGCAGGTGACCTGGCAGATGACAATCCACAACTTGTGGAAGGTGACGTGGCAAGTGACAATCCACAACGGGTGGCAGGTGACATGGCAAATGACAATCCGCAACTTGTGACAGGTGACGTGGCAAGTGACAATCCGCAACGTGTGGCAGGTGACGTGACAAGTGGACAATCCACAACTTGTGGTAGGTGATGTGGCAAGTGGACAATCCACAACGTGTGGCAGGTGACATGGCAAATGACAATCCACAACTTGTGACAGGTGACGTGGCAAGTGACAATCCACAACATGTGGCAGGTGACGTGGCAAGTGGACAATCTGCAACTTGTGGCAGGTGACATGGCACATGGACAATCCACAGCTTGTGGCAGGTGACGTGGCAAATGACAATCCGCAACTTGTGGCAGGTGACATGGCAAGTGGACAATACACAACTTGTGGCAGGTGACGTGGCAAATGAGAACCCGCAACTTGTGGCAGGTGACGTGGCAAGTGGACAATCTGCAACTTGTGGCAGGTGACGTGGCAAATGACAATCCGCAACTTGTGGCAGGTGACGTGACCAGTGGACAATCTGCAACTTGTGGCAGGTGATGTGGCAAGTGGACAATCCACAACTTGTGGCAGGAGACGTGGCAAATGACAATCCGCAACTTGTGGTAGGTGATGTGGCAAGTGGATAATCTACAACTTGTGGCAGGTGACATGGCAAGTGGACAATCCACAACTTGTGGCAGGTGACGTGGCAAATGAGAACCCGCAACTTGTGGCAGGTGACGTGACCAGTGGACAATCTGCAACTTGTGGCAGGTGATGTGGCAAGTGGACAATCCACAACTTGTGGCAGGAGACGTGGCAAATGACAATCCGCAACTTGTGGCAGGTGACATGGCAAGTGGACAATCCACAACTTGTGGCAGGTGACGTGGCAAATGAGAACCCGCAACTTGTGGCAGGTGACGTGGCAAGTGGACAATCTGCAACTTGTGGCAGGTGACGTGACAAATGACAATCCGCAACTTGTGGCAGGTGACGTGACCAGTGGACAATCTGCAACTTGTGGCAGGTGATGTGACAAGTGGACAATCCACAACTTGTGGCAGGTGACGTGGCAAATGACAATCCACAACTTGTGGCAGGTGATGTAGCAAGTAGACAATCCACAACTTGTGGCAGGTGATGTGGCAAGTGGACAATACACAACTTGTGGCAGGTGACGTGGCAAATGACAATCTGCAACTTGTGGCAGGTGACATTGCAAATGACAATCCGCAAATTGTGGCAGGTGACATGGCAAGTGACAATCCGCAACGTGTGCCAGGTGACGTGGCAAGTGACAATCCACAACTTGTGGCACGTGATGTGGCAAGTGGACAATCCACAAGTAGACAATCCACAACTTGTGGCAGGTGACGTGGCAAGTGGACAATACACAACTTGTGGCAGGTGACGTGGCAAAGGACAAACCGCAACTTGTGGCAGGTGACATTGCAAATGACAATCCGCAAATTGTGGCAGGTGATGTGGCAAATGACAATCCGCAACTTGTGGCAGGTGACATGGCAAGTGGACAATCCAAAATTTGTGGCAGGTGACGTGACAAGTGGACAATCCACAACTTGCGGCATGTGATGTGGCAAGTGGACAATCCACAACGTTTGGAGGGTGACATGGCAAATAACAATCCACAACTTGTGGCAGGTGACGTGGCAAGTGACAATCCACAATGTGTGGCAGGTGACGTGGCAAGTGGACAATCTGCAACTTGTGGCAGGTGACATGGCACATGGACAATCCACAACTTGTGGCAGGTGACGTGGCAAATGACAATCCGCAACTTGTGGCAGGTGACGTGGCAAGTGGACAATCTGCAACTTGTGGCAGGTGGTGGGGAAAATGACAATCCGCAATGTGTGGCAGGTGACGTAGCAAGGGAACAATCTGCAACTTGTGGCAGGTGACATGACACGTGGACAATCCACAACTTGTGGCAGGTGACGTGGCAAATGACAATCCGCAACTTGTGGCAGGTGGCATGGCAAATGACAATCCGCAACTTATGGCAGGTGATGTGGAGAGTGACAATCCACAAATTGGGGCAGGTGACGTGGCAAGTGACAATCTGCAACTTGTGACAGGTGACGTGGCAAGTGGACAATCCACAACTTGTGGCAGGTGACGTGGCAAATGATAATCCACAACTTGTGGCACGTGACATGGCAAGTGGACAATCCACAACTTGTGGCAGGTGACATGGCAAGTGACAATCCGCAACTTGTGGCAGGTGACATGGCAAATGACAATCCGCAACCTGTGGCAGGTGACGTGGCAAGTGAACAATCTGCAACTTGTGGCAGGTGACATGGCAAGTGGACAATCCACAACTTGTGGCAGGTGACGTGGCAAATGAGAACCCGCAACTTGTGGCAGGTGACGTGGCAAGTTGACAATCTGCAACTTGTGGCAGGTGATGTGGCAAATGACAATCCGCAACTTGTGGCAGGTGATGTGACCAGTGGACAATCTGCAACTTGTGGCAGGTGATGTGGCAAGTGGACAATCCACAACTTGTGGCAGGAGACGTGGCAAATGACAATCCGCAACTTGTGGTAGGTGATGTGGCAAGTGGACAATCTACAACTTGTGGCAGGTGACATGGCAAGTGGACAATCCACAACTTGTGGCAGGTGACATGGCAAATGAGAACCCGCAACTTGTGGCAGGTGACGTGGCAAGTGGACAATCTGCAACTTGTGGCAGGTGACGTGGCAAATAACAATCCGCAACTTGTGGCAGGTGACGTGACCAGTGGACAATCTGCAACTTGTGGCAGGTGTTGGGGAAAATGAAAATCCGCAACGTGTGGCAGGTGACGTAGCAAGGGAACAATCTGCAACTTGTGGCAGGTGACATGGCATGTGGACAATCCACAACTTGTGGCAGGTGACGTGGCAAATGACAATCCGCAACTTGTGGCAGGTGACGTGGCAAGTGACAATCCGCAACTTGTGGCAGGTGATGTGGCAAGTGGACAATCCACAACTTGTGGCAGGTGACGTGGCAAATGACAATCCACAACTTGTGGCACGTGACATGGCAAGTGGACAATCCACAACTTGTGGCAGATGACGTGGCAAATGACAATCGCAACTTGTGGCTGGTGACGTGACCAGTGGACAATCTGCAACTTGTGGCAGGTGATGTGGCAAGTGGACAATCCACAACTTGTGGCAGGAGACGTGGCACATGACAATCCGCAACTTGTGGTAGGTGATGTGGCAAGTGGACAATCTACAACTTGTGGCAGGTGACATGGCAAGTGGACAATCCACAACTTGTGGCAGGTGACGTGGCAAATGAGAACCCGCAACTTGTGGCAGGTGACGTGGCAAGTGGACAATCTGCAACTTGTGGCAGGTGACGTGGCAAATGACAATCCGCAACTTGTGGCAGGTGACGTGACCAGTGGACAATCTGCAAATTGTGGCAGGTGATGTGGCAAGTGGACAATCCACAACTTGTGGCAGGTGACGTGGCAAATGACAATCCGCAACTTGTGGTAGATGATGTGGCAAGTGGACAATCTACAACTTGTGGCAGGTGACCTGGCAAATGACAATCCACAACTTGTGGAAGGTGACGTGGCAAGTGACAATCCACAACGGGTGGCAGGTGACATGGCAAATGCCAATCTGCAACTTGTGACAGGTGATGTGGCAAGTGACAAGCCACAACGTGTGGTAGGTGACCTGGCAGATGACAATCCACAACTTGTGGAAGGTGACGTGGCAAGTGACAATCCACAACGGGTGGCAGGTGACATGGCAAATGACAATCCGCAACTTGTGACAGGTGATGTGGCAAGTGACAATCCGCAACGTGTGGCAGGTGACGTGGCAAGTGGACAACCTGCAACTTGTGGCAGGTGACATGGCAAGTGGACAATCCACAACTTGTGGCAGGTGACGTGACAAGTGGACAATCCTAAACTTGTGGTAGGTGATGTGGCAAGTGGACAATCCACAACGTGTGGCAGGTGACATGGCAAATGACAATCCACAACTTGTGACAGGTGACGTGGCAAGTGACAATCCACAACATGTGGCAGGTGACGTGGCAAGTGGACAATCTGCAACTTGTGGCAGGTGACATGGCACATGGACAATCCACAGCTTGTGGCAGGTGACGTGGCAAATGACAATCCGCAACTTGTGGCAGGTGACATGGCAAGTGGACAATCCACAACTTGTGGCAGGTGACGTGGCAAATGACAATCCGCAACTTGTGGCAGGTGACATGACCAGTGGACAATCTGCAACTTGTGGCAGGTGATGTGGCAAGTGGACAATCCACAACTTGTGGCAGGAGACGTGGCAAATGACAATCCGCAACTTGTGGTAGGTGATGTGGCAAGTGGACAATCTACAACTTGTGGCAGGTGACCTGGCAAATGACAATCCACAACTTGTGGAAGGTGACGTGGCAAGTGACAATCCACAATGGGTGGCAGGTGACATGGCAAATGACAATCCACAACTTGTGGAAGGTGACGTGGCAAGTGACAATCCACAACGGGTGGCAGGTGACATGGCAAATGACAATCTGCAACTTGTGACAGGTGACGTGGCAAGTAACAATCCACAACGTGTGGCAGGTGACCTGGCAGATGACAATCCACAACTTGTGGAAGGTGACGTGGCAAGTGACAATCCACAACGGGTGGCAGGTGACATGGCAAATGACAATCCGCAACTTGTGACAGGTGACGTGGCAAGTGACAATCCGCAACGTGTGGCAGGTGACGTGACAAGTGGACAATCCACAACTTGTGGTAGGTGATGTGGCAAGTGGACAATCCACAACGTGTGGCAGGTGACATGGCAAATGACAATCCACAACTTGTGACAGGTGACGTGGCAAGTGACAATCCACAACATGTGGCAGGTGACGTGGCAAGTGGACAATCTGCAACTTGTGGCAGGTGACATGGCACATGGACAATCCACAGCTTGTGGCAGGTGACGTGGCAAATGACAATCCGCAACTTGTGGCAGGTGACATGGCAAGTGGACAATACACAACTTGTGGCAGGTGACGTGGCAAATGAGAACCCGCAACTTGTGGCAGGTGACGTGGCAAGTGGACAATCTGCAACTTGTGGCAGGTGACGTGGCAAATGACAATCCGCAACTTGTGGCAGGTGACGTGACCAGTGGACAATCTGCAACTTGTGGCAGGTGATGTGGCAAGTGGACAATCCACAACTTGTGGCAGGAGACGTGGCAAATGACAATCCGCAACTTGTGGTAGGTGATGTGGCAAGTGGATAATCTACAACTTGTGGCAGGTGACATGGCAAGTGGACAATCCACAACTTGTGGCAGGTGACGTGGCAAATGAGAACCCGCAACTTGTGGCAGGTGACGTGACCAGTGGACAATCTGCAACTTGTGGCAGGTGATGTGGCAAGTGGACAATCCACAACTTGTGGCAGGAGACGTGGCAAATGACAATCCGCAACTTGTGGCAGGTGACATGGCAAGTGGACAATCCACAACTTGTGGCAGGTGACGTGGCAAATGAGAACCCGCAACTTGTGGCAGGTGACGTGGCAAGTGGACAATCTGCAACTTGTGGCAGGTGACGTGACAAATGACAATCCGCAACTTGTGGCAGGTGACGTGACCAGTGGACAATCTGCAACTTGTGGCAGGTGATGTGACAAGTGGACAATCCACAACTTGTGGCAGGTGACGTGGCAAATGACAATCCACAACTTGTGGCAGGTGATGTAGCAAGTAGACAATCCACAACTTGTGGCAGGTGATGTGGCAAGTGGACAATACACAACTTGTGGCAGGTGACGTGGCAAATGACAATCTGCAACTTGTGGCAGGTGACATTGCAAATGACAATCCGCAAATTGTGGCAGGTGACATGGCAAGTGACAATCCGCAACGTGTGCCAGGTGACGTGGCAAGTGACAATCCACAACTTGTGGCACGTGATGTGGCAAGTGGACAATCCACAAGTAGACAATCCACAACTTGTGGCAGGTGACGTGGCAAGTGGACAATACACAACTTGTGGCAGGTGACGTGGCAAAGGACAAACCGCAACTTGTGGCAGGTGACATTGCAAATGACAATCCGCAAATTGTGGCAGGTGATGTGGCAAATGACAATCCGCAACTTGTGGCAGGTGACATGGCAAGTGGACAATCCAAAATTTGTGGCAGGTGACGTGACAAGTGGACAATCCACAACTTGCGGCATGTGATGTGGCAAGTGGACAATCCACAACGTGTGGAGGGTGACATGGCAAATAACAATCCACAACTTGTGGCAGGTGACGTGGCAAGTGACAATCCACAATGTGTGGCAGGTGACGTGGCAAGTGGACAATCTGCAACTTGTGGCAGGTGACATGGCACATGGACAATCCACAACTTGTGGCAGGTGACGTGGCAAATGACAATCCGCAACTTGTGGCAGGTGACGTGGCAAGTGGACAATCTGCAACTTGTGGCAGGTGGTGGGGAAAATGACAATCCGCAATGTGTGGCAGGTGACGTAGCAAGGGAACAATCTGCAACTTGTGGCAGGTGACATGACACGTGGACAATCCACAACTTGTGGCAGGTGACGTGGCAAATGACAATCCGCAACTTGTGGCAGGTGGCATGGCAAATGACAATCCGCAACTTATGGCAGGTGATGTGGAGAGTGACAATCCACAAATTGGGGCAGGTGACGTGGCAAGTGACAATCTGCAACTTGTGACAGGTGACGTGGCAAGTGGACAATCCACAACTTGTGGCAGGTGACGTGGCAAATGATAATCCACAACTTGTGGCACGTGACATGGCAAGTGGACAATCCACAACTTGTGGCAGGTGACATGGCAAGTGACAATCCGCAACTTGTGGCAGGTGACATGGCAAATGACAATCCGCAACCTGTGGCAGGTGACGTGGCAAGTGAACAATCTGCAACTTGTGGCAGGTGACATGGCAAGTGGACAATCCACAACTTGTGGCAGGTGACGTGGCAAATGAGAACCCGCAACTTGTGGCAGGTGACGTGGCAAGTGGACAATCTGCAACTTGTGGCAGGTGATGTGGCAAATGACAATCCGCAACTTGTGGCAGGTGATGTGACCAGTGGACAATCTGCAACTTGTGGCAGGTGATGTGGCAAGTGGACAATCCACAACTTGTGGCAGGAGACGTGGCAAATGACAATCCGCAACTTGTGGTAGGTGATGTGGCAAGTGGACAATCTACAACTTGTGGCAGGTGACATGGCAAGTGGACAATCCACAACTTGTGGCAGGTGACATGGCAAATGAGAACCCGCAACTTGTGGCAGGTGACGTGGCAAGTGGACAATCTGCAACTTGTGGCAGGTGACGTGGCAAATAACAATCCGCAACTTGTGGCAGGTGACGTGACCAGTGGACAATCTGCAACTTGTGGCAGGTGTTGGGGAAAATGAAAATCCGCAACGTGTGGCAGGTGACGTAGCAAGGGAACAATCTGCAACTTGTGGCAGGTGACATGGCATGTGGACAATCCACAACTTGTGGCAGGTGACGTGGCAAATGACAATCCGCAACTTGTGGCAGGTGACGTGGCAAGTGACAATCCGCAACTTGTGGCAGGTGATGTGGCAAGTGGACAATCCACAACTTGTGGCAGGTGACGTGGCAAATGACAATCCACAACTTGTGGCACGTGACATGGCAAGTGGACAATCCACAACTTGTGGCAGATGACGTGGCAAATGACAATCCGCAACTTGTGGCAGGTGACGTGACCAGTGGACAATCTGCAACTTGTGGCAGGTGATGTGGCAAGTGGACAATCCACAACTTGTGGCAGGAGACGTGGCACATGACAATCCGCAACTTGTGGTAGGTGATGTGGCAAGTGGACAATCTACAACTTGTGGCAGGTGACATGGCAAGTGGACAATCCACAACTTGTGGCAGGTGACGTGGCAAATGAGAACCCGCAACTTGTGGCAGGTGACGTGGCAAGTGGACAATCTGCAACTTGTGGCAGGTGACGTGGCAAATGACAATCCGCAACTTGTGGCAGGTGACGTGACCAGTGGACAATCTGCAAATTGTGGCAGGTGATGTGGCAAGTGGACAATCCACAACTTGTGGCAGGTGACGTGGCAAATGACAATCCGCAACTTGTGGTAGGTGATGTGGCAAGTGGACAATCTACAACTTGTGGCAGGTGACCTGGCAAATGACAATCCACAACTTGTGGAAGGTGACGTGGCAAGTGACAATCCACAACGGGTGGCAGGTGACATGGCAAATGCCAATCTGCAACTTGTGACAGGTGATGTGGCAAGTGACAAGCCACAACGTGTGGTAGGTGACCTGGCAGATGACAATCCACAACTTGTGGAAGGTGACGTGGCAAGTGACAATCCACAACGGGTGGCAGGTGACATGGCAAATGACAATCCGCAACTTGTGACAGGTGATGTGGCAAGTGACAATCCGCAACGTGTGGCAGGTGACGTGGCAAGTGGACAACCTGCAACTTGTGGCAGGTGACATGGCAAGTGGACAATCCACAACTTGTGGCAGGTGACGTGACAAGTGGACAATCCTAAACTTGTGGTAGGTGATGTGGCAAGTGGACAATCCACAACGTGTGGCAGGTGACATGGCAAATGACAATCCACAACTTGTGACAGGTGACGTGGCAAGTGACAATCCACAACATGTGGCAGGTGACGTGGCAAGTGGACAATCTGCAACTTGTGGCAGGTGACATGGCACATGGACAATCCACAGCTTGTGGCAGGTGACGTGGCAAATGACAATCCGCAACTTGTGGCAGGTGACATGGCAAGTGGACAATCCACAACTTGTGGCAGGTGACGTGGCAAATGACAATCCGCAACTTGTGGCAGGTGACATGACCAGTGGACAATCTGCAACTTGTGGCAGGTGATGTGGCAAGTGGACAATCCACAACTTGTGGCAGGAGATGTGGCAAATGACAATCCGCAACTTGTGGTAGGTGATGTGGCAAGTGGACAATCTACAACTTGTGGCAGGTGACCTGGCAAATGACAATCCACAACTTGTGGAAGGTGACGTGGCAAGTGACAATCCACAATGGGTGGCAGGTGACATGGCAAATGACAATCCACAACTTGTGGAAGGTGACGTGGCAAGTGACAATCCACAACGGGTGGCAGGTGACATGGCAAATGACAATCTGCAACTTGTGACAGGTGACGTGGCAAGTAACAATCCACAACGTGTGGCAGGTGACCTGGCAGATGACAATCCACAACTTGTGGAAGGTGACGTGGCAAGTGACAATCCACAACGGGTGGCAGGTGACATGGCAAATGACAATCCGCAACTTGTGACAGGTGACGTGGCAAGTGACAATCCGCAACGTGTGGCAGGTGACGTGACAAGTGGACAATCCACAACTTGTGGTAGGTGATGTGGCAAGTGGACAATCCACAACGTGTGGCAGGTGACATGGCAAATGACAATCCACAACTTGTGACAGGTGACGTGGCAAGTGACAATCCACAACATGTGGCAGGTGACGTGGCAAGTGGACAATCTGCAACTTGTGGCAGGTGACATGGCACATGGACAATCCACAGCTTGTGGCAGGTGACGTGGCAAATGACAATCCGCAACTTGTGGCAGGTGACATGGCAAGTGGACAATACACAACTTGTGGCAGGTGACGTGGCAAATGAGAACCCGCAACTTGTGGCAGGTGACGTGGCAAGTGGACAATCTGCAACTTGTGGCAGGTGACGTGGCAAATGACAATCCGCAACTTGTGGCAGGTGACGTGACCAGTGGACAATCTGCAACTTGTGGCAGGTGATGTGGCAAGTGGACAATCCACAACTTGTGGCAGGAGACGTGGCAAATGACAATCCGCAACTTGTGGTAGGTGATGTGGCAAGTGGATAATCTACAACTTGTGGCAGGTGACATGGCAAGTGGACAATCCACAACTTGTGGCAGGTGACGTGGCAAATGAGAACCCGCAACTTGTGGCAGGTGACGTGACCAGTGGACAATCTGCAACTTGTGGCAGGTGATGTGGCAAGTGGACAATCCACAACTTGTGGCAGGAGACGTGGCAAATGACAATCCGCAACTTGTGGCAGGTGACATGGCAAGTGGACAATCCACAACTTGTGGCAGGTGACGTGGCAAATGAGAACCCGCAACTTGTGGCAGGTGACGTGGCAAGTGGACAATCTGCAACTTGTGGCAGGTGACGTGACAAATGACAATCCGCAACTTGTGGCAGGTGACGTGACCAGTGGACAATCTGCAACTTGTGGCAGGTGATGTGACAAGTGGACAATCCACAACTTGTGGCAGGTGACGTGGCAAATGACAATCCACAACTTGTGGCAGGTGATGTAGCAAGTAGACAATCCACAACTTGTGGCAGGTGACGTGGCAAGTGGACAATACACAACTTGTGGCAGGTGACGTGGCAAATGACAATCTGCAACTTGTGGCAGGTGACATTGCAAATGACAATCCGCAAATTGTGGCAGGTGACATGGCAAGTGACAATCCGCAACGTGTGCCAGGTGACGTGGCAAGTGACAATCCACAACTTGTGGCACGTGATGTGGCAAGTGGACAATCCACAAGTAGACAATCCACAACTTGTGGCAGGTGACGTGGCAAGTGGACAATACACAACTTGTGGCAGGTGACGTGGCAAAGGACAAACCGCAACTTGTGGCAGGTGACATTGCAAATGACAATCCGCAAATTGTGGCAGGTGATGTGGCAAATGACAATCCGCAACTTGTGGCAGGTGACATGGCAAGTGGACAATCCAAAATTTGTGGCAGGTGACGTGACAAGTGGACAATCCACAACTTGCGGCATGTGATGTGGCAAGTGGACAATCCACAACGTGTGGAGGGTGACATGGCAAATAACAATCCACAACTTGTGGCAGGTGACGTGGCAAGTGACAATCCACAATGTGTGGCAGGTGACGTGGCAAGTGGACAATCTGCAACTTGTGGCAGGTGACATGGCACATGGACAATCCACAACTTGTGGCAGGTGACGTGGCAAATGACAATCCGCAACTTGTGGCAGGTGACGTGGCAAGTGGACAATCTGCAACTTGTGGCAGGTGGTGGGGAAAATGACAATCCGCAATGTGTGGCAGGTGACGTAGCAAGGGAACAATCTGCAACTTGTGGCAGGTGACATGACACGTGGACAATCCACAACTTGTGGCAGGTGACGTGGCAAATGACAATCCGCAACTTGTGGCAGGTGGCATGGCAAATGACAATCCGCAACTTATGGCAGGTGATGTGGAGAGTGACAATCCACAAATTGGGGCAGGTGACGTGGCAAGTGACAATCTGCAACTTGTGACAGGTGACGTGGCAAGTGGACAATCCACAACTTGTGGCAGGTGACGTGGCAAATGATAATCCACAACTTGTGGCACGTGACATGGCAAGTGGACAATCCACAACTTGTGGCAGGTGACATGGCAAGTGACAATCCGCAACTTGTGGCAGGTGACATGGCAAATGACAATCCGCAACCTGTGGCAGGTGACGTGGCAAGTGAACAATCTGCAACTTGTGGCAGGTGACATGGCAAGTGGACAATCCACAACTTGTGGCAGGTGACGTGGCAAATGAGAACCCGCAACTTGTGGCAGGTGACGTGGCAAGTGGACAATCTGCAACTTGTGGCAGGTAATGTGGCAAATGACAATCCGCAACTTGTGGCAGGTGATGTGACCAGTGGACAATCTGCAACTTGTGGCAGGTGATGTGGCAAGTGGACAATCCACAACTTGTGGCAGGAGACGTGGCAAATGACAATCCGCAACTTGTGGTAGGTGATGTGGCAAGTGGACAATCTACAACTTGTGGCAGGTGACATGGCAAGTGGACAATCCACAACTTGTGGCAGGTGACATGGCAAATGAGAACCCGCAACTTGTGGCAGGTGACGTGGCAAGTGGACAATCTGCAACTTGTGGCAGGTGACGTGGCAAATAACAATCCGCAACTTGTGGCAGGTGACGTGACCAGTGGACAATCTGCAACTTGTGGCAGGTGTTGGGGAAAATGAAAATCCGCAACGTGTGGCAGGTGACGTAGCAAGGGAACAATCTGCAACTTGTGGCAGGTGACATGGCATGTGGACAATCCACAACTTGTGGCAGGTGACGTGGCAAATGACAATCCGCAACTTGTGGCAGGTGACGTGGCAAGTGACAATCCGCAACTTGTGGCAGGTGATGTGGCAAGTGGACAATCCACAACTTGTGGCAGGTGACGTGGCAAATGACAATCCACAACTTGTGGCACGTGACATGGCAAGTGGACAATCCACAACTTGTGGCAGATGACGTGGCAAATGACAATCCGCAACTTGTGGCAGGTGACGTGACCAGTGGACAATCTGCAACTTGTGGCAGGTGATGTGGCAAGTGGACAATCCACAACTTGTGGCAGGAGACGTGGCACATGACAATCCGCAACTTGTGGTAGGTGATGTGGCAAGTGGACAATCTACAACTTGTGGCAGGTGACATGGCAAGTGGACAATCCACAACTTGTGGCAGGTGACGTGGCAAATGAGAACCCGCAACTTGTGGCAGGTGACGTGGCAAGTGGACAATCTGCAACTTGTGGCAGGTGACGTGGCAAATGACAATCCGCAACTTGTGGCAGGTGACGTGACCAGTGGACAATCTGCAAATTGTGGCAGGTGATGTGGCAAGTGGACAATCCACAACTTGTGGCAGGTGACGTGGCAAATGACAATCCGCAACTTGTGGTAGGTCATGTGGCAAGTGGACAATCTACAACTTGTGGCAGGTGACCTGGCAAATGACAATCCACAACTTGTGGAAGGTGACGTGGCAAGTGACAATCCACAACGGGTGGCAGGTGACATGGCAAATGCCAATCTGCAACTTGTGACAGGTGATGTGGCAAGTGACAAGCCACAACGTGTGGTAGGTGACCTGGCAGATGACAATCCACAACTTGTGGAAGGTGACGTGGCAAGTGACAATCCACAACGGGTGGCAGGTGACATGGCAAATGACAATCCGCAACTTGTGACAGGTGATGTGGCAAGTGACAATCCGCAACGTGTGGCAGGTGACGTGGCAAGTGGACAACCTGCAACTTGTGGCAGGTGACATGGCAAGTGGACAATCCACAACTTATGGCAGGAGACGTGGCAAATGACAATCCGCAACTTGTGGTAGGTGATGTGGCAAGTGGACAATCTACAACTTGTGGCAGGTGACCTGGCAAATGACAATCCACAACTTGTGGAAGGTGACGTGGCAAGTGACAATCCACAATGGGTGGCAGGTGACATGGCAAATGACAATCCACAACTTGTGGAAGGTGACGTGGCAAGTGACAATCCACAACGGGTGGCAGGTGACATGGCAAATGACAATCTGCAACTTGTGACAGGTGACGTGGCAAGTAACAATCCACAACGTGTGGCAGGTGACCTGGCAGATGACAATCCACAACTTGTGGAAGGTGACGTGGCAAGTGACAATCCACAACGGGTGGCAGGTGACATGGCAAATGACAATCCGCAACTTGTGACAGGTGACGTGGCAAGTGACAATCCGCAACGTGTGGCAGGTGACGTGACAAGTGGACAATCCACAACTTGTGGTAGGTGATGTGGCAAGTGGACAATCCACAACGTGTGGCAGGTGACATGGCAAATGACAATCCACAACTTGTGACAGGTGACGTGGCAAGTGACAATCCACAACATGTGGCAGGTGACGTGGCAAGTGGACAATCTGCAACTTGTGGCAGGTGACATGGCACATGGACAATCCACAGCTTGTGGCAGGTGACGTGGCAAATGACAATCCGCGACTTGTGGCAGGTGACATGGCAAGTGGACAATACACAACTTGTGGCAGGTGACGTGGCAAATGAGAACCCGCAACTTGTGGCAGGTGACGTGGCAAGTGGACAATCTGCAACTTGTGGCAGGTGACGTGGCAAATGACAATCCGCAACTTGTGGCAGGTGACGTGACCAGTGGACAATCTGCAACTTGTGGCAGGTGATGTGGCAAGTGGACAATCCACAACTTGTGGCAGGAGACGTGGCAAATGACAATCCGCAACTTGTGGTAGGTGATGTGGCAAGTGGATAATCTACAACTTGTGGCAGGTGACATGGCAAGTGGACAATCCACAACTTGTGGCAGGTGACGTGGCAAATGAGAACCCGCAACTTGTGGCAGGTGACGTGACCAGTGGACAATCTGCAACTTGTGGCAGGTGATGTGGCAAGTGGACAATCCACAACTTGTGGCAGGAGACGTGGCAAATGACAATCCGCAACTTGTGGCAGGTGACATGGCAAGTGGACAATCCACAACTTGTGGCAGGTGACGTGGCAAATGAGAACCCGCAACTTGTGGCAGGTGACGTGGCAAGTGGACAATCTGCAACTTGTGGCAGGTGACGTGACAAATGACAATCCGCAACTTGTGGCAGGTGACGTGACCAGTGGACAATCTGCAACTTGTGGCAGGTGATGTGACAAGTGGACAATCCACAACTTGTGGCAGGTGACGTGGCAAATGACAATCCGCAACTTGTGGGAGGTGATGTGGCAAGTGGACAATCTACAACTTGTGGCAGGTGACCTGGTAAATGACAATCCACAACTTGTGGAAGGTGACGTGGCAAGTGACAATCCACAACGGGTGGCAGGTGACATGGCAAATGACAATCTGCAACTTGTGACAGGTGACGTGGCAAGTGACAATCCGCAACGTGTGGCAGGTGACCTGGCAGATGACAATCCACAACTTGTGGAAGGTGACGTGGCAAGTGACAATCCACAACGGGTGGCAGGTGATATGGCAAATGACAATCCGCAACTTGTGACAGGTGACGTGGCAAGTGACAATCCGCAACGTGTGGCAGGTGACATGGCAAGTGGACAACCTGCAACTTGTGGCAGGTGACATGGCAAGTGGACAAACCACAACTTGTGGCAGGTGACGTGACAAGTGAACAATCCACAACTTGTGGTAGGTGATGTGGCAAGTGGACAATCCACAACGTGTGGCAGGTGACATGTCAAATGACAATCCACAACTTGTGACAGGTGACGTGGCAAGTGACAATCCACAACGTGTGGCAGGTAACGTAGCAAGTGGACAATCTGCAACTTGTGGCAGGTGACATGGCACATGGACAATCCACAGCTTGTGGCAGGAGACGTGGCAAATCACAATCCGCAACTTGTGGCAGGTGACGTGGCAAGTGGACAATCTGCAACTTGTGGCGGGGTAAATGACAATCTGCAACTTGTGGCGACGCGGCAAATGACATTCCGCAACTTGTGGCAGGTGACGTGGCAAGTGAACAATCTGCAACTTGTGGCAGGTGACGTGGCAAGTGGACAATCCACAACTTCTGGCAGGTGACGTGGCAAGTGACAATCCGCAACATGTGGCAGGTGACATGGCAAATGACAATCCGCAACTTGTGACAGGTGACATGGCAAATGACAATCTGCATCTTGTGGAAGGTGATGTGGCAAGTGACAATCCACATATTGTGGCAGGTGACGTGGCAAGTGACAATCCGCAATGTGTGCCAGGTGATGTGGCAAGTGACAATCTGCAACTTGTGGCAGGTGACGTGGCAAATGACAATCCACAACTTGTGGCACGTGACATGGCAAGTGGACAATCCACAACTTGTGGCAGGTGACATGGCAAGTGACAATCCGCAACTTGTGGCAGGTGACATGGCA
This sequence comes from Lithobates clamitans, assembly GCA_037952925.1. Taxonomy (NCBI): domain Eukaryota; kingdom Metazoa; phylum Chordata; class Amphibia; order Anura; family Ranidae; genus Lithobates; species Lithobates clamitans. The sequence continues at coordinate 1,787,963 of JBBGZY010000550.1, read as the reverse complement.
AATGACAATCCGCAATGTGTGGCAGGTGACGTGGCAAGTGGACAACCTGCAACTTGCGGCAGGTGACATGGCAAGTGGACAATCCACAACCTGTGGCAGGTGACGTGGCAAATGAGAACCCGCAACTTGTGGCAGGTGACGTGGCAAGTGGACAATCTGCAACTTGTGGAAGGTGATGTGGCAAATGACAATCCGCAAATTGTGGCAGGTGTCATGGCCAGTGGACAATCTGCAACCTGTGGCAGGTGATGTGGCAAATGACAATCCGCAACTTGTGGTAGGTGACGTGGCAAGTGGACAATCTACAACTTGTGGCAGGTGACCTGGCAAATGACAATCCACAACTTGTGGAAGGTGACGTGGCAAGTGACAATCCACAACGTGTGGCAGGTGACATGGCAAATGACAATCTGCAACTTGTGACAGGTGACGTGGCAAGTGACAATCCGCAACGTGTGGCAGGTGACCTGGCAGATGACAATCCACAACTTGTGGAAGGTGACGTGGCAAGTGACAATCCACAACGTGTGGCAGGTGACATGGCAAATGACAATCCGCAACTTGTGACAGGATACGTGCAAGTGACAATCCGCAACATGTGGCAGCTGACGTGGCAAGTGGACAACCTGCAACTTGTGGCAGGTGACATGGCAAGTGGACAATCCACATCCTGTGGCAGGTGACGTGGCAAGTGGACAATCCGCAACTTGTGGCAGGTGACGTGGCAAGTGACAATCCGCAACATGTGGCAGGTGACGTGGCAAGTGGCAATCTGCAACTTGAGGCAGGTGACGTGGCAAATAACAATCCGCAACTTGCAGCAGGTGACGTGGCAAGTGGACAATCCACAACTTGTGGCAAGTGACAACTTTTGGCAGGTGACATGGCAAATGACAATCCGCAACTTGTGGCAGGTAACATGGCAAGTGACAATCCTCAACATGTGGCAGGTGACGTGGCAAGTGGCAATCTGCAACTTGTGGCAGGTACCGTGGCAAATGACAATCCGCAACTTGCGGCAGGTGACGTGGCAAGTGGACAATTCACAACTTGTGGAAGGTGACATGGCAAGTGGACAATTCACAACATGTGGCAGGTGATGTGGCAAATGACAATCCGCAACTTGTGGTAGGTGACGTGGCAAGTGGACAATCCACAACTTGTGGCAGGTGACCTGGCAAATGACAATCCACAACTTGTGGAAGGTGACGTGGCAAGTGACAATCCACAACGTGTGGCAGGTGACATGGCAAATGACAATCTGCAACTTGTGACAGGTGACATGGCAAGTGGCAATCCGCAACGTGTGGCAGGTGACGTAGCAAGGGAACAATCTGCAACTTGTGGCTGGTGACATGGCACGTGGACAATCCACAACTTGTGGCAGGTGACGTGGCAAATGACAATCCGCAACTTGTGGCAGGTGACGTGGCAAATGATAATCCGCAACTTGTGGAAGGTGATGTGGCAAGTGACAATCCACAAATTGTGGAAGGTGACGTGGCAAGTGGACAATCCACAACTTGTGACAGGTGACGTGGCAAATGACAATCCACAACTTGTGGCACATGACATGGCAAGTGGACAATCCACAACTTGTGGCAGGTGACATGGCAAGTGACAATTCGCAACTTGTGGCAGGTGACATGGCAAATGACAATCCGCAATGTGTGGCAGGTGATGTGGCAAGTGGACAACCTGCAACTTGTGGCAGGTGACATGGCAAGAGGACAATCCACAACCTGTGGCAGGTGACGTGGCAAATGAGAACCCGCAACTTGTGGCAGGTGATGTGGCAAGTGGACAATCTGCAACTTGTGGCAGGTGATGTGGCAAATGACAATCCGCAAATTGTGGCAGGTGTCATGGCCAGTGGACAATCTGCAACTTGCGGCAGGTGATGTGGCAAATGACAACCCGCAACTTGTGGTAGGTGACGTGGCAAGTGGACAATCCACAACTTGTGGCAGGTGACCTGGCAAATGACAATCCACAACTTGTGGAAGGTGACGTGGCAAGTGACATTCCACAACGTGTGGCAGGTGACATGGCAAATGACAATCCTCAACTTGTGACAGGTGACGTGGCAAGTGACAATCCGCAACGTGTGGCAGGTGACCTGGCAGATGACAATCCACAACTTGTGGAAGGTGACGTGGCAAGTGACAATCCACAACATGTGGCAGGTGACATGGCAAATGACAATCCGCAACTTGTGACAGGTTACGTGGCAAGTGACAATCTGCAACATGTGGCAGCTGACGTGGCAAGTGGACAACCTGCAACTTGTGGCAGGTGACATGGCAAGTGGACAATCCACAACTTGTGGCTGGTGACCTGGCAAATAACAATCCGCAACTTGTGGCAGGTGACGTGGCAAGTGGACAATCTAGAACTTGTGGCAGGTGACGTGGCAAATTTACAATCCGCAACTTGTGGCAGGTGACGTGGCAAGTGACAATCCGCAACATGTGGCAGGTGTCGTGGCAAGTGGCAATCTGCAACTTGTGGCAGGTGACGTGGCAAATAACAATCCGCAACTTGCAGCAGGTGACGTGGCAAGTGGACAATCCACAACTTGTGGCAAGTGACAACTTGTGGCAGGTGACATGGCAAATGACAATCCGCAACTTCTGGCAGGTAACATGGCAAGTGACGATCCTCAACATGTGGCAGGTGACGTGGCAAGTGGCAATCTGCACTTGTGGCAGGTACCGTGGCAAATGACAATCCGCAACTTGCGGCAGGTGACGTGGCAAGTGGACAATCCACAACTTGTGAAAGATGACATGGCAAGTGGACAATTCACAACATGTGGCAGGTGATGTGGCAAATGACAATCCGCAACTTGTGGTAGGTGACGTGGCAAGTGGACAATCCACAACTTGTGGCAGGTGACGTGGCAAGTGGACAATCCACAACTTGTGGCAGGTGACCTGGCAAATGACAATCCACAACTTGTGGAAGGTGACGTGGCAGGTGACAATCCACAACGGGTGGCAGGTGACATGGCAAATGACAATCTGCAACTTGTGACAGGTGACGTGGCAAGTGACAATCCGCAACGTGTGGCAGGTGACCTGGCAGATGACAATCCACAACTTGTGGAAGGTGACGTGGCAAGTGACAATCCACAACGTGTGGCAGGTGACATGGCAAATGACAATCCACAACTTGTGACAGGTTACGTGGCAAGTGACAATCCGCAACGTGTGGCAGCTGACGTGGCAAGTGGACAACCTGCAACTTGTGGCAGGTGACATGGCAAGTGGACAATCCACAACTTGTGGCAGGTGACCTGGCAAATAACAATCCGCAACTTGTGGCAGGTGACGTGGCAAGTGGACAATCTAGAACTTGTGGCAGGTGACGATGCAAATGGACAATCCGCAACTTGTGGCAGGTGACGTGGCAAGTGACAATCCGCAACATGTGGCAGGTGACGTGGCAAGTGGCAATATGCAACTTGTGGCAGGTGACGTGGCAAATAACAATCCGCAACTTGCAGCAGGCGACGTGGCAAGTTGACAATCCACAACTTGTGGCAAGTGACAACTTGTGGCAGGTGACGTGGCAAATGACAATCCGCAACTTGTGGCAGGTAACATGGCACGTGACGATCCTCAACATGTGGCAGGTGACGTGGCAAGTGGCAATCTGCAACTTGTGGCAGGTACCGTGGCAAATGACAATCCGCAACTTGCGGCAGGTGACGTGGCAAGTGGACAATCCACAACTTGTGGAAGGTGACATGGCAAGTGGACAATTCACAACATGTGGCAGGTGATGTGGCAAATGATAATCGGCAACTTTTGACAGGTGACATGGCAAGTGACAATCCGCAACGTGTGGCAGGTGACGTGGCAAGTGGACAATCTGCAACTTGTGGCAGTTGATGTGGCAAGTGGAAATCCACAACTTGTGGCAGGTAACGTGGCAAATGACAATCCACAACTTGTAGCAGGTGACATGGCAAGTGAACAATAGACAACTTGTGGCAGGTGACATGGTAAGTGGACAATCCACAACTTGTGGCAGGTGACGTGGCAAATGACAATTCGCAATTTGTGGCAGGTGACGCGGTAAGTGGACAATCCACAACTTGTGGCAGGTGACGTGGCAATTGACAATCCGCAACATGTGGCAAGTGACAATCTGTAACTTGTGGCAGGTGACGTGGCAAGTGACATGCTAAATACAAGTACACTGCTGCTCTCTCAGCTGCTGCTACTCACTCTGGTCTCACAAAATGACTGAAACAGTTAAATAATACTGTTTTTTGAGCTTGGGGAGGGTCTTATGATGTTATCTCAACTAAACGCTTCTAGATGCAAATGCGGTAAAACGCAATTAAACACAGCTAAACGCGGCATGCGAATGTGGCTAAACAGGCGTTTTAAACGCCGGTTTCAAGGTATCAAAAAAAATCATTCAGAGGACTTTGCCTTAGCGTCCCGTGTACATAGAGCCTAAAATAAAAGAAAACTTGTCCATAGATGGTTCAAATCTTAGCTGGTTCCCGCTGAACTAGTTGAGATTCAAACCATGTATGGGTAGGCTGAATGTACTCAAGTTGATCGATCTACTTGAGCACAACCAGCCTGCCGGATTTTACATGCAATTATTGCTAGCAGCTGTTATAGCAAGGAGAATACAATGACTCTGCAGGAAGGATTCCCCTGTCAACACTTTCTGTGTTGACACTTGTCCTAATACAGAAAAAAAAAAATAATAATACAAAAAGTCATGATATTCAAAGATTGAGGGGGTTGGGAACATAAATAATAAAGTCATAGTTGGGGTATTCGTAAACAATGTCATAGACACCCTTTATAATTCTGTCATTGACAACTAATGACAGGCACACAGACAGGTATATGACTCTGCCGCACTCCGAATATACACCTTTATATGACTAAGCATCTACCATGATGTGAAACGCGTTAGCCCTTTTTCTGTACCTACCTCAGTCATGATGTGACAGCTTTGGATTTTTAAATACTGTTTTTGCCACAATAAAGGTGTATATTTGGAATGCGGTCATTCAGCTATCTTCCTTGATTGTCTACACATTTGCAGTCTGCACCTGAAGGTTTGAGTGGGGCGGGCGTTTGTTTGAGATACAATGCCTGGAGCGGCATCACTCCTTATCCTAGGTATATGAATCTGTTTGTGTCTGCACTGAGGAAGATGTGTCCACACTGGCCATTCCTTCCTTAGTGCACTCCCCCCTCCCCAACCACTGTGCCCATCACACTGACAGACACATGGCCAAGAAGTCTTGTACTAGGCTAGGTAAAGTCTAATGGGGAGCTGAGAGACTATTTCCCCCATCAGGTCTGCCTTCATTTTGATTAATATTGCACAACAATCAGGCCCGGATTTACTCCCTTTGCCGCCCCAAGGCCGGGTCCTTCAATGCCGCCCCCCCCCCCACACACACACACACACACACACACCATGTCCTTTATCGATGACTGCTACAATAGATCAATTAAAAACATATCTCCACACACGAGAACACTGAAAACAACTGGCTTTAATTGTACAGACTAAAAATACTTCAGGGTAAGCGCACGAGGGGTAAGGATTTTTCGCAGGCAATTTTTCAAGGCAATGGCTGGTGTTAGTGCTTCAATCATCCCCGGCACCATGGTTGTTATGGTGTCAGGATGATTGAAACACATTATTTCTATCATTACATTGTAATATAAACTGAAATAGTTCAACTCACCAGAATGCAGAATCATTGGGAGCCCTGAGCGTGTCACTTGCCACCATCTCTTGTCACTTGCCACTATGCCTGCCACCAGATGGGGATGTCACTTGCCACCATGCCTGCCACCAGATGGGGATGTCACTTGCCACCATGCCTGCCACCAGATGGGGATGTCACTTGCCACCATGCCTGCCACCAGATGGGGATGTCACTTGCCACGCTGCCTGCCGCCAGATGGGGATGTCACTTGCCACCATTCCTGCCACCAGATGGGGATGTCACTTGCCACGCTGCCTGGCACCAGATGGGGATGTCACTTGCCACCATGCCTGCCACCAGATGGGGATGTCACTTGCCACGCTGCCTGGCACCAGATGGGGATGTCACTTGCCACCATGCCTGCCACCAGATGGGGATGTCACTTGCCACGCTGCCTGCCGCCAGATGGGGATGTCACTTGCCACGCTGCCTGCCGCCAGATGGGGATGTCACTTGCCACGCTGCCTGCCGCCAGATGGGGATGTCACTTGCCACGCTGCTTGCCACCAGATGGAGATGTCACTTGCCACCCGATGGGGATGTCACTTGCCACCCGATGGGGATGTCACTTGTCACCCGATGGGGATGTCACTTGCCACCAAATGGGGATGTCACTTGTCACCCGATGGGGATGTCACTTGCCACCAGATGGAGATGTCACTTGTCACCCGATGGGGATGTCACTTGTCACCCGATGGGGATGTCACTTGTCACCCGATGGGGATGTCACTTGCCACCAAATGGGGATGTCACTTGTCACCCGATGGGGATGTCACTTGCCACCAAATGGGGATGTCACTTGTCACCCGATGGGGATGTCACTTGCCACCAAATGGGGATGTCACTTGTCACCCGATGGGGATGTCACTTGCCACCACATGGGGATGTCACTTGTCACCCGATGGGGATGTCACTTGCCACCCGATGGGGATGTCACTTGTCACCCGATGGGGATGTCACTTGCCACCACATGGGGATGTCCCTTGCCAATGTTGCCATGCTGTCTGCCATCAGGAGGAGGGCGGAACAGCGGTGCGGGCAATAGGAGATGTCATCTTTCTCCCACGCCGCCGCACCGCTGACACTACTAGCCAATCTCAATTTTTTTTAAAAATGGCGCCGAGCGGCGCGATCACGCTACTGCGCATGCGCCGCCCGGCCGAGCGCTTACGAGCTTTCCCGAGCCCGGCCGGCTTCGGAACGGCGCATGCGCCGTTGCGTGGTCGGCTCGCGGCCATTTTTTCTATGGGCACTGGTGCCCATAATAGACTCTAATGGGCAGCACGAAAGGGGGGGCGGCCGCGAAGTCGCTGCAGGAGCGGCGCCGCCCCTACACCACTGCCGCCCCGAGGCCTGGCCTCGGTGGCCTTGTGACTAATCCGGCCCTGACAACAATGGGCTGACCCATAACCACTATTTAGTCTAATCCGCCCACTGCTGTGCACTGTCAATGAAGCGTAAAGCAAATATGGTGGGGAACTAGTCTCTCAGTTCCCTATCATGCTCCGCCTATCCAGTGACATTTCCAAAATATGGGCATTGCTAATATTCGGGTAATGACATGACCTGTATCCACGTTTATAATTAGCTTTCAGTGGGGGGACCTTTAAATGAGGCTGGGGATTCTGTACTGTGCAGAAAGCGGTCACATACATCATAGCATCTCAGCACAGGCACGGCCCGCTCTGAGTACTGGCAGACCTCTGTACACCAGCTAAGTGTACAGAGGTTTCCTAATCTAAGAACTGATGGTATTTCTTTAATTATTTGTTGCTGCTATAGGGACAGGTTCTTAAAGTGGCGCTAGTAAGAGCTTCCGGAATTTGACCCACGTGGTGTCAGTAATGTTGCCTGAATAAGGCTCAGGTAATTCTTAAAGTAGAACTATAGGCAAAGCTTTTTTTTTCATTTTAGAGCAGGGGAGGGTAATAACCCCTGTCAGATTTTTTTTGCTACCTGTGTCCCATTGCAGAGATTTCCCCCTCACTTCCTGTTGCATAGCCAAACAGGAAGTAAAAGGAAATCTCTGCAAATTAAGGGCCTTCTTTGGGGACCCCCAGGTCACCAGAACTAGTTTTCCCATTGGAAGGTTTCCCTTCTATTAGGCTACTTTCACACTGGGGCGGGGGGGTTAACGGTAATAGCGGAGGTTAAAAGTGCCCCGCTGGCAGCTGAATAGCGCCTGCAAAGCACTGCTGCCGAAGCACTTTGCAGGCGCTTCGGCAGCGGTGCCCATTGATTCCAATGGCAGGGGAGGTGGAGGAGCGGTGTATACACCGCTCCTCTCCCTGCCCGAAAAATGCTGCTTGCAGGACTTTTTCTAACGTCCTGAAAGCGCACCGCTCCAGTGTGAAAGCACTCGGGCTCTTACACTGGGGCTGCAGGGGAGGCATTTTTCAGGGGCTTTACAGGTGCTATTTTTAGCCCAAAAGTGCCTGAAAAACTCCCCAGTGTGAAAGGGGTCTTACTTTTCTGGGAACAACTCAAAATTTGATATTTTCATTTACTTTCACTTTCAATGATAATAATATATAAGAAAAATAGAGAGGGTGATTCTCCTTAAGGGGTCACAGACAGCAATAAAAACTGACAAACCTTCTGATCTCTCTCCACTCTATCCAAAATGAAAAAAAAAAAGATTTGCCTTTAGTTATACTTTAGAGGGATACATCTAAATAGGCATACCTCCCAACTTTTTGAGATGGGAATGAGGGACACCTATTAGCAAATGTATGTGGGCATAGGACACACACCCCTGTCACTTCCTCCTAAAGGAAAAAAAAAATATTAGTTAAACCCACAAGTGCTTTATTTTACCACTACTATTCCTTTATACTGGCTTTTGGAATTTACAAATGTAGCAATTTAGAAATCGGATTAAAAGGTTTAGCACCAGGAAACACTTTTTGAAAAGATAAATAGTGCATTTTACACTGAGCAAAACTATAAACGCAACACTTTTGTGTTTGCCCCTATTTATCATGAGCTGAACTCAAAGATCTATGACTTTTTCTGTGTACACAAAAGGCCTATTTCTCTCAAATATTGTTCACAAATCTGTCTAAATCTGTGTTAGTGAGCACTTCTCCTTTGCCAAAATAATCTTCTCTAAAATAATCTTACTTAGACATCTGAAATATTCATTTTATACAATGCATGTGTTGTGTATTCTATGATCAATAACATTATTTATATGCACTTTTCTTTTAGTAAGTTTGTTTCTGTGTTATTTTTTAGAAAGGCAACAACTGTAATGATGAGAATTTTAAAAAAACGCTTACAACGTTCATCTATGTAGCGGTATGGAGTACTCATATTATTATTTATGTCTAAATTGCCGCTTAGAATAGATCTTCTTTTTCTTTTATAGCCAATGTTTAAATTAGAAATGTATTTATGATATTCATGAGAATCTTGTTTCACCCCCAGCAGTAATATGCCGTCATACAGTAGGCAATTTTGGGCCAATGCGGTTGATATCAATCAATCAACAATCACAATCATTTAATCATTTCTAGTGAACAAATATGACAAAATGGTTTGAAAACTGATTACATTTAATCAGTGCTTACTCTCTTCATTCTGGTGGCTAAATAGAATTGTGGTGGAGAAAAAGAAAGTTGCTACTTGGCAGGGAGAGAATTAAGTAAAATTCTTGCTTTGCTCTGCACTCCTGGCAGGCATTAAGAAAACACTAAATATTGCAATTGTCTATTTAGAAAAAGAATACAGTGTATCTGTAAATCCATTTTGTTATATAATTTAAAGTGTAATTAATGTGCTTGAAGTTTTTTTGGTTCAAGCCTCTTAAAATCCCTTGCAGAGAAGATCTTACTAGGGAAAGAGAAGCACAGCAGTAGGGCCATTTTAGTCTATTACATAAACATGAGTGCTTATAAGGGGCACACTGACAGAAACAGAGAACAGAGGAATGATCTCACCAGTCTTCTGCTGCTCCTTCACTGTCTAACTTCAGGCTTGGAACAGGGTGGTGAACTACTATATTCCTTAAAGGATAAGTTCACATTTACAAAAAAAAAAATTATAATAAATGCATTATAATAATAATTGCAGTTAAAAAAATATGCATTTATTATTTTTTATTAGAGACCTGTAAAGTATTGCATCCACGATCAGCAGATCGTTTGTGTAATGCCACTGTCCTGCAGACCGTCTGTGTATCTGTCTGCCCATACCTCCAATAAGTTCAGGCAGTTACGCTCTGACAGGAAGCTCAGTAAACTACCAAGAGCGATCAACATCAATGGTAGTTCATTGAGAACTACAAGCTGACAGCCGCAAAGGCTGTGGCACTTGTAGTTTTCCAATTCCCAGAATACTGTGAATAAATTATGTGGCCGGAGCCCCACAGAGCCTATTTATTTTCGTTTGTGACAGCTAGCAGGGGAGAAGATCCCCTGCCAGCTGACAAAACAGGGACTCAGGGGGGTTCGGGGGCAAGGACATTTGTAACATGTTTCATGTTACACCCTGAATATTGATGTAACATGTTACAAAAGGTGAACTTATCCTTTTTGGGGCCCATTCTCATTATGATACTACGTTAGTACACACACATTACCAAGTGTTCAATATACTGTGTATTAACATATGTTGCGTTATGCAGCCTATTTATTTGAATGGGCTATTTAACTCACCAAATCCCTCAAAACAGATGCATGTCATATTTTTGAAAGTGCAGTGTCTTTCCTCACGTTATGGTATTTTGCAAGTGTGTTAACAAGGTGCATTGAGGTGTCATTCAGAATGAATAACACCTCATGGTCACTGTACATTTCATTAACATGTACCACATACTATATGTATATGTAGCCATTTGAATGGTGTGGTCTGTAAGTATTTTATATAATATAATCGCACAATGAAAACTTTCAGGTATTCTTTCAAATGCAATTATATATATATATATATATATATATATATAGCTATATCTACTGTATCTATCCATCTATGTATATATATATATATATATATATATATATATATATATATATATATACTGTATATATTCATTATTGCCAACAATTATAAGTATGGAAAAGAGGTATTTCAGTTATTTCTAGCTTTTCCCTATTAATCTGAACAATCATGAAATTTGTAAACACACTTTGTGAAGATCCCCACACATTTACTGCCTTGAGTTCTATGACACTTATTCACTATGCCCTCTGGGTAGGCACTGCTATGTCACACATGATCTACAGAGGTGCTGAGAGGAGGAGTTTTAGAAGGTGGAGTCAGTACAGGAATCACTGCTTGCAGGCAGCAAGTTACCATAGGATATGTAATCCATTTGTTGTATTGTTATTACAATGCTGTTGCCATAAAATGAAATTGTATGCTGTGACAGGTAGGGGTGGGCCGAACACCCCCAAACAGGGAAACTGTTCGAACCCGAACAGCGAACCCCATTGAAGTCTATGGGAGCCAAACAGGAAAAATCAAAAGTGCCCATTTTGAAGGCTTATATGCAAGTAATTGGGCATAAAAGGGGTATGGGGGTCTGGGTACTCCTCTGGGGGACATGTATCAATTACATTTTTTTTTAAACAATCGTTTTTTTAGGAGCAGTGATTTTAATGATGCTTAAAGTGCAACAATAAAAATTAACAATTCCTTTAAATATGGTGCCTGGGGGCTCTCTTAATGTGCCTGTGGCATATACAGAACATGCTAAAGCAAAACTGACATTTCTAAAGAAAAAATCCCATTTAAAATGACTTGTGGTTACAATTGCCGGCACTCGGCTTTTAAAAAATAAAGAAAAAAATGGCTTTTTTTTTTAAATCAGCGTGGGGTCCCCCCCAAATCCATACCAGACCCTTATCCGAGCAAGCTGCCTGGCATGCAGCCTGAACAATACCAGGCCACATTTCCTCAACATGGGGGGTGGGTGCTTTATAACAGGGGGGGGCTCTGTGCCCACCACCCCAAAGCATCTTGTCCCCATGTTGATGGGGACAAGGGCCTCTTTCTCTCTTCCTGACAACCCTAAACTGTGGTTGTCGGGATCTGCGAGAGGGGACATCCTGGTATGGACTGAGGGGGGACCCCGTGACATTTTTTTTTTCGTTTCTTTTTTAATAGCCTGGTGCCGGCAATTGTAGCTGCGAGTCATTTTAAATGGGATTTTTTTCTTTAGAAATGTCAGTATTGCTGTATCATGTTCTGTATATGCTATAATTGTGCCACTTTACAGGCACATTAAGGGGGGCCCCCATGCACAATATTTAAAGGATTTTTTCATTTTCATGATTGCACTTTAAGCATCACTAAAATCACTCCTCCTGAAAAAAAATGATAGTTTTTTTTTATTGATACATGTCATCCCCAGGGCAGTACCCAGACCCCCATTACCCCTTTTATGGCCAATTACTTGCAAATAATGCAGTTTTTTTTCTTTATTTCTTTTTTTATTCAGCTGTCAGCGGGGAAATTAATTGACAGCTGATGACTCATCGTTAAAGCAATATACAAAATAAACACATTAAAACATATATAACATGTCACATCTCTCTTAATGTGCGTATTAAGTGCTCTGGTGAACAAATAAAGTGTTTATATAAGTGACAATAATAGAATTCCGAACTGATTAGTGTTCCTCTGCAGACAGTCCAAATCCATAGGACGAAGGTGCTTCAGTGCAAAAATATTGATTTAAAACTTCCTTTAATCATCACAAATCCTCAAATGTGCTTATGGTGTTTCACCTCAGTGCTTCCCCATTAGGTGTATGCTCACCTCAGATAATGTGACCTCACATTTAAGTTTGGTCAAAATCTGCTTTTTAGTCTCCCAGGACTAATAGAGCATGTCTTCCTCCTTCCCATCCTGTTAATGTCTATAAGCCGTTGCTCGGTATATATATGAAAAAGAGGAGCTCAAAATAGTGCTTATATCTATTAAAACCATACGCTTATTAAAATGCATATATCACACTCACATTTGATGGGTTCTCCAGTGCACCAACTATATACAGCGTATAATATGTGAATCCACAGCACAGCAACAGCTCCATGCTACTCCAAAGAAAAATTCAGCATCTTGTCATACCATCTGCCCCTCCCCTACGCGTTACATCACAAGGTCACATGACGTCCTCAGGCGGAATCCTCTGGGAGACTAAAAAGCCGATTTTGACCAAACTTGAGCCCCGGTTCACACTGGTGCGATTTGTCATGTGATTTGACATGTCGAATCGCATGTCAAATCTGCGGCAATTGCCGGCAATGGCACCATCCTAATCGGCCCTAATCGGTGCAGCGCCACACCGGTTTCACACCAATGTCTGTGAAATTACCGCTGAAATCTGGACTGACATGTGGGAGTGAAATTGCGCAAGTTCAGCTGAACTCGCACGGCTTCATTCCCGCAGCTCAGTGTTAACCTGGGCTAAATGTGAGATCATATTATCTGAGATGAGCATGTACCTAATGGGGGAGCACTGAGGTGAAACATGATAAGCACATTTGAGGATTTGTGAAGGTTAAATAAAGTTTTAGCTCAATATTTTTGAACTGAAGCACCTGTTCGTCCTATGGATTTGGAATATCTGTAGAGGAACACTAATCAGTTTGTAATTCTATTATTGGCACTTATATATACACTTTTATTGTTCTCCAGAGCACTTATGAATTAAATAGGCACTTTAGGAGAGATGCAACATGTTATATGTTTTAATGTGTTTATTTGTATATTGATGTTTTTTTAGATGACAACACATAGCGCAGCATATTTTACTTTAACATATGTTTTGCACATTTACTGTACAGTAAAACCTTGGTTTGAGAGTAACTTGGTTTGAGAGCGTTTTGCAAGACAAGCAACATTTTTAAATAAATTTTGACTTGATATATAAGCGATGTCTTAGTTACATAGTAGGTGAGGTTGAAAAAAGACACAAGTCCATCAAGTCCAACCTATGTGTGTGATTATATGTCAGTATTACATTGCATATCCCTGTATGTTGCGGTCATTCAGGTGCTTATCTAAAAGTTTCTTGAAGCTATCGATGCTCCCCGCTGAGACCACCGCCTGTGGAAGGGAATTCCACATCCTTGCTGCTCTTACAGTAAAGAACCCTCTACGTAGTTTAGGGTAAACCACTTTTCTTCTCATTTTAATGAGTGACCACGAGTCTTATTAAACTCTCTTCTTCTCTCTTCTGGTGGGGTCACCAGTATGGTATTTGTATATTGAAATCATATCCCCTCTCAAGCGTCTTTTCTCCAGAGAGAATAAGTTCAGTGCTCGCAACCTTTCCTCACAACTAAGATCCTCCAGACCCTTTATTAGCTTTGTTGCCCAACTTTGTACTCGCTCCATTTCCAGTACATCCTTCCTGAGGACTGGTGCCCAGAACTGGATAGCATACTCTAGGTGCGGAAGCACCAGAGTCTTGTAGAGTGGGAGAATTATCGTTTTATCTCTGGAGTTGTTCCCCTTTTTAATGCATGCCAATATTCTGTATGTTTTGTTAGCAGCAGCTTGGCATTGCATGCCATTGCTGAGCCTATCATCTACTAGGACCCCCAGGTCCTTTTCCATCCTAGATTCCCCCAGAGGTTCTCCCCCCAGTGTATAGATTGCATTCATATTTTTGCCACCCAAATGCATTATTTTACATTTTTCTACATTGAACCTCATTTGCCATGTAGTTGCCCACCCCTTTGATTTGTTCAGATCTTTTTGCAAGGTTTCTACATCCTGCGGAGAAGTTATTGCCCTGCTTAGCTTAGTATCGTCTGCAAATACAGAGATTGGACTGTTTATCCCATCCTCCAGGCCGTTTATGAACAAATTAAATAGGATTGGTCCCAGCACAGAACCCTGGGGAACTCCACTACCCACCCCTGACCATTCCGAGTACTCCCCATTTATCACCACCCTCTGAACTCACCCTTGTAGCCAGTTTTCAATCCATGTACTCACCCTATGGTCCATGCCAACTGACCTTATTTTGTACAGTAAACGTTTATAGGTAAATGCTTTTGCAAAATCCAGATACACCACGTCGGGCCTTCCTTTATCTAGATGGCAACTAACCTCCTCATAGAAGGTTAGTAGATTGGTTTGGCAAGAACGATTCTTCCTGAATCCATGCTGATTACTGCTAATGATACCGTTCTCATTACTAAAATCTTGTATATAGTCCATTATCATCCCATCCAAGAGTTTACATACTATTGATGTTAGGCTAACTGGTCTGTAATTCCCAGGGATGCATTTTGGGCCCTTTTTAAATATTGGTTTCTCCAATCAGCTGGTACCATTCCAGTCAGTAGACTGTCTGTAAAAATTAGGAACAACGGTCTGGCAATCACTTGACTGAGTTCCCTAAGTTCACTAAGTACCCTCGGATGCAAGCCATCTGGTCCCGGTGATTTATTAATGTTAAGTTTCTCAAGTCTAATTTAATTCTGTCCTCTGTTAACCATGGAGGTGCTTCCTGTGTTGTGTCATGAGGATAAACACTGTAGTTTTGGTTACTGAAGCCCCCCGATTCACTCGTGAAGACTGAGGAGAAGAATAAATTCAATACCTTTGCCATTCTCTGTCCTTTGTAACCAGATGTCCCTCCTCATTATTTATGGGGCCAATATGGTCTGTCCTCCCTTTTTTACTGTTTACGTACTTAAAGAATTTCTTGGGATTTTTTTTGCTCTCCTCAGCTATGTGTCTTTTACGTTCTATCTTAGCCGTCCTAATTGCACCCTTACATTTCTTGTTGCATTCTTTATAAAGCCTGAATGCTGAGGATGATCCCTCAACCTTGTATTTTTTGAAGGCCTTCTCCTTTGCTTTTATATGTATTTTTACATTGGAGTTAAGCCATCCAGGACTTTTGTTTGCTCTTTTAAATTTTTTTATAATGGCATGCATTGGCTAATGCCCTTATTTAATATGCTCTTAAAGCAAACCCATCTCTCCTCCGTGTTTTTCATAATATTTTATCCCAATTTATGCCTTTTAGCAAGGCTTGTAGTTTAGGGAAGTTGGCTCTTTTGAAATTCAGTGTCTTTGTATTCCCTTTATGTTTTCTATTTGTGTGATTTATACTGAAACTAATTGACCTGTGATCGCTGTTACCTAAATTGCCCCATATTTCCACATCCGTGATCAGGTCTGTATTGTTGGTAATCAGTAGATCCAGTAATGCCTAATTTCTAGTTGGTGCGTCTACCATCTGACCCATAAAATTGTCCTGCAAGTCATTATGGAACTGGCGAGCCTTAAATGAATGCGTGGTTCCCTCCGCCCAGTCTATGTCTGGATAATTAAAATCCCCCATTATGATAACACTTCCCATCCTTGCTGCTAATCCAAATTGTGATAGGAGATCTGTCTCCACTTCCTCCCTCAGGTTAGGGGGCCTATAGCATACTCCCAGTATTATTTTCCCCTTAGCTTCATCCCTTTGGAGCTCTACCCATAAGGATTCCACCTCCTCCCTAGCTCCCTCAGTGATGTCATCCCTCACATTCACTTGTACATTATTCTTGATATATAGGCATACCCCTCCCCCTTTTTTACCCTCTCTATCCTTGCGGTAAAGGGTATACCCTTGAATGTTTGCCAGCCAATCATGAGAGCTGTTGAACCAGGTCTCTGAAATTCCCACAAAATCCAAATCCTCCTCGTACAACAGTATCTCTAGTTCATCCATTTTGTCCGCCATGCTCCTGGCATTGTTGAACATGCCACATAGTTTAGACCGGTCACATATTGTCCTCGTATTGGGTGTTTCGAGATTGCAACTAGGACTTGCTACTATACTTACCTTGGGTTTTTTTTCTTTTGTCAACCTGCCCCCAATACTACCCTCTGGAATATCTTCCACGCTGACTATCTCTACCTCTGGACCCTCCCCCCATCACCTAGTTTAAAAACCCCTCTAACTTTTTGGCCATCTTCATTCCCAGCTGATCTGCACCCTCCTCATTTAGGTGTAGTCCGTCCCTTCTATAGTACCGGTTATCGACTGAGAAGTTGGCCCAGTCCTCCAGGAGCCCAAACCCCTCCTTACTACACCAGCTCTTCAGCCACTTGTTTACTTCCCTAATTTCCCTCTGCCTTTCTGGTGTGGCTCGATGTACCGGTAGTATTTCTAAGAATACTACCTTGGAGGTCCAAGTCCCTAAAATCGTTCTTTAGGACACTCCATCTGCCTCTGACTTTGTCACTGGTGCCAACGTGCACCATGACAGCTGGGTCTTCCCCAGCCCCTCCCAGTAATCTGTCCACCAGATCCGTGATGTGCCGAACCCGAGTGCCCGGTAGACAACATACTGTTCAGCGCTTCGGGTCTTTGTAACAGATTGCCCTCTCTGTCTTTCTAAGAATTGAGTCCCCTACCACCAGAATCTGTCTTTCCTTCCCCTTCGCTACCCCCCCCCTCTCACTGGAGGAGTTCTTCCCCCGGCAGCTAGGAGAGTCCCTCAGCTCCAGCAGTGCAGTTTCACCAATGTCACTCAATGGAGCGTACTTATTGGGATGCTCCAGTCCTGGATCAGCCTCCCTGGCACTTCCCCCTCTACCCTTCCTGACTGTCAAGCATCTACTTTTTGCTAGTGCCTGCACCTCTTTGTCTCCACCTGCCTCTGTGCTGGCCCCTGCCGACACCTGCTGTGTACGTTCCTGGCACTCCTTTAGTATGGAGGGACTTCTCAGTGCTGACAGTTGCTTCCCCAGATTCAGAAACTGGGCTTCCAGGGAAACAATGTGCTTACATTTTGCACAGCAGTATTCACCCTCGATCGGATGATCAAGGAATGCATACATGCAGCAAGATGTACAAAGAGTCACCTCTCCACACCCGCCGGGCATCGTACCTATTAAATTTAATTAGGATTGGGGATTATACCCTGTCCAAATTACCTAACAACTAGCTTCCTGACACTAATACTAAAGACAATACACAGGTACTCAACAAGACAATACGCAGAACTACATGCACTCGCAGAACAGTCGCAGACCTATGTGCACTCGCAGGCCACTTGCAGACCTACGTGCACTCGCAGGCCACTCGCAGACCTATGTGCACTCGCAGGCCACTCGCAGACCTACGTGCACTCGCAGACCTACGTGCACTCGCAGGCCACTCGCAGACCTAGGTGCACTCGCAGACCTAGGTGCACTCGCAGGCCACTCGCAGACCTACGTGCACTCGCAGACCTACGTGCACTCGCAGACCACTCGCAGACCTACATGCACTTGCAGACCTACGTGCACTCGCATGTCTTGATATACAAGCAGCGTCATGTCACAACTGAGTATAAAAGAGGAGAGAGTCACCTCTAAGTGTAGCAATATGGTTACATTTAAAACCACTTCTGCCCCGGAAAGATTTGGCTGCTGAATGACCAGGCCATTTTTTTGCGATTCGGCACTGCGTCACTTTAACTGACAATTACACGGTCACGCGACGCTGCACCCAAACAAACTTGACGTTCTTTTTTTCCCGCTTAAAGGAGCTGACGTATAGCTACGACGGCTCGAGGGAACGCGCTGACCTGCCGCAGTATAATGACAGCAGCTGGTTGGCAAGTGGTTAATTAGTACAGTTTTTATCCGAAAAAAAATCGTACGAGCAAGACTACGCATGATCAGCAACGAAAGAATACATACAAAACTATTCAACACGTTACGTAAACATACAAATCCATGTTCTGTTCTGTGAGGAGATGCAGATCGTGAGTTCCTAATAGCTAGGAACCATGGTCTGTCGTCTCCTATAGTCAGTCCCCTCCCCCTACTGTTAGAACACACACTAGGGAACACTTTTAACCCCTTGATCGCCCCCTAGTGTTAACCCCTTCCCTGCCAGTGACATTTATACAGTAATGCATTTTTATAACACTGATTGCTGTATAATGGTCAAACGTCCCAAAAATGTGTCAAAAGTGTCCGATGTGTCCGCCATAATGTCGCAGTCTCGATAAAAATCACAGATCACTGCCATTACTAGTTAAAAAATAATAAAAATAATAAAAATGCCATATATCTATCCCCTATTTTGAAGACGCTAGAACTTTTGAGCAAACCAATCAATATACGCTTATTGTGATTTTTATTACCATAAATATGTAGAAGAATACATATCGCCCTAAAGGGGGATATTTATTATAGTAAAAAGTACAAAATATTGCGTTTTTTTTCAAAATTGTCGCTCTTTTTTTGTTTATAGCGCAAAAAATAAAAACCGCAGAGATGCTCAAATACCACCAAAAGAAAGCGCTATTTCTGGAAAAAAAAGGACGTCAATTTTGTTTGGGCACAGCGTCGCACAACCGCGGAATTGTCAGTTAAAGCGCGCAGTGCCGTATCGCAAAAAATGACCTGGTCATTGAGCAGCCAAATCTTCAGGGGCTGAAGTGGTTAAACAAAAATCGGACTTTGAAAAATTTTATAGTCTGCACATCCAGCTTCTGTCACAACGACGAAAAATCAGAATCATTTGTTGAAAGCACCATACTAACGATTCGAAAATTGGCAGATTGTTCGTCTGATGAAATTTTACTTACGATTTTCATATCGTGTATGGGCCTTTACTCTCTAATAATGTGCTTTCTAATCTCTTTGCAGAAATGTACAGGCTGTGAAGCTGATAAATATTTTAAAACTGGTAATACCTTTGTAAGTCTCTCTCCATTTACCTTTATCCTCTTTATTATAATGTATGCAATGTTTTTTAGCTCATAAGCCACATTCAAGTAAAAAATTGACAGCAAACCTATCAAACTCAGTAATTTTCTAGCAAAAAAAAACAGTTTTTACTTGTAAACATCAAATCTCAGAAAGAGGCTCTGTCCTTAAGTGGTTAAAGGCTTATATGCAAGTTATTGCCATAAAAAGTATTTGGGGACCCGGGTCCTGCCCCAGGGGACATGTATCAATGCAAAAAAAAGTTTTAAAAACTGATGTTTTTTGAAGAGCAGTGATTTTAATAATGCTTAAAGTGAAACAATAAAAATTAAATATTCCTTTAAATATCGTGCTTGGGGGTGTCTATAGTATGCCTGTAATGTGGCACAGTTTTCCCATGTTTAGAACCTTACCACAGCAAAATGACATTTCTAAAGTAAAAAAAGTCATTTAAAACTGATGGCAGCTGTAATGAATTGTCGGGTCCCAGCAATATAGATAAAGCTCATTGAAAAAAAATGGCTTGGGCTCCCCCCCAGTCTATTACCAGGCCCTTTGGGTCTGGTATGAATATTAAGGGCAACCCCGAACAAAATTTTTTTTAAAAATTGCATGGGGTCCCCCCTAAATCCATACCATATTAAGGGAACCCTGCTCCAATGTTTTTATTTTTTTTTAAATGGCGTAGGGGTCCCCCTAAAATCCATACCAGACCTTTTAGGTCTGGTATGGATTTTAAGGGGAACCATGCATCAAAATTTTAAAAAAATAGCGTAGGGGTTCCCCCCAAAATCCATACCAGACCCTTATCTGACCACGCAACTTGGCAGGCCGCAGGAAAAGAGGGGGGACGAGAGAGCGCCCCCCTCCTGAACCATACCAAGTCACATGCCCTCTTGTTTTTGTTTTTGTTTTTTTATTTTTTAATAAAGGACTTGTCCCAAAGGGTCTCCTGTCATTTTTACTATTTTTGACACTGTTTTTTGTGAATTGGTAGGGGTACAATGTACCAGTTACCAATTCACATGGGGGGCAGGATCTGGGGGTCCCTTTATTAAAAAAGGGCTTTCATATTCCGATAAGCCCTCGCCTGCAGACCCCACAACCACCAGGCAAAGGTTGTGGAGATGAGGCCCTTGTCCCCATCAATGGGGACAAAGTGCTTTGGGGGTGACTCCAAAGCATCCTACATGTAAAAATCAGCATTATTTTGCTAGAAAACTACTTAGAACCCACAAACATGTTAAATATTTTTTAAGGAGAGGTCCTAGAGAATAAAATGGTGGGTATTGCATATTTTAATTTCACACAATATTTGCGCAGCAGCTTTTAACCACTTCCAGACCACCGCCCGCCGATGTACGTCCAAACTTTGAAGGGGGATATTGTTGTTATGGCAGCAGCTAGCTGCCATAACCCCAGTATCTCTGTTTATGTGCGGCGGTCCTCTTTCTGATAAAAGTGGTCCCTG
The DNA here is from genome assembly GCA_037952925.1 of Lithobates clamitans. Taxonomy (NCBI): domain Eukaryota; kingdom Metazoa; phylum Chordata; class Amphibia; order Anura; family Ranidae; genus Lithobates; species Lithobates clamitans. Next base: position 1,767,069 of record JBBGZY010000550.1, on the reverse strand, counting down.
CGGCGGATTCGTCGCGAGATCACTTTTATCGGTGGCGGGAAAGGGGCCCCCCCTCCCACCGCAATCCGGTGCCCGGTAAGTGGCGGAGGTGATCGCGTCCATCTCCCTCCTGTGCCTGGAGATGAGTGAGGCTAAGATGGCGCCCACTCGTCTCCATGACACTGCTGCGCGGAAGCGACATCAAAATGTTACTTCCGCCCAAACCTCTTAAAGGCATATTTTTTTCAATGTCATTTTTTTAAATGACTTTTTTTTTTTTTTTTTTATTGCATTTTAGTGTAAATATGAGATCTGAGGTCTTTTTGACCCCAGATCTCATATTTAAGAGGTCCTGTCATGCTTTTTTCTATTACAAGGGATGTTTACATTCCTTGTAATAGGAATAAAAGTGACGCAATTATTTTTTTAACGGTGTAAAAATAAATGAAATAATGTAAAATAAAAAAAAATTTTTTTAAAAACCCCCGTCCCGACAAGCTCGCGTGCAGAAGCGAACGCATACGCGAGTAGCGCCCGCATATGAAAACGGTGGTCAAACCACACATGTGAGGTAGCGCCGCAACCAGTAGAGCGAGAGCAATAATTCTAGCCTTAGACCTCCTCTGTAACGCAAAACATGCATCCTGTAGAATTTTTTAAACGTCGCCTATGGAGATTTTTGAGGGTAAAAGTTTGACGCCATTCCACGAGCGGGCGCAATTTTGAAGCGTGACATGTTGGGTATCAATTTACTTGGTGTAACATTAAATTTCACAATATAAAAAAAAATTGGGCTAACTTTACTGTTGTCTTATTTTTTTATTCAAAAAAGTGAATTTTTTCCAAAAAAAGTGCGCTTATAAGACCGCTGCGCAAATACGGTGCAAAAAAAAGTATTGCAACGACCGCCATTTTATTCTCTAGGGAGTTAGAAAAAAAAAACATATATAATGTTTGGGGGTTCTAAGTAATTTTCTATAAAAAAAACAGTTTTAAACATGTAAACACCTAAAATCCAAAACGAGGCTGGTCCTTAAGTGGTTAAAATGCTATTTTTTGGAAAAAATGCACTTTTGATTTTTAATGCACAAAAAAAAATATATAATACCCAGTTGTTTGGTAACTTATAAAAGATGATGTTACGCTGAGTAGTTAGATATCAAACATGTTACACCTAAAAAAGAATGCCTGTGGAGTGGCATCAAACTACAGTACCTAAAAATATCCATAGGCAACGCCTTTAGCCCAGGTTCACATTGCAGCTGAACTCACACGATCTCAACCCGGCAATGCAGTCCAACTTTGCGAGGAGATTTGACAGAGATCTGTGCGGATTCCTGCACAGATGTCTATACAAATCGCACCCCGAAGTCGCTAAAAGTAGTACAGAAACTACTTTTGGGAATCGGTGCGGCGCCGCAAAGTCAGCGTCGCACCAATTCAGACAGTGCCATTGCCAGCAATAGCCATCGATTTGGTCATGCAATTTGACATGTCAAATTGCATGCCAAATCACTTCAATGTGAACCTAGGCTTACAGGTTACCAGTTTTCGAGTTACACAGCTCGCTTGGTGCTAGAGTTATTGCTCTTGCTCAGAGAATAAAAGTAATTGAGACGCTCAAATTACGTTTAGTAAAAAAAGAACCACCGGCTGCAAAAATTGAAACTGAGATCAAGACTGTAGCTGCAGTCATGATCCCGCAGCCATTTAAGTGTTTAAAAAAATTCACACACACACCTCTATCCCCTATTTTTATCTTTAATACGTTCATTTTTAGAACACTTGTTTGTTATTATTTGTAAACTGTAAAGCTACACCTTAGAGACATTCATTTACAATGTAAATCTGACATTCACAAATACATAATCCTGTTGAATTGTGTTTATAGGAAAAGCTTTTAACTGAGATTTCAGGAAGCAGGTTTCAAGTGGGTGAATTTGTTGAAAAGTTTCTGGTAAGTTTTCTTGTTTACTAAATTCAGCTTTGTTTGTTAAAGTGGTGTTTCACCAAAAAAAAAAAAAATTAGATGTCAGCAGCTGCAAATACTGCAGCTGCTGACTTTTAACATAAGGACACTTACCTGTCCCGGGGTCCAGCGATGTCGGCACCCGAGACCGAGCCGTCCCTCGATCCTCGGGTGCTGCCGCCGCCATTCACACTGAGGGAATCAGGAAGCGAAGCGTTGCCGCTTCACTGCCCGGTTCCCTACTGCGCATGCGCGAGTCGCGCTGCGCGTCTTCACTGGTCCCCGTTGTGTTGTGGGAACTGTGTATTTCCCACAACACAACGGGGGTGGGCGGGGAGTCTGCGGCTAGCTGCGGCTAGCTGTACCCGGAAGTGGGTGCAGATACCTGTATTATACAGGTATCTGCACCCCCCTCCCCCCTGAAAGGTGCCAATTGTGACACCGGAGGGGGGGAGGAATCCGATGAGCGGAAGTTCCACTTTAGGGTGGAACTCCGCTTTAATCCCAACTGGACAGAGATATTGAACAAGGCAAAGGAGGAAAATTATGTATGTTTAATTTTATTTATATGAAAAGTGACCATGTAAAGGGCAACACGACCAATTCATATTTTACTGATACAGTTGTGATCATCTGAAATTGGCTGTGTGGCTGACATTTGCATGTCGTAATTTGTTTGTATTGCTTAAAGTGGAGTTGCACTCAAATAAAAGTCAGCAGGTACAAAAAGTGTACTGCTGTCTATTAATAATCGGACACTCATCCGTCCCACGGTCCAGCGATGGGGGCGAACGAAGCCTCGCTCCTCTCCCCCTCCTCTCCACGGCGACAGCATTCTGACTGGGGGCGCCCGGCTGTAGCTTCACAGCCAGGCACACACTGCGCATGCGCGAGCCGCGCTGTGCGCTGTGATTGGCCGGGCAATCTTCTGTGACCTGCGACGTGTCCCAGAAGATTGCACGGAGGGAGGGGGGAGAGGTGAACTTCCTTTTGGTGCCGCAGAGCCCCGGGAGAAAATGGGAGCTAGATGCCTCTAAAAAAATGGTTATCCGCCCCCCCCCCCCCCCAAAAAAAAAAAAAATGACATGCCAAATGTGGAATGTCAGGGGTTCACTTTCACTTTTTTGGATGGAACTCCACTTTAAACATGAATTCCAGGTATGAGTATTTTATCCAGCCTTGACCAATGTAACTATGGGGTTGTTTTATTAAAACTGGAGAGTGCAAATTCTGGCGCAGTTCTGCATAGAACCCAGTCAGCTTCCAGTTTTTTTTTTGTCAAAGCTTAATTGAACAAGCTGAAGTTAGAAGCTGATTGACTAACATGCACAGCTGCACCAGATTTTGCACCCTCTAGTTTTAGTAAATCAACCCCTATACACATAGCACAATGGACCTGGACAATGCCCCTGGAAGCTGTAAATTACTGAAAAAGACACCGATACTCCTCTGATCTTCACTTGCTTCTAGGTCCTGTGCCACATGGCTGCCCTGATGAATTCTGAAGATTGGAGATTGGCTGATCAGCACAGGTTCCATTCAGAGAATACTTTGCATTTTCCAAGCTGGACCAATGTAACTATGGTCATACCTGGAATTCTAATTTAACTAAATAGGACCATCGACCTACACAGTATGAACTATTTTTTCCTCTATGAAAAATGGAGTTAATAGGTACATGGGCAAAATAGGAGAAGAATAACAGAGACATATAGGGGAAGATATAATAAAACTAGACAGTGCAAAATCTGATGCAGCTTTACATAGAAACCAATCAGCATCTAGGTTTTATTGTTAAAGCTCAATTGAACAAACTGAAGTTAGAAGCTGATTGGTTACTATGTACAGCTACACCAGATACTCCAATCTTAGTCCCCCCCCCCCATACACTTGTGTAATTAAGCTCTGTTCACACCAAATGTGATACATTAATGCATCTCATTTAAAAGAGAAGTATGGGATTTTTGTTTTTTCAGGTTCATACTCACCTAGGTGGATGCAGCATCAGTCTGATGCTGCATCTGTCCCCCGCCTCTACACTTAGAACCGAGCGATCGAACATCGCTGATGGCTCGGCTCTCACAGCTCCCTGAGCAGAGAGCTGTAGACTGTCAGTCACAGCTCTCCGCTCTGCTTCCTCCTCACTCCCTGGAGCGTTGATCTGTGGAGGGGGCGGAGTGTCCGTCTCAGGCTCCCAGCGGCTCACTGAGAGGCTGAGACGGGTGTCAGTCCAGGCACCTGGCAGATCCAGACTCCCACTGTCGGGATGACGTGGTGCCTGGACTGAAATACTTCACATCAGCAGAGAGCAGACTTCAGTCAATCAACTAACACAGTGAGCGAGCAAGCAATTACCACCACCACCGCTTACTGATAGGGATGAGATAAGTGGTGATTGGGTGAAGGGGTATAGGGATGAGATGAGTGGCAGAGCCTATGCCACTGATCTCATCCCTACTCCCCCCCCATCCCCCAATCACAACTGCTCTCATCCCTATCAGTAAGCGGTGGTGGTGGTAATTGCTTGCTCGCTCACTGTGTTAGTTGATTCCTTCCTTCACATGCCTCAGGGATTCCTTTTGCTAACGGGGTCTCCTTGAAGAGCAGAAAGCTCCTCCTCCTGCACTCTATTGGCTCTCAGCTGACTTTCTCCTTTTATTTTCCACCTCCGGACATGGATCTCTCTGAAGCTATGGGCGGAGATGATGGGGGGGTGGAGCAGATAGGCGGGGAGGTCCGCAGTGACAGTGCTCAGCCGGAGCCTCCTTTCAGCCGCAGTGAGTGTATTTCCATCTCTTGCCGGCTCTAAATAGGATAGGTGGCGCACGGGTGGAGAGTGGCAGCCACCCTCCCATCCCGCAGTGGCGGAACGGACGCCCCCCTCACAGTGGTGGAACTCCAGGGCCCAGTTGCAAGTACGATTGCTGCTGGGAGTTTGGGGTACATGGTCAATGGAAATATTACTGTGCCCAGTGAGAAATAGTTTGGTGTTTTTTTGTAATCATTTTTTGTTTTTTAGGAATCACTGGGGATTGCTAAACCCCTTGCAGACGCTCTTTGTTTAGTGGTAAGGTCAAAACTGTATAATAACAACTGAAGCATTTTGTTAAATATAATATTATTTCTTATGTAATGCTTGGTCATTTTTTTATTATCATTATTTGGTACATTATTGTATTGAATTAGTAAGTATGAAGTAACTATAACAAAAAATTGCATTTTACCTATGCATGTCTGTTTACGGTAATATATGTAGGTTTACATAATTACTTAAAATATTACTTTAACTACCTGTACATATATATTAATTAGAAATAATATTCTTCAATAGGTTGGTGGAATGTTGCAATCAGAATGTGTCAAGAATGCTCTTGGGGTATGTATATATATATATAGAATATTGCCTGTTAATTAGAAATGGCAGAAAAACATAGACTATATACTGTAAATATATATATATATAGATATATATATATATATATATATATATAGATAGATAGATATATATATGTATATATATATATATATATATAGATATCTATATATATATAGATATATATTTCTTTATCTTACATCACGGGACACAGAGCACCATAATAATAACTATGTGGGTTATACGCTTACCTTTAGGTGATTGGACACTGGCAACCAATAGTAAGACGGTTCCTCCCATATAACCCCTCCTACACAGGAAGTGCCTCCGTTTTTTCGCCAGTGTCTTGAAGGTGATGGTCATGGCTGTTGAAGCGCTTCAAGTTTCTTCAAAGAAAATGTCCCACTGAGGATGTTTATAATCGGATCCATTCGGATGGCTTACTAAGCTAAAGTAGATGGTACCCGAACCTCAGCTCAAGAACGAGGGGTTGCTTGTAATGTTTCCTTTTTAGGCGCTGGACCCTTGTTAAAATTGGTATTCCTGGTCACTCTTGCCCAAGGAAACCATAAAGGGTGCTTTACAGGCCAGGGGTGTGGACCACAATATGGGGAACCCGGTCCCTGAAGGTCCCTAGAGGCGCTACCCGCTGTGATGGGGGAAGATTGGGCCTGGTAAGACAGGCCCTGCTGCTTGGGATGGTGAGTACTCCCTTTGGGGCACGGCGAGTGCACACCGCGTGCATGCCACCGGCGTGTGAGTGCGCTGCCGGCGTGCGTGTGCGCCACCGCTATCCACGTCACAGGTGCGTGTCAGGATGACGCATGCGCCATGCGGTAGGCGGGTCGCCAATCGCTGATGCGCGCGCTCGCTCTCATACTAGTGCTTTTAAAGGAGGGAGCTCTGGCATGCACATGGAGGAGGCAGAGCGAATGGTGGGCACGTGAGCCTGGTGGTCTTGGACACAGCGGTGACAGGTTTAAACTAGTTATAGTTTGTGGGGAGGAGCAGGGAACAAGGCAAGCACAGGGGTAAGAGTCCCTCCACAAATAACAGGAGACCAACCCCATGCTGATGCAGCCTCAATTTCTTCTGAAGGAACTGCGGCTTCTGACCTGGCTGAGCCATTGCACTTGTCAGGCATAGTAGCCACTACCAATGTACCTGTTTCAGCTTATGTTACAAAGGATGATTTGGCATCTACCTTAGCGGGTCTTGAAGGCAAGATAGCTGGCATGATTGCCTCTGTAACACAGGAGGGAAGGAAGCGTGATAGATCTCCCTCCCCCGGGCCCGGGCCAAGTGGTGAGTCACTAGAGCCCCAGGATTCTTATAGCCATATGGGTCCAGGTAACCTGGAACCAAAATGGGCAGAGGATCCAGAGGAGGTGGTCAATAAGGACCAGGAGGTAGGAGAGGCTGAAGATTCCTCGGCGGAGGATTCTGGCTCTGAGGAGCCAATTTCAGCCTCCCATCGCCAGCAATTATTTATCCAATCTCTAATGGAGATGGTACGAATTGCGTTTAAGTTACCCCCAGTTCAGGAGTCTGCACTCGCTTGTTCCACTCTGGGATCTTTGCGACATAAGCAAATCTCCCAAGCCTTTCCCTTGCATCCGTTACTGGAGCAGGTGATTTATGCGGACTGGGAGCATCCTGACAGGATATACTTACCTCCCAAAATGTTTTCTGTTTTGTACCCTATGGAGGAGAAGTTTAGGAAGAAATGGATCACACCTTTGGTAGACGCTGCTATATCTTCCGTGAATAAAAACTTAACCTGTCCAGTGGATAATGCCCAGGTGTTCAAGGATCCGGCTGATAAAGAGCTAGAGTCCTTATTGAAGGCCTCCTTCTTGATTGCCAGTGCAGCAGTTCAGCCTGCTATTGCAGCTATTGGGATTTGTCAATCCCTAAAGGATCGCTTTAAGAAGATAGCAAAAAGCATTCCTTGCCAGGGGGAATCTGCTGAAGAGCTATCAGAGATCCCTCATGCCTTGTGTTTTGCGGTAGACGCTTTAAAGGACTCAATTCAACAGATGTCTTGTTTTGCGTTATTATCAGTTCATATGCGCTGAGTATTGTGGCTAAAGAACTGGTCTGCTGAGACACCATGTAAAAGGCTACTTGCTGCCTTTCCATTTCATGGAGAACGCCTGTTTGGCGATGATCTGGCTAAATATATCCAAAAGATCTCTGGAGGAAAGAGCGCTCTGCTTCCTATTAAATAGAAGGGGAAGCAGCCCTCTTATAAAATTCCTAATCCCCCAGGGCCTGGTGCCTCTTCCCCTAAACAGTATCGATGGCCTCAGCCGTCTGGGTTTAAAAGACCACAGGGTCAGAAAAAACCCTGGACCCAAAAGCCACCCAAGCCTAACTCCAAGTCTACCTTGTGAAGGGGCGCCCCCGCTCTCATGGGTGCGGGGCAGGCTTCGACTCTTTGGGGAGGCCTGGGAGGAACTGGTTCAAGACAGATGGGTCATTTCCACTGTAAAGAACGGTTACAGAATAGAGTTCCGGGAGGTTCCCCCAAACCACTTTCTACACTCAAGGGTCCCGGCGGATCCAGAGAAAAGAAGTTGCCTACTCCTAGCTTTACACCATCTGCTGATGCAGGGGGTAATTGTGAAGGTCCCGCACGAAGAAAGATTCAAGGGGTTTTACTCAAACCTGTTCACCGTGCCGAAACCAAATGGGGAAGTAAGGCCCATTTTAGACCTCAAGGCTCTCAACTTCTTTGTAGACGTCCGATATTTCCGCATGGAGTCGGTTCACTCAGTAATAAGGTCCCTGAGAAAGGGAGACTATTTGGCATCCATAGATATCAAGGATGCTTACCTTCATGTGCCGATCTTCAGTCTACTCCAAAGGTTCTTACGTTTTGCTGTAGAGGGCAGTCATTTCCAGTTTGTGGCACTAACTTTCGGTCTAGCCACGGCCCCCTGGGTCTTCACAAAGGTTCTGGCCCCAGTATTGGCTTCCCTAAGATCTCAAGGAGTCTCCATAATAGGATACCTGGACGATCTACTTCTAAGGGATTGCTCTCGCCCTACACTAGTTCTAAACGTGTCAAGTACGGTGCGGGTCTTACAACGCCTAGGTTGGGTACTAAATTTGGACAAGTCAACTCTTTGTCCAACCCAAACCTTGTTGTATTTGGGTCTGGTCTTGGACATCGCCCAAGAAAAGGTGTTTCTTCCACCCTTAAAGGTTGCCTCCATAGTGGAACTTGTACAGAAGGTGAAAAAAGAACCAACACCTTCTGTCCGGCTGTGCATGAGGTTATTGGGAAAGATGGTGTCATCTTTAATGCGTGGTGCCATATGCATAGTTCCACTCCAGAGTGTTCCAGAACAGTATCCTGAAAGCCTGGGACAAGTCTGCTCAAACCTTGGATCAACCAATGGTTCTATCTCCACAGGTTCTATGGAACCTCTCTTGGTGGTTAAGAACCAGCAACTTACAAAGAGGGAAATCTTTCCCACCAGTAGCCTGGAAGGTGGTGACTATGGACGCCAGTCTTCTCGGCTGGGGAGCAGTCCTAGAGGAAGCGTCTGTCCAGGGAGTATGGTCCCAGACAGAAAGGACTCTGCCCATCAATCTACTGGAGATTCGGGCAGCTCGTCTGGCCCTGCGATTCTGGACGTCCAGATTGCGGGGTTTTCCGGTCAGAGTTCAGTCCGACAACTCCATAGTAGTGGCGTATATCAACCACGAAGGAGGTACCAGGAGTCGGGCAGCCCAAAGAGAAGTAAATCATATACTAACCTGAGCAGAAAATCATGTGCCGTTTCTATCGGCAGTGTTTATCCCGGGGGTGGACAATTGGCAGGCGGATTTCCTAAGTCGCCAGAAATTGTTAACAGGGGAATGGTCCCTGCATCCCGAGGTTTTTCTACAGATCTGCCAATACTGGGGGACCCCAGATGTGGATCTGCTGGCATCCAGATTCAATGCCAAACTGGACAGGTTTGTGTCCAGGACCAAGGATCCGCTTGCTGTCGGGATAGATGCGTTAGTAGTTCTTTGGGATCAGTATTCTCTGATATATGCTTTCCCTCCGATCCAAATTCTGCCGCACTTACTACGCAGAATATGGGAGGAATGGAAGCCGGTGATCTTAGTGGCCCCAGCGTGGCCCAGGAGATCATGGTAATTGGAGATTGTGAAGTTGGCAGTAGGAGATCCGTTGGTTCTTCCTTGCCCCCCAGACCTGTTGTCTCAAGGGCCCATATTCCATTCTTCTTTACGGTTGCTGAATTTGATGGCCTGGCTATTGAGACCAGACTACTGAAAGACCGTGGTATTATGGGTTCAGTCTTGTCCACTTTGATAAATGCTAGAAAGTCAGTTTCTAGAGCTATCTATTATAGAGTCTGGAAGTCATACATTTCTTGGTGTGAGAAAAGGAAATGGAACCCTCGTAGGTATACGATTGGAAGGGTGCTCGCCTTTCTCCAAAAAGGAGTAGACTTGCAGCTTGCTTTAGGGACAATCAAGGGACAGATTTCGGCTTTATCGTTTTTTTTTCCAAAGACCAATTGCATCCCATTCTCTGGTGCGAACCTTTGTCAAGGGAGTAACACACCTGAGGCCACCGCTTAAACCACCTTTATGTCCTTGGGACCTAAATTTGGTACTGTCAGCCTTACAGAGTCAGCCCTTTGAACCTATTAGTCATATCCCTTTTGTCCTATTGACCAGGAAATTAGTTTTTCTAATGGCTAGAACATCAGCTAGAAGGGTGTCAGAATTGGCCGCCCTTTCGTGCAAAGAATCTTTTATGGCTCTTCATAAGGACAGAGTGGTCATGCGACCTCGTCCGGATTTTATACCAAAAGTGGTTTCCAAATTTCATTTGAATCAGGATATCATTTTTCCTTCCTTTTTTCCAAACCCTAAGACTAGGGAGCAAAGGTCGCTTCACTCACTGGATGTGGTGAGGGTGATAAAAGCTTACTTAGAAATGTCAGCTCCCTTTCGGAAAACTGACTGTTTTTTTGTCTTGCCTGAGGGTCCTAAAAGAGGACAGCCGGCAACAAGTTCAACTATATCCAAGTGGATTCGCCAGACTATTATCCATGCCTATGGATTAAAGCGCAGGGTTCCACGCTGGGATTTAACCACTTGAGCCCCGGACCATTATGCTGCCTAAGGACCAGAGGTCTTTTTCCAATTTGGCACTGCGTCACTTTAACTTTTAATTGCGCGGTCATGCAATGCTGTACCCAAACGAAATTTGCGTCCTTTTCTTCCCACAAATAGAGCTTTCTTTTGATGGTATTTGATCACCTCTGCCGTTTTTATTTTTTGCGCTATAAACGGAAAAAGACCGAAAATTTTGAAAAAAAATGATATTTTCTACTTTTTGTTATAAAAAAAATCCAATAAACTCAATTTTAGTCATACATTTAGGCCAAAATTTATTCGGCCACATGTCTTTGGTAAAAAAAAAGTTAATAAGCGTATATTTATTGGTTTGCGCAAAAGTTATAACGTCTACAAACTAGGGTACATTTTCTGGAATTTACACAGCTTTTAGTTTATGACTGCCTATGTCATTTCATGAGGTGCTAAAATGGCAGGGCAGTACAAAACCCCCCCAAATGACCCCATTTTGGAAAGTAGACACCCCAAGGAAATTGCTGAGAGGCATGTTGAACCCATTGAATATTTATTTTTTTTGTCCCAAGTGATTGAATAATGACAAAAAAAAAAAAATATTTACAAAAAGTTGTCACTAAATGATATATTGCTCACACAGGCCATGGGCCTATGTGGAATTGCACCCCAAAATACATTCAGCTGCTTCTCCTGAGTATGGGGATACCACATGTGTGGGACTTTTTGGGAGCCTAGCCGCGTACGGGGCCCCGAAAACCAATCACCGCCTTCAGGATTTCTAAGGGCATAAATTTTTGATTTCATTCCTCACTACCTATCACAGTTTTGAAGGCCATAAAATGCCCAGATGGCACAAAACCCCCCCAAATGACCCCATTTTGGAAAGTAGACACTCCAAGCTATTTGCTGAGAGGCATGTTGAGTCCATGGAATACTTTCTTTTTTGACACAAGTTGCGGGAAAGTGACAATTTTTTTTTTTTTTGCACAAAGTTGTCACTAAATGATATATTTCTCACACAGGCCATGGACATATGTGGAATTGCACCCCAAAATACATTTAGCTGCTTCTCCTGAGTATGGGGATACCACATGTGTGGGACTTTTTGGGAGCCTAGCCGCATACGGGGCCCCGAAAACCAAGCACCGCCTTCAGGATTTCTAAGGGCGTAATGTTGTGATTTGACTCCTCACTACCTATCACAGTTTTGAAGGCCATAAAATGCCAAGATGGCACAAAACCCCCCCAAATGACCCCATTTTGGAAAGTAGACACCCCAAACTATTTGCTGAGAGGCATGTTGAGTCCATGGAATATTTTATATTTTGACACAAGTTGCGGGAAAGTAACACTTTTTTTTTTTTTTTTTTTTTTTTTTGCACAAAGTTGTCACTAAATGATATATTGCTCAAACATGCCATGGGCATATGTGGAATTACACCCCAAAATACATTCTGCTGCTTCTCCTGAGTATGGGGATACCACATGTTTAGGACTTTTTGGGAGCCTATCCGCGTACGGGGCCCCGAAAACCAAGCACCGCCTTCAGGATTTCTAAGGGCATAAATTTTTGATTTCACTCCTCACTTCCTATCACAGTTTTGAAGGCCATAAAAAGCCCAGATGGCACAAAACCCCCCCAAATTACCCCATTTTGGAAAGTAGACACCCCAAGCTATTTGCTGAGAGGCATGTTGAGTCCATGGAATATTTTATATTTTGACACAAGTTGCGGGAAAGTGACAATTTGTTTTTGTTTTTTTTTGCACAAAGTTGTCACTAAATGATATATTGCTTAAACATGCCATGGGCATATGTGGAATTACACCCCAAAATATATTCTGCTGCTTCTCCTGAGTATGGGGATACCACATGTGTGGGACTTTTTGGGAGCCTAGCCGCATACGGGGCCCCGAAAACCAAGCACCGGCTTCAGGATTTCTAAGGGCGTTAAGTTGTGATTCCACTCCTCACTACCTATCACAGTTTTGAAGGCCATAAAATGCCAAGATGGCAAACCCCCCCCCCCCAAATGACCCCATTTTGGAAAGTAGACACCCCAAGCTATTTGCTGAGAGGCATGGTGAGTATTTTGCAGCTCTCATTTGTTTTTGAAAATGAAGAAAGACAAGAAAAATGTATTTTTTTTTTCTTTTTTCAATTTTCGAAAGTTTGTGACAAAAAGTGAAGTCTGCAAAATACTCACTATACCTCTCAGCAAATAGCTTGGGGTGTCTATTTTCCAAAATGGGGTCATTTGGGGGGGGGTTGTGCCATCTGGGCATTCCATGGCCTCCGAAACTGTGCTAGGCAGTGAAGAGTGAAATAAAAAATTTACGCCCTTAGAAAGCCTGAAGGCGGGGCTTGGTTTTCGGGGTCCCGTGCGCGGCTAGGCTCCCAAAAAGTCCCACACATGTGGTATCCCCATACTCAGGAGAAGCAACAGAATGTATTTTGGGGTGTAATTTCACATATTCCCATGGCATGTTTGAGCAATATATCATTTAGTGCCATCTTTGTGCAAAAAAAAAAAAAAAAAGATTTGTCTCTTTCCCGCAACTTGTGTCACAATATAAAATATTCCATGGACTCGACATGCCTCTCAGCAAATAGCTTGGGGTGTCTACTTTCCAAAATGGGGTCATTTGGGGGGGGGGGTTGAACTGTCCTGGCATTTTATGCACAACATTTAGAAGCTTATGTCACACATCACCCACTCTTCTAACCACTTGAAGACAAAGCCCTTTCTGACACTTTTTGATTACATGAAAAAAATAATTTTTTTTTGCAAGAAAATTACTTTGAACCCCCAAACATTATATATTTTTTTTAAAGCAAATGCCCTACAGATTAAAATGGTGGGTGTTTCATATTTTTTTTTCACACAGTATTTGCGCAGCGATTTTTCAAACGCATTTTTTGGGGAAAAAACACACTTTTTTAAATTTTAATGCACTAAAACACACTATATTGCCCAAATGTTTGATGAAATAAAAAAGATGATCTTAGGCCGAGTACATGGATACCAAACATGACATGCTTTAAAATTGCGCACAAACGCGCAGCGGCGACAAAATAAATACATTTTTAAAAGCCTTTAAAAGCCTTTACAGGTTACCACTTTAGATTTACAGAGGAGGTCTACTGCTAAAATTACTGCCCTCGTTCTGTCCTTCGCGGTGATACCTCACATGCATGGTGCAATTGCTGTTTACATTTGACGCCAGACCGACGCTTGCGTTTGCCTTTGCGCGAGAGCAGGGGGGGACAGGGGTGCTTTTTTTTTTTTTTTTTTTTTTTTTTTCTTTATTATTTTTTTGCTTTTTTATCTTATTTTTAAACTGTTCCTTTCATTTCTATTTTTTTTAAATTAATTTTATTGTTATCTCAGGGAATGTAAATATCCCCTATGATAGCAATAGGTAGTGACAGGTACTCTTTTTTTTTAAAATTGGGCTCTATTAGACCCTAGATCTCTCCTCTGCCCTCAAAGCATCTGACCACACCAAGATCGGTGTGATAAAATGCTTTCCCAATTTCCCAATGGCGCTGTTTACATTCGGCGAAATCTAAGTCATGAAATGCTCGTAGCTTCCGGTTTCTTAGGCCATAGAGATGTTTGGAGCCATTCTGGTCTCTGATCAGCTCTATGGTCAGCTGGCTGAATCACCGGCTGCATTTTCAGGTTCCCTGTTGGGACAGGAAAGCCAGAGAAAAACATGGAAGACGGTGGGGGAGGGGGGGCATTCCCTCCCACTGCTTGCAAAAGCAGTCTAGAGGCTAATTAGCCGCTAGGATTGCTTTTACATGAAAGCCGACCGCTGGCTGAAAAGAATGATACCAAGATGATACCTAAACCTGCAGGCATCATTCTGGTATAACCACTCAAAGTCCAGCAACATACCAGTACGTTGCTGGTCCTTGTTAGGCATATATTGTAAACTTTTTTTTCATGCAGCCTGTGGGCTGAACGAAAAAAAGATATTGATCGGTGGGTATGCCCACCATTAGAATACCTCCCTTCATCCACCCACTTCTAATGATGGGCATACATGCACCATTTATATATGCCGAAGCATGGGGGCATCCTCCCGCAAAAGGCAGGAGCAAATTGCTCCTCCACCCACTGCTGCCCCCACGCTTCGGCATATATGCTGAAGTATGTAACTGTGGTGGTGAAATCACCTCCGACAGCGCTGGAGTCACGGCTTTATATATCGTGGGAGCAAACGCTGTTGCTGTCAAGATAAATAAATCCGCGCTGCAACTGAATGGCGTACCTGCTAAGCAAATGATGGTTAACAATAAAACAAAGTAACATTACAGTATAACAGTAAGACTTACCATACCTGCAAAGCAAATACAAAAAAAAAATAGTAAAAAATAAAACATTTAACGCAACCTGTGCCTAAAATATATATATGCCGAAGCATGGGGGCATCCTCCCGCAAAAGGCAGGAGCAAATTGCTCCTCCACCCACTGCTGCCCCCACGCTTCGGCATATATGCTGAATTATGTAACTGTGGTGGTGAAATCACCTCCGACAGCGTTGGAGTCACGGCTTTATATATCATGGGAGCAAACGCTGTTGCTGTCAAGATAAATAAATCCGCGCTGCAACTGAATGGCGTACCTGCTAAGCAAATGATGGTTAACAATAAAACAAAGTAACATTACAGTATAACAGTAAGACTTACCATACCTGCAAAGCAAATACAAAAAAAAAAATAGTAAAAAATAAAACATTTAACGCAACCTGTGCCTAAAATATATATATGCCGAAGCATGGGGGCATCCTCCCGCAAAAGGCAGGAGCAAATTGCTCCTCCACCCACTGCTGCCCCCACGCTTCGGCATATATGCTGAAGTATGTAACTGTGGTGGTGAAATCACCTCCGACAGCGTTGGAGTCACGGCTTTATATATCGTGGGAGCAAACGCTGTTGCTGTCAAGATAAATAAATCCGCGCTGCAACTGAATGGCGTACCTGAAAACAATAAAATGGTTACCAACAAAACACAGTAAACGGTAAAGTATGAAAAATCTGAAAAGGAAACATGGTAAAACATAATAACAATAAAACATTGCAGAATAGAATAGAGTAAAAAAGAGAAGAACAATAGAGAGAGAATAGAGAGAGAGAGAACAATAAAACAACAACTATTTTTGGTTTTTTTATTTTATATTTTTTTTTGTGTTTTTATTTTTTTTAATTTTTTTTTTATTTTTTTTTTTTACACTTTTTTTTAGTAACTTTTAACTTTTGTAACTTTTGTTCCAGGTTTGGGTCTCTCAAAATGCAATGGCATCTTGGGAGACCCTGTGTTAGTGTGCCTAGTCTGTGCAGTGCTGAACCCTACGCTAATACTCAACTAATGTATGGTAGCGTTCAAAGCATTCACCCATGCAAAGACCAGGATTGCCAGGACAGGAGGGACAATAAGACCGGGTGTCACGCCTAAATCCGCGCTTGCTGCAGACACGACATCTTTTTTGGGGGGCTCGTTGGGTAGGGGTACTCGGGATGGCATAAGGAAAATGCCGCTCATGCAGCCGGCTTACTGCATTTGGTTGGGGAAGGTGAGGTAGAGCACCGTCTGGAAACAGAAGGGCTCTGACGATCTCTTCCTGGAATTTAAGGAAGGATCCAGTCTGTCCTGAAGCTCTGTATAGCACATGAGCATTCAGCAAAGCCAATTGAAATAAGTATACAGACACTTTTTTGTACCAGCGTCTGGCCTTACGGGCAACTAAGTACGGCGCCAACAACTGGTCGTTGAGGTCCACCCCTCCCATATTAAGGTTGTATTCGTGGACACAGAGGGGTTTCTCCACAACACCAGTCGCCGTAGAAATTTGGGTCGTCGTGTCTGCATGAAGGGAGGTGAGAACGAAAACATTCTTCTTATCCCTCCACTTCATAGCGCGCAAATTATTATACTTCAAGCAGGCTCTCTCCCCCAGCCTAAGACGGGAATCTACAAGCCGCTGGGGAAAGCCCCGGCGATTAGGTCGCACGGTGCCACATGCTCCAATCTGCTGATCAAACAAGTGACTAAAAAGTGGCACGCTCGTATAATAATTGTCCACGTACAAGTGGTACCCCTTTCCGAATAAGGATGACACCAAGTCCCACACTATCTTGCCAGCGCTTCCTATGTAGTCAGGGCAGTTTGTCGGCTCTACGTGACTATCTTTTCCCTCGTAAACCATAAATCTACATGTATAGCCTGTGGCCCTGTCACAGAGCTTATACATCTTGACCCCGTATCTGGCACGCTTGCTGGGAAGGTACTGTTTGAATGACAAGCGGCCAGAAAACTTAATCAGGGACTCATCAACGCAGACAACTTGATGGGGGGTAAACAAGTCTGCAAAACGTTGGTTGAAGTGGTTTACGAGGGGCCGAATTTTGTAGAGCCGATCGTATGCAGGGTCTCCACGAGGATGACAGAGTTCATTGTCGTTGAAGTGCATGAACCGCAAAATCTGCTCGTATCGTGCCCTGGCCATGGAAGCAGAGAACAAGGGTGAATGGTAAATTGGGTCAGTGGACCAATATGACCGCAACTTACTCTTTTTATTCAACCCCATGAGGAGGGAAAGGCCCAGAAAGGTCTTAAATTCGGAGACCGTAATTGGTCTCCAATCTCTGGCAAGGGAGGACTAGGGATTAGCGGCGATGTGTTGACCAGCGTATAAATTGCTTTGGTCCACAATAGATCTATAGAGATCTTCGGTGAAAAACAGTGAATAAAAATCCAGTGGCATAAAGTCAACTGTTTCCACCTGAATTCCGGGTTGGCCAGTGAAAGGGGGAAGTACGGGTGCTGCAGAAGTGGAAGGTTCCCAATTCGGATTGGCCAATGCAGCAGGAAGAGCACTATGGGCACGACGGGCCTGTCTTTGTCTTCTTGGTGGCAGCGGGACACTACTAGTGCTTGCCGCCTCGCCAGCTTGAACTGCACTTATGGGACTCGCCACGTCACCACGTGATACTGCAGTGCTGGATGTACGACCAGGGTGTACTAGGCCGCTGGTGCTTGCCAGTTCACCAGAAGGAGTAGCGGCGCTAGTACTGCTCTGCTCCATACGAGAGCCCTGTGGTTCTTGCACTTCAAGGACAGAAAAAGATTGGGGTCTGGTACGCCTGACCTTAGCAGGGACCACAACTCTGTCGTCAGAGCTATCTGTCATGGAGCCGCTGTCCTCTACAGGTTCGTATTCTGAGCCTGAACTTGACAGATGAGTGACTTCCTCTTCACTATCTGTCATACTCAGAAACGTGTAGGCCTCTTCACTAGTGTACCTTCTATTTGCCATTTTGGGCTCTAAATTTAGGGGTACACTAGTGAGACTCACAGGCAAAAAAGCTCCTGACTGTTGGCGACTGTATCAAAACGCTACCAAAAAACTGTTAGCGATTGCAGGGATCAGGCCTGACTCTGCGAACGCTGCAGTTATGTGTGCTTAGTGTTTTGTAAGTGACAGTTATCGATCGATACTGCACTTGGGTGGGCTGGGCAGGGCTGGGCCGAGGAGCAAAACGCAGGTGCTAGCAGGTATCTGGGCTGATCCCGCTAACACTGCGTTTCAGGGAACCCTAAACTGCTGGGGAGTATAGATCTGATCGGATCAGATATCGATCCGCTCAGATACTATAGCACTAAGGGAGGTGTATGCTGCGTGCGTGGGTTTTAGCGGTACTGGCGCTAACCTGACGCTGCCTAGGGCGACGCAGACCTTATCTGATCCTAAAAACTTAACTTCTATCACCGCCGGGCAATTAGGGGGTTAAACCTTTATAGGGTAATAAACGGCGGGTGCCCTAAAACTATAATAAACTATAATAAACTGTAATAAACTACAAAAAACAAACTAGCTAACCAGCGTCACCCGTAACACTTATACAGTGATCGCTGGTGAAAGGGTTAACTAGGGGGCAATCAGGGGGTTAAAACCTTTAGCAGGTAGTATATGGGGGTCCCTGTCGCTATAAAACACTGACAGTGAACCTATATACTTACCTCCCTAACTAGCGTCACCTGTGTCACTAATACAGCGATCAGAAAAACGATCGCTTAGCGACACTGGTGACGGGGGGTAATCAAGGGGTTAACTTTTATTAGGGGGGGTTAGGGGGGTACCCTGGACCTAAGGGGGGGTACCCTAGACCTAAAGGGGGCTAACCTAACTGCCCTAAAACTTTTAACTGACACAAACTGACACCAATGCAAAAAAAAAAAAAAAATGCTATTGGTGTCAGAGTGACAGGGGGTACAGGGGGGTGATCAGGGGGTGATCGGGGGGTGATGGGGGGTGACAAGTGTGCCTGGCGTGTTCTACTGAATGTGTAGTGTTGTGCAGACTTACTTGGATGTCTTCTCTCCTCGGCGCGGCGACGAAAAGACCGGCTCGAGGAGAGATGACATCACTTCCTTTCCCTCTGTTTACATTACAGAGGGAAAGGAAGCATTTTCATTTGCCGGGAGCGATCGGGAGGGGGTGGCCAACAATGGATGGCCGCCCCCTCACCTCTCATCGCCCGGGAAGAAATGGCGACCGCCTCGGGCACCGGGGGGGGGGGACCGATCGGACCCCCCACCCGCGGAAGGCAAATCACGTACATGTACGTGATTTTGCCTGTCCGTGCCACCTTGCCGACGTACATCGGCGTGAGGCGGTCGTCAAGTGGTTAAGAGCACACTCCACTAGAGGGGTTAGTGCATCATGGGCAGTACGCCAGCAGGTGTCTATGGCTCAGGTTTGCAAAGCAGCCGTTTGGTCTTCAGTTCATACGTTCACCAGCTTTTACCAGGTGGATGTGAGATCTCAGAATGAGACTGGTTTTGGCCACAGCGTGCTCCAGGCTGCTTTATAATGTCAGATCCATTGGGTCTAGGGATGATGTGTGTCCCCCCCTCAGATGCATTGCTTTAGGACATCCCACATAGTCATTATTATGGTGCTCTGTGTCCCGTGATGTACGATAAAGAAAAATGGATTTTTAAAACAGCTTACCTGTAAAATCCTTTTCTTGGAGTACATCATGGGACCCAGAGGTCCCTCCCCTCTTTTACTTGGATCGTCATTGCTTGCTACAAAACTGAGGCACTTCCTGTGTAGGAGGGATTATATGGGAGGAACCGTCTTACCAGTGTCCAATCACCTAAAGGTAAGCGTATAACCCACATAGTCATTATTATGGTGCTCTGTGTCTTGTGATGTACTCCAAGAAAAGGATTTTACAGGTAAGCTGTTTTAAGAATGCATTTTTTTTAAATTATTATTATACAGGATTTATATAGCGCCAACAGTTTGTTCAGCGCTTTACAACACCGGGGAAGACAGTAAAATTACAATACAATTCAATACAGGAGGGATCAGAGGGCCCTGCTCGTTAGAGCTTACAATCTAGAAGGGAGGGTCAAGTGGAACAAAGGGTAGTAGCTGTAGGGGATGATCAGATGGACAAAATGAAAATACAGTTGTTAGGTGTGGGTAGGATAGGCTTCTCTGAAGAGGAGGGTTTTCAGGGATCGTCTAAAAGCTAATAGGAGTAGGAGTAGGAGATAGACGGACAGATTGGGGTAAGGAGTTCCATAGGCTTGGAGAGGCTCTGGAAAAGTCTTGGAGACGAGCGTGGGAGGAGGTGATGAGAGAGCTAGAAAGCAGAAGGTCTTGAGAAGAATGAAGAGAACGATTAGATTGGTATTTTGAGACTAGGTTAGTGATGTAGCTGGGGGCAGAGTTGTGGATTGCTTTGTAGGTAGTTGTTAGTATTTTGAATTTAATTTGTTGGTTGAGTGGAAGCCAGTGGAGGGATTGACAGAGAGGAGTAGCGTGCTCGGATCGGGGTCTGGTATGGATTTTAGGGGGGACCCCACGCCGTTTTTTCGGCGTAGGGGGTTCCCTTTAAAATCCATCCCAGACCTAAGGGCCTGGTATGCCCCACACTCACCGCAATAGGAAAATTTGTTTTTCCTATTGCAGCGAGCGCGAGATGCAATACCCTGCCCTTGCGTCGTATCTGGTCCGTCGGACCAGCATACAGACAACCGGGCTTTCCGTCGGGCCAGCATACAGACGAATGGACTTTCCATCAGGAACTGAGTCCGACGGAAAGATTTAAAACATGTTTCAAATCTAGGCCTGGCTGACTTTTGGGGAAAAAAAGTCCGCCGAAGCCTACACACGATCGGATTGTCCGGCGGACTCTGGTCCGCCGGACCAACTATGCCGGAAAGTCCGCTCGTGTGTACGCGGCATTACTGAGCAGAGATTTGCTCCGTTAGGTGCTTTTCTGGCTGTATCAACATAATGGCTCTGACACTGGAAGTGACAAAATTATTGTCACTTCTGGTTTCATTCTGATGATGATGTTCTTTGGTCTCCTCCCACCTGCCATGTTGAAGCCCATTTATGTAGCCCCAGCCCTCCAATAAGAGCAAGAGAGCCCAGGAAACAAACAGGAGGGAAGGGGGGCTGGCAGGGTGGAGGACTGCTCCACCTACACTGTGAAAGTGTTAGGCAGCTTTACAGCTGTCGGATCAATTTAATTTTACAACCGGGAGCAGGCTGAACAAAACAGGCACATGTTAATGGCTGCTGCCATCAGCTTGTGCTTAACCTTTTGCTCTTCGGACATACTATTTATGTCCAAAAAGCTGAACTAGTTAAAAGCAACTCAAACAATATTCACACTACCTGTACTCCAAATACAGCTGCTGTATAAAAACACACAATGTGTTTAACTATTAACTATTACTAACCTTAGTATACAGCGCTAAATATCTAATTCTCCTTTAATTAGTGATATGGTCCTGCTGTGTTCAACTACAAATACCTATGCCACATGTCTATGTTGCTCATAGGTTGTATAAAACACTCCCTGTTGCATATATATGCCATTGGCTCCCACTACTGTCAATCACAGCCAGTGAGCCAATGAAGAGAGCGGGGGGGCCGAGCCACGCTTTGTGTGTAAATAGACACACAGAGCAGCAGCTTGGGAGTGAGCCTGGCCGGGTGCCTCCATAGTAAGCTGCTTGCTGTGGGGGCACTCAGCAGGAGCGGGGGTTCAGGAGCGATGGCGGAGGACCTGAGAAGAGGAGAATCGGGGCTACTCTGTGCAAAACCACTGCACAAAGCAGGTAAATATGAATGACATGTTTGTTATTTAAAAAAAAACCTTTAATATCACTTTAACCGCTTATCGACTGCCCCACGTACATTTATTGCTGCAGGGCGGCCACTCTGCGCCAGATCATGTACTTGGTACGTGATCTGACACTTCCAGGTCTGGGGAACCTCAATCTCCACCAGGACCTGCCGATCATTCAGGACACAAGCAGAACGACAATCTGCCTTGTAAACAAGGCAGATTGTCATTCTGTCCCCGGGGAAGGCTTTGATCCTCTGTTTCTGCAAGGCAGGAACACAAATCTTTGCCTTCCCCTAGTCAAAGCACCTCCCCACAGTGAGTAAGCACAACTTAGGCATACAGTTAACCCTTTGATCGCCCCTGATGTTAACCCCTTCCCAGCCAGTGTCATTAGTACTGTGACAGTGCATATTTTTAGCACTGATCACTGTATTAGTGTCACTGGTCCCCAAAAAGTGTCAAAAGTGTCAGCTAGGTGTCCGATTTGTCCACTACAATATCACAATCCTGCTCATAGGTGTGCGTAGCCTATGGAATTAGGGTGTGCACCCCAAAGCTCAAACATACACTACCAATCACTCATGATGTTCATTTAGAAAGGGATGGGGCGGTAAATTAAATATTTACTGTACCTTCACGCACTCACCCTAAAACATTCTGCAGCAACAGCTGGGGGGATAGGTGAAGAGGGAAGCTGGCAGCGCTGGAGGTGGGGGGGGGGGGAAGGAGGGGGAGTCAGGTCAGTAGGGGGAATCTGTTCTGCACAGGGTGATTAGGGTGTGCCTGGGCACACCTGGCACACCCTGTGTGCACGCCTATGGTCTCACTATAAGTTGCTGATCACCATCATTACTAGTAAAATAAATAAATAAAAATATCCCATAGTTTGTAGATGCTATAACTTTTGTGCAAACCAATATACACCTATTGGCATTTTTTTACGAAAAATATGTATGATGAAGAAATTTGATTTTTTTACCATTTTTATTGTGTATGTTTTATAGCAGAAATTAAAAAATATTGGGTTTTTTTCAAAATTTTCGTTTTTTTTGTTTTGTTTTGTTAATAGTGCAAGAAATAAAAACCAGAGGTGATCAAATACCATCAAAAAAAAGCTCCATTTGTTAGAAAAAAAGGACAAAAAATTGTATTTGCGAACATCTTTGCATGACTGCGCAATTGTCAGTTAAAGTAATGCAGTGCTGTTTCGCAAAAAATGGCCTGGTCATGAAGGGGGTAAAACCTTCCAGAGCTAAAGTGGTTAATTGAACAAAGTGAAGGTAGAAGCACCAGACTTTGCGCTCTCCAGTTTTAGTAAATCATCCCCACTATCTCTCAATACCTCTGAGGGTTCTCCTTGAGGCTAGAACAAGCAATCTCCCAATGTCCGCTCACACATACATACATACTTACACACATACATACTTACTTACAAACATACATACACACATACACACATACTTACTTACACACATACTTACATACATACATACTTACTTACATACATACATACACACATACACACATACTTACACACATACTTACATACATACATACACACATACATAC
Source organism: Lithobates clamitans (assembly GCA_037952925.1). Lineage (NCBI taxonomy): Eukaryota > Metazoa > Chordata > Amphibia > Anura > Ranidae > Lithobates > Lithobates clamitans. The sequence continues at coordinate 1,743,889 of JBBGZY010000550.1, read as the reverse complement.
TTACAAACATACATACACACATACATACATACTTACTTACATACATAAACACATACATACACACTTACATACATACATACATACATACATACATACATACACACACACATACATATACACACATATAAATACATACATACATACAAACATACATACATACACACACACATAAATACATACATACATACAAACATACATACACACATACATATATACATACACACACACATACATATACACATATATAAATACATACATACATACAAACATACATACATACACACACACATAAATACATACATACATACAAACATACATACACACATACATACATACATACACTGCTCCTGTAGCAGCTTGTCTCCAAGGGAAAGGAGCCCAGAATTATAGACAGCCCCTACACTGAAAGGGTTGTGCGCACCTACAAAAATGAGGACACCCATGCGATCCGATTCTAGTGTGGGTAAAAACAAGCCCAACTGTATGGCTGAACTCCCATTGCTCAGAGATCGCATGTGATGGGCACCTGCGGTGCGGGTGCGAATCACATGCGATCTCTGAGATTGCGCTAGTCAAAGGTGTGCGCAGCTTATTGCATTAGGGTGTGCACCCCAAAGCTCAAACCGGCGTGTGTGTAATAAGAAAAAAAAAAATTATATATATAATATTATACACACACACTCTTAATAAATGTAAATAACAGTAGGGCGGTGTCAGTAGAGCAATGCCACTAGGGCAGAGGCTGGTGTCAGTTGGGCATTGTCAGTCTTTTTTTATTATTTTGATTTTGTATTTTTTTTTACTGTTTTATTTTTATTATATTTTTTAAAAATGTTATTTTCTTTTACTATTCTTTTTAGGAGCCCCGTTGGGGGCTTTTGTAAAATATCAGCAGGGGAAGCTGCACTGGACAGGGTGATTAGCGTGTGCCCAGGCACACCCGGCACACCCCCTGCGCACGCCTATGGCGCTAGTGTGAACCCAGGCTTAAATCTGATTGGCTCCATTTGAGTGAAAGTTGAGAGAAAGTTTGTCACAGACACTTTTTCCTAATAAATCTACTACATCTACTGTTATTTGTGCATATTTAAAATTAAAGCGTGTCTCTGGTCAAAATGTAAAATCACATTCATTTCCATATTGTATCTTGAAGTTTGTAAACTTACTATGTGAAGAGGCCCCCACATTTACTTCCTTGAGTTCTGTGACATGTAGTCACTGTGCCCTGTGAGTAGGCACTGCTGTGTCACATACCGTATATACTCGAGTATAAGTCGTTCCGAGTATAAGTCGAGGCCCTAATTTACCACAAAAAAATGGGAAAAACTTATTGACCCGAGTATAAGACGAGGGTGAGAAATGCACAGCTACTGTAAGTGAAAAAGAGGGTCAACAATGCCCATTTGCAGCATCACTGTGCCCATTTGCAGCCATAGGTCCCCTGAACTTCAAACTCGGTAGTTAAGGGTTCCTAGATGCCCTCTAGCTGCAGTCAAAATTTGGGGTCTCTGAACCCAAAGGGTCCCGAAATGACATTGCTGCAGATGGACACAGTTGACCGAATTTTGGGCCCTATATCTCAGGGCCACTTAGTGCTAAGAACCCCAAATTTGGTGTGCAAACCCAGTGGAACTAGCTTCATACAATTTCCAAAGCTGGGGTTTCTAGCACCAAGTGGCCCCAAGATACAGGGCCCCAAAAATCAGTTCAGAAAATGTCAAGCACTTTTCTGCAGCAGAGAATGACATTTTCCGAACCGATTTTGGGGCCCAGTATCTCGGGGCCACTTAGTGCTGGGAACTTCAGCTTTGGATATGTTGTGGTACCCGTTCCACTGGGTTGGCATACCAAATTTGGGGTTCCTAGCATCAAGTGGCCCTGAGAAATGAGGCCCCAAATTCGGTTCAGAAAATGTCAAGCACTTTTCTGCAGCAGAGAATGACATTTTCCGAACTGATTTTGGGGCCCCGTATCTTCAGCTTTGGATATGTTGTGGTACCAGGTCCACTGAGTTTGCACACCAAATTTGGAGTTCCTAGCACCAAGTGGCCCTGAGATACAGGGCCCCAAAGTCGATTCGGAAAAATAAAATTTTTTGCTGCAGAAAAGTGCTTGACTCGAGTATAAGTCGAGGGGGGCACTTTCAGCACTAAAAAATGTGCTGAAAAATTCGACTTATACTCGAGTATATACGGTATTTCAGAGTCTGCATTCTGATCTACAGGGGTTTTGAGAGGAGGAGTTTAACCATTTGCCCTCTGGAAGGTTTTCCCCCCCTTCATGACCGGGCTATTTTATGCTATAGGGCACTTTGTTAATATAACTGACAATTGAGCGGTCGTGCGACCCTGTAACCAAAAAAAAAATGTATGTCCATTCTTCTCCCCACAAATAGAGCTTTCTTTTGGAAGTATTTGATCATCTCTGTGTTTTTTTGGTTTTTTTTGCGCTATAAACAAAAAAAGACTGACAATTTTGAAACAATACAATATTTCTTACTTTCTGCTATAAAACAAATTCAATAAAAAAAATTGAAAATAATCAAATGTCTTCATCAATTTAGGCCAATCTGTATGCTGCTACATATTTTTGGCAAAAAAATCCTAATAAGCGTATATTGATTGGTTTGTGCAAAATCTATAGCGTCTACAAACTATGGGATAAATTTGCTGAATTTTTATTTATTTTTTTTACTAGTAATGGTGGCGATCAGTTATAGCGGGACTACGACATTGTGGCAGACAAATTGGACACAAAGTGACACTTTTCGAGGGCCAGTGACATTATTACATTGATCAGTGCTAAAAAAAAAATGCACTGTCACTGTACTAATGTAACTGGCAGGGAAGGGGTTAACTTCAAGGGGCGATCAAAGGGTTAAAAGTGTTCCTAGGGAGTGATTACTAACTGTGGGGGATGTGCTTTTACTGTGAGAAGGCAGAGATCCGTGTTCCTGCTTAGTAGAAACACAGGATCTCTACCTCCCCTTGTCACAGAACGGCAATTTGCCTTGTTTACATCGACACACCGCCTTTCTGTCTCTCTCAGGAATGATCGGCGGACGTCGGGACTGCTAGACCTGCTGATTGGCTTCCGCTGTGTCCAATCACAGCGGGACCGGGTTGCTGGTGGTGCGCGTGTGCACCCCAGACCTGGAGGTGCAGAATCACATACAGGTATGTGATTCTGTGCAGGAGAGCTGCCTTTCAGCTGTATATATACAGTATACAGTCAGCAAGCGGTTAAGGGGGTGGAGTCAGTGCAGGATTTACTGCTACATGTAGTTCTTGGAAATTAAAAGTAAGGGGCAGAGGAGAAGCTGCAAAGCATGCAGGGAATCCAGGAAGTTGTGGAAAGTAATGGCCAACAGACAGGCAGCACTCACAACATCTAAGGAGATTCTTTAAGTAATCTTATATTGGATTGCCAAAAATAACAATTGTTTGTATTGCTATTACAATGCTATAAAATGAAAGTGTATATTGTGATCATAGATCTCCTGTAATGGATTGGAATGGTTTTATGGATGTGAATTGTTTTGTGAACTGTTCTATTTCATTTCAGAATCTTGCTCCAAGTGTAGTACAAGATTTGACCGTTATTTATTGTAAGGTAATATGTCATACGATCTGAAATATAATTTTTTATATATAAGTGTTCGGGTTTTTTTTACCCAATGTATACATTACATACACTTTCATCAAAACATTTGAGCTGTTTTTTTTTTTTTTTTGTAGCGTTTCTGGTTCTGTTCTCACCCATCTTGGAGGTTGCGCTGTTTCTTTGCATCTTCCCACCACTTCTTACTGTATTTTTATAATGCAAAATAAATCAAAATCAAACTTATATTTCCTCATAATTGCTATGGCACATGCTGAGCCCTACAACACAAGCACAGAAAGCTTCCACCCAAATCCACAAAGAATATAGGCATCTGCTAGGTGGTTCCACTCTCCAGCATCCACCAAAAATGGAAATATCAGAGAATAACACAGTTCTGAACTGTTGTATTTTTCTAAGCAACTTTACTATTTAATAAATAAAAATGAGTGGGATATTTCCCAAATTGGCAAGAGTATTAAAATTGTTCACTGTGTAAGGCCCGGTTCACACTTGTGCTATGCCAGACATCGCATGTAATTCGCAGCGCACTGCTGTTTACATTACATGCGATGTCTGTGCAGTGCGATATCAGGCATACAGATAGTATGGCTGATATTGCACCGCATTCGGTCCAAACACGCACAGGACCCTTTTTTCTGTTTGGACCAGAATCGGATCGCATGTGTGTGTGTGTTCATGTCCGAACTGTCAGTTCGCAGTGCGATACACTGGCTGAATTGGGGGTGTCATTAACAATGTATTGACACTCCCCAGCAGTTCGCATATGGCAGTGTGTTAATTTCTTCATTCAATTTGTATTCCTATAAAACCGGTTTACTTCTATTGGTTAAATAAACCAGGCTTAGAAGGGCCACATAAATACAATTTAGGTGTCTAAGGTAACATCAGTGCTGAGAAGCTGGCACCATTTGGGGACAATAACCTGTGATAGTCTTTAGAATGATCTCTGTGTCCCTGTGGAGCACTTTGTATTGTGTGCCCAGTCTGTACATGGGGCTTCAAGTTCTACCCAAGCAGAGATTAAGTCCCCTTCTTCTGGTGTAACAATGCAATATATTGCAGCTTACTAGTCCTTAGATGTGGTGGCTGCATTAGTTTTTATTTTTCATGCTTTTTCCTTAATATTCACCTGGTGTTTCTTCCAGTAACACACTTCCTGTCATAGGGTGACAATGCTCACTCACTATATTGTATCTACAGAGGAACGGTCTTGTCACCCTAGGCTGTTCACTGTTGATGTAGACCACAGCAAAAGTCCCCTTTACCACACCTTCTTAACATAGAGGAGAGATTTTCTGTAGTCCACAAAAGTACACTTTCAGTGCAGCAGAGGCAGAGTTCACACAAAGGCTGACGGTACTTGTAGGCATTCATTCGCAGCACTCTGTGAAAGAATGACAGACTGTGCTCTTTTCAAATTCTGACAGCAGTTGCGGGGAGAAGATCCCCAGCCTGCTGCCACAGGGATGGGGGGGATCAGGGGGAGAGCTGCAGGAGCAGGAATATGTTACATGTTCCACCCTAAAAATGTATAAAACATGGAACATGTTCCCAAAGGTGAACTTATCCTTTAAGTCTTGCCCTGGTGGTTTAATTTTCAAATGAACTGAAGTTGGGCTTTGAGATCTGACGATTATAGATGAGTAACAGGAGGCGGGTTTTGTGCTGGGAGAGGAAGGGTATCATTTCAATAGACTGATGTCAAGGCCTTGTGTACAGCCTGAGCTCAGGATCCAAAGGGGTTCCACAGAGACAAAAGCAAAGATCTAAGGCTGACAATGATGCTGAAAGAAACATTTTGATGCCTGCATTTCAGCATTGCTTTTTCTTTAGAAACATTGATGGCCAAGTTTGATTCACTGTAACCGTGATTTTCTCTCTAAATCATGTGAACAAAGGAAATAAGTCTATTAGCGGTACAGATACTCCTCGTTTAACGACTTACCTGTTTAACAACCACTAGGAATTATGACCAGCTCTCCGCGCCCGAGCGATGCGCATCATTGTATTGTACAGTACAGAAGTTTGTGTTCTGTACTTATGCAAATTAAAACAACGTTATTGAGCTGGAGTTGTGTGTTTAGATCTTTTTTTTCACAATACAGTACAGTACAGTAGTTAAGAATGCTTAAAATAATGTTTACTTGTGACTTCTCGTTTAGCAACCAATTTGTTTAACGACCTGGTCCTTAAGTGAGGAGTACCTGTATTTTAAATGCCATGATCATTGCACTGGAAAGAAAATGTTAAAGAAATCTTAAAACAGCAAGCAGTTATAGTTTTTTTTCTGTTTCATAGGACGGGGATAGTGAAAAAGAGAGTGCTGGAAAAGTTGCGGATATCCTGGTAAGAACATTTTACAATGCAAACCTCTATATAAGAAAATCAGCTGGGAGTTAAAGGGAAATTAACATGTGGAATATTATAAAATGACATATGAAAAGTGTTGCAACCAATCAACAATCATCTCCTAACCTACTGTAATGTGTAAAAATGTGATTGGTTGGAGATTTTAAAGCATTTTGTAATTCCTGTTTACTTTACTTAAAACGTCTTCTTGGATAAGCCCACAAGCCTTCAAAAAAAAATTGAAATATACACTAATGCCGCGTACACACGACCGGACTTTCCGGCAGAAAAGGTCAGACGGAATCATTCCATCGGACATTCCGATCGTGTGTGGGCTCCATCAGACTTTTCCTTTCGAAAATTCTGACGGACCTAGAAATAGAACATGTTTCAAATCTTTCAGACGGAATCAGTTCCTATCGAGAAAACCGCTCGTCTATATGCTATTCCGACGGACCAAAAATGGAGCAAGGGCAGCTATTGGCTACTGGCTATTGAACTTCCTTATTCTAGTCCCGTCGTACGTCATCGTGTTCTAAATGATCGGACTTTGGTGTGATCGTGTGTGGGCAAGTCCGTTTCAGCGAAACTCCGTCGGAACCCTGTCGAAAAAACTGAGTTCATTCCGAGGGAAAGACCAGTCGTGTGTATGCGGCATAACAGAGGTGGTTCTAGGCTTTGTGAGGCCTTAGGCAAAACTAAGACATGAGGCCCCATTCACACCCATAATGGGAAAAATAATTCAAGCGATAAAAAATTAACTGTATAAATCGCCTATATTAAGAGCCTTAAGTACCATGAACTATGAATTTGCAGTTTCTAAAAATTTCTCTAACCAATTATTCTTTAATCAAATATCATTAAACATAGGGTATTTGTGTGTGTATATATATATATATATATATATATATATATATATATATATAATTTTTTTTTTACATCCATACAAATATAGATACAATTTGTGCAGCTGCTACTAGCAATGTGTTTAAGTTATAACAAAAGTCAAACATATTTCTCCATTTACATGAGGGCCAGGTTAATATAACCCACCACAGAGTTCCCCCTTACATCAGAGTCTGTCTGTTTCCCCCTTACAGTGCAAGGGGAAATTTGATGTAAAGGGGAATGCTGCAGACTGGTGTAAAGGGGAACTCTGATGTGAGGGGGGCTCTGGTGACCAGAGATCACCTTATATCAGAGTGCACAGCATCCCCTTTTTTCATCAGAGATCTCCTTTACCCTTTACATCAGGGTCCGCAGAGTTCCAACTTGCATCTAAAACAGGAACTCTGATATGGAGGGGACTTTGTTGACCACTATGCCCCCCGCTGAGACCGCCTGTGGAAGGAAATTCCACATCCTTGCCGCTCTTACAGTAAAGAACCCTCTATGTAGTTTAAGGTTAAACCTCTTTTCTACCAATTTTAATGAGTGGCCACGAGTCTTGTTAAACTCTGCGAAAAAGTTTTATCCCTATTGTGGGGTCACCAGTCCGGTATTTGTATATTGAAATCATATCCCCTCTCAAGCGTCTCTTCTCCAGAGAGAATAAGTTCAGTGCTCGCAACCTTTCCTCATAACTAAGATCCTCCAGACCCTTTATTAGCTTTGTTGCCCTTCTTTGTACTCGCTCCATTTCCAGTACATCCTTCCTGAGGACTGGTGCCCAGAACTGGACAGCATGCTCTAGATGCGGCCGGACCAGAGTCTTGTAGAGCAGGAGAATTATCGTTTTATCTCTGGAGTTGATCCCCTTTTTAATGCATGCCAATATTCTGTTTGATTTGTTAGCAGCAGCTTGGCATTGCATGCCATTGCTGAGCCTATCATCTACTAGGACCCCCAGTTCCTTTTCCATCCTAGATTCCCCCAAAGGTTCTCCCCCAGTGTATAGATTGCATTCATATTTTTGCCACCCAAATGCATTAATTTACATTTTTCTACATTCAACCTCATTTTCCATGTAGTTGCCCACCACATTAATTTGTTCAGATCTTTTTCCACACCCTGCGGAGAAGTTATTGCCCTGCTTAGCTTAGTATCGTCCACAAATACAGAGATTGAACTGTTTACCCCATCCTCCTGGTCATTTATGAACAAATTAAATGGGATTGGTCCCAGCACAGAACCCTAGGGGACCCCACTACCCACCCCTGACCATTCCAAGTACTCCCCATTTATCACCACCCTCTGAACTCGCCCTATATTATCCTCTCCACAGTCTACACACATCTGACTCCTCACGTGACCCCCGTCCTGGCAGCACTCCTGCTCTTGACTCCTCTGTAGCCCCCCCCCAAGACTGCAGATATGATATAGGAGCTGGTCACAGACTCTGTGGATATGATACAGGAGATGGTCAGAGACTGTGTGGACATGATACAAGAAATGGTCAGAGACTGCAGACATGATATAGGAGATGGGTAAGTGGAATGTGCAGTGCTAATATGCTGTCTTTAGAATGAACCAAGACAGAGTATTTAGACAAGGTGCACAATATATGTAAACACCTTGAATAAGAAAAAATAAACAATAAGTGTATACAAAAGTGAATGTACACTATATCAAAAAGTAAAACAGTGCTCATAAAGGTTGTTGGAAGATCATGAAGAGACCTAGCGTTCAATATAATAATTAAATTACATGTCTCTGATATAAAAAACAGCACTGCACATTTCACTTACCTATTTTTCACTTTTGCTGTGCCGCCTGCTACCTCACAACTTAACCACTTCAGCCCTGGAAGGATTTACCCCCTTCCTGACCAGAGCACTTTTTGCGTCGCTTTAACTGACAATTGCACGGTCGTGCGACGCTGCACCCAAACAAAATTGATGTCCTTTTTTTCCCACAAATAGAGCTTTCTTTTGGTGGTATTTGATCACCTCTGCGGTTTTTATTTTTTGCGCTATGAACAAAAGAGGAGTGACAATTTTGAAAAAAAAGCAATGTTTTTTACTTTTTGCTATAATAAATATCCCCCAAAAATATATAAAGAACAAATTTCTTTCTCGGTTTAGGCTGATATGTATTCTTCTACATATTTTTGGTAAAAAAAAAATCGCAATAAGCGTATATTGATTGGTTTGCGCAAAAATTATAGCGTCTACAAAATAGGGGATAGATTTATGGCATTTGTATTATTATTTTTTTATTAGTAATGGCGATGATCCGCGATTATTATCGTGACTGCTACATTATGGTGGACACATCGGATACTTTCGACACTATTTTGGGACCATTGTTATTTGTACAGCGATCAGTGCTATAAAAATGCACTGGTTACTGTGTAAATGACACTGGCAAGGAAGGGGTTAAACACTAGGGGCGATCAAGGGGTTAAGTGTGTCCTAGGGAGTGATTATAACTGTAGGGGGGATTGTTTCACTAGAACATGACAGAGATAACTGCTCCCAATGACAGGGAGCAGTAGATCTCTGTCATGTTGCTAGGCAGAACAGGGAAATGCCTTGTTTACATAGGCATCTCCCCATTCTGCTGCTCCGTAACACGATTGCGGGTCCTCAGCGGACATCGAGTCCGCGGGACCCGCGGGCATGCTCATAGAGTACACGGTTGGCGCGCGCCCACTATGCCGTGATTGAAAGGGGAAGTACTTGTATGCCCATTTGCCGAGCCGTACCATTGTGCCAATGTACATCATCATGCGCTGGGCGGCAAGGGGTAAAGAGACAGCACGGTATATTTGTTCTAATTTTACACATGATATAGGAGATGGTCAGAGACTGTGCGGATATGATACAAAAGATGATCAGAGATTGTGCGGACATGATACAGGAGATGGTCAGAGACTGCAGATATGATACAGGAGATGGTCAGAGAATGTGCGGACATGATACAGGAGATGGTCAGAGACTGTGCAGACATGATACAGAAGATGGTCAGAGACTGTGCAGACATGCTACAGAAGATGGTCAGAGACTGCAAACATGCTGCAGAAGATGGTCAGAGACTGTGCGGATATGATACAGGAGATGGTCAGAGACTGTGCAGACAGGCACCAAACACTAGAGCCATAGCCACAGATGATCCCTCAACAGACAGGGTGCAGAGCAGACAGATGATTCCTCTATACTAGCCTTGGTTTTTTCTACAAGCAGTGAAGCAGGAGAAGCCAACACGTTCGCTTTGTGTGCCATTCTGATATACAGTATGTAGTCTCTGCAGAGTGCAGGCACCGGTGGGCCAAGTCTAGTGTGTGGTGTGGAGAACTACAACTCCCACCATGCAATGTGGTGCTGGGACAAAGTCATCCAGTGCCCAGGGCGAAGGTGTCAAACTGCGTCCCCCTCCCGCTCCCCAGGTGGAGTAGGGTCTGGGGTGCAGTTTGTAGCGACATGTGCAGTTTAATAGCAGTACTCATTTTATCCTGCAGTAAAACTTTGGGCCAACAGTGATGTAGAAAAAATGTATCAGTGTGAGGAAAAATACCTGTTTGTTGTGTCACTAGAAGGAATAGATGCCCATGCTTCTGTTGTGTGAGTCTAAAGCGGAGTAGGCACGGTTAGTTTTTTTTTTGTTCAGCTGGTGCGGTTGAAAAGATAAATGAATGGATTTACCCTGTCCACACAAATGAGACAGGTGGAGGAATCTTCACCTTCTGTGCCATTGTATTCTGACAGTGAGACTCCCCCCGATGTCACAATACACTGACCAGTCTGCAACTAGACATGTGCAATTTGTTTAGTAACAAATCGAAATTCGGACGAACTTTACATCTTTCGGACATTCGGATGCATCTGAATAAAAAAAATAAGGAATATCAAATTTCAACTAATTAAAAAGAAATTATAGCGGATAGAAAGAATGAATTCGACATAATTCGGTAATTCGTTAAAGATCTAATGAAACAAAAGGTCAACTCAAAGTAAATCTTACAGTCCAATCAGCTTATAAATTTTGTGCTGGAGGTTGAATTACTGGCAAAGTGCATTCCTGAGAACTGAGTGAGAAGGGTGTTGTATTGTATCTGAGCAGAGGAGAAGAGATATTGTCATTGTGTGTTTGTTAATAGATTCAATAAACAAACCACTTTCCAAACTACGAATCATTATCATAAATATATATACACATACATAAATACTGAATTTCAACTAATACGAAAGAAATTATAGCGAATATAACAAATTAATTCGACATGATTTGAAATTCAGTATAACGAATATCGACACTCTACAGAAATAACAAATTATCCGAAAACGAATTAACGTAACGTAACGAATATAACAGAATGAAATGATGCATTTTACAAATGAAAACGAAATGAAACTAAACAAAATTTTTCGTTGTGCACGAGTCTATCTGAAACCATTTGGCTTTGGCCGCTGATTGAAAGAAAGTTTTCAAGCATGGCCGTTCGACATAAGTTGATCTACTGATTGATTTCTGTTGAACAGAAAGGGGGGAGGCTACACACAGACTGAATGTGTCTGGTCTCTACTGAACTGGCTGATTTTTGGTGTGTGTGTGCCCAGCTTAAGGGGCTTTGTGTGGCTGTGAAGGAGGAGTGGTGCAATCAGAGGGAGAGGGCAGCTCTGGTGCTAAATCTTGTGTTCTATTGCCAGCCTAAAATTCAGATTCCTCGTTATATATTAGCAGCTACATACCGATATTCCAAAATGATTGATAATGAGTCACTGCAGAAAGGTTTTTTTACATTTATAACTGAATATATCACTGATCACAGGCTTGGAACTTAATTCTAGCCTAGCCTCCTTTCCAAGCAAAACGCATAGCCTTTAGTAAATATCCAGTAAAGATTTCTGAGCCTGGGAAGTAGTATAGCTGTCCTGGTCTGTTATCATATCAGAGATGCAGGATACTGATAATTTAACAGTAATCTGCAAGCACTGATTGCAGGCTGACACAGACAGGATGTTTCACAAATCTGGTATTTCTGACACTAATCCAGCTTGTTCTTCAAATACATTAGCACCTCACCTTAAAGTGGGGTTCCACCCAAAAAACAAAAATACCTGCAAAAATTCTAAAAAACAAAACAAAAAAACATTTGGATATTTTTTTTTGTTCACTTACCTATAAATGCCTGTTGCTAGGTGGTCCCTCGTAGTCTGCCTGTTCCTTTTCCTGGGCTGGTGACATCACTTCCCCCCAGGCACAGGAAGGGCTCCGCTCTGCTCCCTCCCTCCTGTCAATCATCTGGGACCCATTACAGGTCCCAGGTGATTGAGCGGCCAATCACGGCACGCGGCGCTGCTCGCGCATGCGCAGTGGGTGCCAGGCTGTGAAGCCACAGCCCGGCGCCCACAGTTGAAATGCCGGCGCCGACGAGCGGAGGGGGGGACGAGCGGGGCTTCGATCCCCCGCATCGCTGGACCCAGGGACAGGTAAGTGTCCAATTAAAAGTCAGCAGCTGCAGTATTTTTAGCTGCCCCTGGGTGGAACTCCTCTTTAATAACAACTTCCATGGAGTGAATAAAGAGCTTGTGAGCTGAGCTGGGGAGAGCTCTGGTGTTTGCTGGGCTGGACAGTGATCGGAGCTGCAGAGTGTGTACTGTGATGAACTTTCTCAGCCTGCTCCACCCACCTCTACTGCTGCTCAGACTGTGCAAGCCCCGATCTTGCCAGGAAAACCTAAGAGGATCGTCCTTCTCCTGTATGAACACTGGTATGGCTGTAGCTACAGAGAGGAGGCACGCAGTGTGCACAGACACAACCTCAGATCAGGTCATTTCTCCCGCACATAATGAGCATAGCGCAGCTCGCAATTAGGGATGAGCCGAACACCCCCCATTTCGGTTCGCACCAGAACCCGCGAACGGACCGAAAGTTCGCACGAACGTTAGAACCCCGTTAGAACCCCATTGACGTCTATGGGACTCGAACGTTCGAAATCAAAAGTGCTCATTTTAAAGGCTAATTTGCATGGTATTGTCCTAAAAAGGGTTTGGGGACCCGGGTCCTACCCCAGGGGACATGTATCAATGCAAAAAAAACTTTTAAAAACGGCCGTTTTTTCGGGAGCAGTGATTTTAATGATGCTTAAAGTCAAACAATAAAAGTGTAATATCCCTTTAAATTTCATACCTGGGGGGTGTCTATAGTATGCCTGTAAAGGGGCGCATGTTTCCCGTGTTTAGAACAGTCTGACAGCAAAATGACATTTTGAAGGAAAAAACACATTTAAAACTACCGCGGCTATTGCATTGCCGACAATACACATAGAAGTTCATTGATAAAAACGGCATAGGAATTCCCCACAGGGCAACCCCGAACCAAAATTAAAAAAAAAAAATGATGTGGGAGTCCCCCTAAATTCCATACAAGGCCCTTCAGGTCTGGTATGGATATTAAGGGGAACCCCAGCCAAAATTTAAAAAAAAAATTGACGTGGGGTTCCCCCTAAATTCCATACCAGACCCTTCAGGTCTGGTATGGATTTTAAGGGAAACCCCGCGCCAAAAAAAAAAAAAAAAAACGGCGTGGGGTCCCCCCAAAAATCCATACCAGACCCTTATCCGAGCACGCAACCTGGCAGGAAAAGAGGGGGGGATGAGAGTGCGCCCCCCCCCCCTCCTGAACCATACCAGGCCACATGCCCTCAACATTGGGAGGGTGCTTTGGGGTAGCCCCCCAAAACACCTTGTCCCCATGTTGATGAAGACAAGGGCCTCATCCCCACAACCCTGGCTGGTGGTTGTGGGGGTCTGCGGGTGGGGGGCTTATCGGAATCTGGAAGCCCCCTTTAACAAGGGGACCCCCAGATCCCGGCCCTCCCCCCTGTGTGAAATGGTAAGGGGGTACTTACCCCTACCATTTCACTAAAAAACTGTCAAAAATGTTAAAAATGACAAGAGACAGTTTTTGACAATTCCTTTATTTAAATGCTTCTTCTTTCTTCCTTCATCTTCTTCTCCTTCTGGTTCTTCTGGCTCTTCTGGTTCTTCCTCCGGCGTTCTCGTCCAGCATCTTCTCCGCGGCGTCTTCTATCTTCTTCTCCTCGGGCCGCTCCGCACCCATGGCATGGGGGGGGAGGCTCCCGCTCTTCTCTTCATCTTCTTCTCTTCTTCATCTTCTTCTTCATCTTCTTCTTCATCTCTTCTTCCTTCTTCTCTTCTTCATGTCTTCTCCGGGCCGCTCCGCAGCCATGCTGTGGCATGGAGGGAGGCTCCCGCTGTGTGACGGCGTCTCTTCGTCTGACGGTTCTTAAATAACGGGGGGCGGGGCCACCCGGTGACCCCGCCCCCCTCTGACGCACGGTGACATGACGGGACTTCCCTGTGGCATTCCCCGTGACGTCACAGGGAAGTCCCGTCATGTCACCGTGCGTCAGAGGGGGGCGGGGTCACCGGATGGCCCCGCCCCCCGTTATTTAAGAACCGTCAGACGAAGAGACGCCGTCACACAGCGGGAGCCTCCCACCATGCCAGCATGGCTGCGGAGCGGCCCGGAGAAGAAATGAAGAAGGAAGAAGAGATGAAGAAGAGAAGAAGAAGAAGAAGAAGATGAAGAAGAAGATGAAGAAGAGAAGAAGATGAAGAGAAGAGCGGGAGCCTCCCCCCCCATGCCATGGGTGCGGAGCGGCCCGAGGAGAAGAAGATAGAAGACGCCGCGGAGAAGATGCTGGACGAGAACGCCGGAGGAAGAACCAGAAGAGCCAGAAGAACCAGAAGAAGAAGAAGATGAAGGAAGAAAGAAGAAGCATTTAAATAAAGGAATTGTCAAAAACTGTCTCTTGTCATTTTTAACATTTTTGACAGTTTTTTAGTGAAATGGTAGGGGTAAGTACCCCCTTACCATTTCACACAGGGGGGGGGCCGGGATCTGGGGGTCCCCTTGTTAAAGGGGGCTTCCAGATTCCGATAAGCCCCCCGCCCGCAGACCCCCACAACCACCGGCCAGGGTTGTGGGGATGAGGCCCTTGTCTTCATCAACATGGGGACAAGGTGTTTTGGGGGGCTACCCCAAAGCACCCTCCCAATGTTGAGGGCATGTGGCCTGGTACGGTTCAGGAGGGGGGGGCCGCACTCTCGTCCCCCCCTCTTTTCCTGCGGCCTGCCAGGTTGCGTGCTCGGATAAGGGTCTGGTATGGATTTTTGGGGGGACCCCACGCCGTTTTTTTTTTTTTTTTTGGCGCGGGGTTCCCCTTAAAATCCATACCAGACCTGAAGGGTCTGGTATGGAATTTAGGGGGAACCCCACGTCAATTTTTTTTTTTAATTTTGGCTGGGGTTCCCCTTAATATCCATACCAGACCTGAAGGGCCTTGTATGGAATTTAGGGGGACCCCCACATCATTTTTTTTTTTTTTTTTTGGTTCGGGGTTGCCCTGTGGGGAATTCCCATGCCGTTTTTATCAATGAACTTCTATGTGTATTGTCGGCAATGCAATAGCCGCGGGTAGTTTTAAATGAGTTTTTTCCTTCCAAATGTCATTTTGCTGTCAGACTGTTCTAAACACGGGAAACATGCGCCCCTTTACAGGCATACTATAGACACCCCCCAGGTACGAAATTTAAAGGGATATTACACTTTTATTGTTTGACTTTAAGCATTAATAAAATCACTGCTCCTGAAAAAACGTCTGTTTTTAAAACTTTTTTTTGCATTGATCCATGTCCCCTGGGGCAGGACCCGGGTCCCCAAACACTTTTTATGACAATAACTTGCATATAAGCCTTTAAAATTAGCACTTTTGATTTCTCCCATAGACTTTTAAAGGGTGTTCCGCAGCATTCGAATTTGCCGCGAACACCCCAAATTGTTCGCTGTTCGGCGAACTTGCGAACAGCCAATGTTCGAGTAGAACATGAGTTCGACTCGAACTCGAAGCTCATCCCTACTCGCAATCCAGCACCCCTCCGCCCACTCCTCCTTCCAGCTCTGGTGCCGGCTTTCGGAGATGGCTAGGACGGTAGTAGAGAGCATGAGCTGTTCTTTGTGTGAGGGGGATGTTACAGCCAGCCCGGCTGTAACCTGTATGGCTTTACCCGCTTACCCCGCCAGCCTGGGGACACCGACCAGGGACATTCCCTCTCACACACACGCAAAAGTAGGCGGGTGCGAGGCCCCTGTGAGTGTGAGGTCTTAGGCCACCGCCTACTTTGCCTAATTAGAGATCTGCCTATGTACATTAACAAAATCCAAGCCATTGCAATTGATTTTTTTTTTTCGCACACATTAAAATTCACTTTTTAGGTCTGCACATTATTACAGAATTTTTTGGTAAAATATAAAAGATTGGGTTGTGTTGAGTAAATAAATAGCAAAGATGTCAAGCCTTAACATTTTTTGTGCCTGCAAAAGGGCAACAAACTCTGGTACCCAAATTGTCCACAGACAGACTTTTAAAAAAGCCCCTGTAGACCATTGGTTCAGAGTTAACCTTAAATAATGGCCCTACAATTATTGCTTTCACTCTGGCATGCGCAGTGATACCTAATATGTGCAACTCTAGCTCAAATGAAGGTTTTATACATAGTTGCACCCAATGTGTGTGTTTAAGTTCATGTCTGTGTATGTGGGGGAAGAGGGCTTTAAAAAATATTAGACACTCTAGGGTTGCTTTTTTTTTAATTTTATAAGACTTTTCTTTTTTCTTAACTTTTTTCTCCTAACTTTATTGCTATGACATATAGGGGCTGAAAGCTCCCAAATGATAGCACAATGAACATGACAGGTCCTCCTTAAAGGGACATCAGAGAACTATTAGACCCCTAATGTTACCTTTGCACTCAACTGAAGCTGATTGAGCACAGATTGTGCTTGATCCGCTTCTTCCCCTGTCACAACAGGTGGGGAATGACAGCCCTAAACCCAGAAGTGACTAAAGCTCTCCTAGCTTGCACCTATCATGGTTGTCCCAGGCACCCACGAGCAGCAGCTCCTGGGAGTGGGAAGGGGGTGACACCTTGTATTCGCCTGAATAACTTTTACTGGAAAACCAACAGCTTAAATGATGTAATCAGATTATAGCAGCTGGGAGTCAGTTCACACGGCTTTGCTGACATCTCCAGATTTCATATTTAGGGGGGGCACATGGGGGGACAGGGACAAAAGTAGGGGGGTAACTATAAAGTGCAATTATATATATATAGTGGGGCCCTTTACTACAATCCCACAATGGGCCCTTTCATATGTTCTGCAGTGAGCTCCCTTCCTACTGTATTGGGGCACCCCAGGGTGGCAGAACACAAGAGATATATGTCACCAGCATACCAAGAAAATATATGGGTCCAAAGCGGTGGGAGAACTATCAGGGTTGCAAAGGTTGTCTTGCCACCGGGCCCTGGTGTTCTGCCACTATGGGGTTCCCCAGCCTCCTCTTGCTGTCCTGCCCCTACTATTGACAGTGCTGGTCTGGCATCTGTTGAAATTTACAGGCTGGTTCTCCTGTCCTAAGTACAGGAGAATACAGTCTGTTTTTTCAGTAACTGCGATGCAGGGGAAGAAGCAGATCGGGCGGCCGTGGTTGTGTGAGCGCTCGCATTATGCAGTGTCAGCGAGCAGAGGAAGGGGGGAGGAATCACCCGCAGGAGCTGACTGGGGACACTCTCCCTCTCAATAGAGACTGTGTTACTCCAGTGGTGGCCTGAGTAAGATGTGCCTTTTTGTAAAAAAAAAAAAAAAAAAAAAAAAGATTTTTTTTTTAATTGGGGGGGGGCACATGGTGGGGCAGAGCATAATGTTGGGGGGCTCAGGGCCACCTCTGCCCCCCCCCTAGGGATGCCATTGCGGACATAGTACACATGTGGCAGGGAAGTGTTATTGCCCACATTCCTGTTCCACCACATTTAGTATCCTTGTGGTCTGCATTAAATGTGAGCTAACCGATGTGAAACTAAAGATACAAATATAGAATAGGAGGAACAATATATATATATTAGTATATCAGTAAGCCATAGATTCATGCATACATTTTGTAGTATATGTGATACCCTTTATTACCTTACTAATTATTAAAAATGAGAATTGTATATTGCCTGTTGAAAGAACCTAACATGGTGCAAAACCTGTATACTGTGTGTGTTTCAATGTTGTGAATTTTCAAAAGAATTCTTGCAATCTAAAACAATGCAAAACTTATACACAATTATGTATAAAGTCCATTTTTACCTATTTTAAATTAGAAAGGTACTGAATGTGAAGATGCCACAGTTATGGGACCTGAATATGAACTGGTAAGGATTTTTTCCAAAATGTATTTAAATAAATAACTATTGTTACAATGAATTGTTGAAACTTCTCCAGCAGGTTCTGCTGCAAATAAATTAGAAATAATAAAGTATATTAATTTGCTTTTCTTCAGGTTTTATAACCACTGCCATAACACAATTAACCTTAAAGTGACTCATAAACAAATTTGATTAAAAAAAATGATATTCTAGCTATACTGTTTCTCGTGCTTCTGAACACTGATCTGATGCAGAGAACTGAAGTTTCTACAGAAACAGCCACTTCTGGATGTGTCCATCCTGTGACCTCCAGTGCACTTATGCCGCGTACACATGATCGGAATTTTCGACAACAAATGTTCGATGTGAGCTTGTTGTCGGAAATTCCGACTGTGTGTAGGCTCCATCGGACATTTTCTGTCGGAATTTCCAACAACAAAAATTTGAGAGCTGGATCTCAAATTTTCTGACAACAAAATCTGTTGTCGTAAATTCCGAGCGTGTGTAAACAATTCCGACACACAAAATTCCACGCCTGCTCTGAATCAAGTACGAGACGGAAGCGCTCGGTCTGGCAAAGCTAGCGTTCATAATGGAGATAGCACATTCATCACACTGCATTTTTTTTCATCTTTTAATGCAGCACATTTTCTTCTTCTTTATAATGCTAGAATATTGAAGTTGTTTTGCTGCTGATATTCACACAGAGTTCTGACAAACTGATTTCTTTATTATTTCTCGTGATTTCCTGAATAATCTTTATTTATTTTTTTTGCCAGATCACCAGAATAATGTTTTTATTTTTTTTATAGTGATGTACTTTTTAAAATTTTTTTATCAAGATCTCCTGATTTTTTTTATCTAGTGATCTCCATAATATTTTTTTCGTTTTGTGTGTCAAGTTACCACAACATCATTATTATCTTGTATTTTTTAACCTCAAGGAGATTGGTTGGTGTTGGTGTCCCTTGTTAATTTTACATTGTTTAAATGTACTTGCCTACCTGCCTACTCACAAACAAACTGTCCTTTTTGAACTAAAACACATAGCCAAGTATTTGTAATAAAAAAAAATAGACAATAGAATTTTTTAGGGATCATAACAAAATAAAGAGGAAGGCAACGCTGGATAAACTGGTGAAATTGGCGAAGCCTTTGTACCTCAGGGCAGACATCACTTATTTGACAGGCAAAATTGGTAGCCTGGGGAGTCCATTTAATAGGGAGCACAATCCGGTACTCAGAGAGATCGGGAGCAGCAGCAGATGACATTTATGTCCCGAGGCTGTGTATCAGGCTCCTACTTACCAGACCGGCGAGTCCTGTCGGGCAGAGGGTAGGCTCCCTTACCCTCCGACTATCGGCCCCCTGGTAGAGTAAACAGGGGGTGCGACAGTACGGAGTGGTATGAAGGCCTGTATGGCTGTCCTGGTATTGCAGTCCGGGTGTCGCAGGGTTAATAGCTGGAAAGACTGGAGTAGGCTGGAGCACCTTCACTGAGCTGAGCAGGCTAGTGTGGACAACAGGCAGGAAGTCTGCAGACAGGCTGATAGGATCCCAGGGAGCAGGCAGATGGATGGTCAGGAGGCAGGCCGGGTTTGGCAACAGGCAGACGGCAGAGGTACAGTGGAACAGGCAAGCGGATGGTCAGACAAGCAGAGGTCGGTGCAGGCAGAGTTCAGAGAGAGGTCGGGGGACAAGGCCGGGTCAACAGGTATAGCAGGAACAGACAAGGTACACGGTCAGGCTCAGGAACGACTAGCTGTTGATTAGGCAGCACTGGTCACAAGAACTCACTGGCTTAAATGGGGCTTTTGGCGCCAAACGACGTGCACGCGCGCGCCCCGGCACACACAGGCACGCGCGCCCGCCAACGCCCGCGCGCGCGCCCCCGCACACCGGCGTGCACAGTGGAACGATCCTGGACACACACACCGGCGCCGCAAGGAGCCCGCACGGCGAGGTCCGCAGGAACGCGCGCGCCGACGCACCCTGACGCACACCACCGCGGGCGCCCTGCCTGCCGAGGTAAGGACCCTGACAGTGCCCCCCCCTCAAGGGCAGCCTCCGGATGCCCAGCTGGGCCAGCCTGGGTGCATGGGAGTTCTTGAAGGCTCGTAGCAATTCGTTGGCATGGAGGTTACCTTCGGGTTCCCAAGAATTATCCTCGGGTCCATACCCCTTCCACTTAATGAGGTACTGGAGCTGATTCTGCCTCTTCCTACAATCCAAAATTGCCTCGACTTCGAACTCCTCCTCATTGTTGACCAAAACAGCCTCCGGTGGCTTGGCCTTACGGTCAGGAAAAGGATCGTGGATAACTGGTTTCAGTAACGAAACATGGAAGACCGGGTGGATTCTAAGGGACTCTGGCAGACTAAGTTCAAAGGCAACATCATTCACCTTTCTTTTCACCCGAAACGGGCCCAGGAACTTAGGTCCCAACTTCCTGGAGGGACAAGCCAACTTTAGGTTAGTTGTAGAGAGCCACACTTGGTTGCCAGGCTCAAGGACGAGTTCTCCTCGCCTTTTCTTGTCGAACATCCTCTTGAAGGAAGCCTGGGATTGGGCCATGGTTTCCTGCAAGATCTTACAGTTACTAGAGAAGAACTCCATTGTTTCCGTTACTGCGGGTAGAGAACATTCCGGGATAGAACTGGGAAGGAAAGAAGGGTTGAATCCATAATTCGCAAAGAAAGGAGTCTGGTTGATGGCAGAGTGTAGGGAGTTATTATACGAGAATTCAGCGACTGGTAACAAGGACACCCAGTCATCTTGCGTAAATACAGAAAAACAACGGAGGTATTGCTCCAGCGTCTGGTTATATCTTTCTGTCTGGCCGTTCGTCTGAGGGTGGTAGGCCGAGGAGAACGCCAATTCAATTTCCAAGGCGGCACACAGTGCTCTCCAAAACCGGGAGGTAAATTGAACACCCCGGTCGGATACAATATTCGCGGGTACCCCATGTAACCTTACTACTTCCTTGACGAATATCTTCGCCGTTTCTACGGCTGTGGGAGTACCCTTCATAGGGATGAAGTGTGCCATCTTGGATAGCCTATCGATCACCACAAAGATGGTTGAGAAACCTTCAGAGGGGGGTAGCTCCACAATGAAGTCCATTGATAGCATTCTCCAAGGTCTGTCAGGAATCGGTAAGGGTCTCAATAAACCCCAGGCCTTTGAGCGGTTGCATTTATTCCGGGCACAAGTGTGGCAAGAACCCACATACCTCTTACAGTCCTCCAGAAGACATGGCCACCAAAAGGTGCGTAGCACCAATTCCGAGGTTTTCCGGGCTCCGAAGTGACCCGCCAGCTTGTGGTCATGACATAGTTCCAGTACCAGTACCCTAAATTTTTCAGGTACAAAAATCTTGCCTTCATGCCAGAGCAACCCATCGCTTAAACTGGTTCCAGTAGGTAGAGGAATTTCAGAGGAGGCCTGTTTAATCCTGGAAATTAAATCTCCCTGGAGAAGTAAGAAACTTCCTGCTGGCAAAATAGTATCAGGAGGAGTACTTTCCTTGGAGTCGTGAAACATTCGTGATAGGGCATCAGGTTTTCCATTCTTGGATCCGGGCCTGTACGTGATATGAAAGGAGAAGCGGGAAAAAAAAGTGCCCATCTAGCCTGTCGTGGTCTGAGTCGCTTGGCTGCTCTTAGGTTTTGGAATTTTTTTTGGAATTTAATTTGATCATCCACCTACTTCACCTATGGACTTTTTTTTGCTATTATTTTGGGATCACATAATTTATGCTTTATAATTTTATCATTTATAAATATTATATTTATAATTTTTTCTCACATATGACACATGTGGAAAATTTTGAAAAACCGCGCTGATAAACCAAAGTGCTCTAAAATACGAAAAGCTGCAAACCCCACAACAAACATCAATTGTGGATAAGTAAAGAAAAAATAAGGGGTTGCGCTAATAACCAAATTCATCGATATAGTATCTGCAGTGAAGATAATTGAGTCTTAACTGTGAATAAATCAAAAATATTGTGCAAACATAACATGTGAAATACATTCATCAAATAAGGCCATCAAAATTAATAACTTAATAAGTCCCAAAAACGTCAAAAAAAAACACCAACAAAGGTCCAAGTGATGTTTGCAATTAATCCGTGACAGCAGGGAAGGGTCCACCACCAGAATAATAGAAGGGGTAGCTCCTTACCAGATGGCCGTGACCCCCCACTACAGAGGATCACAGCAAGCAGAAATCTTTACAGGCCAGAGTTAGGAACTGCCCACGATATCCACTAGAGGTCCTCTCACCATCAGTCACCGCAATGAGCCCATGGCAGCGATCCCATAAAACACAGAGGAAGCTCACATAGTGTAAAACTGATAGGTTTATTAAAAAAAAACGGATAACAGAATGCACACTTACAAAAGCTTGATGGATTAAGCAGCCTTAAGTCCGGCTCCGTGGCCACCGGAGCTCGGACATCATCACGTCTTCCTTGGTGCCCCTGGAAGACGTGATGATGTCACGAAATGCGTAGGGCGGAGCCAGACGACGCGCTGACGTCACCCCCGAGCGAATTGTACTCCAGCAGGACGGGTTTGTCCGAGCTCCGGTGGCCACGGAGCCGGACTTAAGGCTGCTTAATCCATCAAGCTTTTGTAAGTGTGCATTCTGTTATCCGCTTTTATTTAATAAACCTATCAGTTTTACACTATGTGAGCTTCCTCTGTGTTTTATGGGATCGCTGCCATGGGCTCATTGCGGTGACTGATGGTGAGAGGACCTCTAGTGGATATCGTGGGCAGTTCCTAACTCTGGCCTGTAAAGATTTCTGCTTGCTGTGATCCTCTGTAGTGGGGGGTCACGGCCATCTGGTAAGGAGCTACCCCTTCTATTATTCTGGTGGTGGACCCTTCCCTGCTGTCACGGATTAATTGCAAACATCACTTGGACCTTTGTTGGTGTTTTTTTTTGACGTTTTTGGGACTTATTAAGTTATTAATTTTGATGGCCTTATTTGATGAATGTATTTCACATGTTATGTTTGCACAATATTTTTGATTTATTCACAGTTAAGACTCAATTATCTTCACTGCAGATACTATATCGATGAATTTGGTTATTAGCGCAACCCCTTATTTTTTCTTCACATATGACACATGCAGAGACATTTGTCTCTATCTTTTATAGGAGATCTGTTGGTTTTATAATATATTGTGTGGTGGATTAATTATTTATTTATGATCTTTAGCATATTTTTTATTAACTCATTCAGTTTTAGCGCTGCACTCATTTTTTATTATTTGATGTTTGGAGTTTAGTATTGGACTTTTAGTGCTGGCAGCTCTTACATTTCACATATCATTTTCTATTGCTCTAGCGCAGCGTTAACCCTTTCTCTGGGTTTTTTTGATTTTATTTGCTCTTAGGTATTCCAAGTTCTTGTGGTCGGTAAAGATGAGAACCGGATGTACAGCACCCTCTAGAAGATAGCGCCATTCTTCCAAAGCCGCTTTGATGGCCAACAGTTCCCGGTCTCCCACATCATAATTTTTCTCAGATGACGAGAGTTTATGGGAAAAGAATGCTACAGGAAACAAGAGGGCTTTGGGGCCCTGGCGTTGAGAAAGTACTGCCCCCACTGCGATTTCAGAAGCATCCACTTCCAGCACAAACGGTAACGCAGGGTCCGGATGCTTGAGAATAGAAGCAGAAGTAAACAGTCCCTTTAATTTCTCGAACGCTGCCTGTGCTCGGGACGACCAACAGAATCGTGCCCCCTGTCTAGTAAGTTCCGTTATTGGAGCAATGATCTTAGAGAAGTCTTTAATAAATTTCCTGTAGAAGTTGGAAAATCCTACGAAACGTTGGACCCCTTTCTTGTCTGTAGGAGCAGGCCAGTCCAGGATGGCCGATACTTTTTGTGGGTCCATCTTGATTCCTTCAACAGAAATAATGAGTCCCAAGAACTGGATACTCTGACGTTCGAACTCACACTTATCCAGTTTAGCGTATAAGCCATGTTGCCTGAGCCGGACGAGAACATTCCTGACGTGCCTGCGATGATCAGCCAAAGAAGAGGAGAAGATGAGTATGTCGTCCAGATAAACGATGACGTAGAGGTCCAGGATCTCTCTAAAGATGTCGTTCACAAAGTGCTGGAACGTAGCTGGGGCATTACAAAGACCGAAGGGCATGACCTGGTACTCGAAATGCCCGAAACGAGTGCGAAACGCAGTCTTCCACTCATCACCCTCTCGGATGCGGATTAAGTTGTAAGCACCCCGGAGATCCAATTTAGTAAAGATTCTGGCAGTGCCCAGCCTTTGGAATAACTCAGGTACCAGAGGGAGCGGGTAGCGATTTTTAATCGTTATCTTATTCAATTTGCGGTAATCGATACATGGCCGCAGGGAATGATCCTTCTTTTCCACAAAGAATAAGCCCGCACCGGCCGGGGAGGTGGACGGGCGGATAAATTTCTTTTTCAGATTTTCATCTAAATACTGCTTCAGGGTGTCCAGCTCCTGCTCAGTCAGGGGGAAGATCCGGCCAAAAGGTACCTCGGTTCCAGGAAGCAATTCAATTGGGCAGTCGTAGGGCCTGTGTGGAGGTAGCAATTCTGCCCCCTTTTTGCTAAACACATCCGCAAAGTCTCGGTAAGGCTCAGGGATAGCTTGAAGCAGATCAGCATCTGGATGTAGACAGAGGAGTTGGGTAACCTCACGGCCTGTCCCTTGCATGCAGTGTTGAAGACAATATCCAGAGAGGAACTCGACATTACCAGAAGCCCAGTTGATTTGGGGGTTGTGCACCTGTAGCCAAGGTATTCCAAGAATGACTGGAAAGAGGGGGGACGAGATGGCGTCCAGACAGAGATATTCACGGTGTTGCTGGCCCATGATGGCTTCTAAGGGGACGGTCTCCTGAGTGACCGGGCCGGAGCGGAGAGCAGAACCATCAGCAAGATGAACATCAAGGCTTTGAGTTTTGGTTTGGAGAGGAATGGCATGTTGGGAGGCAAAGGTCCGGTCGATAAAACAGCTGCAGGCTCCAGAGTCAATGATAGCTGGGACTTGGATGGCCTTTCCGGGAAGCTGTAAAGTGACAGAAATGGTTAGGTGCGTGCCCATAGTGGGTACAATAGTAGCACAGGTACGAACATCAGAACGACACTTACGCATCTTGTTGGGGCAACCGCTGGCGTAGTGCCCCGATTCCCCGCAGTAGAGGCAGAGGTTGTGTGCCCGTCTACGTGTCTTCTCCTCTGGGGTCAAAGAAGGGCGGAATAGACCGTGCTGCATTGGTTCAGGTGCATCATAGGTCGAGGCAGGTGGTGGAGCGGGAGATCTGCTGGGAGGACAGGGTACTTGTGGAATCATCCAGGTGGGACGAAAGGTACTGGTGGTTCTTTCAGTACGTCGCTCTCGCAGTCTACGGTCTATTTGGATGGACAGATTGATAAGCTCTTCCAGGGTCTGTGGTACCCCTACTCGTGCCAACTCATCTTTGAGGGGTTCTGACAACCCCATCCTGAACTGATGGCGCAACGCGGCGTCATTCCATGCCGTGTCAGAACTCCAGCGTCTGAACTCGACGGCCTAGTCTTCAGCTGCTCGACGGCCTTGACGAAGGGCCTGTAAGGTGGCTTCCGCGGTGGCAGCGAGCTGGGGGTCTTCGTATAGTTGGGACATGGCTCCAAAGAAGGCCTCCAGACTATCCAAGGTGACTGATTTTTGCTCCAAGAGTCGGTGGGCCCATGTTTGTGGTTCACCAGAAAGTAAGGAAATAACAAAGCCCACCTTAGTGGCTTCCAGGGAGAACGTGCGTGGCTGTAGGGCGAAGTAAAGGTTGCAAGCATTCCGGAAGGCACGATACCTACTTCGGTCTCCGAGAAATCTTTCGGGTACTGGTACTTTTGGCTCAGGAGGTAACATGACCACAGAAGGTGTTGAGGTGGCTGCTGCGGACCCTGGTGGACCGGAAGGTGCGGACAAGGCCTGTACACGCTCTTCCAAGCTGGAATATCCCTCTTGTAGGCTTTTCACAGCCTGGGTTAGACCCGCCAGATGTCGGCAAAGTTCGTCCATGGGGGAGGCCCCCTGCCCGGACTCGGTCATGGCTGCCTAATACTATCAGGCTCCTACTTACCAGACCGGCGAGTCCTGTCGGGCAGAGGGTAGGCTCCCTTACCCTCCGACTATCGGCCCCCTGGTAGAGTAAACAGGGGGTGCGACAGTACGGAGTGGTATGAAGGCCTGTATGGCTGTCCTGGTATTGCAGTCCGGGTGTCACAGGGTTAATAGCTGGAAAGACTGGAGTAGGCTGGAGCACCTTCACTGAGCTGAGCAGGCTAGTGTGGACAACAGGCAGGAAGTCTGCAGACAGGCTGATAGGATCCCAGGGAGCAGGCAGATGGATGGTCAGGAGGCAGGCCGGGTTTGGCAACAGGCAGACGGCAGAGGTACAGTGGAACAGGCAAGCGGATGGTCAGACAAGCAGAGGTCGTCGCAGGCAGAGTTCAGAGAGAGGTCGGGGGACAAGGCCGGGTCAACAGGTATAGCAGGAACAGACAAGGTACACGGTCAGGCTCAGGAACGACTAGCTGTTGATTAGGCAGCACTGGTCACAAGAACTCACTGGCTTAAATGGGGCTTTTGGCGCCAAACGACGGGCACACACAAGCACGCGCGCCCGCCAATGCCCGCGCGCGCCCCCGCACACCAGCGTGCACAGTGGAACGATCCTGGACACACACACCGGCGCCGCGGAGGAGGAGGAGGATGGCCCAACTCACACAGGTGGGTTTTGCTTGTGAGTTCACCCCTCAACCCCCTATTTAGGGCCTGATAGATCACTTCCTCACAAATGAGATGTTGGCCCACCTCCATTTCCTGCATTTTGCTGGCAGCCATGCAGGCATAGGCCTCTTGAATATT
Organism: Lithobates clamitans; assembly: GCA_037952925.1. Classification (NCBI taxonomy): domain Eukaryota; kingdom Metazoa; phylum Chordata; class Amphibia; order Anura; family Ranidae; genus Lithobates; species Lithobates clamitans. Next base: position 1,716,840 of record JBBGZY010000550.1, on the reverse strand, counting down.
GGAGGTGGTTCTGAGGGCCGCAGTAGCCTCCCGAATCAAAAAAGCGCTGACTCTTCCATGTTACTCCCCTTCCTGGGCCTTTTTGTTGGAAGGTGGAGGGGAGGAACCCGGGATTCGGTCAGGCTATTGGGCCCGGCCACCTCCTGGCTGCCACTTTCCCCCACCTCCTCCTGGCTGAGAATTTCCATGGTCTCCGCCTGGCTGAGACTTTCCACAGCCTCCTCCTGGCTGAGACTTTCCTGTGTATGAAAGTGGGACATAGTTTTAGTTTTTTGGTCATCAATCACACACAATTTTGAGCTCATGACTGTTGCAAATTGAATTTTAACAAATAGAAAAGACTATCCTTCTGACCCCAGCATTTGTCATTCTTGTCCCAATCACTTTTGGCTACTACTGTCTACCACTTTGTTAAATCAGAAATTAGTGATCAATAATAGCATATAGTTAACATCATACATTTTTTTACCAGAAATATGTTGAACAATGCTATACCTGGCTCAAGCTGAGCTCATCCACTTCTTCCTGGGTGGAAGGCCCAGGTTGGACGTCGGAAGCCTCAGCTGAGGTGGAAGTAAGAGTGAAAGGAAGTGTGAAAGGAAGGGTTGAGAGTGATGGCCTGATTTCAGTCTGGTCTGACAAAAAACACAGTCTGTCGTAGTACCAGAGCCTGGGGACATAAATGTTATCTGCTACTGCTCCTGATCTCATGGAATCATGGACCTTCTTGCACTCCCTATTATATGTGCTCCTCAGGCCACCAATTTTGGCCTTCAAATAGGGGATGGTTGCCGTGGGGATCTGAGGCTTCACCAATTTCAGCAATTGATCCAGCGCTGTCTTCCTCTTTATTTAATTATTCTAAAAGGGGTGTTTCACCTGGCACAGACAGGCTCTCTGTACATATCAATGAATTAGGGGAAGTCGTGATCGTTGAATCAATCCATCATTAAGACACAACACAAGACAAACCCTAATTTCAGGCTAAACTCTCATAATCTTGTCCCAATATAGGCCTCAATCTATAAGCAGTATAGGCCACTGATGCCCCAAGTTAAAACTGTACCTTCGTTAGCACGACCGGCGCTTACGCTACTTCGTCCTCCACTCACAGATCATACGTACGTTGCACGCATGTTACGCTTTATATACACTGCACATGCGTGAATCTCGGTCCACCCCTCACCTTCTTTCTAGTATATTCCCCGCCTCTTCTCTTTTGGCACAGTGGGAGAGCACATGGCGGAAAAAGAGCAGGTGCATGCAGAGGAGAGCAGCAATGACGAGGAAAGCCCGGATCCACAAACGTCCCGATGCCAGAGGAGATTTAAGGCCTCAAATATGGCCTTTGTAGAGATGGTGGAGATGGTGGACATCTTGAAGAGGGCCGACTATGATGGGAAGTATGGACCTCACCCAAACCCAAATGTGAGAAAGGCCAAGATCATGACTAAAGTTGTGAAAAGTCTACACAGGAATTCTGGGGTACGACGATCCAAGGAGCAATTGAGGAAACGCTGGTCAGACCTGAAATTGAGGGAGCATGATCAGTACAGAAGGATCAAGAGAGTGCTGCAAAAATAAGTATTTGTCGTGTGTTCCTATTATTATTATTATTATTATTATTATTTATTATTATTACTTTTGTGATGGTACATGTGCTTTTCTTTACTGTTGTACAGTTTAAAATGGCAAGTTTCAGGTCCGTGGGCACAGTAATTGTTAGTAGTAAAACATCGTTTGTTCGCCCACTAATACGATGTTTTTGGCAGATGCAGGTTAACTACATATGTTCATGCCTATTTGTATTAAAAGAAGTTTGTTGTCTAGATGGGTTTGTACCTAGAATGAAATGCAAACTTGATTCAGTGTAAGGAGAGGACACCCAGCAGCTGTTTACACATCTGGACGCAGGAGCACTAGTGTGGGACACCAGAACAAACTTTTTAGGATGTCCCACACAGGTGCTCCAGTGGATACTAGGGGTGTCTCCATGTGTGAAACTTGTACAAAACAGGTAAGTATTCCAGCTTTAGAAAGGGAAAAAAATAATGTTTTCAGCTTGGAACTCTGTCAAAACAGACAATTGTACGACACTTCCAAGGAATGTTTCATTTTCCTATTTCTGGCCTCAAATATCTGTGTGCTAAGTATACCTTTTTTTAATTCACATAGGGGAAAAAAGACTCGGGACATCAGAGGACACCATGAACCCCACACGTCCTAAGAAGGGGAACTCAGCACACCACAATCTGAGGATGTGGAGGAAGGAGAAATTTATGAAGTGGGCGAAACAGTGACCACAACAGGTCAGTGTCTAAGACCACAGCTTCAGGTAATAGATGGATGCATACATATTTATAATACATGGTGTGTTTTTTTATTTTAGGTGATGTGGATGTTGTGGAAGAAGAATCTAATTTCACAAGTGCAAGTGCACATTGGGGAGATAATGGTGTGCAATCGTGAATTACAGAAGATCAAGGAAGACATCAATAATGTTGAAAAAAGACTCAAAAACATTGTTGAGGTTTTAGGCAGAATCTAAAACACCCCAAAATTATTAAAGTTTGTTGTTAAATGTGTTATTTTTCAAACAATTTTAAAGTAATTTGAAAGCCAAATTTTGAAGATGCGCACAGTGGGGGTTATTTACAAAAGGCAAATACACTTTGCACTGCAGTCGCTCTAAATCCAAGGGGTAGATCTGAAATGAGTGGCAGCTCTGCTGATTTTATCATCCAATCATGTGCAAGCTAAAAATCTGTTTTTTATTTTCCTCCCATGTCCCCCTCGGATATACGGCGACTTTACTTCCAAGTGCACTTTCAAGTGCACATGCAGTGCAAAGTGGATTTTTCCTTTAGTAAATAACCCCCAGTGTGTCAACATGTGCTATCTGCCATCACGGGATATCAATGATGTGTTTTGTGGGTGCAACCCCTTCCTCGTAACTAAATTAGATGAGAGGAAGGGATTGCACCCCCGAAACACGTCCATTGATCCTCCATGATGGGAGCTAGCACATGTTGACATTAGGCATGGGATCAGGAGTGAAATCCCCATTTTGACTCCCAATTTGTGTGCATCTTCAAAATTGGGCTTTCACAGGGGTGACATCACCCCACCTGATGAAGACAAGATCAACACAGTCTGGACATACTAATGTTAGATATTGCCTTCACTTTATCAAAGTTGAACTTTGTACGTTCCTGAGTTGTGTATGTTTTATGGTTTTAAACATGCCTGTTTAACCCAAAAAAGGCTATTTGTGCTATCAAACCTAAAAATGTTATACAACAAATATGTTGTTTTGTTCAAAAACCCTTTTCTAACACACATGTGAATGTGCACAGAGTAAAATGTTTTATACTCAACAATGTGTGGCTTCTTCTTTCAATGCTCAATACCAGTTTGTGGAGTAAGTTGGTGTTTACAGTGACAATGGGGGTTATTTACTAAAGGCAAATCCACTTTGCACTACAAGTGCACTTTCAGTGGAGTTTCATTTTGCAGTGCGCTTGTAGTGCAAAGTGGATTTGCCTATAGTAAAAAAAACCCACAGTGCTCTAAAATTTGCCCCAATCAGGCCATTTTCGGGACTCAAAACAATTAATTCATGGTACTGAAAAGGATGTTTTTTTTATAATTAATGCATTACTTACATTAACAACAAAAACAAGGTGTGTATGGCAGACCCACAACATAATAGTTAGCTGAAGAAGAGATTGTCACCTCATGTAACAAATAAATTCCGTTTGCACTATTGAAGAAAATGGCCAAAAAGAAAAGCCCATTGGAGAACCTAGGAGACCGCTAAAAGAAACACAAGCAGTAAATCAAATGAAATATTATTTCTGTTTAAAATAAAAATGTATTTTAAAAATGTTTCTCAAACATTTGCTGGCATATCAATGACCCCCTACCCGCAAAGTATTCCAGATATTTTTGACAGACTTCACGGGTACTTTGGGGGGGCAAGCCAGGACAGCCAACTTCAAGTGCTGTCAGGGTTGATTGATCTGGCAATCTGGCCTCAGCCCCAACTGAGGCCACATAGTTCGAAGCATTTCTCCTTAGAAAGTTGTGCATAATGCAGCATGCAAGTACTATATGGTTTAGTTTATATTCCGCCATGTGATTTGGCCTCAGGAATAGGCGGAACCGGCTGGCCATTATGCCAAAAGCATTCTTCACCACTCTAATGGCTCTGGCCAGCCAGTAGTTAAAAACCCTCTGGTCCGAGGTGAGGGTCCTCATGGGGAATGGCCGCATCAGGTGTTCACAAAGCCCAAACGCTTCATCAGCGAAAAAGACGAACGGTAGACCAGCCATGTTGTCTTCTGCAGGTGGCAATCCCAAGCCACCGCTCTGGAGCCGTCTGTAGAGCTCGGTCTGGGTGATGACTCCACCATCCGACATCCGGCCATTTTTCCCCACGTCCACTTACAAAAACTCATATGTACCACCGCCAACATCACTATACTATTTAACCCCTTATAGTTGTAATAGTATGACCCTGAGTTGGGGGGGTGGGACGATGTGGACGTGTTTCCCATCAATTACCCCTCAGTAGTTGGGAAAGTCCCACCGCTGGGCAAAGTGGGATGCCACAGTCTGCCATTCCTGTGGCGTAAAAGGAAATTGTGGAGTCAAACAAGAAAAAAAAAATTAGTACTTTTGCACATAACATTGCAAGCAGATTAGACACAAACATTCTTGGCCAACATCAGTATAACTTTTTATTTTAAGGAGTATTTACAGACAAAAATATAAGGTCCACTTATCAGATTCCTGACCCCCTCTGATGGCCCATAGTAAATATTTTGGGGGGGGGGTATGTTTTGGACAGGTAACCCTCTTCACTTCATTGAGAGCTGAATGCATACATGTGTACTACTTTGGCCAGGTCCTTCTTACTTACACTATTGGCAGCCTACTGGACAGGTAAGAAGTGTCATAATACAAAAATATAAATACACACTGTACAAATTGAAGCACAATTTTATATTCTGCAATTACCTATCAAGATAATAGGAGAACAAAACTTCAAACAGTACTATTTGAAAGTATTCAGGCAGGCCCTTTCACTACATGCTTTTGTGAATTCATCCAGACATATGACCACAAAAGAGGTAGGTATAGTGTGTATGAGTTTGGCAAAGTCAGCAGATAGAGGATTGGTATTGGTTGACTTAGCGGTTGGGTGGGGGTGGGAGGGTTTCAAATGAGTTTGGGACCCCCCAAAAAAGCCTCTGGCACTCTGCCTGAATTTAAGGATAAAAATAACATTTAAATACATTTTAGGGGGTGTTTAGGGTAAAGAAGTACAATAGAGCTGACAAAATACATTGTTAAGTGACTAGGCTAGGTGTGTATGGGCCCAGGATAGCATGCTGGGGAGGTTAGTGAAGGCAAATATGCATGAAGGACAAAAAAAGGAACTTTAAAAACTTCCAGCATGCATGAGGACAAAGAGGACATTCACAGATAATTACAATCATGGTAATTAGGCAATGATGAAAGAAATGCATACATTAGCAAACATTAAATACATAAACACATACAGAATGTGATGTTAAAGGATAAAACTTATCTTAATATAGACCTTCTGCAGGAGCTGAATTATGGCAGAACAGGTCTCTGGAATAATGATCCCCAGAGCCTGGGGGGAGATGCCTGCTGAGAACTTGATGCCCTGCCGACTTCTCCCCGTCGCCAAGTACCGCAAGGTGGTGACTAGCCTCTGCACGGGAGTGATGGCTTGCCGCATGCAGGTGTCCTGCTTCATAATATAAGGGGACAGCAAAGCCAACAAATGGTGAAAAACGGGGTCTGTCATCCGGAGATAATTCCTGAAATCATCAGGATTATTCTCATGGATCTCCCGCAACCAAGGCATATGAGAGAATTGGTCACGCTGGAGCAACCAATTCTTCGTCCATGACCTCCTCCTCGCCCTGTTCATGGACTGGACTTGGGGCAAAGCAAGAACTCCAACACCAAGCCCCTGCACTCTACGATGAGTATGTACCCGCAACATGGCTAGAAAATAGTCGTCTGGTCAGAACGAACTAACAAAATGCACTGAAAATCAGAAAGCCCTCAGAAGAGCGACCTGAAAATCAGAAACGAGCAGACAAGAATGCACTGAAAAACAGAAGCGGACTATAAAAGAACGCACTGAAAAACAGATACAAACTGATTACACGCACTGAAAACCACATACGAACCCACAAACACAAACTGAAGAGCAGTAACGAACTGAAAAGCATGAAGCTGAAAAGCGTGAATCGTCTCTCACCAAACTTCTACTAACACAAGATAAACACGAGATTAGCAGAAGGAGCCCAAAGGGTGGCGCACTGGCTACTGAACTCCCCTTTTCTAGTGCCGTCGTACGTGTTGTACGTCAGCGTGTTCTTGGCGATCTGAATTTCCGACAACATTTGTGCGACCATGTGTATGCAAGACAAGTTTGAGCCAACATCTGTCGGAAATGAATCCAGGATTTTGTTGTCAGGATGTCCGATCGTGTGTACGCGGCATTAATGGTATCTCCCACCAATCTCCACATCATTACTATGGAGTCAATTCACTAAGCCTTACCGCATGTGGTAATGGTATCATGTTGCTCATTTGCATAAATTATCGCATGTGGTAAATAAAGTCCAACTCATTAAAAAAAATAAAAATAAAAAATAATTTTGCGTTAAACAACGTAAAAAGAAAAATGTCAGTAAATATCGCAAAAAATCATGCGGTAATCTGTTACATCGAATTCACAAACAAAACAGGAACTAAAAAAATGTGTGCTATTTACCACCACCTTGGTGGTAGTAACCAGTGTGATACCAGAAAAAGGGGCCTATTCAAACCCTCAAAAAGGGGCATTCCACCAACCGAGAGCTAATTCAACCCACATAAAACGCACAGAAAAGGGGCCTAATTCCACCCACAGGAAGGGCTACTATTCCACCCACAGGGGTGCAACACTACCCTCAGAGAGGGGTCCAATTCCATCCACAGAGGACCCACAGAAAGTTAACACTATTTCACCAGCAGTTTTTAAGTAGGGATGAGCCGAACACCCCCTGGTTTGGTTTGCAGCAGAACATGCAAACAGACAAGAAAATTTGTTTGAACACGCAAACACCGTTAAAGTCTATAGGACACGAACGTGAAAAAACAAAAGTGCTAATTTTAAAGGCTTAAATGCAAGTTATTGCCATAAAAAGTGTTTGGGGGCCCAGGTCCTGCCCCAGGGGACATGTATCAATGCAAAAAAAAGTTTTAAAAATGGCTGTTTTTTCTGGAGCAGTGTTTTTAATAATGCTTAAAGTAAAACAATAAAAAATTAAATATTCCTTTAAATATCGTGCCTGGGGGGTGTCCGTAGTATACCGGTAAAAAAGCGCATATTTCCCATGTTTATAACAGTGCCACAGCAAAATTACATTTCTAAAGGACAAAATGTCATTTAAAACTGCTAGCGGCTGTAATGTATTGTAGGATCCCGGCAATATAGCTAAAAATATCAAAAATACCTAAATTAAATGGCGTGGATGTCACCCCCAAAATCCATACCAGGCCCTTCAGGTCTGGTATGGGTATTAAGGGAAAGCCTGCACCCATTTTTTTTTTTTAATGGCGTGTGGATCCCCCAGGCCCCCATGCACTATATACTCTAAACAGCAGTATATATACTATACGGCCTGCCCTATATACTCTGCTGTTCTGCCCTGTCCATGATTTCTCGAAGCGTGTGCTCCAACAGGAAGACTAGAGGGACAGTGTCACTGATGCATGCATTGTCGCTGCTCACCATCCTTGTGGCCTCTTCAAAAGGTGACAGGACAGTGCAGGCATCCTTGATCAGTAGCCACTTGCGTAGCGAAAATAAGCCAAGCTTCCCTGACCCTGTTCTGTGCCATACTAGCACAAGTACTCATTGATGGCCCTCTGCTGTGTGTGCAGCAGCTGCAGCATTGCCAACATTGAGTTCCACCTGGTGGGCATGTCACAAATGAGGCAATCGTGTGCAGGTTGCATTCCCTTTGAATGTCAGCCAGCCGAGCACTGGCCTTGAATGACCAGCGGAAATGACCACAGACTTTTCTGGCCTGCCTCAGGACATCTTGTAAGCCTGGGTACCTGCTCAAGAACCGCTGCCCCTGCAGAGCTGACAGAATTTCTACCCCAGTGTGGCACCTGTCCCCTAGGCAGACCAACTCAAGCACCGCATGGCATCTTTTAGCCTGACTGCTTGTGTAGCCCCTTGAATGCTTACAGAGCACCGCTGGTTCAGAGGACAAATTTTCAGAAGAGGCCATAGAGGAAGAAGAAGAGGAGGGGGTGAAGGAGAGAGCTGTGGCAGAATCATCACTAGCATTTTGGTGGCGGAACAAGCTCCAACAACACTGAACCCTGTCCTGCATCCTTCCCAGCTTCCAGCAGAGTTACCCAGTGCACCTTGAAGGAAAGGTAACGTCCCTGCCCATGCCTGCTGGATCATGAGTCAGCGGTAATATGAACCTTACTGCTGACCGCCCTGTCTAACGTGGCCAAAACATTGCCTTCCACATGCCGGTAGAGAGCCAGAATGGCCTTCCATGAAAAGAAGTGGCATTTTGGAACCTGCCACTGAGGTACAGCACATTCCACAAATTCACGAAAGGGGGCAGAATCTACCAGCTGAAAAGGCAGCAGTTGCAGTGCTAGCAATTTAGCCAAGCTAGCATTTAGAGGCTGAGCATGTGGATGGCTGGGACCAAATTTCTTTTTACGGTTCAGCGACTGGGGTAGGGAAATTTGCCTGTGAAAATCATATGGAGGTGTACTGCTAGCAGATTGGCTGCAAGTACTTGGGACACCTATTGCTATACCTTCATTCCTCTCGGTGCAGATTTTTGAGAGGACTGGAGGTATAGTAGGTTGGAGATCCCAGATGAGGAGAAAGGAGAAGTCCGCCTCTTTCTTTGATGTGCGTCTTTCAAGTGCTGTTGCCAACGGAATGCATGGCAGGTCATAGGCATAATAGGGTAGCTGCCCTTAAGCTGCCCCCTAGAGGACATCCTGCCTCGTTGGAGTTGTGCCTCTTCCTCCTCTCTTCTATCAGGCACCCAAGTACAGTCAGTGACCTCATCATCCCCTCCCACCTCAACACTGGAGCAAACTTGGCAGTATGCTGCAGCTGGGGGAACATGACTGCCAGTTTCCTGTCTTTCTTGGGCACCCCCTCTCTCTAGGCTCACGTTACGCCCTTCCTCAACCTGGGAACCAACATCGGAGCTGTCACAGATCAGCTGCGGAGCTGATCTGTGTCTTACCTTTACTGCTGTAGGTCGGCTGGCACCTATTGTTCCACTAGCTTGTGTTCAGCTCTGCTGCACTCTGCAGCTATGGGTCTCACCTGTTGCTTAATATATAACCCCTTCCTGCTACTTCCTGTCCAGCCCCTCATGTGCTTCTCTATTTAAATCCCTCTCAGACCACTTTCTGGTTGCTTGAGCAACGCTTGTTTCTGAGCTCCCTGCTTGTAACCTGCTTTAACCTGACCTCTCGTGAACTGATCTCTTGTGTACCGACTCAGCTTGTTCGGATTACGTTGTCTGCAGCCTGCCCTGAACTTGGCTCGCTATCCGGCTCTGCTTTGCTTCATCCATCTATCCTTGTCTGACAGAGTCTTCTGGTACTTCCCCAGCGAGCAGGGTGAACCCGGGGGTCGTGACCTGGGGTCAGCACGCAGCTAAGCCCAAACCCTTGTGAGGGGGTCCCTGGCAGAATACCGGCTGGCCTTTAGACTCCACGCCCTGGGGGATCCTGTGTTACCTGCTTGCCTGTGGGCTCACTGTAAGTAGTACCGTGACAGTTTGCTCAAGCCATGAGCTCCTCTGAGAGTCGGCCACTGACCGAGGATCAAAAGCAACACCTAGTTCAGAGACTTAACTCCCAGGAAGCGAATCAAGAGCAAATAATTTTGGTTCTACAGGATCTTGCCTTCCATCTGGATCGTCTGCAATTCCCTACAACTTCAGCTGCTCCCGTTCCTGCTTCTGCTTCAGCTGCTCCCATGTTACCTGCTACACCTGGCTATCCCTGTTTGCATCTGCCGCCTCCTTGTTTTTCTGGCGACCCTAAGGCTTGTCGGAGCTTCATTAATCAGTGTTCCATCCACTTTGAACTTTCCAGCTATCATTTTCCAACTAATCGCACCAAAGTTGCATATATCATCTCTCTCCTTGCCGGTGATACTCTAGCTTGGGCCTCCCCACTCTGGGAATCACACGATTCTATCACCTCCAACCTCCAGTCCTTTTTGATGCATTCCGGAAAACTTTTGATGAGCCCGCCAGAGTGTCTTCTACTGCTAGGGCCCTCCTTCGTGTTCGTTTGCAAGGAATGACAGTCGGCCAATACGCAGTTCAATTCCGTACACTGAACTCAAACAGAATAAGGAGGCCCTTACTGCTACCTTCTGGCAAGGCCTATCTGAGCGTGTAAAGGATGAACTCGCTGGACGCACCATTCCTACCACATTGGATGATTTAATCGCATTGAGCATTCAAATAGACATTCGCTTTCAGGAGCAGGGCCCTGGAGAAATTCAGATCCAGTCATTCCCCTGCTGGCCGTCCAGCACAGGTAGTCCAAAGACCTGTGGAATCCTCTCTGTCTTCAACCTCTCACACGTTGGAAGAACCTATGCAGCTTGGGCGAACTCACCTCATGCCAGAGGAACGTGCTCGGCGCATGGGATTGGGCTTGTGCCTATATTGTGTAGTAATCTTTTAAACTCCTGTCCAGTCCGCTCGGGTCTCCAGGGTCTAGGTCACTCGGAGAGAGGTGATCTAGACCGATCCTTTAATTTTGTCCATTTCCCTCGTTTCACCCTTCCTGTGGCTATCCACTGGGCTCTAAATGCCTATCAAATCTCTGCATACGTGGACTCTGGAGCTGCCGGGAATTTCATTGAATAATCTTTGGCTTCCGAGTTAGGCATTGCCTTTGTTGCCTTGGCTATACCCCTCTCCGTGACCGCAGTAGATGGCTCCTTCTTGCCAATGAGCCCCATACGGTTTAAAATCCCTCCTATTGTGTTACGCATTGGGGTTTTGCATGAGGAGGAAATCTCTTTCCTAATTCTGCCTAAGTCCTCCAGTCCCATCATCCTGGGCCTTCCATGGTTGCAGAAACACTCTCCGCATTTTGACTAGAACTCTGGACAAGTATTGGCTTGGGGTCCTCAGTGCCAGCAACAATGTATTTCCAAGGTAATACCACCTCCTTCCATTCCTCTGGCTGAGACCTCCACAACTCCTATGTTGCCTTCCCAATATCAGTCCTTCCGAGATGTTTTCTGCAAAAAGTCCGCTGATCGCCCTCCTTCTCACAGAGACTATGACTGCTCCATTGATCTTTTACCGGGGACCTCTCCTCCCCGAGGCCGAGTTTACACTCTATCTATCCCAGAGACACAAACCATGTCTGAATACATTCAGAAAAACCTGCAAAAGGATTTCATCAGGAAATCCAACTCACATGCCGGAGCCGGATTTTTCTTTGTAGGGAAAAAAGATGGTTCTCTCCGTCCATACATCGACTACAGGGGTCTTAACGACATCACCGTGAAGAACCGATACCCTCTTCCTTAAATTTCGGAACTCTTTGACAAACTGCGAGGTTCTCATGTTTTTACCAAATTGGATCTTAGAGGAGCCTACAATTTAATAAGAATCCGGGAAGGAGACGAGTGGAAGACCCACTCTAACACCAGGGATGGAAATTATGAATATCTCGTGATGCCCTTTGGCTTATGCAATGCCCTAGCTGTCTTCCAAAATTTGGGTCATGAGATCTTCCGCGACCTTCTGTATATCTGTGTTATTATATATCTGGATGATATTCTTATTTTCTCACCAGACTTACCTACCCATCGTCTCCATGTAAAAGCTGTGCTACAGCGTCTACAGGACCATTGTCTATATGCAAAATTGGAGAAATGTCTATTTGAACAAACACAAGTTCCATTTCTGGGCTGCATAATCTCGTCACAGGGCCTCTTCATGGATCCAGCCAAACTTTGCGCCATCTCTGAGTGGCCCCAGCCCTCTGGTCTTAAAGCCACCCAACGCTTTTTGGGCTTCACCAATTACTATCGCCAATTCATTCGAAACTACTCCACCTTGGTGGTCCCTATTACATCTCTTACCCGCAAGGGTGTCAATGCCCGGCTCTGGTCCCCTGAAGCCATTGATGCTTTCCACAAACTCAAGGCAGCCTTCCTCTCCGCCCCAATTCTCCTACGTTACATTACGAAACCCTTTTCTATGGAGGTTGATGCCTCTTCAGTAGGAGTCGGTGCCGTCCTACACCAAGCTCAGAAGGGCAAGTCTCAGCCTTGCGGATTCTTTTCCAAGAAGTTTTCTGATGCAGAAAAGAACTATACCATTGGGGACCATGAACTACTGGCTATTAAACTAGCGCTTCAAGAATGGCGACATCTTCTAGAGGGTTAATTGTATTACCATCTATACTGATCATAAAAATCTGCAGTATTTACAATCCGCGAAACACTTGAACCCACGTCAAGCTCGGTGGGCCCTCTTTTTTGCCCGCTTCAACTTCAACATTACGTTTTGTCCAGGTGCCAAAAACCTTTGAGCCGATGCCTTGTCCAGGTCGTTTGATGTCATCGATTCTGAGAATCACCTAGATCCTGGTCCCATCATCCCTCTGCATCGTATTCTAGCCACTACTCAGCTCCAGTCTACACAGCCTCCTCCAGGTAAAACTTTTGTAGTTCCCGCACTTCATCCCAAACTCCTTGCCTGCGCACATGACTCTAAGTTCTCTGGACATCCTGGTATACCTCGTACTTGTGACTTTCTTCAGCATCATTACTGGTGGCTAGGGATGAACCGAACAATAATACAACAGGTGTATTATTCCTTTAAATTTCGTACCTGGGAGGTGTCTATAGTATGCCTGTAAAGGGGCGCATGTTTCCCGTGTTTAGAACAGTCTGACAGCAAAATGACATTTCAAAGGAAAAAAAGTCATTTAAAACTACTCGCGGCTATTAATGAATTGCCGGTCCGACAATACACATAAAAGTTCTAAGTAAACTTAAATACAGGAATATACAATGCATATATGTAAATAAAATAAATAAATAATTATGGTGCTCATAAATGTATTAAAAATAACCGGAAAAAATCTAACTGGTGCTGTGATGGTGAATATTAAATTAAATAATAATGACACTCTGAGTAAAATGTCCAGGCGGAGATAAATAGTAGGGGAAAGTAAAAATAAATAAACAGTTCCTTCCCCTAATCCAGATTGATTGATTCACTGGGTTGAATCGTTTGTATCAGGATATTTAGTTTTTCTTGCATCCTACTTCAGCCATACTACTGCTGGTAATTCGGTTCTCAGGATAAAGATTTAAACTCCCGGTCTATTAGAAGCATTCAGATATGCAGATTGCAGTCAGCAGCTGTGGACGAGGCTTCCCATAGAGAAAACCGCTGCTGTTAACCTCCAGGTGTATTGCAGCACTGAACGTCCTAAGCTCCTCCCACGCGTTGCGTCACTGGCACGTGACTTTCTCAAGGATAATAGGTTTTTATCCTTGAGAGTCGAACATAAGTTTGACTCGAACTCGAAGCTCATCCCTACTAATGGCCCTCTCCTCGTAAGGATGTCAAAGAGTATGTTTAAGCTTGTACGGTTTGTGTACTATCCAAGTCTTCCATGTCCACCCCAGCTGGGTTGCTTCTGCCCTTACCAATTCCCGATATACCTTGGCGTTGTATTTCCATGGATTTTATTTCAGATCTGCCCCTCTCAACAGGTTCTACAGTCATCTGGGTAGTGGAGGATCGGTTCTCCAAAATGTGTCACTTAATTCCTCTCCCAGTCTTGCCACGACTTTCATTAAGGAGATCTTTCGTCTTCATGGGATGCCTTTGCATATCGTCTCTGACAGAGGAGTTCAATTTACTGCTCGGTTTTGGAGAGCCTTGGCCAGCTTCTTTGGGATTAAATTGGATTTTTCATCTGCCTTTCATCCCCAGTCCAATGGGCAAATGGAACGTGTCAATCAAAATGTAGAACGTTTTCTCCGTGCCTTCATCTCAGCCCACCAAGATGACTGGGTGGACCGTAGAGTTTGCCTTAAACCATCACTCCAATGTCAGTTCTGGAAAATCTCCCTTCTTCACTGTTTACGGGCAGCATCCATCTGTTCCCTTTCCTGTTCCCATTTCTCAGCAGCAGCTGAGACCCAAAGGTCCTTCAAGTCAATCTGGATAAAAGTCTCTGAGAATCTTCATCTAGCTGCTTCAAGGCATAAAACGGCAGCAGATTGTCATCGCCGTCCGGCTCCTAAGTTCCTGTCTGGCGATAGAGTTTGGATCTCTACCAAGCACATCCGACTCCGTATGCCCTCAATGAAATTTGCCCCTCGCTTCATTGGTCCATTTCCTATTCTCCTTCAAATCAATCCAGTTACTTTCAAGCTCCGTCTGCCCTCTCATCTCAGGATACCCAATGCCTTCCATGTCTCTTTGCTCAGGCCAATGGTCCTCAATTGCTTCTCTTACCCTTCTTCTCACCCCGCTCCTGTGGTTGATACCACGGATCACTATGAGATTAAAGAAATATTGGACTCCAAATACTCCCGAGGGGAGCTGCTCTATCTGATTGGTTGGGCTTTGGTCCAGAGGAGATGTTTTGTGGTCCTGCCACCGATGTCTCAGCCCCACGCTTGGTGACCAGATTCCATAGGAAATTTCCCTCCAAGTCAGCCCCCAGACGTGTCGGGGGCCTTGTAAGAGGGGGGTATTGTCACAGATCAGCTGCGGAGCTGATCTGTGTCTTACCTTTACTGCTGTAGGTCGGCTGGCACCTGTTGTTCCACTAGCTCTGCTGCACTCTGCAGATATGGGTGTCGCCGACCTCACCTGTTGCTTAATATATAATTCCTTCCTGCTACTTCCTGTCCAGCCCCTCATGTGCGTCTCTATTTAAATCCCTCTCAGACCACTTTCTGGTTGCTTGAGCAATGCTTGTTTCTGAGCTCCCTGCTTGTAACCTGCTTTAACCTGACCTCTCGTGAACCAACTCGGCTTGTTCTGATTTCGTTGTCTGCAGCCCGCCTTGACCTTGGCTCACTCTCCTTTGCTTCATCCATCCATCCTTGTCTGGCAGAGTCTTCTGGTACTTCCCTAGCGAGCAGGGTGGACCCGGGGGTCGTGGCCTGGGGTCAGCACACAGCTAAGCCCAAAACCTGGTTAGGGGGTCCCTGGCAGAATACCGGCTGGCCCTTAGACTCCACGCTGTGGGGGACCCCGTGTCATCTGCTTGTCTGTGGGCTCACTGTAAGTAGTACCGTGACAGGAGCCTTCAAATCTCTGCGTATCCTCCAGCAGCATGTACCCGACACTGTGGTCAAATAATTCTAGGGTCTCCTCCCTGCATGATGGTGGGGCTATGGAAGGAGTGACTGTGGACAAGGAGTCGGTGGAATAGGCCGCTTTGCCAGCTGCATTGGAAGGCAAACTACTCTGAGCCTGGGTGACAGAGGATGAGGGCAGCTTTGTTATCCACTCCACCAGCTCTTCTGCATGTTCTGGCTCAATAACAGGGCGAGCAGCAGAAAAAAAGGACAAGCATGCCCCACGGCCACATGCAATGAATGCACCATGTCCACGACCAGCACTGTTGACTGTAGACACAGAGGCTGCTTGCCCTCTTTTAGTGGCCTGTGAGTGTCTGCCTCTCCTTGGTGGTCTTCCGGACATAATGTATTTTTTGTTTTACAACACCACACTACACTGTATTAGATACTGTGTATACCGCCTGAAGTGTAGTAGAAACTGTAGACACTGTAATAGATGCTGTGTGCATCGCCTGCACTGTATTAGCAAATGTACTATGGCTGCACTGTATTGTGTACTGTGTACACCACCAGAAAAGTAGTAGAAACTATACTACAGCTGCACTGTATTGTGTACAGTGTACACCACCAGAAGTGTAGTAGAAACTGTACACACTGTATTAGATACTGTGTACACTGCCTGCACTGTATTAACAACTCTACAACGGCTGCACTGTATTGTATACCGTGTACACCACCAGAAGTGTAGTAGAAACTGTACACACTGTATAAGATACTGTGTACACTGCCTGCATCTAATAAACTATATTCCTTTGTTAGACAAAATTAAGAAGGAAATTTAAAAAATTTCAAAGCGCCCTCTCTCATGGACGGGGTGCATTAATACAGTTAAAATGGTGTTAGCTCCGAAAGTTTTATATAAGTTTCAAATGCTTCCAATATTACTCCCACAGTCATACTTGAGAGCCTTGAGTGGGCTAATATCGAAATTTATATGGTGTAATAGAAAACCACGTAGGGCATACAAGGTACTGAGTAGGGGGAAAAAACAAGGTGGTTTAGCTATCCCGGATTTCAAAAAGTATTATAATACAGTGGCACTTTCACGGGTAATGGAATGGGCAAAAGAGGTGGGAGATAAGAGATGGGTCAATATTGAAAAAACTACGAGTAGTACATGGTTAGGTCACATAATTTGGAACCCCCCACAATATCGGAAACGGGGAGTAAATACGCACGAGATAACACGGAACACATTAAAAATATGGGATCAGATCCATGCACAAAATAAATGGAATTATAATTCACCCCTGATTTATTTAAAGGATAATTAATTTTTTGAGCCGGGGATGAGATTAGTGGGAGGGAACTGGATAAAAAAAGAGAACGCACAATTGAAAGATATAATCAAGAAAGGTAAAATTAACACATATCGAGAATTAAGATTAGACACGGATTTAATGACAATTGATGCTTGGCGGTACACCCAGCTGACTCACGATAAACTGCCACAGCCTATCAGATACGGAGAAAATTTTAGGCCATTGGAGCAGCTCTGTATGAGAGAAAAATCAAAAAATAATATATCACGATTATATTAAATTCAACTGATTAGAGACGAGCTGAATGTACCGCCTTACATTAAGAAATGGGAAAATTAGTTGGGGTTACAATGTAATAAACACACTTTGGAGAAAATTTTGAATTCGACACACGGTTCCGCGGTAGATTCTAAAATGATTGAGACTAACTTTAAGTGCCTGGCAAGATGGTATGCGACACCCGATAAAATTAGTAAATTTCAAACTGAGAAATCCGCTGAGTGTTGGAGAGGGTGTAAGGTTTTAGGAACAATGGCCCACTTATGGTGGGAGTGTCCCATCATTAAAGAATTCTGGAAGGAAGTTTTACAGTTAATAAAGGAAATTACAAACAAAGAAATCCCGAAAGATCCGTGGACATGTCTGTTCCATGGTACAACTGACCCAGCTAGAGAATATAAAACATCTTTAGTCCCCATCTTGCTGAATGTTGCCAAAAGTCAAATACCGAAGAAATGGCAGGAGGTGGAGAGTCCTAAAATTCGGGATTGGATTTTTTGTGTTAATGAAATATATAATCTTGAGAGGCTAGATGAAGGGGGAGTAGAGATGGAAGAAGGGACAGAATGTAAAGACAAGCGTTTAAAACAACGTGGAGATATGTTGAGTATGTTGAGGAGATCATTCAATAAGTATAAAGAGGACAGGGATGGGAAACTAATAGATTCTAAACCTTTGCCTTTAGTGAATACTGCAAGATGGGGGGGGGGGGGTTAAGGTCAATGGTGAGACTACTAGAAGAAAGCCAAATTTTGTAAGTTTTACTTCGTGCTTGTTGTTGTTTTGTCATTTATGAAATAAAATAAGGAATTAAAAAAAAAGAAGTGTAGAAGAAACTGTACACACTGTATTAGATACTGTGTACACTGCCTGCACTGTATTAACAATTGTACAATGGCTGCACAGTATTGTATACTGTGTACACCACCAAAAGTGTAGTAGAAACTGTACACACTGTATTAGATACTGTGTACACTGCCTGCAAAGTAGTAGAAACTGTACACACTGTATTAGATACTGTGTACACCACCAGAAAAGTAGTAGAAACTGTACTACAGCTGCATTGTATTGTGTACTGTGTACACCACCAGAAGTGTAGTAGAAACTGTACACACTGTATTAGATACTGTGTACACTGCCTGCACTGTTTTAGAAACTGTACTATGGCTGAACTGTATTGTGTACTGTGTAAACCACCAGAAGTGTAGTAGAAACTGTACACACTGTATTAGATACTGTGTACGCCACCTGCACTGTATTGTATACTGTGTACACCACCAGAAGTGTAGTAGAAACTGTATACACTGTTTTAGATACTGTGTACACCGCCTGAAGTGTATTAGAAACAGTACACGACAGAATACACTGTAGATATATGCTACACTGGATGCAGAGTATAAATATATATATAAATATATATATATATATATATATATATATATATATATATATATATATATATATTAGACTGACTGTGTATATATAGATATCAAATACACTGCCACTAACTGAATAACCTGCCTGCTTAATCTATATCAAGCTATCTCTCTGTCCACGCCAACAACACTACACACGGCCGCCGTGTAAGCAGCCTTATATAGTGTGGGGCATGGACTTAGTCCCCCTGAGTCATGATTGGCCAAAGGCACCCTGCCTTTGGCCAATTATGGCTCTCTTAGCAGAGCACGCTGTGATTGGCCAAAGCATGCAGGTCAGGTGCATGCTTTGGCCAATCATCATACAGCAATGCACTGCGATCTCGCAGTGCATTATGGGGCGTTCCACGGCGCTGAAATTTGCAGCGAACGCCCATAATGTTCGCTCTGCAGCGAACATGCCAACACCCGATGTTAGAGTTGAACTTATGTTCGACCCGAACATCAAGCTCTTCCCTATTTTTAAGTAAACTTTTACAAAAGTGCAACAATGGAGTGTGTCAACCATGACAATTACTCCAGCTAGAAGTGGCCACTGTAATACTTTTGGATATATACACCATTACACCATTTTAAGTTAAACTTGAATAAGAACATGAAAAATAAATAAAAATTATTAAAAAAATATAGTCCAGTTTTCTTTAGTCTCCACAATATAAATATAGGCAGCAGCACAGAATTGAGCAAAAAACATAGAAAAGAGCACTTTCAACAACTCTAGTAGACCATACAATTACAATTTTTTTTCTTTTTTTTTTTTTTAAATAACATTTATTTTATTTTTGTTATCAGCTTTAACATTACAAAAAGAGGTGTAATGAAGAAAAAATACAATTCGTGATATAAATCAGTTTTACAAGCATATGTGGAATATATGCTTTAGTGTATTCTAAAACAGTTGCAGTTACTTGTCTATCGTAGTCATATCTGCATATTAATATCACATGGTAAGAGATAACGTCTTATATAAAGTAATAAAAGTAACAAAAGTAGTCAGAGGGAAGAGTAAAGAAACAGAAAAGAATAGAGAGAGAAGAGGGGAAAGGTCACCAGAGTAGCTCATTTACCTGGTCATGAAGGGTCCTCCCGAAGGTACCACAGCCTCCAAACCCTATCGTGGGCGTCCGATCTGTCCTGCATCCTGGCCTTCATTTTTTCCATCAACTCTACATCTTTAATTCTAGTGTATAGTGCCTCAGGAGTAGGGGAAGATCTCTTTTTACAATTTAATGCGACAAGACATTGTGCAGCCGTGAGAATATGGCGCAATAATTTCTTGTTAGTTTTGGATATCAAGCTTACCTTGTGTATCCAGTGAGTAAGCATTTAATATTTTATAAATATCAGAGATTAATCCCTTCTGGGCCAAGCCAGTTAAGACAAAGTTTTCAAAGGGGGTTAGGGGGGCGAAATGCAGGTCAGGTGCTATGGTCATGGCATAGTGGCGAACTTGTAGGTAGCTATAAAATGCCTGACAGGGCAGATCATACTTAGCTTGAAGTTCAGAAAAGGATAATAATTTACGTGTTCTAGGATCTATTATGTTCCCATAATGAAATAAATTCCGCGATGACCATGGATAAGACATTTGGTGGGTGAGGCTATCTGGCACCTTGGGATTACAAATAAATGAAGTCATAAGTGATTTTTCGGAAGAGAGGCCATGTAAAGTCTGCAATCTGCGCCAGAGCCGAAGTTGAGACAAAGAACCCAGTAGACGTTCGGGGTGCACCTCCGTGTCCGCACACCAAAGCAAGTTATTGAGGTGAGTTGGGGCTAGCCATATTTTCTCAATCTCCATCCACTTATTGTAGGACCTCTGAGTGGACTATGATATTATAGCTCAAAGTTGAGCGGCTTGGTAATATTTAATTAGGTTTGGTAATGCAAGGCCACCATCTGAGCGAGCCGCCATAAGGACCGATTGGGGTAATCTATGTCTTTTGTAGTTCCAAATAAATTTAAGTATGACTGATTGGGGTTTTCTCAGGTGTTTATAGGAAACCGGAATGGATAACATTTGGAACAGATAAAGTATCTTCGGGAGGATCGTCATCTTAATTGACGCGACCCGGCCCAAGAGGGAGATGTGATGTTTTTTCCATTGTAGAAGCATGGATCTAATAGAGTGGAAAAGGGGGAGGAAGTTTTCCTGATATAGTGTGGTGAATTTTAGGGTGATGCGTATTCCCAGGTATTTCAGGGAGGCATGTTTCCAATGATATGAAAAATTGGCCTGTAGGTGCGTAATTTCCGCTTCAGGGATATTTATTGGAAGGGCTTCTGATTTGGATGTATTGATTTTGTAGCCAGAGAGGGCCCCATACCGGTCTAACTCAGCATGGAGATTCAGGAGTGATATTCTAGGTTGTGTCAGGGTAAGAATGATATCATCAGCAAATAGTGAAATTTTAAACTCTCTTCCCCTGACAGATATACCGCGAATATCCGGGTTGCCTCGGATAGAGGCAGCCAGGGGTTCCACACATAGTGTGAATAGCAGGGGTGAGAGAGGACACTCCTGCCGAGTACCATTAATGACAGAGAATGGAGGGGAGAAAGCAAAGGGAGTCCTGACCTGAGCAGTGGGGTGTGAGTAGAGGTGCTGGATCGCTCGTAGAAAGGGGCCTCTCAACCCCACATGTTGCAGCGTAGCGAACAGGAAGGGCCAACCAAGACGGTCAAAGGCCTTTTCGGCATCCAAGCTAAGGAGCAAGGATGCCGAATTCTCCCTGTTCGCCACGTCCACCAGATCAATCACCTTCCTGGTATTGTCTCCTGCTTGTCTAAGCGGGACAAAGCCCACCTGGTCCTTATGAATGAGGGAGGGAAGAACTACGTTCAAGCGAATTGAGAGTAGTTTCGTAAAGATTTTTAAATCTGAGTTTAAGAGAGCAATGGGTCTGTAATTGGCGCATAAGGCAGGGTCTTTGTCCGGTTTGGGGATCAAAGTGATGCAAGATCCTTGCATGTCTGCTGGAACGGGAGTATCCTGGAGAAAAGCATTAAAAAGTCTGCACATGTAAGGGAGTAAGAGGGGAAGAAAGGTCTTATAATATTCGTATGGTAGTCCGTCTGGACCTGGGGATTTGTGGGATGGTAGAGATTTAACAGTAAGTTCTATTTCTTCTTCTGTGATTGGTGTGTTTAGGGCCTCTAAATCTGTAGCTTGGAGACGAGGGACTCCACTTTGTTCAAGATATTGGTGCAATCTACGGGAGAGCTCTGGGGAGGGGGAGTTACTGGGAATGTCAGGATTATTGTAGAGGTCTGTATAAAAGTCTGCAAAGGTATGAGCAATATCTTTAGGGTGGGATAAAAGACAACCGGATTTATTCTTAATCTGATGTGGTGTAGAGTTAAGGGAGTTGTCGCGTAGTTTTTTCGCCAGTAGGGAGTGTGCCTTATTTCCTTTATCATAGTATATTTGTTTTAGTTTAAGTAAAGCTTTTTCTACCCGACCCAGTGCAAAATCACTTAGAATTGTTCGTAATTTAGTAATTTTCTTGAGCAGGGATAAGGTAGGGGATAGTTGTAGTTGGTTTTCTAGGACTTTTAGTTCTTTCTCAGTGCGGAGTTTCGTGGCTAGTGTGTCCTTCTTCATGGCTGAAGACAGAGCTATACATCTGCCCTTTATGACCGCCTTAAGTTTTAAGGCTGATGACAGTTCCGAGGCCGATGGGAGGTGTTGGAGGAAAAATGTGTTTAGTCTCCAGTTGTAGGGCCTGGGATTAGGGGATCCCAGGTCCAGAGTAAGCAGGATGGGTGCATGATCAGACCAGGATATCGGAAATATTCGTGCTTCACGTATTATTCTAAGAGTGGAATCATTAACATAAAAAGTAGTCAATACGGGAATGAGTTCTGTGGGGTGCTGAGTAGAAAGTGTATTGCCGATCTCCCGGGTGGAGAACCCTCCAAGCATCAAACAGAGCATATCTTCTAGAGAGTTGGCGAAAGAGCTTCGAGTCTCTAAGGGCTCGAGCCGACGACGCCCGGGGGCTCACCACATGGCGATCAGCAGACACGGAATGGGTTAAGTTAAAATCTCCCCCCACCACTAAGAGCCCATGATCAGATCGGAAAAGGCGAGTGAACAGTTTAGAGATGAATCTATACTGTTTAACATTCGACATATATAAGGCACACAGAGTAATCTCTTGGGTCTGCCACAGTCCCTTAAGAATGACAAAATGGCCGCGTGGGTCACTATAGTAGCCCGAACAAGTGAACGGGGACCCCTGTTTGATGAGTATGGCCACCCCTGCAGGTTTATGTGGTCCTGAGGAGAGATAGCTTTGGGGAAATTGCCTGGAAGCAAACGTGAAGGTGCCCCCTTTATCAAAGTGCGTCTCCTGGACAAATATGATATCTGCACCTGACTGTTTAAACGGAATTTAAGCCGTGGACATTTAAAGAGAAAATCTTAGCCATGGTATCGAATAAAGGGGGGGGATGTTTTACCTGATGTCGAGACGATGGTCCAGGAGCCAAGGGTCAGGAGCGGACACACCTAGGGAGGAGATCCAGGCAAATTCCGCAGTCCACGCGGAAAACCACACAGTGACGGGGGGGAAGAAAGAGAGAAAGAGAAGCTGAAAAAGAAAAACATAGGTTAATACAAAATAAACCAAGACAGATCAGAATAGATCTTTTCATCTGACCTTGGGAGGTTGTTAGACCTAGGTCAGTACTGTTTCCCAAGGATCCACCCAACCTCGATCCAAAAGGATGGGCTAGGTGGATACAGGGGAGCCCTAAATTGATCATGTAACAAATAAATAGCAAAACTGCTGTGATTATAATCACTTAACTAGGGGAGGGGTGGGTAAGCATGGAAGCTCCTACTCTCTCATGTCTCGTCCGAGACAAGCCCATAAAATAGATCAAAAATTAAAACTGGGGCAGGGAAAAGGGGACTAAATAAACAAAAAATGTCCAGGACAGATATGTCAGCCTTGTGGAATGGCCGTACAGTCCATTAATAGAACACCCACGAAAAAGGGACATGGTTAGTTCAGCCATTCCTGGGTTTAGTACCCTTGCGGAGGGTGCCCGTGTTCCGGGAGCGATTAAAAGGGGGAACCTTCTGCCAGATTGTAGGTGGTTGGGGTGGCGTAGCTACCAAGTCCCATTCGGGAAGCTGGGAGATAGAAATCCCCAAGACATCACAAAAGTTATTTAGGTCTTCTGGGTAACGGAGGATAGCAGATTTGCCTTGGTGTTTCGCTGTGAGGCTGAAGGGAAATCCCAAACGATAAGGGACGTTTTCTTCTTGAAGTATGTGCAATAGAGGTTGTAGAAGTCTTTTGCAGGGTTATCCATGAAACATCTGGGAATAGTTGCAGCTGAGCATCCCGGAAAGTTACCCTGCGTGCCAGGTGAGCTTGTCGCATGATGTCTTCTTTCAGGGGATAGAAACTAATCCTACAGATAATGTCCTTTGGTTTGGAGGTGAGATTCTTGGGGCGGAGGGCTCGGTGTGCTCTGTCCATTTCAATGCGGTTAGCTATAGGCTCGCCTAAAAGGTCATTAAATACATGTTGTAATGTGTTGTGAATGTTCTCAGGGCCTTCTGTCTCCGGAACTCCTCTCACCCGTATGTTGTTTCTGCGCCCTCTATTGTCTAAGTCCTCTACGTGATGTTGCATTTCTCTTAGCAAGTTACGATGATCCGCTCCTTGGAGTTGGGTTCTGTGGACTGCTAGTTTAGTCTCTTGGATTTCTTCTTCTGCCATTTCCACCCTATCTGCTAGGTGTTTAAGGCCTGATTGTAGTATCTGTATTTCTGAACGGCATGTAGACTTTACATCTGCTATCAGCTGTTTAAAATCTTCTTTGGTAGGCATCGCCTGTAGATACGAGTACCACTCCGTGGGATTTGGGTGGGGTTGGGCTAGTAGTGAGGTTTGCTGCGGTGGGAGTTGGTGAGGCGATTGCTGCTGAGAATGCGATGCAGCCTTGTCCCGGGGAGAGTGTGGTGGTCCCGAGGTCATGCTCCATTAGTCTCCCTAGGGTTGTGCCTGGGTAGGCATGAGGGCCCTCACGTCTTCAGAGCCATAGCAATGAGGGGCAGGTGATTGCATCTTCTGTACGTAAGTGGTGGAATGTGCAGCCTGTTCCCTAGAGGAGCTTAGGGCCTGTGAGAACGACAATCTCTGGGCTTTAGGCGGGGGTGAATCATGTGCGGAGATATTAAAGGCCGCAGGAGTCACAACAGACTCAAGGAGGGTGTTGCTGGCCGGGTACATCGGGCCTGGCAAAGCTGGAAAGTCCGATGAGAGATCGGAGGATGCAGGGATCCAAGGCCGTCCTCAACAAATGAGGAAATGCATCAGAGCATTGGGTGTAGTGAGAGGGACGGAGGCCAAGCATGGCGGACTGAGGGCCATGCGGCGAGGTCTCTGATAGGGCAGAATGGAGGGGACTCACTGCTCCTGATGGGGAGGATATAGCCAGGGTGTCCAGCGGAGCCAGTGGGGGACCCTCCGGGGTCTGGCTCTCATCATGATCCGGCTGGGAGAGTAGCGTGGAGTTCTGGGAGCGGGTCGCCGAGGCCTCCAACGTCATGTTGTCTGCGCCACCTGGAGGCATGTCTGTCAGCGGAAAGAAGGAACGGAGGTCTGATGATGAGCTGGGCGGGGGTTGCGATGATCCCCGGGCTTTAGCGGATTGGGTGGCTTTAGATCTGCCCATGTAGATGTGGTTAAATGTCCCCAAATTAGCCTTTAATCACGGGCTGAGAGAGAGCAGGCAAGTCAAGCTGCCATTGAGGTCGGCTTCCGGTCACGCCCCCCTTTTTTCTTTTTTTAATGAATGCATGGCATAATGGATTTAGTAAAGGAGCTTGGATTACCAAGCATCAAGAGACACAAATTTGAGAAGGTAGTTCTGCCTTCAAATACAGATTACTGTAAAAAATGTTAGATTAAAAAATAGTTTTTTGCAAAAGAAAAATAACAAAACATGTTAAAAAGTAAAATATTATAAGGAAATGACCATAAAAAACCCCTAACCACTGACATGTGTGATAAATTACCATATGAGAAAATGTGGTAGTTACCGAAAAATCAAAAAAATACTGTATTCGTTATTTAATGCTAAATTCTTAGTGAATTGAACTTCCACAACCGATTTATCACATGCGTTATTTTATCGCATTTTATTTGCTGTTATTTAACTCTTACTGAATTAAATCCTGTAGTTCATCACTTGACAAGTATGTGCTTACCATCAGTACCCTCTTTACATGGGCCTATGCCGGCGGGCCTTTGTTTGCTGTAAAGTGCAAACAGGTTTTGGAAATGCAGATCAGAAGGAGGTCAACTGTAGGTCCAATGCACCTGTCAATAAAGTCTAAATGATCTCAGAAGCGTCTCCAAACTGATGCCATTGACACATGCACAAAGTCCTCAAAACAGGCCCTATACATATTTTCAAACCACTACAGTAAAAATACAAGGGAATATGTTATATATCTGGTTTATTATTTGCTAAATAATGCACTGTTAATAATAATAATTTTTTTAAAGCAGAAATACCCCTGAAAATGCTTGAAGTATCTTGGGATACGTATGCAAATGGTTGAAAAGTTGTGCTCTAAACTGAGGAAATGATTATGTTTCCAAAGAGATAGGACCAGATTTATACTTCCTGCCACTCAAAGCATTCATTCTTGTGCCCACCTACCCCAGGTGACTGACGAGCCCTAGCATCATACTAACAAGGCCCCATAGCCACGCAAGTCACACTAAAGCTGGCAATACACTGATCAAAATGTTGGTCAGTGTGTGGGCTCCACTGCTCAACAGAAGTCAATTGCCTGCCACTGTCAGAATACTATGTTCCGGTGGGGGGGAATCCTTCATCCACCTCACTTGTGTGGATGGAAGAACCTTCTTTTTTTTTTTTTTTTGCCTTTTTTTGTCTCAGCCCAGTGACTGAACGAAGAAAAACTAAAAGTGTATGGTCAGCTTATGGCTAGGTGTGGAGAAGCTAAATAAGACTTTGTTACTCTGAAACAGTACAACTAAAATGGATGATTAGAAGATTATGAAATAGCAGTTCCGTTTTTTGGTTTTACAGACAAAGTGTGGATGAACGTAGTACACTATTCTATTAACAAAAAAAGTCACAACAATGAGAGCCTTACCAGAGTGCTGTCCTATGCAGGGCAGCAGGCTGTAGCATTTTATGATACATGGAATGTGTTATTGAGTACAGCATGATCTGTGGGTGGCCGTGTGCCACACACGGAAGTCTTGCTACCAAAACTCATGGCCTATGTTGGCTAAGCAGAAATCCAGCCATGCAAAGAGCTTTTGCAGTCAATTTAAGAAGAAATGTAACAGACAGGCAAGTAACTTGAAATTTAGGAAATCTCTTGCCAGCAAATGAGAAGGGTAAACTGCTCTCTTTAAGGATCTTAAAGTAGAACTAAAGGCAAAGTTTAAAAAAAAAATTTCTATAGAGTGAGGGGGGGGGGGGGTTATAACTCCTTATTATTTTCCTTCTTTGTCCCATTGCATGGATTTCCTTTCACTTCCTGTCCCATAGCCAAAACAGGAAGTCCATGTAAATCAAGGGGATCCTTTGGAGACCCCCAGGTCCTCAGAACTAGTATCCCCATTGGAGGATTTACCTTCAATTACTTTTCTGGGGACAACCCAAAATTTGGGATTTTTTTTTACTTTCACCTTTTATTGATAATGTTAAACAGGACAGATAGAGAGGATGAATCTCCCTAACAGGGGCACAGACAGCAATAATAACTGACAGGGGTTTAAATTCCTTTTTTACTCTAAACAAAACTTTAAAAAAAAAGTTTTTCCTTTAGTTGTACTTTAAACTTAAAGTTTTCAGATATAAATGACAGTACTGCTTTTTTTTTCAGGCTCAACTCGCCTGATACTTTTTATTGAGAAATTAGGAATGTCTTTATCTTTATTAGCCATTCTTTATCAAGCTTTCTCTAAAGCTGGCCATAGACGGACAAAGGTTCCTGCTGAACTGGCTGAATTTCATTCCATCTATGGGCAGGCTGGTTGTATTGAATCTATCGATTCACTGCACTACAACCAGCCGGTCAGGTTTGTTTTTTATTTGATCAATGCTAGGGGCTATAGCTGCCCAGCAGTGATCCTTGTATTCTGCTAGTGGGGAGGGCCACCAACAGAACACAATAGCACTGCAGGAGGGATGCCCTCATTTACATTGACTGTGGTTGAAGGAAAGAAAATTTCTTAATGTATGGCCAGCCTTACTGTCACAGCAAGCATTATAAGGCCCCTTTCACACGAGGCAGATCCGCTTCCACGGAGTCCGCCTCGGTCCGCCGACTCAGCGGGGGATCTCTCTGTTGATCTCCGCTGAGCCAGCGGATGACAGGTCCCTCTCTGCTCACTGAGCGGGGAGGGGCTTGTCAAGCGCAGCTGCTGCCTATGGAGAGATCGGACGAAAACGGGTAGCCGTTTTCATCAGATCTCACCCGATCCGATCCGCCAGCGTTGGATCCAAACGTATAGGCATTTGTCTGCTTTTAGCGGACCAGGTCGGATGTCAGCGGACATGTCTCCGCTGACATCCGTTGCTCCATAGGCTAGCATGGAGCGCCCGTTCAGGTCCGCCGTCAAAACTGACAAGCGGACCTGAACAGTCGACCGTGTGAAAGGGGCCTTATGCCTCATTTCCACCGAGTGGATCGGTTCGGGTCGGTACAGTTTGGAAGGCCTAGAATGGTCCAGCCTATTCAGGCGAGCATTTCCACTGCAAGTCGGACTGACAGGGGCCATACGTGAGTTTAGAAAAAATGCCTAGCATGGCGTCACACATCCACCAATCAGTGGAATGTATCGTAGCTCCGCCCTAACCGAACCGTTCCATTCTCTATGGCCCCACATCTGAAGCAGGACCCTGATTGGAACGGTTCGGTTCGGTTGTATGGGCCGCTTTCATAATGGAAACACCCAAAATAGCGTACCGTACCGAACCGATCTGCTCAGTGGAAACGAGGCATTAGTCACCTCATCGCACCAACAAAGCGAGTCAATGCAGTAAAAAAATGTTTCAATAAAAACAAAACAAACATTAAACCAAATGAAAATATACAACACAGATGAAAAGCAATGAAAACAATAAATAATGGTACATTACATTAACTCTCAAAACAGAATTTAATACATTTAATTTTTTGTTTGATATTTTAAGAAAGATGCATTGGGATTACTTGGTGATACATCAAAGCTTGTGGTAGCGATTTTACTGAGCCTTACTAAGGTAAGATGTTCTTTTGTTTCATGATATCTATGCATTACCTGCAAAAATTTGTAGCCGGGAATTAAAGAACACTTTTTATAAAATTGTCCACATAAATAATACCACCTAACTACTTTACAGTAAAAGAAAAAAACAATTTACCTTTATATCTTGTTGTTTATAGCTGAGCTGAACACTGACATGCAATACTGAAAGTGTCACTAAACCCACATCAAAAAAAAACTATCAATAAATGGTGTATTACATGCTGTTCATATTTACTCAGTCACTATGAGATTTGTTTTCTATAATCTGCAAAAAAACTTGGTTGACCCTGCTGCTCTCTATCTCCACCTTCTGTTCATGTCCCTAATTCAGGTATTTTGCAGCTGTAGTGGCAACTCTGCACATGCTCAGTTTTCAGTAAGTTGCTATAATGAGCATTTCCTCCCTATCACATCTGAGCAGCCCATGTGACTATAGAGTCACACATGTGGGCATATACAGAGTGGTAAATGACAGCCATCCCCCCCCCCCTCCTCCATGCCCACTAACCAGCTAAACACAATGTTACATAGTTGGTAAGGTTGAAAAAAGACACGTCCAACCTGTGTGTGGGCGTTATATCAATAATACGTTGTATATCCCTGTATTTTGTGGTCGTTTAGGTGCCTTTCTAATAGTTTTTTTAAATCATCTATTCTCCCTGCTGAAACCACTGCTTGTGGAAGAGGATTCCACATTCTTACCACTCTTATGCCCTGTACACACGGTCGGACTTTCCGATGGAATATGTGCAATTGGAGCTTGTTGTCGGAAATTCCAACCATGTGTGGGCTCCATCAGACTTTTTCCATCGTAATTTCCGACAAACAAAGTTTGAGAGCAGGCTTTAAAATTTTACGACAACAAAATCTGTTTGCGTAAATTCCGATCGTGTGTAGACAATTCCAACGCACAAAGTGCCACGCATGCTCAGAATCAAGCAGAAGAGCAGCACTGGCTATAGAACGTCATTTTTCTCAGCTCGTCGTACATGTTGTACGTCACTACATTCTTGACGTTCGGAATTTCCGACCAACTTTGTGTGACCGTGTGTATGCATGACAAATTTGAGCCAACATCCGTCGGAAAAAATCCGATGGATTTTGTTGTCGGAATGTGCAATCGTCTGTACAGGGCATTACTGTAAAGAACCCTCTACGCGGTTTCCGGTTAAATCGCTTTTCCTCTAATTTTAGTGGATGGTCGCAAGTCTTTTTAATTGCCCTTTCACAGAAAAGTTTAATCCCTATTGTGGGGTCACCAGTACGGTATTTGTACATTGAAATCATATCCCCTCTCAAGCGTGTCTTCTCCAGAAATAATAAGTTCAGTGCTTGTAATCTTTCATCATAACTAAGATCCTCCAGTCCCTTTTTTTAGCTTTGTTGCCCTTCTCTGTATTAGCATCCTTCCTGAGGATTGAAGCCCAGAACTGGACAGCATACTACAAGTGTGGCTGGACCAGAGTTTTGTAGAGTGGGAGAATTATCGTTTTATCACTGGACTTAATTCCCCTTTTTAATGCATGCCAATATTCTATTGGCTTTGCTTGCAGCAGCTTGGTATTGCATAGTCATCTACTAGGCCCCCCAGGTCCTTTTCCATCCTAGATTCCCCCAGAGGTTCTCCCCCTAGTGAGTAGATTGCATTCATGTTTTTGCCACCTAAATGCATTATTTAACTTTTTTTTACATTGAACCTCATTTGCCATGCAGTTGCCCACCCCATTAGTTTGTTCAGATCTTCTTGCAAGGTTTCCACATCCTGCAGAGAAGCTATTGCCCTGCTTAGCTTAGTATCGTCTGCAAATACTGAGATTGAGCTGGTTATCCCATCCTCCAGATAATTTATGAATAATTTAAATAGCATTGGTCCCAGGAGAGAACCCTGAGGGACTCCACTTTCCACATTGGACCATTCTGAGTACTCCCCATTTATCACTACCCTATGAACTCTCCCTTGTAGCCAGTTTTCAATCCTTTGGTCCATGCCGACAGACCTTAACTTGTATAGTAAACTTTTGTGGGGAACTGTATCAAATGCCTTTGCAAAATCCAGATACACTATGTCTACCAGCCTTCCTTCATCTAGATGGCAGCTCACCTCCTCATAGAAGGTTAATAGATTTGTTTGGCAAGAACGATTTTTCATGAATCCATGCTGATTACTGCTAATGATACTGTTTTCATTACTAAAATCTTGTATATAGTCCCTTATCATCCCTTCCAAGAGCTTGCATACTATTGATGTTAGGCTAACTGGTCTGTAGTTCCCAGGGATATATTGTGGTCCTTTTTTAAAGATTAAATTACATTGGCTTTTCTCCAATAAGCTGGTACCATACAAGTCTGTAGACTGTTCATAAAAATTAGGAACAACGGAAATTGGCAATTACTTGACTGAGCTCCTTAAGGACCCTTGGGTGCAAGCCATCTGGTCCTGGTGACTTATTTATGTTTTTCAAGTCTGTTTCTGATTTTATCCTCTGTTAACCATGAGGGTGCTTCCTGTGACGTGTCATGAGGATAAACATTGCAGTTTTGGTTACTGAAGCCCCCCTGTTTCCCCTGTGAAGACTGAGGAGAAGAATACATTCAAAAGCAATGGGGACGGGATATTACATGTAGATTAATGGAGGAATTACCTCCCTCTTATTCTAAGACACAGTCTGGACACAGGCTGGAGGGGCATGACACAGCCTGTGACTGTCAGAAACCTGTCCATGTTATTGCCAAAAAATAATAGATTTGATTTCAAATATATGTTTGTATAAAAATGTTTTTATAAGTTTTATCTTTGATAATGCACAAGGTCTTTCTATATGTTTCACTTCTGATACCCATTGTTCTGAGGAGGGCAGCAAGACCTTTGACATTCCATACTCTATGTGAAGGGTTGGCTACACCACCTACTCAAAGACTAAGCCCCCGAGCGCAGGAGATTGTGTTTAAAACAGTTTATTGTTATTAATTATTAATCTTTACTCTGTATTCCAAAGGCTCTTTTTTTTTTTTTTAACTTGTGACCAGCAGCAGAGTACTAGAAGCTCCTGCTGCTTATGTTTCCCTGCAGACAGGCTGAGAAAGAGCTGAGTCCTGTGACAGCTATATATAGATTAGGAAAAAAAAGTTCTTTGAGTCTCTCTTATTAACCACTTAAGCCACGGACCATTTGGCTGCCCAAAGACCAGAGAAACTTTTTCGATTCGGCACTGCGCCGCTTTAACTGACAATTGCGCGGTCCTGCGACGTGGCTCCCAAACAAAATCGACGTCCTTTTTTCCTCTCAAATAGAGCTTTCTTTTGGTGGTAATTGATCACATCTGCGGTTTTTATTTTTTGCACTATAAACAAAAAAGAACGACAATTTTGAAAAAAACGCATTATTTTTTACTTTTTTGCTATAATAAATATCCTCAAAAAATATATAAAAAAAACATTTTTTTTCCTCGGTTTAGGCCGATGCGTATTCTTCTACATATTTTTGGTAAAAAAAAAAAATATTGCAATAAGCGTATATTGATTGGTTTGCGCAAAAGTTATAGCGTCTACAAAATTGGGGATATTTTTATGGCATTTTTATTAATCATTTTTTTTTACTAGTAATGGCGGCGATCAGCGATTTTTATTGGGACTGCGACATTATGGCTGACACATCAGACAATTTTGACACATTTTTGGGGGACCATTGGCAATACAGCGATCAGTGTGATTAAAAATGCACTGATTACTGTAAAAATGTCACTGGCAGTGAAGGTGTTAAGTGTGTCCTAGTTTGTGTTCTAACTGAAGGGGGATGGGGACTGTGCAGGGAAGATAACAGATCGTCTGTTCATACTCTGTATGAACAGACGATCTGTCACTTCTCCCCTCAGAGAACCGGAAACTGTGTGTTTACACACACAGTTCCGGGTTTTCCGTGTGCCCCGAGCGATCGCGGGAGCCCGGCGGTGATCGAGACAGCCGGGCACTCACATCGGCCTGGGGGGCGAGCAGGGGGCGCACGCTCGCCCGCCCCCTAGTGGCCACAGGGCTAAGCGACGTTACATAACGTTGTTTTGCCCAGCCGAGTCATTCTGCCGCAGTACAAATGCGGCGGCTGGTTGGCATGTGGTTAAAATAATTAGTGACATCATCCACATACAAAAATAGAAGGGGCACTGTAAGATAAATAGTGTGTGTTTAGTATCACTTTGAAACAATATTCCACTGCAACTAGTGTTTTAATCATCTTTTCTTTATTATAGCAACTTTCTGTGGTTGATGATTCATTATGTACTATGGTAAGTTTAAAATTTCTTTTTTGTTTGGCTTTGCATATGATGTCTTTCAAACTGTATTAGTCTTAGAATTTGTATAGTGAGTAGGATCTGCTATAGGCTTGGCTAAGTCATATATAAAAATTATAAGTATTATCAATTATCAAGTATTTAATTGTTTTTTTTTCTGCGATATTAAAAAAAAAGGTTGAAAAAATATATTTTTTTATTTTCTGCTATAAAGCATATCCAATAAAATTGTATATTGACTGGTTTGTGTGAGAGCAATAGCGTCTACAAACTATGCTATAGATACTGGAATTTTTATAGTAGTAATGGCGGTGATCAGCTTATAGTGGGACTGTTTTAGTGGGGCGGAAAATCTTACACTAACTGAAACTTTATGGAAACTGACTAACTGCCACTGACATCTCCAGTGACACTAATACAGTGATCAATGCTAATACTATACACTGTCACTATACAAATGACACTTGCAGGGAAGGGGCGACCATATAGTGTTCAGTGTGTCTAACAAGTGTTAATGTGTGTACTGATTTTACTAAGCAATGTGCCAGTATGTACTCCCCGCTTTGTAGGGAGAGAAAAAATGGCAAATTGTTGCTGTCTGTATACATAGTTGCCAACATTGAAAAAAAAATTTGTGGGACACTTTTTTGGCTGTATGCGGAGCCGTACAATAATTAGGAGGCGGGGCATTCGTTTGTAGGCGTGGCTTAGCAAAAACATAAGTGCGACGTGCAAAGCGCGTCACTGCAAAATGGGCGTGGCTTACGTGAAAAGTGGGTGTGGCTTACGTGGAAGTGGGTGTGGCTTGCATGAAAGTGGGCGTGGCTTACATGAAAAGTGTGCGTGTCTTACGTGAAAGTGGACGTGGCTTAAATGGGCGTGGCTCAAGAGGGTGTGGTTAGAGTCTGAGGTGAATGAGGGATGGAGAGGGAAAGGGGGAGAAGGAAAGGGGGAGAGGGAAATGACGGGACAGCAGCCCCAGATCCTACACAATAGAAATATGTGTATTCTAGAAAGTTTAACAATCAGCAGATAAAGATACTCCAAACGCCTGGTGTTAACGCTTCAATCAGCCCGGCACAATGGTTGTTATGGTGTCAGGATGATTGAAGCGCATTATTTCTATTATTACATTGTAATATAAAATTAAATCATTCAACTCACCATAATGCCGAATCAGTGGGATCCCTGAGCGTGTCACTAGCCATGTCGCCTGCCATCAGCAGAGTCTGTCCTTGCATCAGGTGCTCCGGCAGAGTCTGTCCTTGCATCAGGTGCCACCAGCAGAGTCTGTCCTTGCATCAGGTGCCACCAACAGAGTCTGACCTTGCATCAGGTGCCACCAGCAGAGTCTGTCCTTGCATCAGGTGCCCCCGCCAGAGTCTGTCCTTGCATCAGGTGCCCTCGCCAGAGTCTGTCCTTGCATCAGGTGTCCCCGCCAGAGTCTGAATAGACCCCATCAATGCAGATCTCCTCCATCAGTGCAGATCCCCTCCATCAGTGCAGACCCCCTCCATCAGTGCAGACCCCCCTCAGTGCAGCCCTCCCCTCTATTATTGCAGCCCCCCCTCTATTAGTGCAGACCCCCCCTCAGTGCAGCCCCCCCTCTATTAGTGCAGCCCCCCTCAGTGCAGCCCCCCTCTATTAGTGCAGCCCCCCTCAGTGCAGCCCCCCCTCTATTAGTGCAGACCCCCCCTCAATTAGTGCACGCCGTGTCTTCTGCTCGCTTCAGTGGAGAGAGGAGGGGCCGTGCAGCTAAAGAAGCCGCTTCATTGGCTGCACGGATCAAGCCCCCTTCCCCTCTCCACTCAACACCAGAGGAAGATAGAGCGGCAGCGCCGGCTGCCATTTTGCTGGAGCCCGCTGCTCCAAAAAAACAAAAAAAACAACATTCCCGATTTTCCTTATGGAAAATCCCGATTCGGGACACTCTCCAATCAGGACGAGGGTCCCAAAATCGGGATTGTCCCGGGAAAATCGGGACTGCTGGCAACTACCGTATGTGTATAGAGCCCACACACACAGCTCTCTTCTGTCATGCGATCAGCTGATCAGCGGGTGCCAACCATAAATCAGTGGCCGGGACCCGCTGATCAGCTTGTGCTGCAGTGAGTGGCAGATCAAGCTTCCGGGTGTGTGTGCTCGAGTGACCCATAAAAAAGAAAAGAAGCACAGTCTCGGTTGAAAAAGTTAACACCACATTCCGGATAGAACCAATTGCAAAAAAAGAAGAACGAATGGGACTTTAAAGCTGTTGAACCCCTTCTCAGAGTCATTACTAGTACACAGTGATAGATTAAAAGAGATTTTTATTACAAAATTAGTTTAAAATTGTATAATTGGGGATATACATCCTTTTTAAAACCATAGGGATTGTTTACAACTCATATTCGAACCCACAGCATCCCTGAAGGTAGAGATCCCTCGTAGTGTATGTTTACAGTATAAAGTAAAATTAATGTTTGAAAACCACCATACACATAGTGATTATACATAAAGTATCACACAAGGGAGGGATAACTCATCATGACGCATTTCGCCTTTGTCAGCTTCTTTAAGGGCTCCAAAGGGTACAGTGAAAATGTCTTACTAGAAATTTTTTTAAAGTTTACATAATATACATTCAAAAAATATTTTGTTTAAATATTTATTATTTCTGCCATAATATTCACATATCTAATGATCTTTGTTAACTTACAATTAGTAAATAGAGTATGACTTGGGAGGATCTAAAGTGAGATTTCTCTCTATGCAATCAGACACTGGATGGGCATGGATGATATATGCCAAGCAAGCCCATAAGCCAGGGAGCTCAACCAAGGAGCCATGAACAAAAGAGGAAGGGGTATTGCCGCCAACACCTCTTAGATAAGTCTTAATAACACTAGCAAGAGAAGAAATAAATAGCCGGAAAGCTCCTACTTCCAGAGAAAGCATACAGGCAAACTTTCAGCTCAGACTAACAATCCATAGACATACCTAGCAAGCTTGTTTAATATGTATATTCCTAGTGGGATGCAGGGAGATGCAGCTACACCTAAAGTATGTGGGTGTAGAATGACATAAACGAGAAATATTAGGCTACCTATAAGTTTGAGACTGGAACCCAAGCTACATCCCAAATATAGAAAAAGAACAAAGGAGGTGCCCCAGGGATTTTACGGGCAAGAGATAAAACCAGATACAAGAGTATGAAACATATGTAAAAAAGTAATACAAAATTTATTAGATTACAATAGTACAGTTACATATATTAAATATGAATTAAAATCAAAAACCGATGGTCATACTACAGCGATCTACAGCTAGCTTCTGAATCATGAAGTTGATCTCATAGTAGGAGGCCGGGCAATTTACATGAGTTCAGAAATCCCAACATGTTTCGTAATATGTTTAAATTGTTAGATTCCTTCTTCAGGGCCTGATTTGAGGCAAGCTGTATTATCTTATAACATAACGGCAGAGAAAAATCATCAAATCAGAAAATTGTATACCGTATATACTCGAGTATAAGTCAAGTTTTTCAGCACATTTTGGTGTGCAAACCCAGTGGAACTGGTACCATAACATATCCAAAGCTGGGGTTCCTAGCCCTAAGTGGCCCCGAGATACGGGGACCCAAAATCGGTTCGGAAAATGTCATTCTCTGCTGCAGAAAAGTGCTTGACATTTTCTGAACCGACTTTGGGGCCACATATCTCAGGGCCACTAGGTGCTAGGAACCCCAAATTTGGCATGCAAACCCAGTTGAACTGGTACCATAACATATCTAAAGTTGGGGTTCCTAGGATCAAGTGGCCCCAAGACACGGGGCCCCAAAACCGGTTCGGAAAATGTCATTCTCTGCAGCAGAAAAGTGCTTGACATTTTCTGATCCCATTTTTGGGGCCCTGTATCTCGTGGACACATTTTATGGTGCTAGTTCCACTGAGTTTGCACACCAAATTTGGGGTTCCTAGCACTAAGTGGCCCCGAGATACGGGGCCCCAAAGTCGGTCAACTGTGTCCATCTGCAGCAATGTCATTTCGGGACCATTTGGGTTTCAGAGACCCCAAATTTTGGCTGCAGCTAGGGGGCATCTAGGAACCCTTAACTACCGAGTTTGAAGTTCGGG
Organism: Lithobates clamitans; assembly: GCA_037952925.1. Classification (NCBI taxonomy): domain Eukaryota; kingdom Metazoa; phylum Chordata; class Amphibia; order Anura; family Ranidae; genus Lithobates; species Lithobates clamitans. The sequence continues at coordinate 1,679,695 of JBBGZY010000550.1, read as the reverse complement.
GGACCTTTGGCTGCAAATGGGCACAGTGAGGCATGCAAATGGGCACAGTGAAGCTGCAAATGGGCATTGTTGACCCTCTTTTCCACTTACAGTAACTGTGCATTTCTCACCCTCGTCTTATACTCGGGTCACTAAGTTTTTCCCATTTTTTTGTGGTAAATTAGGGCCTCGACTTATACTCGGAACTACTTATACTCGAGTATATACGGTATATATATATATATATATATATATATATATATATATATATATACATACATGTGTTTACACATAGTGTTGGGATATAAAGTGTGTAAGCAAAAATAGGAAACCGCATAAGGGGTAAATGGGGGCAGGCAAATTTGAATCTGGTGGTACTTACAGAATGACCATCTTTGGTAGGCAAAAATACACATCAGAATCCACTTAAATCAGGGATGACATAAACAGACAGATAAGAGAACAAAACCACATCATTCAAAAAGTCCACAGATCCCTCACTCCTATATATGATCATCAGAAAGTCCCAGGAGAGTCTAAGTGCCATCCGCAATGTCTCTTTTGCTACTGCGCAGTGATGACGGGACGGGCAGCCAAAGCCGTCCATCACCCTACCACTGACACAAGCCCATTCACCCCACCGAACATTGCGGTGGGGGAAGGGGAGGAAGGCAAGAGGGGCAACAGAACGCATAAACATACCGCCCATTCCGCCACAAGCCCATGAACCAGATAAACAAAAACATAGTGTGCAGTAAACCTAGTCAGAACACTGCTGCCACCCTGTGGACAGAAAGACTAAGTAGTACATGTAAGAAGGATTCTGCCCTGCGGCCCAGTCTCTAAAGGGAGGGGATCATGCTCTGCTTCAGTATGTCACAGTACATGTTGGCATTCATGGTTCCCTCAATGAACTGTAGCTCCCCAGTGCCAGCAGCACTCTTGCAGATCCAGACCATGACACTTCCACCACCATGCTTGACTGTAGGCAAGACACACTTGTCTTTGGACTCCTCACCTGGTTCCCGCCACACATGCTTGACACCATCTGAACCAAATAAGTTTAACTTGGTCTCATCAGACCACAGGACATGATTCCAGTAATCCATGTCCTTAGTCTGCTTGTCTTCAGCAAACTGTTTGCGGGCTTTCATGTGCATCATCTTTAGAAGAGGCTTCCTTCTGGGATGACAGCCATGCAGACCAATTTGATGCAGTGTGCGGCATATGGTCTGAGCACTGACAGGCTGACCCCCCACCCCTTCAACCTCTGCAGCAATGCTGGCAGCACTCATATGTCTATTTCCCAAAGGCAAACTGTGGATATGACACTGAACATGTGCACTCAACTTCTTTGGTCGACCATGGCGAGGCCTGTTCTGAGTGGAACCTGTCCTGTTAAACTGCTGTATGGTCTTGGTCACCGTGTATAGCCTAGGCCATTTTTATGTAGCGCAACAATTCTTTTTTTCAGATCCTCAGAGAGTTCTTTGCCTTTAGTTGCCATGTTGAACTTCCAGTGACCAGTATGAAAGAGTGAGAGTGATAATACCAAATTTAACACATCCGCACCCCATTCACACCTGAGACCTTGTAACAACGAGTCACATCACAGGAGGAAAAATGGCTAATTGGGCCCAATTTGGACATTTTCACTTAGGGGTGTACTCACTTTTGTTGCCAGCGGTTTAGATATTAATGGCTGTGTGTTGAGTTATTTTGAGGGTACAGCAAATTTACACTGTTATACAAGCTGTACACTCACAACTTTACATTGTAGCAAAGTGTAATTTCTTCAGTGTTGTCACATGAAAAGATATAATAAAATATTTACAAAAATGTGAGGGGTGTACTCACTTTTGTGAGATACTGTATATTGGACAAATATATCCTCATTATTTCTTATAGTGGCAGAACTGCGTGATTTAGAGGAAGGTTTTTGAAGCTTAAATGTTCATTTATACCCAGTGGTTTTGTCGCATTTAGTTGGAAAATCCACTGGGTTTCCAGCTGTAAGAGATGCCTATCAATGTCCCTCCTCTGAGGGATGTACATCCCCAATTATACAATTTTGAACGAATTTTGTAATAAAAAAAACTCTTTTAATCTATGTATGACTGTGTACTGGTAATCACTCTGAGAGGGGGTTCAACACCCATAAGAAGGCCACGATGTACGGGCACGATTGTGCCTGTACGCGCTGACCTGCCACAGTAAATGTAGTGCGGTGGGTCAGAAAGCAGTTAAAGTGGACATGAACTCCCATGAATGATTTTTGCTTATAGTAATGCTTACTTATAGGTACAGTAAATATCTCCCAAACATTTATGAGATATTTACTTGTGAAGCCGTTAGTCATGTCACCGGTGCATGCGCTCTGAAGGAACGGAACCCGTGCCGTTCTTTCAGAGCCCTGTGCCGCAAACAGCGGCTCCCGTGTGCATGCGCATGAGTGACGTCATTGCGGCTCATCCAATCAAAGTACCGGAGCCCGCAAACCGGGAAGGAAGACCGGGTGAAAATAAATGGCCTGACAGCATGTCGCTAGAGGGCTTCGTTTTAAGGTAGGTTTCACATAATGTGCTAGTATATATGCATACTAGCATATAATAACTTTGCCTTGCAGGTATTAAAAAAAAAAGAAAAAACAGGAGGTTTACTACTACTTTAAAGAAAAAACTAGTCTGGTCTAGTCTAAATCAAATCTTCTCCTTTATGAATCAGTTTATGCTGTTCATTTCTCTAAATCGAAATTGTCGAAAATCCTATCCTAATTTTTAAAGCTTTGCTAGTTGCTTATACATAAAGATCCTGATCTGGTAAACCGGACCTCTCACAAAGGTTGATTGTGCCTCAAAAGTCATGAAAAAAAACATGTTTTTTGCATACATGTGTAAAAGAAAAAAAAAATTGATGCCCACCAAATCCCAACTTTAACAACTCTTGCAGTTTTGATGCAGAGTAGGTAAAACATTTGATCACTAATATTTCCATAGAGAAGGATAAAATCTTACTGGTATATCAAGAGCAATGAGTTTAATCTCCTGGGCTGAAATACTACTCTACTGTTCTTAAAATGTACTGTATTTATTGGCGTATAACACTCACTTTTTTACCATGAAAATTGGGTGCAAATAGCTTGTGCGTGTTATACGCCAATACTTCAATTTTCGCTGCCTCGGAGGGGACAGGGAAGGGGGCAGGACGAGCGGTGTCAGATTACATACAGTGAGAAACTCCTGTTTACTTGGTGGCCTCTATAATAGGAAGTCCTGTCTCCTGGGCCGCCATTGGACCACTGTTCTGTCTATCATAGGAGATTCTCACTGTATGTAATCTGTCGGCGCTCATCCCACCCCTCTCCCTGTCCCCTTTAGGCTGCAGATGGGCATCGATCAGGCTGCACTGATGGCAATGGTGAGGCTGCTGCATTATTGTGGACTGGTGAGGCTGCATTGATGTGGACTGATGAGGCTGCATTGATGGCACTTGTGAGGCTGTAGATGGGCATTGATCAGGCTGCATTGAAGGCAATGGTGAGGCTGCAGATGGGCACTGACCCTTATTTTGTTTCAAAGTTCCTTATTTAAAATGTAAGTTTTTTTCCTGAAACTTCCCTCTGAAAATGAATGTGCGTGTTATACGCCTGTGCGTGTTATACGCCGATAAATACGGTAATTAAAAGCAAACATTTTATTTTTTTTTTAGTTTTGGATAGAGTAGAGACGGATTAGACTACCTGTCAGGTTGTTATTATGGTCTGTGACCCCATTAGGGAGATTCACCTTTTCTATTAGTCCTGTTTACCAATATCAATGAAAGTAAAAGTAAAAGAAAGCCTCACATTTAGAGTTGTCACCAGAACAGGAATAGAAAGGAAATCTTCCACTGGGCACAATAGTTCTGCTGAAAACCAGGGATATTCTTACTTTGGAGGGATTTCCTCTCCTCACCTCTCCACTGTGGGTTGTTTTTTTCACAGTATGGTTGTTTTTAGGTGGTTAATATTAGTAGTTGCAAGAATATAATTCATTCCTTTTTTTAAATCCTTAAATTTAAAAAAAAAAATGCTGACCTCCGGCGGCTGTCAGAGGGACATCGGTCCCGATCGTAGAGAGCCTTTCGTCGTTTTTTGTTTGTTTAGCAAAAAATAAAAACCCCAGTGGTGATCAAATGCCACCAAAAGAAAGCTCTATTTGTATGAAAAAAATGATACAAATTTCATTTGGGTCCCGCCTCAGCTCCAGGTCTGGCATTAGTTCAGGACGGCTTGCCGCACCTGGCCATTCACCGTCTACCCATGCCTGCTGTGAGTACTATTATTTTTGGGGGATTACCTGCCCTCATGTACCCACTTTAAATTTGACCCATGATATTATTATCTTTAAATTCCAGAAACATGACATGTCTGCTCCTGATGAGTGGTCCTGAACCACGAAACGTGTCGAGCTACCAGTTCCCCTTCATTGTTCCAATCCATGCTGTACAGGCTATTACCCTTTAACAGGATTTTGAGGCCAGCTATCAGGCAGGCATTACCTTGTTTTAACTATCTACGCATTCTGACACCTGGTGATCCCTTGTTTTTATTCAGTAATATTGCTCATACCTATGTTATTACCCATGTTACCTGTTATATCCTTGATAACTATGCTAATGATCTTTACGTTGATCTTTGGTTATCATTGCTAACATTTTACCAAGTGTTAATTTGACATTGTTTGATACCATTGTCTGTATGAATATGCAATAAAGTTTATTGACCCACCGTTATGTGTCGGCTTGCAAACCATTGGCTTCATTCAAAGTCCCACTTCCTCTTCCCTCACTCACTCGCTCCTGCTTGTGGGTTTTTTTATATATTGTAGTCCTAGGGATGGAAATGTGCGTCCCCTACCCGGCGCAATTTCAATTAAAGTCCCAATTCCCTTTCCCCCTTTCGTTGTTCATATTAATATGGATGGAAGTCCATGGTTTGCTCTACTGCTCAATCTTGATTTCATCAATAATTGTTATTATTCTGCCTTTATTGATTCCTTGGTAGCCTCACCTGTGTTTATCTTTGCTTCACTTTTACCAGTTCTATTTTAACATGGCATATCTCCTATCCTGTGATTAGGCTTTAATTACCATTTTATGTTCAACCTTCCTCCTAATTACAAGCCAAGCTTTATCCTGGGTTGACGACTGTGGCTGGCCGTTGGGCCGTCCGACCTTTGCCTACCCGGGAGCTGCGATGGGCACTGTCGGCTTCTTGTTCCCCCCTTCCTCCCCCGCCTGCCCGTCCTGGTGGGCGTGTGTGTGGGGGCGGGGCTTGCCGCCACTGCCCATAGGCGGCACGCCACCCGCGGCGGACGTGTGCCGCGCCTCCTGGCACCGCCGCGCCCTCTGCGCTGCTGTTTCTATGCTCGCGGGCTTAATGGGTTGGTCCCGGCGGCTGCCGATCATTGGTCAGCCTCCCGCTGGAGCTCCTCCCACTCCTGGCCCTGCGTGCGTGACGTTGGCGGGCTTCCCTGCGGTGGCGCCTATATATGGGCGCTCTTGGTGACCTGGGGCGGTGCGGAGCTCGAGGTACACTATAGTGTGGTGGTGGTTCTCTCTCCACACCACCTATGTCACACAGGTAATGCCACTCTACTCATATTTCCTATTTTTTCTTATTGATTCGGTTGTTCACTTGCTGTATCTCCCTAGCCTCACTCACCTCTCTCCCCCTCACTTCACCCCCTCCATCATGGATTTTCCTCACTTCACCCCCTCCATCATGGATTTTCACACCACCCCCACCACCCCCCCCACACTCCCCCCTCCCCCCACTTTCACCCTCCCTACCCCCCCTCTGCACTCATACCCCCTTGCATTATTACTCATCTGCCACTTTCAACTCTAGCGTGCCTCGTGGCTCTGCATCGCCTCGGGGGGGTGCCTGTTTTGGTCGCCGCGGCAGGGATGCCCGCCTCAGCTCCCGGTCTGGCATTAGTTCCGGACGGCTTGCCGCACCTGGCCATTCACCGTCTACCCATGCCTGCTGTGAGTACTATTATTTTTGGGGGATTACCTGCCCTCATGTACCCACTTTAATTTTGACCCATGATATTATTATCTTTAAATTCCAGAAACATGACATGTCTGCTCCTGATGAGTGGTCCTGAACCACGAAACGCGTCGAGCTACCAGTTCCCCTTCATTGTTCCAATCCATGCTATACAGGCTATTACCCTTTAACAGGATTTTGAGGCCAGCTATCAGGCAGGCATTACCTTGTTTTAACTATCTACGCATTCTGACACCTGGTGATCCCTTGTTTTTATTCAGTAATATTGCTCATACCTATGTTATTACCCATGTTACCTGTTATATCCTTGATAACTATGCTAATGATCTTTACGTTGATCTTTGGTTATCATTGCTAACATTTTACCAAGTGTTAATTTGACATTGTTTGATACCATTGTCTGTATGAATATGCAATAAAGTTTATTGACCCACCGTTATGTGTCGGCTTGCAAACCATTGGCTTCATTCAAAGTCCCACTTCCTCTTCCCTCACTCACTCGCTCCTGCTTGTGGGTTTTTTTATACATTTGGGTACAGTGTTGCATGACACTGTTCCCACTGTCACACTGTCACTCTTTGAATTGTCAAAGAGTGACAGCGCTGAAAGCTGAAAATTGGTCTGGGCGGGAAGGGGGTTTAATTGCCCAGTAAGCAAGTGGTTAAGATTATAGTTCACCAGTATCCCCAGGTCATGTTTAACTGGTTCCCGACCGGCTCACGCCGGCTCACGCAGATATACTGCGGCAGATTGGCTCTCCTTGGCGAAACCCTGTACCGTTTTTAGGCCACCAGAGGGCGCGCGCGTGCTGCATGGCAGGGGACCCGATGTGCATGACCAGCGGGCACGACCTCCACCAGCCACGTGCTATCGCATGCACGAGCATCAGCACGGGGATTTGTGTGTGTAAACACACAAATCCCTGTGCTGTCAGAGGAGAGGAGTCATATCGTTTGTTCCTACTAAGTAGGAAAAACGATATGTCTCCTCTCCTAGTCACTCCTATCCCCACACAGTTAGGACACACTGAGAGAACACACAGTTAACCCCTTTGTATAAGTATGACCTTGGTGGTATGGATGTGTCATTGCCATCATCCCATATGCTTATGTAGAAAAAAATGTAATGATGTAATTGTTTTTCTTGTATAATTTTGCATAATTTTATTCTGAACGATCTAAATAAATTTACTTTTACTAAAATTTAAATTTAGAATTCATTGCCCTAAAAATCCCTTAAGAGGTACTATAATTTTTTCCACACAGTTACCCCTCAATCACCCCTAGTGTCAACCCCTTCCCTGCCAGTGAAATATACACAGTAATCAATACATTTTTATTTTTTTTATCACCGCCATTACTAGCAAAAAAATAAAAATAATAAAAATGCCATAAATCTTTCCCATAGTTTTTAGATGCTATAACTTTTGCGCAAAACAATCAACATACGCTTATTGCAATTTTTTTCCCAAAAATATGTAGAAGAATATATATTGGCCAAAACTGATGAAGAATTTTTTTTTTTTTTAAATTGGGGAGATATTTATTATAGCAAAAAGTAAAAAATATTGTTTTTTTTTTCAAAATTGTCCCTTTTTTGTTTATAGCGCAGAGGTGATCAAATACCACCAATATAGCGCAGAGGTGATCAAATACCACCAAAAGAAAGCTCTATTTGTGGGAAAAAAAGGATGCAAATTTTGTTTGGGTAGAGCGTTGCATGACCGCACAATTGTCAGTTAAAGCGACGCAGTGTCTAATTGTAAAAAGTGCTCTGTCAGGAAGAGGGTAAAATCTTCCAGGGCTGAAACGGTTAATTTACTGGTATGTTTTTTGCTGCAACATTCCTGACAAAAATTTTTTCAGTTGTAGGCAAGAATCAAACAGGCAAATATGGAATCAAATTATATACTTTACTGGCTTTACTGGCCCAGTACACACAATAGGACTTTCTGACAACAAAACCGTGGATTTTTGTTCGAAGGATGTTGGCTCCAACTTGTCTTGCATACACACGGTCACACAAATGTTGGCCAACAATTACGAACGTAGTGACGTAAAAGACGTACATGATATCTCCTTTATGAACGCTAGTTATATCTCCGGCTCGTACTTGATTCCGAGCATGCGTGGAGTTTTGTCCGACGGACTTGTGTACACACATTCGGAAAGTCCGACAACAAACATTAGTTGGCAGAAAAATTTGAGAAACTGCTAGCCAACATTTGTTGGCGGAAAGTCCGACAACAAATGTTCGATGGAGCATACACACGGTCTGACTTTCCCCCAACAAGCTCACATCCAACATTTGTTGTCGGAGAATCCCGATCGTGTGTACGGGGCATTACAGTTAAAGAAACCTTATATCTAATTTCATTATGTTTTCACAAATATATATATATATAAATGATTTTTTTTTTTCCTAGCTCAATGACCCACTGGTAGCCAATAATAGAGATATATTTGAAATGAAATGAGGAAGATGTTAGGATGGAAGGATGACACTAACATACATATGGTGAGTTTATAAGTATACATTTTCTTTCATACCACTATCAGAATTTTTCTTCAAGAAAAGAAAATAGAAAAACTGGGCTTTATCAAAATCAGACATTTCATGTGCGATCAGGAATATGGGGACTGCCAATGCTGACTTGATATTTAAGGTGCAGGTTCCAGAGCAGGTATCCTGACCCTGTGTTCACTACCTAGTAAATCACTATCCTTGGGCAAACATGCAGGATGTTAGTTCAGCCTTTTGAAATGACACTGATTGCATGGCTTTGTAATGCTGGCTGCTCCGCTCCGGGCAGTCGTTGATGGTAAAACACTTCTAGTTTTAGCGTCACTTTACCATCATTTTAGCAGCGCTATTTGGTTGCTAATAGGGGTTAAAAGTGCCCCGCTAGCGGCCGAATAAGGGGTTAAATGCGCCCGTGTAGTGCCGCTGCTGAGGCACTTTACAGGCGCTTCGGCAGCGATGCCCATTCATTTCAATGGGCAGGAGCGGTCACCCCAAAGATGCTGCTTGCAGGACATTTTTTAACGTCCTGCCAGCGCATCGCCCCAAGTGTGAAAGCGCTCAGGCTTTCACACTGGGACTGCAGGGGAGGTGTTTTTCAGGCGCTTTACAGGTGCTATTTTTAGCCCAAAATTGCCTGAAAAACACCCCATTGTGAAAGGGGTCTTATTGCTCTCACTCTGATGTTTGCAGTGATACCTCACATGTGTGGTGCAATCACCGTTTACATATGCGTATGTGTTTGCATTTGTGCGTGAGCATGGGAGAAGGAGGCGTTTGAATTTTCTTTTTTTTTTCACTTATTTCACTTTCTTTTTTTTTTAAATGTAACTTTATTGCTATCACTCGGGATGGACAACATCCCTTGTGATAGTATGGGCAGCGACAGGTACTCTTTACTCAGAGATCTGGGGTCTATTAGACCCCAGATATCGCCTCTGCCCTTCAAAGCAGCCAATCCTACCAGGATTGCTTGGATTGGCTGTTTTACTAGCTGGTAACGGCTAGTAAACAAGCAACTGAAACTTATTTAAATGTGAAGTGAAAAACTCAAGCGCTGAAATGGGTTATCCAATATATATGAGGTAAGTAGGGGAAAATTGTGATAGTAATTTTTTTAAAAAGTAGTAAGCTGCTACCAATCTTAAGTGTTCAGATATCCACAAAAGTAAAGGAAAAAATTATAACTGAAGCGGTTAACTAAGTAAACAATCCCGTGCACAGCCCTCTTTACTTAAATTAGATGAATTGATTCAATATATGAACCAACACACCATAATCATGCATGAAATCACATGAGAAAACGCATAAAAAAGTGAAAAAAACAGCATGTGAAAAAACACATTCGTGCTATGTGTAGAAATATGCTAATATGGGCTCAATGTGATTTGCCATCGAAGACATACATACATAAATTAGCATGTGATAGCATGTGATTCAAATAATAATAATTCAAGTGTTAAACCATGCACATACCATAAAGCAATATGCATATGTATTGTATGTATATGTATTGATATTGTATTGTATTGATATAGCAATATGTATATGTATTGATGCTCATGAGCTAATATTCTTATGGACAATTCATAGTGATAGGATATGTTGAAAAATTGCTGCCAATATTATAAATAGAAAATGTTCCTAAACACAAATCCTAATATTTAACCCAATTGTTCATTAGTTGGATAAAAAAGTGAGGGTTAAATGTATGATGATGGTCACTTAGAAAACCACGTGGTCTGTGACGTAACGTTTGGGAGGAGCCAGTGACGAGCACTGCTGGTGCGAGCTATCAGCACGGCAGCAGCGGCTTTTCTAGCCTCGCTCGTAAGCGGCTGATTGCATCCTTTATGCAGATTAACATTGGGTCTATGTGAGTGTATCTCTGTGATTACTACCCTCTGTTGTCCAGTTTGTTCATTGCGCAATGATATGTTCTGTTTACTTTGCATGATTCATCTGGTTGCTGAGATTACTACAAATTGAACCAAAGCGTAAGTTAATATATATACTTGGGAAATGTTACTCTGAAGGCACCGATGAACGAAGTGACCATCATCATACATTTAACCCTCACTTTTTATCCAACTAATGAACTATTGGGTTAAATATTAGGATTTGTGTTTAAGAACATTTTCTATTTATAATATTGACAGCAATTTTTCAACATATCCTATCACTATGAATTGTCCATAAGAATATTAGCTCATGAGCATCAATACATATACACGGGTAAGTTTATGCATATTGCTTTATGGTATGTGCATGGTTTAACACTTGAATTATTATTATTTGAATCACATGCTAATTTATGTATGTATGTCTTCGATGGCAAATCACATTGAGCCCATATTAGCATATTTCTACACATAGCACAAATGTGTTTTTTCACATGCTGTTTTTTTCACATGTTTTTTAATGCGTTTTCTCATGCGATTTAATGCATGATTATGGTGTGTTGGTTCATATATTGAATCAATTCATCTATAATTTTTTCCAAGCAACTGAAACTGGTGGCAAAATCCTCGTCTCTTCTGGTTTAATACACCATTGAGAAGATGGGCAAACAGATGTTCTCTCTTCTTCTCTATTGTAAGCCCTCATGACCACCCACAGATGCCCCTGGGCTCCCCAGTTGGCAGCAGTGAGAGGGGGGCCCCCTTTCACACCATGTAAAAGTGATTGGGCTGCAGTAGAGCTGCTCAGATCCCTTGTACAGTAAAGGCCATTGGCGACTGTAAAAATCGATACCAGAATCATGGATGCAGCTGCCTAGTAAAACCACTTCAACCCAAGGTTGTAAATATATACAGCTTAACAGTGTGAAGTGGTTAAAACCATATTAGCAATGGCAGCACCCATACTTCTTTTCCTGACAGATAAATTGTTAATGATGTTATAATATTGGGATGGCTCTCTTGTATTTGTTCCCCCTGTAATGAAAAGTTATGGTAAAACATAAAGGTATTGCGAAGGCTGAGGTTTTTTTTATCTTAATGCATTCTATGTATATGAAGGATAAAAAAAACCTTCTGTGTGTAGCAGCCCCCCTAAAACTTACCTGAGTCTATCTTTATCCAGCGATGTTGCAGAAGTGTCTCAGCTGTCCATGACTGACTCCCCTCCTCATTGGCTAAGACTGCAGCGCAGCACAGTTGACTCCCGCTGCTGTCAAAGTCAGTCAGCCAATCAGGAGAGAGAGGGGTGAGGCCACGGCTCGGTGTCTGAATGGACACAGGGAGCTGTGACTCGGCTCAGGTGCCCACATAGCAAGCTGCTTGCTGAGGGGGCACTCAACAGGAGGGAGGGGCCAGGAGCACAGAAGAGGGACCCAAGAAGAGGAGGATCCAGGCCACTCTGTGCAAAACCAACTGCACAGAGCAGGTAAGTATAACATGTTTGTTATTTAACCACTTCAATACCAGGCACTTAGACACCTTCCCGCCCAGGCCAATTTTCAGCTTTCAGCGCTGTCGCAATTTGAATGACAATTGCGCGGTCATGCAACACTGTACCCAACCAACCAAACAAATTTTTTATCATTTTGTTCCCACAAATGTTTCTTTTGGTGGTATTTGATCACTTCTGCGTTTTTTATTTTTTGTGCAACAAATAAAAAAAGACAGAAAATTTTGAAAAAAAACAAGTTTTTTCTTTGTTTCTGTTAAAATTTTTTGTAAATAAGTACATTTTCTTCTTCAGTGATGGGCACTGATACGGCTGCACTGATGGGCACCAATGAAGTGGCACCAATGTGGCACTGATGAGGTGGCACTGACGGGCACTGGATGGGCACTGATAGGTGGCACTGGTATGCGGCACTGATGGGCACTCATAGGTGGCACCAATGGGCACTCATAGGCAGCACTGATGGGCACTCGTAGGTGGCATTGATTGGTAAATATGGGTGGCACTGATGGGTACTTATGGGTGGCACTGATAGGTGGGCACTGACAGGTGGCACCGATGGGCAATGACAGGTGGCACTGATGACACTAATTGGTGGCACTGACAAAAATGATTGGTGGCATTGCTGGGCAGAACTGAAACATAATGGTGCCAATCAGTGCCCATTTGTGGTCGGGTCTGTGTTGATAAACAATCAGCGCAGACCCCCCCTGTCAGGAGAGCCGTCAATTGGCTCTCCTCTACTCGCGTCTGTCAGACTCGAGTGAGGAAAAGTCGATCAACGGCTCTTCCTGTTTACATCATGATCAGCCATGATTGGACACGGCTGATCACGTGGTAAAGAGCCTCTACCGGAGGCTCTTTACCAAGATCGGTGGAGCGGTGTGTCAGGCTGACACACCGCTCCACCGATCGCCGCGATGCGCGCCCCCCGCGGGCACGCTGTGGCATGTTATCCTGCTGGACGTCATATGACGCCCAGTTAGGATAATGGAACCGCCGCCCGGCCGTCATCTGCTATGGGCCGGGCAGGAAGTGGTTAAAAAAACAAAAACAAGATTTTGCAACCACTTCAAAGAGACGCTGTCACTATTTAGAGCAAAGTGACTGTGTTTGTGCAAATAGGCACCCCTGACACACTGATAAACTCCTTGCCAGCACTCCGCCTCTGCTCCTTCCTCTGTCACAGATGGAACCAGGATCCTCTGTGTCAGCTTGTGTCAGCTGCTAGGGGAAGCAGTGATGTCACATCCTCTGTAATGTGACAGTGCTCATGCTTGGCGATTGTTTGCAAGATCTGAGCATTGTCACATGGGAGGTCAAGTACTAGATGTGGCTGTATGCAGGTATTTGCTGGTGCCTGCACAAACACGCACATTCATACTAACATATGACCCTGGAAGCAGACCGCATGAGGCTGCATCATTCATAGTGTACTACCAAGGGCAAGCAATGAAACTTGAAAGTATAACTAAAGGCAAAACTTTTTTTTTGTTTTTGACAGATTGGAGATGCATTAGAATATCTATTAGATTTTTATTGCTGTCTGGGCCCCCATTAGGGAGATGAACCCTCTCTTTCTTGTCCTATTTTACCATTATTAATGCAAGTGAAAGAAAATCACAGATTTTGGGTTGTCTCCAGAAAAGTAATAGAGGGGACAATTTTTTAATGGGGACACTAGTTCTGGTGACCTGCGGGTTCCCAAGGAATTCCTCTAATTTTCAAAGATTTCCTCTCACTTCCTGTTTTGGCTGTGGGACAGGAAGTGAAGGTATGTTTCCCCAATGGGACACAAATGGCAAAAAAAACTGACAGGCGTTATAACCCTCACTCTGAAAACAGTTTTGCCTATAGTTCTGCTTTAAAGTAGCTGTCCTGAGCTTTCTGTTTTGAGATCCAGTTTTTTTTTTTTCTTTTTTAAAAACAAACATGTCATGCTTACCTCCACTGTGCAGTTCATTTTGCACAGAGTGGCCCTGGTTCTCCTCTTCTGGGGTCCCTCAGCAGCACTGGTGGCTCCTCGCAGCATTGAGTGTCCACGTTGGAGAAGCGCTCTCCTTGGTGGACACCCGTGCTGGCGCGCTCCCGAGTCCCGCATCTATGTCCATTCACACAGAATGCAGGACTTGGCCCCGCCCCCGATGCGTCATTGGATTTGATTGACAGCAGCGGGACCCAATGGCTGCGCTGCTATCAATCTATCCAATCAGGACACGAGATACCAGCTAGAGCTGGTGTGCACGTTCCCAGCCGGAGAAAGATCGGGGCCAGGTAAGTAAAACGGGGGCTCGGGGGGCTGCAGCATCACAGAAGGTTTTTCACCTAATGCATAGAATGCATTAAGGTGAAAAACCATGAGGGTTTACAACCCCTTTAATCTTTTAAAGCTGAGTGCAGAGGCAGGTTCCATATGAAGAGACAGTTGAATCTAAAAATCCCCAAATCCTTAATTCTCTGGGTGACGGCAGTGTTACAGAGATGGCAGTGTGTTGGACTTGGGTGGGTGGACTGCACTTAGACAAACAAGTTCACTTACTCAGTGTAAATCAGATGTGGGTTCTGATGAGGGTGGCCAAGATAATGAGAAGATGGGTAATGCCTGGAAAATGCCTTAGGGCATTGAAAAGGAGGAGACATCTGAGGGTGAAGAGTAGAGAAACAGGTACAGCAACTTACATGATAAAAGAGAAATTAGAGGGGACTACTTCATAGGGTGGAGAAATGATGATGGAGTGGTGATCAGAATAGAAAAACGACAGCAGGGAATGATGTTGGAGGAGGTTGGAGCAGCTTCATTATTATCCCATTAAAGAAGAGAATGTGCGTTGCATTTGGAGATTTCATAATTTGCCACGTCACAAATGTTAATTCTCTATTACAAATGCTAGTTTACAAGACCAATCGCTTCTGCTTCTGTGTTTGTACTTTGGACTTTTGTCCGACAGACTTGTGTACACACGATCGGAAAATCCGACAACACACATTTGTTGGCAGAAAATTTGAAAACATGCTAGCCAACATTTGTTGGTGGAAAGTCCAACAACAATTGTCAGATGGAGTATACACATGGTCGGATTTTCCGCCAACAGCCTGTCATTACACATTTACTGTCGGAAAGTCCGATCGTGTGTATGGGGCTTTATGCCGTGTACACATGGGTGGACTTTTTGACCGGACTGGTCAGACGGGACGAATCCGTCGGACAATCGTGTGTGGGCTTTATCGGACCTGCAGCGGACTTTTTCGGGCGAAAATCAGACGGACTTTAGATTTGAAACATTTTTCAAATCTTTCCTATGGACTCGAGTCCGGCCGAAAAATCCGCTAGTCTGTATGCTAGTCCGATGGACGAAAACCGACGCTAGGGCAGCTATTGACTACTGGCTATCAACTTCCTTATTTTAGTCCGGTCGTACATCCTCAATTACGAATCCGTCGTACCTTGGTGTGATCGTGTGTAGGCACGAAAGTCCGTCGGAATTCCGTCAAAAGTCCGCTGAAAGTCCGTCAGAAAGACTGTCGGACCTTTGATGACGAAAAGTCCGCCCGTGTGTACACGGCATAAGACTTCATTATCCCATAAATTACTGGGTCTTTAGGTTGTAGAACTGACCTAAATTCTCTCAGTTTGCCATACAAGTGTTCTGATGCCCAGTCTCCACTGTCTTTTCTGAGAAGGTATTTATTGCAATACCATCATAACATAAATGTGCCTCAAGCTGTCAAATATCAAGAAATTGATGATAAGCAGGACTTTGGATGCATTATTCATGAATTTCCAGAGGTACAAATATATCAACGTTAGCTCAATGTAAATACATTTAATCTCAACTAATTACTGACCAAACAGCTTCCAAGAGTCATAGATCTAAATCTGTATACACTTTAAAGCAGACTTTTAGGAGGTTTATGTCATAATGTGCTAGTATGCACAGCATACTAGCACATAATGGCAGACTTACCTGTCAAATGAAGCCCTCCGACACTGTCACCATTCCAACTGGTCCTGGGTGCTTTCATCTTCACCAAGTCTGCATTCCTGCCTCTCTCTGGTCATTTAAATGGCAGGATCACAATTACATTACTCCTGCATATGGGAGTGACTCCATCACAGCACAGAGCGGGTACATTAGATATGAGCTGCACATATGTGGATCAGATTACATTACCGCTGGCAGGCCAGGGTAAAATTTTTCACATTTTGACATTTATAAAACTTTAAAGATTTTTTTAAACTTCTATGTGCAGACAAGAGATATATATATATATATATATATATATATAACATATTCTGAATGCTTTGTAATTGCTTATTGATATAGCTTTTTACATTTATTTTACAGGTGCATTTCGGACTGCAAATGTAGCAAATAGGACAGCATGTATAAAATATACAAAAATAAATAAATAAATAAATAAATAAATAAATAAAACCAAATCATAAAATGTATCTTTTGATTTTTCCCTGATTGTCTTACAATTTCTTTATATGCACCAGGAAACTCTTGACTGTATCTTTATTCTCTAATCAATAAACTTCCTTTAAATTAATGAATTGTGTGCAGTTGTATGATTTGTATCCAGATATTTTAAATACGATATAAAGTATAAAGTTCATTATGTGGCATGGCGTACTTCTGGAGCTTTTAGTAAAAGGTATTGTAATAAAATTTGAACACAATACCTGATATCATTTAATTACCTTAAGTTTACATGTAAGGCCTCATGCACACTGAAGCCAGTAGTGTTAGCTGTAGAAAGCTGTAGCTGTAGAATGGGTTTTTTAGAGTTTTTGCAGTAGCGTTTTTCAGCATTTTTTAGCTGTAGTGTTTTTTTAGCTTTTCTTTTAACAAAATTATACTCCCACAAAAGCTTATGGCTCAAGAATGCTGATAAACGCTGAATAGCCAAATTTTTCAACGTGGTTTTTTATGGCGTCTTTTACATTTTTTTTAAGTGTTTTTGAGTTAGACCATTTTTTCAGCTAAAAAAACTCCTCTCAAAATCCACTAGGTCTGGGTTTTTTTCCAGCCAGAAAACGCCCCTGCCAAAAACTGCTGATTACAGTCTATGTGTGTATGGACACATAGAATAACATGCTGGGGAGTTTACTGGCTGCAGAAAAAAAAGGCCTGGCACCAAAAACAGCAGCTGTAAAAAAGTCCCGTGTGCATGAGGCCTAAAAATCTAAATCTTGCCTTTCTAGCCTCTCTCATAACACGAACCCTTAGTAGTCATAAATAAAAAAGCAGTACTATATAACTTATTAAGGTCTGGGGTGTGGTGGTAGATCGTGGATCGAAGGATCCTACAGAGCTGGCCATGGGTTTCTGGTAAAGCTCAGATTTTCCACCGAAAAAGAGAGGGAGGCAGGAGAGCCCTTATAGTGTAGTAGATTCATTCAAAAACAAGGATACAGTGCTTCCACAAAATGGACTTAACCACTTCCCTACCCGCCTATAGTCAAATGACGTCCACAGATGGGATCTCCCATCCTGGGTGGACGTCATATGACGGCCTCGGGATCCCGGCTGCCTAGGGGGCGCGCGCGCGCCCGCCGCGTTGCTCGGGACCCGGTGCGTGTGCCCGGCGGCCGCGATGTCCGCCGGGCACTCGCGATTGCCCGCTAACCGGGCTGGACCGTGGATCTGTGTGTAAACACACAGATCCACATCCTGTCAGCTCAGAAGAGAGCGATCTGTGTTCCCAGAACAGCGGAACACTGATCAGTCTTTCCCCTTGTATGTCCCCACCCCCTACAGTTAGAAGCATTCCCTAGGAAACACATTTAACCCCTTGTGTCCCCCTAGTGGTTAACCCCTTCACTGCCTGTCACATTTACACAGTAATCAATTCAATTTTATAGCATTGATCGCTGTATAAATGTGAATGGTCCCAAAAATGTGTCAAAAGTGTCCAATGTGTCCGCCATAATGTCACAGTCACGGAAAAAAATCGCGATCGCCACTATTATTAGTAAAAAAAATAAATAAATATTTTTTTTTTAAAAATGCCATAAATCTATCCCGTATTTTATAGACGCTATAACTTTTGCGCAAACCAATCAATATATTGTAGATATATATGTATATATATGTATATATGTAGAAGAATACGTATCGGCTGAAACTGAGGAAAAAAAGGGTTTTTAAAAAAAAAAAAATTGGGATATTTATTATAGCAAAAAGTAAAAAATATTGTGTTTTTTTCAAAATTGTCGCTCTTCTTTTGTTTATAGTGCAAAAAATAAAAACCGCAGAGGTGATCAAATACCACCAAAAGAAAGCTCTATTTGTGGGGAAAAAAAGGACATCAATTTTGTTTGGGTACAATGTCGCACGACTGCGCAATTGTCGTTTAAAGTCCGACAGTGCTGAAAACTAAAAATTGGTCTGGGAAGGAAGTGGGTGAAAAGGCCCGGTATTGAACCGGTTAAGGCTGCGGTCCCACAGCTGGGGGAACATGCAGCCTTCCTAGTGTGCAGATGGAGAAAACCTGTCTGACCAGGATCAGTGTGGTCGCTCTGTATGCCCTGGGGATGCACCTTTTCCCTTTCTCCTGCATATCTATCTGCGGCAAAAGGAGCCCCAGGGACACACCTCTCTATCTGTGTTCCAGGCAGTAGAAGCTTAAAGGAGGAGTTCACCTTTGGGAACATGTTACATGTTTCACCCATTTTTAGGGTGGAACATGTAACATGTTCCCAATGCTGCAGCCACCGTCTGATTCCCCCCCTCCCTCTCATTGTGACAGCAGTACAGGGAGAAGTTCCCCATACCAGCTGTCACTTTTTGAAATCAGCGTGGCTGTGCAGAGCTCCACCCACACGGCTGCATCATTTATTCACAGAGTTCTGTGTGTGAATGAACTACAAGCCCCTTCTTCCTTTGCGGCTGTTGCTTTGTAGCTCTCAATGAACTACCACGGAGCTGTGGAGCCCTGTAGCAGTTCCTTGATTCTTCCTGTCAGTGTATCTGCTTGCCTGTACAGGATATATGGGCACACAGATACACTGACAGATATGCAGGAGACCTGCATGGCACCAGTGATCTGCTGATACAGGCTCAAAAAAAAAATCTAATTTTTTTTACCTCCAAAAACCTGTGCATTTATTTATTTTTTATTTTAAAGTTAACTTATCCTTTAAAACTCACACTGAAGCTTGGCATTCCACTTTCTGATAGCAATTGACACTCTGATTGACCTACACACGCACCCTCCTGGTTATTGATTATACCTGAGTCTCGTGATTACTTCTTTGACATTTACCAATACTCAATTATTCCTTACAGACATTCCACCTAGTGGCCAATAGCAAATATTTCCCTTGAGCTCACTACCAGTTGATACTAGGTAATCTTCCTTTGATACATCTACCACAGAATTAGTTTTACACAACCTTATGCCATTCCTGGTATGTTTGATGTTTTGGAGACCTCATTACTGCTACATTTACTATATTATTTATAGACTACATTTTGTCATCTTTGATATGCTTGATATTTTGGAAACCTCCTTACTGCTACATTCATTATATTATTTTTATTTTTTGACAAATTTAATAGGCTGATTATTTTTGGAGACCCTCTTATTGCTACGTTTAATATAATATGTATATATTATTTTATACCTTCTCTGATATGTCTGATATTTTAGAGACTCCCTCACTGGTACATTTATTATATTATTTATATAGCAATCTTATGCTATCTCTGATACATTTGATATATGAGAAAATTCATGACTGCTACATTTTATTATTTGCACACTTCCCCAGCATATTTGATTGCTTTTTATTTATGTTTTAAGTTTTTGTGACAGTTTTTAGACTGTGCTTTTGAGTTATGCTAAATACCTATTGCACCCTGTGACAATTTTTTACCCACAGACACCAATTGTATCACCTTGAACTGAGGAAGTGGTAATGAAATAAAGTAATTGCATGTTTTACTAAAGCATACGACTCATGCCTATATTTTGAACAACCACATTGGTGCCTCTGCCAATTGACGTACCTAGGGGCCCTTTTTGCTCTGACTCTTTCTACCACCATTGTGGGAGATATAACATACACATTAAATGCTGTGTTCATACAATGATTTTCTATTGTCAGGTTTAGGTAAGTTAAACCAGTAACCAAGCACAATTTGAATATTTCCAATTGGTCTTTATAGGAACTGGACACACAATCCATACACCCTTACCTTGGCCTCTAACACTCCTCTGATAGAACCCTTACTGTCACATTATAAAAGCAAAGAGTTGTTAAGTTGCTACCTCCAATAAAGGAATTAGGATCTAAACTTGTTTATAATGTAAATAATATATTCATCCTTCTTAGGCATTAAAACCCTTTTCAGTGGAGACAAATGTGGCAAATATTAGGCAAGATATTTAGAAAGTTTAGCAATAGTTCATATATTTCATATGAAAAAGAAAACAAAATAGTTTATTTAGCATTCAAGTTACAAAAAGGGTTTTAAGAGAATATTTAATACTTGTCCATTTTTTTTTTATAAAATATTTTATTTGATTTTAGGAAAATGTTATAAATGACGAAGATGTAGCATATACAACTGCTTCCTGACATAAAATCTAAGCATTTTTTTTTTCAAAGTCAACAGTACCTGGTATACTTTCCAGTAATACTTGTAGGAAATATAGAAGGTAGTACTAGGTGGAGGAGAAGAGAAAGGAGGGAAGGGGGTGACAGTCCTGTTCGGAGATATAAGGTGGTTGGGGAAAGAAGTCAAATTCAAACATATATAAAACTTTGACCTAGTATTTTGTATAAGGAAACTTGGATGGATAGGTGAGATCTCTGTATCCGTCTCTCCTCCGGAAGTCCGGAGGAGGAGGGAGAACCAGGATCAGTGTCCTAAATGCTATCTAACATAAGTCAACAGAAATAAGCCAATAAAACTATATATAACAATAGAAGTTGCAACATCAAAATGATAACGAAATCTTTGGGTTAGCTGTCTAGGCTTGAAAACTGAGTGCGGCTTATAGCAAAAAAAAAAAAGGAAGGGGGGAGGGTGGGGGTTGCAAGGAGCATGTTACCATATCATCTGAAGGATTTATGGTCAAGCTGACTAAAGGGGGAGAAAGCGTTAGATCTCTTGAAGAGGTATGAGCCAAGTCACTGTCGTGCTAAGTAGAGTGCATTAACTCATAGATATAGGAGAATCGTATAGATATTTCCTCGTGAGATTGGTATGTCGCGTTAATGAATGCCTGCCATCGTTGGGAGAAATGTTTTTCGGAGCACATTCTGTGGGACCAAATCTCCAGTTGTTCTCTATATAACAATAATTTTAGTTCCCCTTTTACCTCTGTGATGGAGGGGGGGTTGCGGGGAAATCCAGTGTTTGAGAATGATCCTCTGAGCTGTGAGAAGACGGGAGAAGGCTTGGGTTCGTGGGTCTCGGGTGTTTTGGTAATATCCAAACAGCATAAGAACAAACACCTAGAACATAGGATTGAACTTGATTCCAAAAGGGGTCCATTAATGGGCAACTCCATAGCCAGTGCAAAAGTGTGGGTTGTGACTCCTTGCAAAGAGGGCAAAGTTTCTCCCCTGGCGAATCCTCTAGGGTGATGTATGGGAAATATGCCCCATGTAATAGTTTGAATTGTGTTTCCTGCCAGGATTTGTTTGTTGTTGCTTTCACCGTTGCTTTGTAGCCCCTTACAAGCAATTGAGGAAAGTTGTCCATATGGATGTCCTTGTCCCAGGTTTTAGAGGCTATGTTTTCAAGCGGTATGGTGAAAAAAGGTAAGAGAGGGTTGTAGACCTCCAAAGAAGAGATGTTTCGAGTTGCAATGAGCTTGTCCATAAAAGTGGTTTGAAATCTGGAAAGCGTTTTGGGCAGATTTTGTTGGCAAAGCATTCCGGGAAGCCTTCTTACAGTTGGAATATTTTGCTTGTATTTTCTCCACATCTGTGTCCACTTATGATGCCATGAGGGTGGCATGAAGATTTTGTCTATTTGTCTGGACTAATCACATGTTAAGTTTCTCCATCTGTGAACTTTACGTGCATTCATTTCATACACATATTCATATGTTTTTTCACATTTGCGGACTCATTTAATTATGTCATTTCATATGTGTTGTTTTATGTGTGCAAGATTCACATGATCACTATATGGTCCTGGTTAATCTAGTGACCATTCCTATTAGCACTGCACATTTATTTGTCACTTTCTGTTTGCAATTGTCCTTTGCTGTGCTGGCTGCTGTTTATTATTTAAAAGGACAGCGCGGTATTTTTCACATTTTTAAACCCCTAGACATTTCCTGACTTCCCTCCAGGCATTAACTGTGTCCCGAATGAGGAGATTTTGGCGTAGGTTGGGAGGAAATGAATTGAGGTTACTATGGAGAATAGACGATAGATCATATGGATGTGCCATGAATCCATCCCATAATTAGTGAACTTTGAGCCCTGGACTATCAGGTCTAGACCTAGGCGGAGTAAGCAAGATAGCTTATATAATCTAATAAAAGGTACACTTGCCCCTCCCTCGCTCTTCGGGAGATATCATTTTGTGAGGCCTCTGCAAGGCCTTTTGTGGCACCATAGAAAAGCCGCAAGAGCTCTGTTAATCTTTTGTATATCTTTGTGTTTAATTAGTATTGGTATAGTTTGCATTGGGTACAGCAGACGTGAGAAGCTGACCATCTTGTAAAGGTGGCATCTCCAGAAGAGTGATAAAGGATGGTCCATCCAGGCAGGCAGTGTTAATTTTGTCGACTAAAATGACTAAAACATTTTAATCGACTAAATGACTATTATTTTAGTTGACTAAAATATGACTAAAACAACTGAGATTACTAAAATACGACTAAAACTAAAATGGCATTTTGGTCAAAAGGCTAAGACTAAAACTAAACTGAAATTTGACTTCAAAATTAACATTGGTCTGTAGTGCATGTTCATACCTCAATGCCATAATAAATAACATATTAGATTTTTCACTCCAGCAGTATATAATGAGTTTGGAAATTGTAGAGAAATGTTAACTAATGCATTACAATTTAATTACACCTATTAGATTTTAGATGACTAAAATGAGTTTTAGTCGACTAAAATGTACTGGAGATTTTAGTCGACTAAATGCGACTAAAACTAAAACAATTGCAGAAGACTAAAATGGACTAAAACGCTATTTTAGTCCTAAGACTATAACTAAATCAAAATGTGCTGCCAAAATTAACGCTGCATCCAGGTTTCCAATTCATCAATTACAGTGGGGACGGAAAGTATTCAGACCCCCTTAAATGTTTCACTCTGTTATATTGCAGCCATTTGCTAAAATCATTTAAGTTCATTTTTTCCTCATTAATGTACACACAGCACCCCATATTGACAGAAAAACACAGAATTGTTGACATTTTTGCAGATTTATTAAAAAAGAAAAACTAAAATATCATATGGTCCTAAGTATTCAGACCCTTTGCTCAGTATTTAGTAGATGCACCCTTTTGATCTAATATAGCCATGAGTCTTTTTGGGAAAGATGCAACAAGTTTTTCACACCTGGATTTGGGGATCCTCTGCCAATCCTCCTTGCAGATTCTCTCCAGTTCTGTCAGGTTGGATGGTAAACGTTGATGGACAGCCATTTTTAGGTCTCTCCAGAGATGCTCAATTGGGTTTCGTCGGGCCACTCTACCATAACGCCCCGACTGGTGGAGGGATGCAGTGATGGTTGACTTTCTACAACTTTCTCCCATCTCCCGACTGCATCTCTGGAGCTCAGCCCCAGTGATCTTTGAGTTCTTCTTTACCACTCTCACCAAGGCTCTTCTCCCCTGATAGCTCAGTTTGGCCGGATGGCCAGCTCTAAGAAGGGTTCTGATCATCCCAAACGTCTTCCATTTAAGGATTATGGAGGCCACTGTGCTCTTAGGAACCTTAAGTGCAGCAGAGATTTTTTTGTAACCTTGGCCAGATCTGTGCCTTGCCACAATTCTGTCTCTGAGCTCTTCAGGCAGTTCCTTTGACCTCATGATTCTTATTTGCTCTGACATGCACTGTGAGCTGTAAGGTCTTATATAGACAGGTGTGTGGCTTTCCTAATCAAGTCCAATCAGTATAATCAAAAACAGCTGGACTCAAATGAAGGTGTCAAACCATCTCAAGGGTGATCAGAAGAAATGGACAGCACCTGAGTTAAATATATGAGTGTCACAGCAAAGGGTCTGAATACTTAGGACCATGTAATATTTCAGTTTTTCTTTTTTAATAAATCTGCAAAAATGTCAACAATTCTGTGTTTTTCTGTCAATATGGGGCGCTGTGTGTACATTAATGAGAAAAAAAATGAACTTAAATGATTTTAGAAAATGGCTGCAATATAACAAAGAGTGAAAAATTTAAGGGGGTCTGAAAATTTCTGTCCCCACTGTATCTTAGCTATCAAAGTTCAATTCAATTCAGTTCAATTTTTAGATAGACGAGGGTTCTCTTCCTATATTAACTCCTAGATATATAATATGGTGGGAGGCTATGAGGAAGGGTGAGGTCATCCAGGGGCTATTACTACCTTTGCGGAGTGGCAAGACCTAACTTTTTGTGAAATTGATCTTTAACCCTGAGCATGTACAGAAGGTGCATGTACGGAAGGTGCTGAATTTTTGTTGGATTAGAGGGATGTCCTCTTGGGGATTAGAGGTAAATATTAAAATGTCGTCTGCAAAGAGGGCTACTCTAAGATCCTCTTTGTCTAGTTTAACACCACAGAGGGGTGCTATGGAGTTGAGATACCTGGAGAGGGGTTCTATGGATGGCCAGGTTAAAAAGTAGGAGCGATAGGGGGCACCCTTGCTTGTGCCTTTGTGTAGAGGGCTGAGGCAGATGAGTATACACTGCCTATAAAATGTACAAATGATCTAGGGAAGCCACTCTTTTCAAGGACTAGTTCTAACCATTTAAAGCAGGGGGAGGCAACCTCGGCCTTCCAGCTGTGGTGAAACTACAAATCCCATCATGCCTCTGCCTCTAGGAGTCATGCCTGTGATTATCAGGGTCTTGCAATGTCTCATGGGTCTTGTAGTTTCAAAAAAGCTGGAGGGCCGAGGTTGCCTACTCCTGATTTAAAGCTTACATTGTCAAAGGCCTTCTCGGTGTCTAGAGTGACAATCGCAATATCTTTAGAGGGGTGAATTTTGGCATATTCTAGGATTGCTTGTACTTTTCTGATGTTCGAGGAGGTTGAGTGGCCCTTGAAAAATTCTGCTTGTGCTGGGTAAATCATGATGGGGAGGATGGTGGCCAATCAAGCTATGATTTTAGAGAGTAGTTTGTAGTCAACGTTAAGTAAAGAGATGGGGCAGTAAGAGCTTGGCTCTGTCGGGTCTTTACCCTTCTAGGCTATAAGTTTTATGTAGGCCTGTTGTCCCAAGGGGGGGTATGCCCCCCCCCCCCGCCAGATCCCATTAAACACTTCATGGAATGTTGGGGTCAAAAAGGAACAAGATAATTTATAAAATTCGCCTGATAAACCATCTAGTCCTGGTGATTTGTTGCTAGCAAAGGTTTTAAGGGCTTCCTCAATTTCTTTCCCCGAGATAGGTGCGTTAAGAGTAAGCAGCTGTTCCAAGGAGATTTTGGGTAGTTTGGCCATTTCTAGAAAGTGTTTAGCTTGTGTAGTGTCTATGGTGTCAGCTGTGAAGAGGGACGTGTAGAAGGTTTGTAGAATTGTATTTATCTCTGGGGGGGGGATGTTGCTACAAGGCCCCACTGGTCTTTTAAGGTTGTGATATGTGTTGGTTTATGTGGGCCTTTGCACAGTCTAGAAAGGAGCTTCCCAAATGTGTTGCCATATTTGTGGAAATGAAGATCTGCATGCGCAAAATAGATGCGCTCTTGCTGTTCTGCCCAGGTGTCAAAGGAGGCTTCATGCCAAACAGAACAAAATATTATAGCGCACACATACAAAATGTCATTTAAATCCTACAAGGCTATTTAAAGCACCTGGATATAATAAGCAAATAAGGGAATTTGGTTACACCATATGGCCATAAAGTGCTTAAGCCCACTACTGCGTCAAAGTACCCCATTTTCAGTGGGTCCTACACTATTCATAGAATGAAAGATCCCACTTCTCAACCATGGGAGAAATACACTATTCTCTATGAGAGAACTAAAAGGACTCCTCCTATAACTCAGGTGGACACTGATTAGAAGTACTGGTTGGGGATGATGGGGTGCTCCATAACAAGGGGTCTGGTCAGGACTAGGGACCGAACATCCCTGGTTCAGTTTGCATCAGAACAGCTCGAACAGGCAAAAAGTTCTAGCGAACATGTGAACCCTATTAACCAGTTACCGACCGGGCCATAGCCGAAAGTCGGATAACTCTGGGAGGCCGTCGCATCACGGATCACGGTAAAGGGCCGATGACAGATCCATTATAAACAAGCCAGCACATACTCACTTCAGCTCTTCCCCTCTCCGTACTGATCGGTACAGTGTGAGAGTAGAGGGGGAGAGATGGAGTGCAGCAGGGCTGTGGGCTGGATCTGTAGTGCTCTGTGACAATTCCTGGCTCATCCATGCATCCATACTCATCTATCCATCCATGCTCAGCCATCCCCATGCATACTCATTCATCCATCCATGCTCAGCCATCCCCATCAAAATAGCGGAGCTTTACTGCCTGCCAATGCACTCACCGCCTTAGTGTGAAAGGGGCCTTAGTCATGAAATTATATGTGTAATTTATGCTCCTAGAACACCTGATGGTGCTCCCTGCATGTTGGGCCTCTGTATGTGGCTAGTCTGTGAAAAAGTCTCACACATGTGGTATCGCCACACTTAGGAGGAATAGTAGAATGTATTTTGGGGTGTCATTTGTGGTATGCATATGCTGTGTGAGAAATAACCCATTATCATAATTTTGTGAAAAAAAGGAAATTTTTTTTTTTTTTTTGCAAAGAATTGTTTGAAAAATGTACAACTTCAAAAAACTCACCATGCCTCTTACTAAATACCTTGGAATGTCTGTCTAAGGGGTCATTTGGGGGGTATTTGTACTTTCCTGGCTTGTTAGGCCCCTTTCACACGGGACGGATCCTCCACTTGCTTAGCGGGGATCGTTCCGTTGATCCCCGCTAAGCCTGCGGATGACAGGGCAGTCCCTGCACACTGTGCAGGGACTGCCCTGTCAGATCTCCGCTCTCCCCTATGGGGGATCGGATGAACACGGATCATCTGTCTGTGTTCATCCAATCCGCTCTGCAGACGGATAGAAAAATAGGATTTTCCTCCATCTGCAGAAACGGATAATAGCGGGGACGGATGATATCGGGTGTCAGCGGATGTTCATCCGCTGACACCCGCTATCCCATAGGGATGCATGTATGTCCATATTTCATCTGAAAATGGATGGATGAAATACGGACATACGGTCCACACATGTGAAAGGGGCCTTAGTGTCTCAAGAAATGAGCTGTCAGTACATCAGGTGTGATCAATTTTCAATGATTTGCACCATAGCTTTTGGACTCTATAAGGCGCCTTTCACACGGACGGCTGTTCTGCCGCAGTTAAAAGCATATAATATGTTCTGTGAAATTCAAGACTCCAGACACTGTGATCAGCTGCATTTGCACAGTGAGATTACCTGCTTTTACCTGCGTTTAAGTGCGTTTACATGCGGCTGCATTTAGCTGCGTTTGGAACATTCTTGCCATTTCTGATGTGCTTCCTGTTGCTTTTCTTTCCTTGCTGAAGCTGCTATCCGCAGGAGAAATAGTTACACTGCGATTTCCTGCAGTTATGTGCAGATAGCTGTGCTAAATCGCTCCTGGACGCAGTCCATTCTATTTTTTCTATACGCACGGAACCGCATGTAATGAAATAGCAGCTAAGCGCAGTGTGTGAATGAGGCCATAGGAAAGCATTGTGTGCTTTTAGCTGTGGTAGAAAACTAGAAAATCCGCAGCTAAAAGGACCATTCTATCCATCTGTCTTTCACAAAGACCAAATAATATACACTAATTTGGGTTATTTTTACCAAAGATATGTAGCAGCATACATTTTGGCCAAAATTTATGAAGAAAAATTACTAATTTGCAAAATTGTATAACAGAAACAAAGGAAAATGCTTTTTTTTACAAAATTTTCTGTCTTTTTTCATTTATAGTGCAGTGGTGAATAAATACCACCAAAAAGAAAGCTCTGTGTGCAGTGTTGCATGACTGAGTAATGACTGATGTCATTCAAAATGTGAGAGCACTGAAAGCTGAAAATTAGTCTGGTAAGGAAGGGGGTTTAAGTGCCCAGTGGGCAAGTGGTACACGGACATGAAAAATCTAAATTCCTAATTTTTAAGGCTTGTATGCAAGTTATTGCCATAAAAAGTGTATGGGGACCCAATGCCCCAGGACATATATCAATGAAAAAAAAAAAAAGTTTTTAAAACAATCGTTTTTTCAGGAGCAGTGATTTTAATAATGCTTAAAGTGAAACAATAAAAATGAAATATTCCTTTAAATATCTTGCCTGGAGGGGGGGGGGGGGGTCCCCTTAGTCTGCCTGTAAAGTGGTGCATCTGTGCCATGTGTAGAACAGTGCCACAGCAATAATGACATTTCTAAAGGAAAAAAATGTAATTTAAACTTGCTCATGGCTGTAATGTATTGCAGACTCCCGGCAATATAGATGAAAAATCAGTGAAAAAAATGGCGTGGGGCCCCCTCCCCCAGTCCATACCAGGCCCTTCAGGTCTGGTATGGATTTTAAGGGGAACTCCACGCCAAAATTTTAAAAAAAGTTGGCTTGGGTCCCCCCTATAATCCACACGAGAGCCTTATCCAAGCATGCAGCCTGGAGGTCAGGATGTTGGGAGGGGACGAGCGAGCGCACCCTCCTCCTGAACCATACCAGGTCATATG
Organism: Lithobates clamitans; assembly: GCA_037952925.1. NCBI lineage: Eukaryota > Metazoa > Chordata > Amphibia > Anura > Ranidae > Lithobates > Lithobates clamitans. Next base: position 1,650,819 of record JBBGZY010000550.1, on the reverse strand, counting down.
AACTCAACATGGGGGGTGGGTGCTTTCGGGCAGGGGGCTCTGCGTCCCCCACTGCAAAGCACCTTGTTGATGGGGACAAGGGCCACTCCCGACAACCCTGGGCTGTGGTTGTTGGGGTCTGTGGGGGCTTATTGGAATCCCAGATCCCGCCCTGTGTATGTATCAGGTACATTGTACCCCTACCCATTCACCAAAAAAAGTGTCAAAAAGTAAAAACCACAAGAGACAGTTTTTGACAATTCCTTTATTAAAAAAAAAAAAGCGATGTAAATCCATTGTCAATCACGACGCCCGACGGATCCGAAAAATAGAAAAAAACAAAAAAACTTCGCCTCCATGGGAGGCCTCCCATCGACTGCTGTCTTTTCGCTTTGACAGCTCTTATATAGGCAAGGGCAGGGCCACCCGTTGACATAACTGGATGGCCCCGCCTCCCCTCTGACATCACATGACGTCAGAAGGGGACAGGGTCACTCGGTTACGTCACCGGGTGGCCCTGCCCTTGCCTATATAACAGTTGTCAAAGCCAAAAGACAGTAGTCGTCAGGAGGCCTTCCATGGAGGCGGAGCTTTATAATTTTTTCTATTTTTTTGGTCCGTCTGGCGGCGTGATTTAAGATGGATGGACATCGCTGGACACCTTTTCTTTTTTTTTCTTCTTTTTTAATAAAGGAATTGTCATAAACTGTCTATAGGGGTTTTTACTTTTTGACACTTTTTTTTTAACTTGACATGCCCACAGACCCCGACAACCACCAGCCAGGGTTGTCGGGAAGAGGCCCTTTTATAAAAAAAAAAATTGATGTGGAGTTCCCCTTAAAATCGATACCAGACCCAAAGGGCCTGGTATGGATTTCGGGGGGGGACCCCACACCATTTTTTTCTTAATTCTGTCATAGGGTTTCACCTAACCACTTCAATACACTGTATTATATACTCTGCACTGCACTATATACCCTGCACTGTAAAATATATACTACACTATATATTTTCCACTGTATTATATATACTACACTGACTGCACTCTATACTCTGCACTGTATTATATATACTGCACGGACTTCACTATATACTCTGAACTGTATTATATATACTGCACATACTTCACTATATACTCTGAACTGTATTATATATGCATTACACTGACTGACTGCACACTACACTACCTGCCTAATCTCTATTAATTCACTATATACGGCCGTCGTGTAAGCAGCAGCCTTATATAGTGTGGGGAGTGGACTTAGCCCCTAAGCCATGATTGGCCAAAGGCACCCTGCCTTTGGCCAACCATGGCTCTCACAGCATATCGCGCTGTGATTGGCCAAAGCATGCTGGCCAATCAGCAGCTGTCAATGCACTGCGATCTCGCAGTGCATTATGGGGTGCTCCGCGGCAGGTGAACTTGCCACGAGTACCCCATATGTTTGTTTTTTCTATTTGGTAGTTGCTGGGTCCCCCTCAGCAGCCTGGGTAGAAATCTACAGGGTTTTCCCAGGGACTGACTGACAGGGAAGAGAGCTATTGCTTGGCAGTATTGTGGGAGCCCTGGTAAATCCCAAGTTAAGAGCTTAATGGGGCGGGCACCATATAAATACTGCTGGAGCCTGCCACATGGAGTCGTGTGGAGAGAAGGAGTGGAAGTGATGGAGTGCTGAGCCAGGAGGGGGGGCCTGTGTGGAGGTGGGTGCTGCCCCTGGCTGGATGTGTGGTTGAGGTGACCACCGCTGTTCCTGCGCCCCAGTCAGGACTGGCTGCTGGCATTTCTAAGGCTCGTGAAGAGCAGGCACCCCAACGAGCTGTACTGTGAGTAACTATCCCCCTTAGAAACAAGGAAGCCAGAAGAGAGGGAGAAGCAGCCAGGCACAGGGCCCAGCTAGTCTCCAGAGATGCCAGGAGGGATCACACCCCTTGCTATAGGAGTACTGTGAGACATGCATGTACTGGCCATCAGGACTACCGGGACTTGGGCTGGTGGCTCAGTGGGCCAGTTTCAGTGGCAGCCATTAATTTGAGCACCGCTATACTGTCTATAAGAAAAAAAAAGTAGAACGGCTAATTGCCAGTGAAGGGGGACTTAGGTGGCCATTGGGGTTGGCTGACCGGGGGGGGGGGGGGGGGAGCGGGTTTGGAGGACAGATATATGTTCTGTAGAATGGAAAACTCTGCATATCTTCAACATTTGAGTTGTAGTTATCAGTGTGCTCCGAGTATGTATTACTCTGATACGTGGCAATTTTAGCAATCAATTGTCAGTTTGGTACACTTGAGTGTCTCCCAATGTCTGTAAACATTTATCTTAAAGTGGAAGTAAACTTCAATCTTTGACATTTACCTATAGCGATTGAAGGAAGTGTAACTTACACATGTCATTCTAAAGGCGTCTGTAATGTTGGAATGCATCTTTTTCTCTAAATAAATAGGTTTTTTTTTTCATACTTAGTGGAAAGTTTTTACTTGTTTTTTTTTTTTTTTTTTTGCGCAATTGCATATAGTTTATATACTATTTTTGTGCATGTTTGCAAAATTAAAATGGGCCTGTCTGGATGAAGTCCGGGGCCAAATTTATGTCCCAGTCCAGCCCTGCTGTGAGATACTGCAATGAGGGACTGTGGGGAAGTGAAGAGGAGTGAAAATACAGTTTCTACAGTGTATGTGAAGTTCTGCTGTGAAAGAGACTGTACCACATAAGAGAGGCTTCTCTTGGGCAGTCTGAAGATCACTTAAAGTGACCCCTCAATGTACAAACTTAATGGATTAATGGCGTCCTGGACCCTTCCCACACCCTATCCAAGTTACAATCCCCTTCCCCTAATAAATACAAAAACAACAATTCCATTGACTGTTCTCTGACTGCGAGTGGCTGTTACAAATGCTGGTTGCTTGGCTGTCGGGCTGGAATGCCTCCCACCTCGCTACACACACAGGGTGAACCTTTTTAAATTCAGTGGCCCTCAAGGGGGTAGCGCTACACAAGTATATAATTGTTCAGTGGATGTCTTTGTCTTGCAGCAATAATTTTGGGTTCTTTAATCTTCTTGTTAACTTAATAAGTACAGTACACAGTACAAAATAAACACCACAGGCACTTGTCCTTATGTACATCAATTATTTTGTTCTTACTGTAGAACAACACGTGGATCAACCAATCTACATTAGGTTTGCCAAATTTCTGCGTGAATTTACTTGTAGGCATCGTAACATTTTCAGCAATAAGTAGAATTCTAGCACCCCCCCATTTCCCTGGCAGGTATATACACAATCCCTCATCCTCAGTCTTATATACAAATTCTTACTCCCTTCCGATTAGCATCATTCAGTTATACCTGAATCTAGTGGGCATTGTTAGTGATGTAGCGTTTAATAGAGAAGAGATCTGCATTATTGTCTTAAAGTAACTGGGCATAGTGATACTTGCCAACTGTCCCGAATTTCCCAGGACATTCCCGGGATTTAGACTTTTGTCCCGGTCTTACCGTTTCCTTTTCTTCCCCGCCGCCGATAGAGGTCCGTGGCACTGGTAAATTCTGTCTCTGTCGCCATTTTACAGAAGACCAGCTGGAGCATTTCTATTGGCAGCTGCTTTCTTGCCACCCAGGCTCCGCATCTTGGTTCTGTAAATGGCGCGGAGACAAACATGCCACCCTGAACGGCGTTGAGGCCCGATGGAGAGTTCTGGCTCCCGGCGCCGTGCTATCCCTGAGTGAGACTGCTCTGTCTCACTTTCACTGGCTGCCTCATGTCCCAAGAGCGCAGCCCGGAGAGTCAGTGACAGTTTGAGCAAGCAACTCTCTGGGCGGCTGCATGCTGAATCTTCCTCCACTCCCCGCCCAGGTGCATGAGGGGGGGATGGGTTGTCTTGGGGGGGTTTGAACTGATGGGGGGGTTTGTACTGATAGGGGGTGTGTTGTCCTGGGGTTTTTTTTACTGATGGGGGGGTGGGTTGTCCTGGGGGGTCTGTACGGATAGGGGGGGTGTCCTGGGGGGGTTGTACTGATGGGGGGTGGATTGTCCTGATGGGGGGGTTTGTACTGATAGGGGGTGTGTTGTCCTGGGGTTTTTTTTACTGATGGGGGGGTGGGTTGTCCTGGGGGGTCTGTACGGATAGGGGGGGGGGTGTCCTGGGGGGGTTGTACTGATGGGGGGTGGATTGTCCTGATGGGGGGGTTTGTACTGATGGGGGGGTGGGTTGTCCTGGGGTTTTTTTTACTGATGGGGGGGTGGGTTGTCCTGGGGGGTTTATACTGATGGGGGGTGGCTTGTCATGGGGGGTCTGTACGGATGGGGGGGTGGGTTGTCCTGGGGGCTCTGTACAGATGTAGGGGGTCGGTTGTCCTGGGGGGGTTGTACTGATGGGTGGGTGGGTTGTCCTGAGGGGGTTGTACTGATGGGGGGTTGGTTGTCCTGATGGAGGGGTTTGTACTGATGGGGGGGTGGGCTGTCTTGGGGTTTTTTTAATGATGGGGGAGGGTTGTCCTGGGGGGGGTGTAAAGATGGGGGGTGGGTTGTCCTGGGGGGTCTGTGGTCTGTACAGATGGAGGGGGTGGGTTGTCCTGGGCGGGTTGTACTGATGGGGGGGTGGGTTGTCTTGGGGGGGTCTGTACTGATGGGGTTGGTTTGTGCTAATGGAGGAGGGGGGTGGTTTGTCCTGGGGGGTCTGTACTGATGGAGGGGCGGAGATGGCATGTCCAGGAGGGGTCTGTGCTGATGGAGGAAGGGGGTGGTTTATCCTGAGGGGGTCTATACTGATGGAGATGTGTCTGCGCTGAGGGTGGTCTACACTGATGGAGGGGGGTCTATACTGATGGAGATTGGTGGTTTATCCTGAGGGGTGTCTATACTGATGAAGGGTCTGCACTAATGGGGTTTAAACTAAACGACAAAATTCCATATTAACATCATTCATGTGATAATTGTGTCTTCATGCGAGGAGAGTCTCTGAACATACCAGAAAATAGTGGCCTCTGAGCTGGGTTATTATCGGAAGGAGCAGGTGGCCTGAATTCCATATAAGTATCCCATAAACCTGCATAGGATAAAGGAAGTAAAGGAGGATCTTTGCAGGCTACTGCTAACAATTACAGGCTTATTTTTTAAGCTCCTAAGGTGAGGTTACACCCAGTGGGGGTTGTGTGTGCACATCGCATGAAGACACAATTATCACATGGTTGATGTTAAAGTGGATGTAAACCCAATGCCATCCTTTCTAAACTACTGCCATAGTGGTTATCTATAAGGATATACACGCTTCCTGCATGTATCTTTACCTGTCAAATGTCTCCCCTCTGTCTGTTATGAGATCCGAAAAACTGCAGATTCTGTGGGTGGGTCTGATGTCCGGAGCTCGGTGGGTGGAGTCGTGATGTCAGTAGACTCCCCGCCCACCTCTACACTCCCCTTGTCAAAATGCATTTTCTCCTGTGTATTTCTTACACTGAACTTCTGCTATGATCTCCAACATCCAGTGAATAGACAGGAAAGTAACCACATGACTTCAGCATGCCAAATCATGCTGAGGTTGTGGAACAGCCTGTCAGGGACATGGCCGTCCTAGTACTGGCAATGTTGCCCAGACCCTCCATGGACGCCCACGGAGGAACCTTGAGACATACACGAGCATGTGCCGCGCATCAGCGTGCATTGGCTCAATACAGGGCGTGCGCGACGGCGCACAAGTGGCATGACAGACGCTGGTGCCAGTGGCCCTATTTAAACCAGCCTGTGACCACAGGACGTTGCCGGATTATCTTCTCAGCTTTCTTGTGTACTTGACCTTGTTTCCTGATCTGTGAATACCCATTGTGACCCGGCTTGCCTTGACCTTGCTTCCTGATCTCCTGGTTTGACCCTTGGCCTGTTTCTGGACTCCGCTTCTGCATCCTGATCTCCCGGATTGACCTTCGGCTCGTATCTGGACCTTGCCTGTGCATGACCTTGGCTTGCCCCCCGGTATTCTCGCTGGACTGATTTATCCGTGTATGACCCCTGGCCTGTCTCCTGGTTTCTCCTTTTACCTGAACACTGCAAGTTCTGCTTTGCCAGCATTGACCATCCCTCAGTGGCTGAGCTCATCAGACTGCAAACAAACACCTGGCCAACTGTGTTTCTTTGGGCACCGCGCTTCCTGTTCCCAAATCCAGGAACGTGCTGCAAGGGGAGCCCTCTTAGCATCTCGATCTCCATACCCACATCTGACACAGACAATCCTTGCAGAGCTGCTGAAGAAAGGAGTGGGGGTGGGAATTAAAAAATAATGCATGTCTTAGGCTAGTGCACGAGATATGTAAATCACCTTTCACTCACAGCAAGGGGGAGGATTTGACAAAGTTTTTCTGTTTGTCAAGTTTTATCTCACTGAACAATAAAAGAGGATTGCTCTGAGCTGGATTAACTCTTTGTGGCAAGACTGGGCTCAAATGATAGGAAATCTTATACTCTACATTATGACATAAAAAAAATTTCGGGTTTACATCCACTTTAATATGGACTTTTGTCATTTAATGTAACCACTTCCTGCCCGCCGTATGCAGAATGACGGCTGGGAAGTGGTTCTGTTATCCTGACTGGGCGTCATATGACGTCCAGCAGGATAACATGCCGACGCGCGCAGCCTGACACGCCGCATCTCCGATCGTGATAAGGAGCCTCTGTCAGAGGCTTCTTACCATGTAATCAGCCTTCTCAGTTGTGCAAATCACCTGTAAATCAGTGCCCAGCAGTGTCCCAACAATAAAGTGTGCCAGTGCCCACCACAGTGCCAATCAGAGCCCACTACAGTGCCAATCAGTGCCCAGCAGTAACACCTGTCAGTAATCTCTCAGTTCCTCATCAGTGCTGCCCATCAGTGCCACTTGTCAGTGCCAATCAGTACCGCCTGTCAGTGCCCATCAGTGCCGCCTGTCAGTGCCCATCAGTGCCGCCTGTGAATGATTGGTGCCCATCAGTGCTGCATATCAGTGCCGCCTATCAGTGCCCATCAATTCTACATATCAGTGCCACTTTATCAGTGCCGCCTCATCAGTGCCCATCAGTGAAGGGGAAAACAACATTTTATGACAAAAACTAAGAAAAACTTTTTTTTCCAAAAATTTTGGTCTTTTTTAGTTTGTTTAGCAAAAAATAAAAACCCCAGAGGTGATCAAACACCACCAAAAGAAAGCTCTATTTGTGGGAAGAAAATGATAAAAATTTACTTTGGGTGTTGCATGACCGCGCAATTGTCATTCAAAGTGTGACATCGCTGAAAGATGAAAATTGTCCTTGGCAGGAATGGCCGAAAGTGCCTGGTATTAAAGTGGTTAAACACCTCATCAAGGATTAATTGAAATTCACGGAGCACGAGCACATTATTTTTTTTTTTTATACATATGGACTGTTGCCGTTTAGTTTAAAAACCACACTGAGGAGGACTGAGTGCAATATCACAGAGCATGAGCACTTTATTTATTTATTTATTCCTTCTATATATGTTTTAGAGAAATATGTTATATAGTGTTCGTTGGATTTATATATTAGTATTGTTTTCATACACTACATATTAGCGCTGCACAGTGTGTTATATTTATTGTATTATCACAATTTGGGGAAGAGTGGGAGTGCGGGCAGCTGATTACAATTATATCTTTTGTGTTTATTTAGGTTATCTTAGGTTTAGTGTGGCAGCTCACAAGATTTCACCCATTGGTTTCTGCACTAAAGGGGGTCTATACTGATGAAGGGGGGTCTGCACTGAGGGAGGGGCATCTACACTGAGGGAGGACTATAGTGGGTAGGGTGACACCATGTTTTTCCGCACCGGGTGACACCAACCCTAGTGATGCCACTGGTAACTGGGGACACCTGGTGTAAGGAGGGACTCTGCTGGCAATGCCTGATGTAAGGAGGGACTCTGCTGGGAATGCCTGATGTAAGGAAGGACTCTTCTGGGGGCACCTGATGTTAGGAGGGACTCTGCTGGGGGCACCTGATGTTAGGAGGGACTCTGCTGGGGGCACCTGATGTTAGGAGGGACTCTGCTGGGGGAACCTGATGTTAGGAGGGACTCTGCTGGGGGAACCTGATGTTAGGAGGGACTCTGCTGGGGGCACCTGATGTAAGGGGGGACTCTGCTGGGGGCACCTGATGTAAGGGGGGACTCTGCTGGGGGCACCTGATGTAAGGGGGGACTCTGCTGGGGGCACCTGATGTAAGGGGGGACTCTGCTGGGGGCACCTGATGTAGGGGGGGGACTCTGCTGGGGGCACCTGATGTAAGGGGGGACTCTGCTGGGGGCACCTGATGTAAGGGGGGACTCTGCTGGGGGCACCTGATGTAAGGGGGGACTCTGCCGGGGGCACCTGATGTAAGGAGGGACTCTGCCGGGGGCACCTAATGTAAGGAGGGACTCTGCTGGGGGCACCTGATGGCAGGCGACGTGGCAAGTGACACACTCAGGGCTCCAACTGATTCTACATTATGGCGAGTTGAACTATTTAATTTTATATTACAGTGTAATAATAGAAATAATGCACTTCATTCATCCTGACACCATAACAACCATGGTGCTGTGATGATTGAAGTGCCAACACCAGGTGTTTGGAGTATCTTAATCTGCCGATTGTTAAACTTTCTGAAATACACTTAATTCTATTATGATGTAGGATCTGGGCCTGCTGTCCCTCCATCTCTCCTTTCTTTCATTCTCTCTCCTTCCCTCCCTATTTTTCTTTATCCCCCATTCAACTCGGACTCGAACCACACCCCCTTTGAGCCATGCCCACTATTTAGCTTAAACCACGCCCTTCTTTTGCCGCTTTGTGCGCCACATTTTTCTCATCCCTGCTACGACACACCTACAAATGAATGCCCTGCCCCTAATTAAAATAAGACCCCCGCCTACAGACACAAAGTGTCCCTATAAGTTTTTTGACAATGTTGGCAACTATGGGCAAAGTAGTTTGATAACAAAGCTCTCCCTCGCAAACCAAATTTTTAGACAGACAGCAGACCACAACTCAATGCTGTGAAATGAGACCTGATATCCCCTGCACTGTTTCATATTAGGATGTAATGTCACTTTATATAGTCCAAAGCAGATTGCTCACCCATTTGCTGTTTTGCATAGCTTCCTAAACTTTTCAGTTGTGTGTTATGCCGGCTGGCAGGGAGGGGCCTAACCCCAGCACAAGGAAAAGTTTCATTGAAACTAGTCTCATAACTCTGCACGTTTTTAAATCTCTGTTAAGGTGGTCTGGTTTTTAAAGTCGATTATTGTTTTAAAGTCAACGTTTAATGGAGACACCGAACCTCGGAATCACATTGTATGAGATTGAAGCCTGGACTAACTGGCTGTTTTCACCTTTAATTACAATTTTCACACTTATTTTATCCCGATTAACTGATCTGTAAAAGACCAAACAGCTTTGACTATTTTCTAACATGTTGCTGAGCAGATGCACCGGAGATTTAAAGGGACCCCAAGTGGCTTAAAGCAGGGATCCTTAAACTACAGCCCTCCAGCTATTGCAGAACTACGTGTCCCATGAGGCATTGTAAAACTCTGACATTCACAGACATGACTAGGCATGATGGGAATTGTAGTTCCTGAACAACTGGAGGGCCATAGTTTGAAAACCCCTGGTTTAAAAAGACCAGTACCTGAGTAATCCAGGGAATTGTGACTATTGGAGGTGGAGAGCGGTGGAGCAGCATACTGGTCTATTGAATATATTCATTTTTAGGCTCCGTTTACATCTTGGCGTCCCAGATCGCGGGCGGAATCGCAGCGATTCTGCCCACGATCCTGAATCACGGCAAAACGTGGGACACCCATGCAATCCCTGTCACTTCCAATAGCACCTGATCGCTTCACGATTTTGCCACGATTATCGCCTGACGAATCACAGTAAAATTTTGCAAACAGAAAAGCGGGACACCTGTCACCCAAAAGAAGTACAATAACAATACAATAAGAAGTGCAAGTTCAAAATAAAACAAAAAAAAAATGTTGCAGGTTTAGTGCGCCATGGCAAAAAGTAGGCGTGGTTTACATGGAGCTTCTCCTCCTCTCCCTCCCGCAGCTGTTAGCTAGATAATTGAAAGGTATACAGGGGGATCTGTACCTGTCACAGCCAGCACCGACCGTCCCAACTGTAAGTCAGGGACAGCTTATCCATAGATGCAGGATGGGTCAAAGCACTGTCCCCCCCCCCCCCCCCCCCCACTGGTGTGAATGTACTTGTAGGCATCATAACATTTTTAGCCATAAGTAGAACTCTAGCTCTCTCCCATTTTCCTGGCAGGCATTTACACAATATGTCTTATATACAAATTCTTACCCCCTCCTGATTATCCCCATTCAGTTACTATACCTGGCTCTAGTGGGCATTGTTGGTGATGTAGAGTTTAAAAGAGAAGAGATCTACATGAACCCTTTCATTATCAATTATGGGCACAAAACCGATAATTGTTGGGATGTTTTTGAGCCGAAAAAAACGAAGGACAAGTTTGGAAATTTTCTCCCGAACAAACTATAAATTGAGAGGTTAATGTCTTTCCTGTCCGAACTGTCTGCACGACTCTTAAGAAATTTGGGTAAGGTAGAAAAGGCTCTGCTTTGATTGAAACAAGTATACTATGATAAGGGTAATAAGGGTAATAAGGCCCACTCCCCGTTAGCTAGAACATTGCGTGATCACCAGGGCAGGACTTAGGGTGGTGGGGGCCAGTGGCGTAGCGTGGGGGGTGCAGGGGGTGCCGTGGCCCCGGCGCGATATTTAGGGGGGCGCCAGTATGTGTCACTGGCTGGCTCCTCCTAATTTCTAATTCTGTGTCCCCGGGCTCCGGCCGCCATGTTAAGTGTCCGGCGCCCTGTGATTGGGTGTATGGGGGTCATGTGAGGCGTAGGGCTGGCCTGTCCTGTCCTCGATCGCTCCTGAAGTCCCGCCTCCGCACATGACCCCCCATACGCCCAATCACAGGGCGCTGGATACTGAACACGGCAGCATGCAGAGCGCAGGGGAGAGAAGAAACAACGTGAGCCGCCGCTGTCTCCTCCTCATCCGGATCGATGCAGCCAGGATAAGAAGGTGAGTGAGAGTCTTGTTACTGGCCAGGAGGAGGGGGGGTTGGGGGGGGCGAGAGAGACAGACTGTAGGCAGGACAGTGTAGTGTAGTATAGTATGGAGGTCAGTGTAGTGGTCACTATGGGGGGCAGTGTAGTGGACAGTATAGTGGTTAGTGTAGTGGACAGTGTAGTATGGTGGTCAGTATAGTGGTTAGTGTAGTATAGTATACTGGTTAGTATAGTGGTCAGTATAGTGTAGTTTAGTATGGTGGTCAGTGTAGTATGGTGGTCAGTGTAGTATGGTGGTCAGTGTAGTATGGTGGTCAGTGTAGTATGGTGGTCAGTGTAGTATGGTGGTCAGTGTAGTATGGTGGTCAGTGTAGTATAGTGGTCAGTGTAGTATAGTGGTCAGTGTAGTATAGTGGTCAGTGTAGTATAGTGGTCAGTGTAGTGTAGTGGTCAGTGTAGTGTAGTGGTCAGTGTAGTGTAGTGGTCAGTGTAGTGTAGTGGTCAGTGTAGTGTAGTTTAGTATGGAGGTCAGTGTAGTGTAGTGGACAGTGTAGTATAGTGGTCAGTGTAGTATAGTGGTCAGTGTAGTATAGTATGGAGGTCAGTGTAGTGTAGTGGTCAGTGTAGTGTGGTGGTCAGTGTAGTGTGGTGGTCAGTGTAGTGTGGTGGTCAGCGTAGTGTGGTGGTCAGCGTAGTGTGGTGGTCAGCGTAGTGTGGTGGTCAGCGTAGTGTGGTGGTCAGCGTAGTGTGGTGGTCAGCGTAGTGTGGTGGTCAGCGTAGTGTGGTGGTCAGCGTAGTGTGGTGGTCAGCGTAGTGTGGTGGTCAGCGTAGTGTGGTGGTCAGCGTAGTATAGTGGTCAGTGTAGTGTAGTATAGTGGTTAGTATGGTGGTTAGTGTAGTGGACAGTGTAGTGTAGTATAGTGGTTAGTCTAGTATGGTGGTCAGTATAGTGGTTAGTGTAGTATACTGGTTAGTATAGTGGTCAGTATAGTGTAGTTTAGTATGGAGGTCAGTGTAGTGTAGTGGACAGTGTAGTATGGTGGTCAGTGTAGTATGGTGGTCAGTGTAGTATAGTGGTCAGTGTAGTATAGTGGTCAGTGTAGTATAGTGGTCAGTGTAGTATAGTGGTCAGTGTAGTGTAGTGGTCAGTGTAGTGTAGTGGTCAGTGTAGTGTAGTGGTCAGTGTAGTGTAGTGGTCAGTGTAGTGTAGTTTAGTATGGAGGTCAGTGTAGTGTAGTGGACAGTGTAGTATAGTGGTCAGTGTAGTATAGTGGTCAGTGTAGTATAGTATGGAGGTCAGTGTAGTGTAGTGGTCAGTGTAGTGTGGTGGTCAGTGTAGTGTGGTGGTCAGTGTAGTGTGGTGGTCAGTGTAGTGTGGTGGTCAGCGTAGTGTGGTGGTCAGCGTAGTGTGGTGGTCAGCGTAGTGTGGTGGTCAGCGTAGTGTGGTGGTCAGCGTAGTGTGGTGGTCAGCGTAGTGTGGTGGTCAGCGTAGTGTGGTGGTCAGCGTAGTGTGGTGGTCAGCGTAGTGTGGTGGTCAGCGTAGTGTGGTGGTCAGCGTAGTATAGTGGTCAGTGTAGTGTAGTATAGTGGTTAGTATGGTGGTTAGTGTAGTGGACAGTGTAGTGTAGTATAGTGGTTAGTCTAGTATGGTGGTCAGTATAGTGGTTAGTGTAGTATACTGGTTAGTATAGTGGTCAGTATAGTGTAGTTTAGTATGGAGGTCAGTGTAGTGTAGTGGACAGTGTAGTATGGTGGTCAGTGTAGTATGGTGGTCAGTGTAGTATAGTGGTCAGTGTAGTATAGTGGTCAGTATAGTGTAGTTTAGTATGGAGGTAAGTGTAGTGTAGTGGACAGTGTAGTATGGTGGTCAGTGTAGTATGGTGGTCAGTATAGTGTAGTTTAGTATGGAGGTCAGTGTAGTGTAGTGGACAGTGTAGTATAGTGGTCAGTATAGTGTAGTGTAGTGGTCAGTATAGTATGGTGGTCAGTGTAGTGTAGTATAGTGGACAGTGTAGTATGGTGGTCAGTATAGTGGACAGTGTAGTGTAGTGGTTAGTGTAGTGGACAGTGTAGTATAGTGGACAGTATAGTGTAGTATAGTGGACAGTGTAGTATGGTGGTCAGTATAGTGTAGTATAGTGGACAGTGTAGTATAGTGGACAGTGTAGTATGGTGGTCAGTGTAGTATAGTGGTTAGTGTAGTATAGTGGTTAGTGTAGTGTAGTATATAGTGGACAGTGTAGTGTAGTATAGTGGACAGTGAAGTATGGTGGTCAGTATAGTGTAGTATAGTAGACAGTGTAGTGGACAGTACAGTATGGTGGTCAGTGTGGTATGGTGGTCAGTGTAGTATAGTGGACAGTGTAGTATGGTGGTCAGTGTAGTGTAGTATAGTGGTCAGTGTAGTGTAGTATAGTGGACAGTGTAGTATGGTGGTCAGTATAGTGTAGTATAGTGGTTAGTGTAGTGGACAGTACAGTATGGTGGTCAGTGTAGTATGGTGGTCAGTGTAGTGTAGTATAGTGGTCAGTGTAATATAGTGGACAGTGTAGTGTAGTGGTTAGTGTAGTGGTTAGTGTAGTACGGTGGCCAGTGTAGTACGGTGGCCAGTGTAGTACGGTGGCCAGTGTAGTACGGTGGCCAGTGTAGTATGGTGGCCAGTGTAGTACGGTGGCCAGTGTAGTATGGTGGACAGTGTAGTATAGTGTAGTATAGTGGACAGTGTAGTATAGTGTAGTATAGTGGACAGTGTAGTATGGTGGTCAGTATAGTGTAGTATAGTGGTCAGTGTAGTATGGTGGTCAAGTGTAGTGTAGTATAGTGGTCAGTGTAATGTAGTATAATGGACAGTGTAGTATAGTGGTCAGTATAGTGTAGTATGGTGGACAGTGTAGTATGGTGGTCAGTATAGTGTAGTATAGTGGACAGTGTAGTATGCTGGTCAGTATAGTGTAGTATAGTGGACAGTGTAGTATGGTGGTCAGTATAGTGTAGTATGGTGTACAGTGTAGTATGGTGGTCAGTATAGTGTAGTATGGTGGACAGTGTAGTATGGTGGTCAGTATAGTGTAGTATAGTGGTCAGTGTAGTATGGTGGTCAAGTGTAGTGTAGTATAGTGGTCAGTGTAGTATAGTGGTCAGTATAGTGTAGTGTAGTGGTCAGTGTAGTGTAGTGGTCAGTGTAGTATAGTGGTCAGTGTAGTATAGTGGTCAGTGTAGTATAGTGGTCAGTATAGTGTAGTTTAGTATGGAGATCAGTGTAGTGTAGTGGACAGTGTAGTATAGTGGTCAGTATTGTGTAGTTTAGTATGGAGGTCAGTGTAGTGTAGTGGTCAGTGTAGTATGGTGGTCAGTGTAGTATGGTGGTCAGTGTAGTATGGTGGTCAGTGTAGTGTGGTGGTCAGCGTAGTGTGGTGGTCAGCGTAGTGTGGTGGTCAGTGTAGTATAGTGGACAGTGTAGTATGGTGGACAGTGTAGTGTAGTATAGTATAGTGGTTAGTGTAGTGGACAGTGTAGTGTAGTATAGTGGTTAGTCTAGTATGGTGGTCAGTATAGTGGTTAGTGTAGTATAGTATACTGGTTAGTATAGTGTAGTTTAGTATGGAGGTCAGTGTAGTGTAGTGGACAGTGTAGTATGGTGGTCAGTGTAGTATGGTGGTCAGTATAGTGTAGTTTAGTATGGAGGTCAGTGTAGTGTAGTGGACAGTGTAGTATAGTGGTCAGTATAGTGTAGTTTAGTATGGAGGTCAGTGTAGTGTAGTGGTCAGTGTAGTATGGTGGTCAGTGTAGTGTAGTATAGTGGACAGTGTAGTATGGTGGTCAGTATAGTGGACAGTGTAGTATGGTGGTCAGTATAGTGGACAGTGTAGTGTAGTGGTTAGTGTAGTGGACAGTGTAGTATAGTGGACAGTATAGTGTAGTATAGTGGTCAGTGTAGTATGGTGGTCAGTGTAGTGTAGTATAGTGGACAGTGTAGTATGGTGGTCAGTATAGTGTAGTATAGTGGACAGTGTAGTATAGTGGACAGTGTAGTATAGTGGACAGTGTAGTATAGTGGACAGTATAGTATGGTGGTCAGTGTAATATAGTGGTCAGTGTAGTATAGTGGTCAGTGTAGTATAGTGGTCAGTGTAGTATAGTGGTCAGTGTAGTATGGTGGACAGTGTAGTATGGTGGACAGTGTAGTGTAGTATGGTGGACAGTGTAGTGTAGTATAGTGGACAGTGTAGTGTAGTATAGTATAGTGGACAGTGTAGTATGGTGGTCAGTATAGTGTAGTATAGTGGACAGTGTAGTGGTTAGTGTAGTGGACAGTACAGTATGGTGGTCAGTGTAGTATGGTGGTCAGTGTAGTGTAGTGTAGTATAGTGGACAGTGTAGTGTAGTATAGTGGTCAGTATAGTGTAGTATAGTGGTTAGTGTAGTGGACAGTACAGTATGGTGGTCAGTGTAGTATGGTGGTCAGTGTAATATAGTGGACAGTGTAGTGTAGTGGTTAGTGTAGTGGACAGTATAGTATGGTGGCCAGTGTAGTATGGTGGCCAGTGTAGTATGGTGGCCAGTGTAGTATGGTGGCCAGTGTAGTATGGTGGCCAGTGTAGTATGGTGGTCAGTGTAGTATGGTGGTCAGTGTAGTATGGTGGTCAGTTTAGTATAGTGTAGTATAGTGGACAGTGTAGTATGGTGGTCAGTATAGTGTAGTATAGTGGTCAGTGTAGTATGGTGGTCAAGTGTAGTGTAGTATAGTGGTCAGTGTAATGTAGTATAATGGACAGTGTAGTATAGTGGTCAGTGTAGTATGATGGTCAGTATAGTGTAGTATGGTGGTCAGTATAGTGTAGTATAGTGGACAGTGTAGTATGGTGGTCAGTATAGTGTAGTATGGTGGACAGTGTAGTATGGTGGTCAGTATAGTGTAGTATAGTGGACAGTGTAGTATGGTGGTCAGTATAAGATGGTGGTCAAGTGTAGTGTAGTATAGTGGTCAGTGTAATGTAGTATAGTGGACAGTGTAGTATAGTGGTCAGTATAGTGGACAGTGTAGTGGTAAGTGTAATATAGTGGACAGTATAGTATAGTGGTCAGTATAGTATAGTGGTCAGTGTAGTGGACAATGTAGTGTAGTGGTCAGTATAGGAATCAGGTAGGTCAGTACTATTTAACGGCGTATAACACGCACCCGAAGTTAAGGAGGGAATTTTAGGGAAAAACACTTTTAGGAGGGAAGTTTAAGGAAAAAACTTACATTTAAATGCCCATTAATGCAGCCTTGCACAGCGTCTATCTGCAGCCTTGTCCAGTGTCATTGCAGCCTTGTCAATGTAGCCTTGTCATTTGCAGCCTTGCCCCAGTGTCATTTGCAGCCTTGTCATTGCAGTCTTCAAGTTTAAAAATGGCGCCGCCAAGATAAAGAGTCCTGTGTATCTCGGCGGCTCTCGGGGTCCTCTCGGCGGCTTTGGGGTCCTCTCGCAGTCCCGAGAGAAGCCGAGAGTAGCCAAGTGTTTGGGTACAGCATCACACAACTGCGCAATTGTCAGTTAAATTGACGCAGTGTCGTATCGCAAAAAAAATGATTGAACTGCAATATTTCTATTATTACATTGTTATATAAAATAAAATAGTTCAACTCACCATAAGCAGAATCAGTCGGACCCTGTGAGTGTCACTTGCCAATGTCACCTGCCTTCAGATGCGGATTGTCACTTGCCACACATTGTGGATCATCACTTGCCAGGTCACTTGTCAGCGGATGCAGGGTGTCACTTGTCAGTGGATGCAGGGTGTCACTTGCCACGTCACTTGTCAGCGATGCAGGGTGTCACTTGTCAGCGAATGCAGGGTGTCACTTGTCACGTCACTTGTCAGCGGATGCAGGGTGTCACTTGCCACCGGGTTGAAGGGGGCCCCGTCAGGTAGGATGTATGGGGGCCCCATGATTTCTAACATTCAGGGGGGCGGCAAACTCCCGCCCGCTAGCAAGCCCGTTTCGCTGGCACCGCTGCTTATTTCACGGCGACGGTGAAATGATGATAGCGGTGGAACGCACCATAGGGCGGACGTGATGTAATCAGCCCGAAATGATGCAAGACATGGGAGGCAACACGGCCATCATTTCTGGCTGATGACATCACGTCTGCCCTATGGTGCACTCCACCACTATCAGGAAGTGGAAGTGAACACAAGCCTGATCGGTTGCCGTGAAATAAGCAGCGGTACTGACGAAACGGGCTGGCTAGCGGGTGCATGTCAGCGGAGAACTGGTCCCACAGTTAAGCATGGAACATTCCTTTCTGCCCAAGTTAGAATATGGTTCACCTCTCTCTGCGCTGAGACTTTTGGTGCCCCCTTGTTGATTGATATAGGCCACAGCTGTGGCATTGTCGGATTGGATCCTGACAGGACAATCCCGTAACCTGGGCGTCCAGGCCTTCAGAGCCAGACGCACTGCCTGAATCTCTAGGATATTGATGGGCAAGGTTCTTTTGGTACTTGACCACTATCCCTGGGCAGTTGTCTTTTCTAGTACTGCTCCCCAGCCTGAAAAGGCTGAGATCTGTCGTTACCACTTTCCAGATGACTTTTTCAGCAGATTTTGGGTTAGTAACCACCAACTGATGCTTTGGGACACTCTTGGGGACAGCTGCATTGGCAAGTCTAAAGCTTGAATAGTTTTGTTCCAAGTAGACAGGATACTGTTTTGCAACAGTCTTGAATGGAACTGGGCATAGGGAACCGCTTCGAATGAAGCCACCATCTTTCCTAGCAACCTCATGCAAAGGCAAATGGAGGGATCGCCTTTAGACCTGACCATCCGCACCAGCTCTCTTATGGAGTTGATCTTTGCATGAGGCAAGAACACCTTTTTCTGGGCTGTATCTATGATCAGATTCAAGTACTCCAACTTTCTTAGCGGTATTAAGGAAGATTTCCCTAGGTTGAGAATCCAACCCAAACTTTTCAGGTAACTGGTTGTAATGCAAACGCTTTGCTCCAAACGAGCCACCGACTGGTCTATTAGCAAAAGATTGTCCAAGTACGCCAAGACTGTTATGCCCTGTGCCCTTAACCTGGCTAGAGGTGGGGCCAGGACTTTTGTAAACACCTGGGGTGCTGTAGCTAGCCTGAAGGGAAGGGCTACAAACTAGAAATGCTGCTGTTCTACCTCCAACCACATAAACCTTTGGTGAGCGGGAAATATAGGAACATGTCCACATTGCTTAGTGGGCTTTGTAGCCCATACTTGGCTCCCCTCCCTCTCTGTTACTGAGTCCACTCTTTGTGCATTACTTTGCCCCTGTCCCTGGAACCGTCTGGCTTCTCCTGCTCCTCTTACTAGCCCCCCTCTTATGATTATTGCTATTAGGTGCTATACATTAATATACTTTAAAAAGGAGCCTACTCTGTGGGTTGGTAGCTGTATAATCATATAATTTTACACTGTTTACTAGATTGGGCTGGCCTGACCCATCTGTGCATAGATCCGGACGGTGGTGTAGTAGAACCTGTTTCTAGTGGGACGGTACACTCTGAACCAGTTTCTGGATACCTAAATTGAGACTTATCTCTTTGCAAGGTATGGCCGTCAGTCTAAATGTATCTGTACTAAGAACAAACTAATTTAAAATAAACAAATATATAAAATAATAATCATTTTTTTGTCTATATCCACCTGCATTTTGGTTATTTCCTGTTGACTAAAACCAATTTTTAAATGTACAGTGATATATCACCATTTTAAGACTTATATGTTCTATTTCCAGACAGTGAGGTCCGTTCTCTTTATTTACTATCTGTAGAACCTTGAATGTATCCTGAAGAAGCCCAACGGTGAAACACGTAGATATACAAGGGCTCACTGCACATTATGTATTAGTATACATGGTTTTTAATTTTTTTGTGTATTGTTCTATTCTTATGTATTTTTTAATAAACAGTGTTTATTTTTGTTGTTTCCTATGCCTTTATAAGTCCAACCTAGGTTTACTGTTATAGTATCTAATCTATAATAACCCACAAGCAGGAGCGAGCGGGTGGGGGAAAAAAAAGAGGTGGGACTTTGGCTTCGTTTAAAGTCCCACCTCTTTTTTTCCCCCACCCGCTCGCTCCTGCTTGTGGATTATTATAGATTAGATTGTAGTCATAGGGATGGAAATGTGCGCCTCTACCCGGCGCAATTTCATTTAAAGTCCCAATTCCCCCTTCCCCTCTTTTTTGATGTTACTGTTATAGTACACCTTTCTTTTCTTGTTTATTCCCTTAAAGTTACGGATGTGGCTATGTAAGTGCGCTTCTTTTATGTTCATCATGCAAAAGGAGCGGATCTTCAGGAATTGATTTCGATTTTTTAGATCTCGAATGGGTCTGACATCTCCATTTGGTTTTGGTACCATAGAAAGGTTTTAATAAGACCCCAAACTTTGCTCTTTTGTGGGGATCTGTATGATCACCCCCTGAGATATTAATTGGTCTAGTGCACAAAACAGATATTGTCTTTTCTCTGGATCATTGGGAACGCTTGACCTCAGGAAACGAGACGGTGGAAAGTCCCGAAATTCAAGCTTGTACCCCAGAGTTACCGTGGATATGACCCATCTGTCCTGACTTTCCTCTTGCCAGATTTTTGAAAACTGCCGAAGTTTTCCCCCCACCTTGGTGAGGGGGGTTGCCTCTTCATGATGAGGCTTTAGGATTCTGCTTTGCAGATTTCCAGCCCCAAGACTTCTTTTGTCCCTGAGCTTTTCCTCTAGAGTCTGACGGCGGAGGCCGTCGCTACTGCCTAGAGGCAGAAGCCCCTGGCGCAGGAGAAAGAGCCTGTTTAAATGAAGGGTGTTTATACTTTCTTTTGACTGGCAAAAGAGTACTTTTTCCACTAGAAATTGTTTGGATATATTTGTCCAAATCATTCCCAGATAGCCGCTCCCCATGAAAAGGGAACCCAGTTAGGGGGTTTTTACATGGTGCTTTGGCTGACTAATTTTTTAACCACAGGATTTTACGTATATGTACTAGCATTCATGCCTGGTGAATAGAATCTTTAATGGCATAGCATAAAGCTTTTGGTAGTTTTGCCAATTCCCACACATCTTCACTCGTGACCAACACCTTAGACACTGGCGAAAAAACTGATGTGCTCCTGAAAGGAGGAGGGGTTATATAGGAAGTGAACTACCTGGATTGGGTATACCAGGGTCCATCACCTGAAGGTGCCTATATACCCATCAAGTTATTACTAACTGCTAAAACCAACAGCCAGTACTCCATACTCCTACTACTTGACCTCTCTGCGGCCTTTGATACGGTTGACCACCCGCTCCTTCTCAATAAACTACATTCCCTTGGCCTCCGAGATTCTGCTCTATCCTGGTTCTCTGCCTATCTATCACAACGCTCCTTCAGTGTCACCTACAACTCTGTCTCCTCCTCTCCATTGCCCATTTCTGTGGGGGTCCCCCAAGGCTCGGTTCTTGGACCCCTTCTCTTCTCTATCTACACCTCCTCCCTTGGTCACTTAACTGCCCACGGCTTCCAATACCACTTATACGCTGATGACACCCAAATCTATCTGTCTACTCCTCACCTCACTCCTTCAGTCTCCTCTCGCATTACTAACTTACTAACTGACATATCAGCATGGATGTCGCACCACTTCCTTAAACTAAATCCCTCTAAAACTGAGCTATTAATACCCCCCTCCATGACTTTTCCATCAAAATCAACAATGCAACCATCAGTCCCTCCCCTCACGCCAGGGTACTAGGTGTAATCCTAGACTCTGACTTGTCATTTCAGCCTCAAATCCAATCGTTGTCAAAAGTTTGTAGAATTCACCTCCGTAACATCTCTAAAATTCGCCCTTTTTTAACAAATGAAACCACCAAGCTCCACATGCACTCCCTTGTTATCTCTCGCCTTGACTATTGCAACTCCCTTCTCATTGGCTTACCTCTCCATAGGCTATCCCCTCTTCAGTCTATCATGAATGCTGCTGCCAGACTTATCCACCTTACCAACCGCTCAGTGTCTGCCAACCCTCTACTTCAATCCCTACACTGGCTCCCAATCACCCAGCGAATTAAATTCAAAATTCTAACCACAACATACAAAGCCATTCACAACTCTGCCCCAAGCTACATCACTAATCTTGTCTCCAAATATCACCCAAATCGACCTCTCCGCTCTTCTCAAGACCTCCTGCTTTCAAGCTCGCTCATCTCCTCCTCCCATGCTCGTCTCCAGGATTTCTCCAGAGCCTCTCCCATCCTCTGGAACTCGCTACCTCCATCTATCCGGCTATCCCCTACTCTTGCTACCTTCAGGCAATCCCTGAAAACTCATCTCTTCAGGAAAGCCTATCACGTCTCCAACTAATCTCCTACCACTTCCACCAGCTCATTCCCCACAGTTACAACCTTTTGTACCACCTGCCCCACCCTATTAGATTGTAAGCTCTTCTGAGCAGGGCCCTCTTAATCCTATTGTATTGTATTGCATTATAACTGTATTGTCTCCCTTTTATATGGTAAAGCACTGCGTAAACTGTTGGCGCTATATAAATCCTGAATAATAATAATAATAATTACTTAAGGCTCTGTGTCCCATGATGTACGATAAAGAAATAAATGCTTCCAAGTCAGGGGCCCTCCCTGTTAATATGCCCGAGGATGAATTTAAACACCTAACGTCCACTTTCCCCTACGTGTGACAATCTACAGCTTTGAAGTATTTAGGAGTTTACATCACCCCGACCTTCGCCACATTGTATCAGGAGAACCCGCCCCCTTTATATTGCCAAATTAGGCTCATGGTGCAGCAATGGAAGAAGCATTAAATTTCCTTTTTGGGACATATAGCTTCTGCTACGATGTCAATACTCCCCAAGCTTCTTTATTTATTCCAAACATTGCTCATACCAGTTCCCTACGTGCATCTGAAAAAATTGCAAGCAGATTTGTTACAATATGTATGGAATTATAAACGGCATAGGATCCCTAGCTCAGTGCTCATGTCCTCCCGCTTTGATGGGGGCCTAGCATTCCCCAATCTCATTAAGTATTATCAAGCAGCGCAACTTCGAGCAAATGCTTCCTGGTTTACACAGCGTTCTTTTAATAAGTGGACGGAAATTGAAAAAGTGTGGTTAGCCCCTATACACCCTAATAGCTTACTTTGGAATGCAGATGCAGAGGTAGCCACTAGTCAGATGTTGGGGGCGATGTCCCATTTCAGAATGCTTACTGCACGCTGTCTCAACAACAAAGTTTTTATGACACCCAAGGGCTCTTCCATACTGGTTGCTTATAATACAGATATACTATATACTGTGTCCTTTAGTAGCAATTTGAGTAACTTAATATCTATGCATCTATAGGGTCTCTGATACTGTCTTCTGTATCAGTAACAAGTATCATTGTTGGCTTGTTTTTTTTAAATTTTCTATATCCATCTCACCGCTGTGATTCTTCAGCTCTTTTTGTTATAGGTCTTGGGGTGAATTGGAAAATGACAATGGTTTAAAACAATTATACACAATTACAAAACTATAATTATTTATAAATAATTATTAATACTATATTAGTTTCCTAACACTATGACTCATATTATACTATTATACGAAAATATTGGTATAGATTAGTAATACTGAATGCGTTTTGTAGGATTACCTTGGTTTTTAAAGTAATTTCTAATACTAATTGATTAGTCAGTGTTAAATATAGCCTTTTACACAGCTAAAAAACCAGGCTTGAGAAAGGGGTAGTGCCTCTGAAATGTGTCTACTACTACACACTTCATAGCGTTAACATTTTTGAAAGTTTTTTTTAAGTCTATCACATCACTATAACCAGGCCAGCTGTACTATGAAGCACAAAATGAGAATTCAAATCTGGTAAAATGTTTTTAATTCCCCTTGTTTTAGTTTATACAATATGCAACATTCCCACTTGCAAAGACAGTGAAACATTCAATTATATACAAAACACATCCTACGTTATTCATTATTCATCTCTTCTGTATAAAATTGTCATGAAGCATTATCCAGCTTTTAGTTCAAGCTGCACTTTTGAATTAATAGAGGTCAGAAATAGGCAAGTATCTCAGGTCAAATACCACCACATTAAAATCCATTTGCACAGATTAAACACATTCTCCATAGAAGATAATGCAATTTTCTAGACCTGGTAAGGAGAGGTGTGCAGCAAAAAAAAAATAAAAAAATGCCTCCAAGTTCAAGTATTAACAAAATATATAGCGCCTCTCTTATATAAAACAATATTAGGTCCTTCACAAAAAAAGGAGCAGCAGTGTTTTGTCCTGCAGTCAGTTCTCAGCAGCATATCTCTTTGTTTGACCTCCTCATCCAGCACTGTCCTTCTGCAGCCACTAGGGGGCGCTCTAGAACAATACTTTTACCGAGTCCTGCACCTCATGCTTTACTTGAGTTCACAGATGACTTGGGGTCATATCCATACAAGAATGTCGCTGAAATCACAAACATTGCTCCAATGAAGAACACACTAGGGAAAAAACAAAACAAAAACATGTTTTAGGCAAAAATGTATGTTAAATATATTTATACAAAAGCAAAAACAGAATGTGTTATCACATTGGATAACTTCCCATGAGGCATTGCCATTCTGACAGGTAGAAGTCCCATGAGACAAAGCCAACAGGTACAAGCATGACTCTCAAAAGACAGAGGTATAATGAGACTGGTAGTTTTGTAATATCTGGAGGGCCACAGGTTGAGCACCCATGACCTAAAGCCTTAAATATTTATGTTGTCACTACTACTAAAAGCTTATCTTTTGCAAAACCAACAAAATTGACAAAACCCAACGCATCATAAACATTTCATGGTTCCAAATAAACCTCGTTTTCCGACAAATTCACGCACATTAGTGGGATACAACTAGCAGTTGAGCTTCAAAAGGAGCAAAATCACAGCATGAGAATAAAAATAAAAAAAAAATGTTGTAGAGACATAAGACTGTGTAGGGGCTCGTGCACATGGGCTCATTCCGCCTTACAGCATAAACATGCTGCCGTTTTGGTTCCCAGGAGCCTCTGGTGCTCCAGGTGCATGCATATAGGCATAAGATCCCGAATGCAGATTGTCTGTTCAGTGGCCTACTTCTATACTCTTGCGCTACTTTATATAAGTAGTGGTGCAAACCTATATCCAAATGGTTACAGCGCTACCCCTTTATTTCAGTGTGTTAGCCTAAAATGATGTCTCTCAATGATTAAATCCAAAAAAATGGAAAAATTCCCACTAGTAGCTTATATGTATATACAATATTTATCTGACGATGGTTTTGCTGCTGTTACTAAAGCATAAACCTGTATACAGCCTCCTACAACCATTCATATCTATGAGCTCTCTGGCAGCAAAATACATAAGGCGTGAACACTGTAAGGAAAAATGCGCCTGTCTGCATGAGCCCCAATACCCTATATAAACTATACACTTTATACATCCCTGCATTGTGAAGAATGAGCTGAATACATATCAAATACCTGACTTTCCTCTGCAGCATTTAGGAGTGCTTAAATTGTCCATGACAGATGGCATCATGAACGTCCAGAACATACAATAGGAAGTCACCGGCACTCCAACAAGACCATTTATTGTTAACATTTATGAAATTGGCCATACACAAGTACATAGAATTTCAAACCAAAAACTTTCATTTTAGGGTTTGTTCAATTTTATAATTGGTAATGTGGTCAAACTGATGTTGGTTTTTAATCCCAGAGAAAATTTGAACGAGCACGAAGGAAAGTCCATTCACTCCAAAACCGATTGTTAACCACTTCAGGACTGGTCACTTTTATCCCCTTCCTGTCCAGACCCAATTTTCAGCTTTCAGCGCCGTCACACTTTGAATGACAACTGAGCAGTCATGCAACACTGTACCCCCCACAAATAGAGCTTTATTTTGGTGGTATTTGATCACCACTGGGTTTTTTATTTTTTTGCTAAACAAATTTTAAAAAAGACCAACATTTTCGGAAAAAAAAAAAAAAATTTTGTTTCAGTTATAAAATTTTGTAAATACCTTATTTATTGGCATATAACACACACTTTACCCTCCTTAAAATAGGGGGAAAATCGTGTGTGCATGTTATACGCTGATATAGGCTGCCACCGAGGGGACGAGCACCGCCGAAATAGAGCCAGATCTCCTGTGTACTCGGCTCTGCTCGCATTCACGCTCAGTCCCACCCCCTGGACGGGCGTTATGTCCATCATAGGATCCGGGCCAAGGGGTGGGACTGGGCATGATGCCGAGCCAAGTACACAGGAATTCCGGCTCTGTCTATTTGGCAAGGCTGCAGATGGGCACTGATCAGACTGCAGTGAGGAGCAAGTCTGCAGATGGGCACTGATCAGACTGCAGTGAGGAGCAAGGCTGCAGATGGGCGCCGATTAGGCTGCAGATGGGCACTGATCAGACTGCAGTGAGGAGCAAGGCTGCAGATGGGCACTGATCAGGCTGCAATGAGGAGCAAGGCTGCAGATGGGCACTGATCAGGCTGCAATGAGGAGCAAGGCTGCAGATGGGCACCGATTAGGCTACAGTGAGGAGCAAGGCTGCAGATGGGCACCGATTAGGCTACAGTGAGGAGCAAGGCTGCAGATGGGCACCGATTAGGCTGCAGTGAGGAGCAAGGCTGCAGATGGGCACCGATTAGGCTGCAGTGAGGAGCAAGGCTGCAGATGGGCACCGATCAGGCTGCAGTGAGGAGCAAGGCTGCAGATGGGCACCGATCAGGCTGCAGTGAGGAGCAAGGCTGCAGATGGGCACCGATCAGGCTGCAGTGAGGAGCAAGGCTGCAGATGGGCACCAATTAGGCTGCAGTGAGGAGCAAGGCTGCAGATGGGCACTGATCAGGCTGCAATGAGGAG
Source organism: Lithobates clamitans (assembly GCA_037952925.1). Taxonomy (NCBI): domain Eukaryota; kingdom Metazoa; phylum Chordata; class Amphibia; order Anura; family Ranidae; genus Lithobates; species Lithobates clamitans. The sequence goes on along the minus strand of JBBGZY010000550.1, from coordinate 1,624,861 downwards.
CAAGGCTGCAGATGGGCACTGATCAGGCTGCAATGAGGAGGAAGGCTGCAGATGGGCACTGATCAGGCTGCAATGAGGAGCAAGGCTGCAGATGGGCACTGATTAGGCTGCAGTGAGGAGCAAGGCTGCAGATGGGCACTGATCAGGCTGCAATGAGGAGCAAGGCTGCAGATGGGCACTGATTAGGCTGCAGTGAGGAGCAAGGCTGCAGAAGGGCACCAATTAGGCTGCAGTGAGGAGCAAGGCTGCAGATGGGCACTGATCAGGCTGCAATGAGGAGCAAGGCTGCAGATGGGCACTGATTAGGCTGCAGTGAGAAGCAAGGCTGCAGATAGGCACCAATTAGGCTGCAGTGAGGAGCAAGGCTGCTGATGGGCACCGATTAGGCTGTAGATGGGCACTGATCAGGCTGCAGTGAGGAGCAAGGCTGCAGATGGGCACCGATTAGGCTGTAGATGGGCACTGATCAGGCTGCAGTGAGGAGCAAGGCTGCAGATGGGCACCGATTAGGCTGTAGATGGGCACTGATCAGGCTGCAGTGAGGAGCAAGGCTGCAGATGGGCACCGATTAGGCTGTAGATGGGCACTGATCAGGCTGCAGTGAGGAGCAAGGCTGCAGGGAGGAGCAGGGCTGCAGATGGGCACTGATTAGGCAGCAGTGAGGAGCAAGGCTGCAAATGGGCACTAATCAGGCTGCATTGATGCTCACTGACCATTTTTTTGCTTCAAAGTGGTTTATTTAAAAAAAAAAAAAAAAAAAACATTTCCTGAAACTGCCCTCTTAAATTAGGGTGCGTGTTATACGCTGATAAATACTGTAAGTGGGTTTTATCCATCACTGATGGGCAGGCACCAATATGCAGCACTAATAGGTGGCACTAATGGGCAACACTGATGAGAACCAATAGATGGCACTGATGAGGAGGCACTGACAGGCATTACTGACGGGCACTGATTGGCATCGGAGGTGGGCACCTCTGATGGGGCTGCGCTGATAGTCAATGCGCTGATGATCAGCACAGACTCCCCCTGTCAGGAGAGCCACTGATCAGCTCTCCTCTACTTGTGCCTTGTCAGCACAAACTGAAAAAAGCCAATTACTGGTACTTCCTAGTTACCGCTGTGTTCAGCTGTGATTGGTCACAGCTAATCACATGGTAAATCCACATCATAGGCTCTTTACTGAGATCAGAGATGTGGTGTGTCAGAGCCCCCTGGAGCAACGTGCTTATCTTGCGGGATGTCATAGGTCATCCAGTTTGGATAACTTAACCCCTGCCTGGCCGTCATTCTGCTATAGGCCAGACAGAATGTGGTTAAAAGCAAAAATTTGCTTTGTAATGTCACTCAATGTGCCATTTGAAAATCTACTAGTGTACCAGCTTTAGGCCTAGTTCACACAGGCTCCAACTTGTATAAAAGAGTAGTGTGAACAGCAAGTGTTGTTGAAGCTTTTAAAGCACCAGATATAGTTTGTGAATATTATAAACAGATCTTAAATTGCAGTGCTGTCACTTTAAAAACAACCAGCTAGCAGGCTTCACCTTGTTAAAAGTGAGTCAGCAGTCCCATTAACATCTATTTCACATTCCAAAACTGAAGCCTGAAGAGTGCTTAACCCCTTCACGTTCAAGGGTAAAACAAATCTAAATGCCTAAACACAATTTTGCAACTGCCATGTGTTAGTAAAACTGTACATATGGTCACAACTACTTCGTATATCTAGGTGGATTATACTTGGGGGGGGGGGGGGGGGTTAAAGGACAAATTGGGCTTTCTTTTGGTGGCAAATGGTAATGGATAGCTGATTTTTTTTTTATTATTATCTAAAGGAAAACTAAAATAGAGCTTTATATTTCTTGCAATATCATAAATTTACCAACGAACAACCCAACAAAAATTTAACCTGCTCCTGACGATCGCAGCAATACCACATAGGTGTGTTGATTGTGGTTTGTACCCGTAGTACAGCCTAGAAAAAATGGTGCACACTTTACCTTTTTTTTTTATCCTACCTAAAACACACTGACACTAAGCCCAGGTTCACACTGAGCTGCAGGAATGAAGCCCTGCGAGTTCTTTCACTCCCGCATGTCAGTTCACATTTCAGCCGGGATTTCAGAGACATCTGTTCAGGTTTCTGCACAGATGTCAATGTAAATCGCAGGCCAAAATCGCAAAAAGTAGTACAGAAACTACTTTTTGAAATTGGTGCAGCGCCGCAGATGTGGCGTCTCACTGATTAGGACGGTGCCATTGACAGCAATTGCCGCCGATTTGACATGTCAATCGCATGTCAAAACGCTCCAGTGTGAACCAGGGCTTAGGGGTTGATTTACTAAAACTGGAGAGTGCAAAATCTGGTGCAGCTATGCACGGAAACCTATCAGCTTCCAGGTTCTTTTTGTCAAAGCTTAATTGAACAAGCTGAAGTTAGAAACTGATGCACATGCACAGCTGCACCAGATTGCACGCTCCAGTTTTAGTAAATCAACCCGACACCGATACCAATTTAAAAAAAAAAAAAAAATTTACCCAAAATATGCTGTGACCTTTGACCCCAACCTTGGCCCCAACACTGACCCTGCAAACCTTGATCTTGTTAACTTTTTCTTTATTTTATTTATTTATTTTACACAAATACTTTGGCTTGTTTACATTTTCTTCTCCTACAACCCCGGAAGATGCAATGTATCTTTTCCTTCAGAAGAGGAAGTAAAAACACAGGGGCGGAAGCTCTGCCCATACATATCCCATTACCCATACTATCACAACTCAAAGAGTCCTATCCTTATAAATGGTGTAAAACCTCTCTCAAATATTTAGGTATTCTTCTCACCCCATCCTACTCTTCTTTATACACTGCAAATTTTCCACCCTTAGTTTTGGAAATTAATAAATCCTTGAGGTCTTGGACTAAGTATCCGTTATCCTTATTGGGCAGGATAAACGTTTTAAAAATGTCTATTTTACCTAGACTGTTATACTATTTTGAAACTTTACCAATTGCTTTACCCTCATCCCAATTAAAGACACTCCAACGTAACTTTCTAAAGTTCATATGGGGCGATGGGGCCCACCGTATAGCTAGTTCAGTGGTGTTTGCTCCGAGGTCCAGGGGTGGAATGGGTGCACCGGACATTTTCAAATACTATTATGCCTCACATTTAAGGCCTATTATTTCTTGGACATCCCTCTTTGCTCCAAATCAGTGGTCCGCTATTGAGAAGGGTGTCATATACCCGGTTCACCCGTGTACCTTGGTTTGGGACGATTCCTTTCCTATTGATCCCACTTTTAGACACCAATGCACTGGCCCAATGAATTTTACTATAACTATCTGGCGTAAATGTTTCAAAAAATATCAACTCTTCTCGCCCTGCTCCCCGCTCATTAATGTACTGTTTAACCCACTCATACCAGACAGTTTGTCCTTGAGCAGGATCTCCCCATGGCTTAACGCCTCCCTTTTTCAACTTCGAAATCTGGTAAACCCGGTTACGCGAAAGCTACATCCCTTTGACACCCTACGTGAGAAATTTAACATACCGCACCAACTTTTTTACTTCTACCTGCAGGTCAGACATTTTTTCCACTCTAAATCTTCATCATTATCCCTCGAAATTCCAACTAATTTTGAACACATATGTGCTCAGGGACCCCACCAGTTACACTTAATATCTACCATCCATCGCATCCTTCATGAGTCGACACCTCTGACTGAGACCACGCATCATTATATGGGAAAGTGGTCCCATTTGTTAGACAGAACTATCTCAATTCAGTTATGGGACAAGATTTGGTCTTCTGTCTCCAAGTCTTCTAAGTGTGTGACCCAACGGGAGACTTCTATGAAAATCCTTATGTTTTGGTATAGAAACCCTGACGTTATCCATAAATACGACCCCTCGGTCCCACCGCGCTGTTGGCGTTGTGGGATTGACACGGGTTCTTTATTCCATATATTCTGGCAGTGTTCAAGGATACAACCTTTCTGGGGGGAGGTGGGGCTCCTGATACAGAAAGTGCTGGATAAAACTCTCCCATTAGACCCATTACACCATTTGTTGGGCCTTCCTTTCCCTGGCTTAACCAAAAGAGCTAACCGGCTTCTTTCTTATATACTATTGGCTGCCAAACGACTTATTCCCCTGTGCTGGCTGTCCAACGCCCCTCCCCCTTGGCCCAAATTTCTACAATTAGTAACTGATATCCGAAGGATGGAATATCTAACGGCCTCAGTACATGATACTATCCCCCAATTTGAAAAATTGTGGAAACCCTGGGATGAGTCAGAATTTGGGACTCCTATGCCAAACACCGGTTTTTAAGTTTTTTTGTTCTATACTGGCATGGGCGCCTCATGTGATCATGGGGTCCCATCCCCCCCATTTGCCCCATTTTTATATGTGTTATTCAGAACTTATTATTACATACCACATATCCTTCATAGAATCTATGTTCCTCTCTCTTATGTAACAAACTTACACCTTTGATCCTGCACTTCTATTTTAGAAATACTCTTTTTCTGTATCCTGGACAAAAGTACAGAGCGGTTTGTGCTCTGTAATTGTGAACTCTGTTCCTATGTACTTTACCTTGTTTCGTTATAAAGATGTCCTCAAAAATTTTATATTTTATATTTTATATTGTACAACATTACTGCTGTACTTGTTCATTCTACAATGTTAAAAAAAACCTAATAAAAATACAATTATGAAAAAAACACAGGGGCGGGCTCAGTGACCGATCACTGTGATAGCCAATCGCAGGCTATCACAGCGATCCGGTGACCCAGTATAGACAGTCCCGGGTCCCGATTGTTAGCACAAGACCTGGTGCTCTTGGTGGGAGCTCTGTGCTCCAGCACAGAGACCGGGCTCTCACCAAGAGCCCTGGGTCTCGTACGAATGATCGGGACTTGGGACTTTCAGTCCTCGGTCACCCAATTGCTGTGATAGCTCTGTGAAATGTGTGACACAGCAGTGCCTACAGGGCACAGTGATTATGTGTCACAGAATTAAAGGAAGTACATTTGTGGAGATCTTCATAAAGTAGGTTTACAAACTTCAATATCATTCAGATTAATAGGAGTTGGCTAAAAATAACTGAAATACAATGAATGTGATGAATATATGATTTATGCTTTAAGGTCCCATAGGTGACCATAGAGTCTTCCTGAGAAAGAGACCCTGTGTGCCCCCCCCCTCCCTTCTTTCCCATATTCCTTGTTGGCATATACTGTACATATGCAGAACACATAATTGGCCTAAAATGTTTCCCTTTCTCTCCCAGCAGCATACTGCTATACAGGAGATTGGCTGAGACTGAGATTAAGTTAATTTCAGGTACGTAAAGTAGTTGCATTTAATACACAGCTCCTGCTGCTGCCAATCACAGCCAGTGAGGAGGCAGCGGGGGACAGGGCTGAGCCTCACTCAGTCTTAAGGACATGCTTGGGAACGAGTGGTGGAGTGAACACTTTAACCAGAGTTTATATGCACATTGATATTAAGGAAAAAGTAAAGTTTCACATGGGACATTTTTTGGCATATTATTCAGGTTTGCCATTTAAAATAATCATTGCAAAACATTGGTAATGTATCGCTACACCAATTTGTATTTTGGTTAATCTAAACACATCACCATCCCTCCTGGGGCAACTACCTTCTTTGCACACGAATCCTGATCGCTCAGCCATCACCACCATGACAATTATTAAAATGTCTAGATATAGTAGTGCAACTACTACTGAGCTAGTTTCAATAGTTGTTAATATATATATATATATATATATATATATATATATATATATATATATATATATATATATATATATATATATATATATATATATATATATATATATATATATATATATATATATTGTTTTTATTGGAGGTTCTATTTGGGTTTATTCAGTTACCTGTTAATGATCCTCAGCTGCATATAACTATATGATCATTTTGTATGGAAGTACTGACTGACATGAAACACATCAACATTTCTCTCCCCATGCTCACTGTTTTTCTGTAGTTTTAAAGCATTTTCTACAATAAAAAGGTGTTAAACTGGAGTGTGGCCATCTGAATCTTCTGTTCTTTAAATGCAGCTGCAAGCTGAGCCAGCACCCAGTGAGTGGCCAAAGAAGTGAAATGCATTGACTGGAGTGGTGTGGTCTCTTTGCTATGAATCGCAGACTTCTGAAAACGCATATTTTCCTGGATGTCAACTTAGATCCCATGACTCAAAACGTATACTTCACAATTCTGAGGGTCCTACGGAGACCAGATACTGCCATCTGCTGGACACTGCAGTGTTACGTCCCACATGACCTGTCAAAACCATGTGACTGGCTTCTCCTTCAATCATGGCATTCTTGCTGTGAAAAAGCTGCAGAAGAGGCTGGTCACATGGCTGACGAGTCACATGACCAGGTTTTCCTGTTCTCAGCTTCAGCACTCACTTCAGTTTAATGTTATATTCTTCACAGTTCCAAAGAGAGCAGAGCACATGTACATTTGTAAAAAAAACAGCTGTGCTTTAAAAAGGGACAGAACTCTTTTTTTTTTTTTTAAAGCAGCAGCAGCATGGCTGCTTTATACAGTATCTCACAAAAGAGAGTACACCCCTCACATTTTTGTATATATTTTATTATATCTTTTCATGTGACAACACTGAAGTAATCACACTTTGCTACAATGTAAAGTAGTGAGTGTACAGCTTGTATAACAGTGTACATTTGCTGTCCCCTCAAAATAACTCAACACACAGCCATTAATGTCTAAACTGCTGGCAACAAAAGTGAGTACACTCCTAAGTGAAAATGTCCAAATTGGGCCCCATTAGCCATTTTCCCTCCCTGATGTCATGTGACTCGTTAGTGTTACAAGGTCTCAGGTGTGAATGGGGAGCAGGTGTGTTAAATTTGGCGTTATCACTCTCACTCTCTCATACTGGTAACTGGAAGTTCAACATGGCACCTCATGGCAAAGAACTCTATGAGGATCTGAAAAAAAGAATTGTTACTCTACATAAAGATGGCCTAGGCTTTGAGAAGATTTCCAAAACCCTGAAAATGAGCTGCAGCATGGTGGCCAAGACCATACAGCAGTTTAACAGGACAGGTTCCACTCAGAACAGGCCTCACCACGGTTGACCAAAGTAGTTGAGTGCATGTGCTCAGCGTCATATCCAGAGGTTGTCTTTGGGAAATAGACATATGAGTGCTGCCAGCATTGCTGCAGAGGTTGAAGGGGTGGGGGTCAGTCTGTCAGTGCTCAGACCTTACGCCACACACTGCATCAAATCGGTCTGCATGGCTGTCGTCCCAGAAGGAAGCCTCTTCTAAAGATGATGCACCATGAAGCTCGCAAACAGTTTGCTGAAGACAAGCAGACTAACGACATGGATTACTGGAACCATGTCCTGTGGTCTGATGAGACCAAGATAAACGTATTTGGTTCAGATGGTGTGAAGCGTGCGTGGCGGCAACCAGGTGAGGAGTACAAAGACAAGTGTGTCTTGCCTACAGTCAAGCATGGTGGTTGGGAGTGTCATGGTCTGGGACTGCATGAGTGCTGCCGGACCTGGGGAGCTACAGTTCATTGAGGGAACCATGAATGCTAACATGTACTGTGACATACTGAAGCAGAGCATGGTCCCATGCCTTCAGAGACTGGGCCACAGAGCAGTATTCCAACATGATAACGACCCCAAACAAACCTCCAAGACGACCACTGCCTTGCTAAAGAAGCTGAGGATAAAGCTGATGGACTGACCAAGCATGTCTCCAGACCTAAACCCTATTGAGCATCTGTGGGGCATCCTCAAACAGAAGGTGGAAGAGCGCAAGGTCTCTAACATCCACCAGCTCCGTGATATCGTTGAAAAGGACTCCAGTGCCAACCAGTGAAGCTCTGGTGAACTCCATGCCCAAGAGGGTTAAGGCAGTGCTGGAAAATAATGGTGGCCACACAAAATATTGACACTTTGGGCCCAATTTGGACATTTTCATTTAGGGATGTACTCATTTTTGTTGCCAGCGGTTTAGACATTAATGGCTGTGTGTTGAATTATTTTGAGGGGACAGCAAATTTACACTGTTCTACAAGCTGTACACTCACTACTTTACATTGTAGCAAAGTGTCATTTCGTCAGTGTTGTCACATGAAAAGATAGAATAAAATATTTACAAAAAATGTGAGGGGTGTACTTACTTTTGTGAGATACTGTAATTTGAACCCAGAGAGTTATAAAAATGTGACTATACCTTGTGGGTACAAAGTCCTGAAGCCAAAAATAAGAAATTAGTGTTGAAAGTATGATGGAGAGAGATGTGGCGAAGCCCTTCAGGATGTTGTCAGCATATTTAATAACAGCGGCAATGACCAATCCACCCAGAGCCTGAAAAAAAAAGTAAACAAGAAAAGAAGGTCATTTATACATCAGGTCCACTATTGTTGCATGGTACTGCATATACTGTATTCATCGGCGTATAAAATGCACTTTTTTCCCCCTGAAATCGTGGGTGCGTGTTATACGCTGACAGCTGCCGGTAATCACCGAGCCGTCATCTCATTCGGCTTGGCACGCACCAAGATGACACCTGTACACGAGGCGGCGGGAGCTGGCGGCTTCTTGCTGGATTGTGGAGCGGCTGAGAGGCAAGTCACACCTAAATGCTTACAACTAATTATTGGGCATTCATAAGGGATTCATTGGGGTCAGTTAAGAGCAGAATAACATCAGCAAATAAATTGATGACATGGGAGAAGTTGTGTGAACAAAATCCTGAAATGAAAGGATGCAAATGGGCACAGATCAGGCTGCAGATGGGCACAGTTTAGGCTGCACTGAAGCTGCAGATGGGCACAGATCAGGCTGCAGATGGCACTAATCAGGCTGCACTGAAGCTGCAGATGCGCACTAAAGCTGCAGATGGGCACTAATCAGGCTGCACTGAGGCTGCAGATGGGCACTAAGCAGGCTGCATTGAGGCTGCAGATGGGCACTAAGCAGGCTGCATTGAGGCTGCAGATGGGCACTAAGCAGGCTGCATTGAGGCTGCAGATGGGCACTAAGCAGGCTGCATTGATGCTCACTGACCATTGTTTTGCTTAAAAGCGGTTTATTTAAAAAAAAAAAAAAGTTTTTTTTTCCCTGAAACTTGCCTCTTAAATTGGGGTGCGTGTTATACGCCGATACATACGGTATTTATTAAGTCTTTAGGATTGGTAGTATTATATCTTATATTATAACCAGTAGCAGTTTTTATAATTGGTCTACTATATATTTTTTACACTAGAATGATTGGGTATTTGGCACAGAGTGATATACGTTATGGTATAAATAGCATAACACTGAATCACATACAGCCTCTCCTCAATTAATGACCAGGTTCCGTTCCAACGAATTGGTTGTTAAACGAGGAGCCACAAGTAATCAATATTTTAAGCATTCTTAACTACTGTACTGTATTGTGAAAAAAAAAAGGTCTAAAACACAAAACTCCTGGTCAATAACATTGTTTTACTTTGCATAAATACAGAACACAAAAAAAATTCTGTACTGTACAATACAATGATGTACAGCATATCGTTCGGGTTGGGAGAGCTGGTCGTAACCCGTTTAACGACCGCTCAGGCTAAGTCGTTAAACGAGGAGTATCTGTATAATGTTTTGATTAGATGTAGGAACACAGATATATGCAGCACCTATATGTTTGTTTTTTCTTCTTAATGATTTTATTTTCGTCTTTAATTCTCTAATTTTATTACTTTAGGTAAATACAGTGCATGATTGTTTTTGGCATTTTAATGCTCACTCACTGTACTGTATTCTATGGAGAGGCAGTGTTGTCACCTGATGATTGGACCACAAACACCTCCCCTTCTTCTCATCTCCATTACATAACAAAAGATGCTTGGAAAGTTGATATGTAAAGAACAAATGATCGCTGCTACTCCTGACCAGCCCAGGTGAACAAACGATGAGAAGCAGCCTCAGCCTACATGTCTCCACCACACACCATGATGCATTTTGCCCGGCCTAATCTTAGTTATACTGTATGACTAAACCCGGATGGGCAGGGAAAGATGCATCAGGGTGTGTGGTGGAGACATGTAGACTGAGGCCTCTTCATTGTTTGTTCACCTGGCCTGGTCAGGAGTAATGGCGATCATTTGCTCTTTACATTTATTAGCCCTCTGGATTGGTATCAAAATAAGCCTGCACCCCAATGCTCTGAGACACCTCTACTTTGAGCGGCGCCAAAAGCAATACAACAGGTCACAGTTTGAAAGTCGATCAATTTGGATGAGATGTCAGATTACTACACAAAAAGTTATAAGAACATAGGATTTGTGAGCCCTGAGAAGGAAGAGTCCTGTTTGACACCACAGCTGTTTTAAGAAGGCGTTGAAAGGAGCAATAAGGTGGACAGTACAGAAAGTGTAGCATTTCGTAAGAACTAATGAGGATTTATTACAGCAGTAATTTGAAATCTGATTGGTTGCTGTGGAGTTCTGCTGTCATTTAAATCATGGATATATATTTGAACAAAAATGATTTGCTGTTTTATACACTGATCTGTGATATTTCACACACAGCTGGAGGATTCACAGCTATGACAAAAGGAAGAGGAAGTGTGATCTACTACCTGAAGGGCTACCACTGTCCAGGTCAGGTTATTGTAGCCCTGAAAGAAGCCTTCCTTTGAAACGCGATCACCGTCATAAATAAATACTCCCATCAGACCAAATATCCCACCAAAGAAACCTAGAAGGGAGGCAAACAAGAGCCAAAAAATTATATAGCAATTTAGATGATCTAACAAAAGAAATTAACTACAACTTTGCATACCATATTGTGCCTGAGGTACCCAAAGGTCTTGGTTTAAGCAAGCCCCTTAAAACTCAGTGAGACTATAGAATGGAGAACGCACTGTTGCCATGACTGCATCCAATTGCATATTGAAACAGTATTAAGCCCCAAAAGTTTTCTTTTTAAGGCTTTCTTTCTTTTATTTTCACCTGGTGATCTAGTAAGCCTGTTATTTTTAAACAGAACAAGCTGTCCTGCAGATGTAGCAGTTAGAGGGTTGACACCGATAGGGGTTCTTATAATGGTCAGATTTTAATTATTTATTTACATTAAACCTTTATTCAAAAAGAAATACAAATGGTTTGCCATAACTGTTTATAAAGTGTAAGCTGGAGTTTGGCTTCAATTTGTTTGTGTATTTAAATCTGCTAATACATTTAACCCTTCCCTCCCCACAGACTGGCAATGTTGCTGTGCAAGGGTTTCTCTGTTGCTTCTACATCCAGGGTGAGGGAACTCTAATATAGGAGGTGTGTTACTGGCCAGATCACCAAGTGAAAATAAAAAGGGAAAAACGCCTTAACGTTGTTCTTAAGGCTAAAGGTTTTACTTTAACCACTTAACCACCAGGCCATAGCCGAATGACGGCTACAGGGCAGCTCAATAACTCTGGAAGGGCTTACATTGCTGTCCTCCCAGAATCGCGCTCCCGCACGCCCCCTGGAGCACGCACACGGGAGTATCCATGACCACTGGGTCCAGAGGACCCTGCGCATCACAGTAAATGGCCGCTGACCACGTGATTACTCTGTCAAATGACGGAGCGATCATTTGTAAACAAACCGGTGTCATGTCTGGTTCCTCTCCCCTCTCTGAACTGATCGGTACATTGTGAGCGGAGAGGTTGCAGCAGCGCTGTGGGCTGGATCTGTAGTGCCCACAGCGCTGCTCTGTGCCAATTCAGGGACTCATCCATTAATGCTCAGCCATCCCTCTGTCATACTCATCCAGCCACACTCGGCAACACTCAGCCAGCCACACTCGGCAACACTCAGCCAGCCACACTCGGCAACACTCAGCCAGCCACACTCGGCAACACTCAGCCAGCCACACTCGGCAACACTCAGCCAGCCACACTCGGCAACACTCAGCCAGCCACACTCGGCAACACTCAGTCAGCAACACTCAGTCAGCCACACTCAGCCAGCCACACTCAGCCAGCCACACTCAGCCAGCCACACTCAGCCAGCCACACTCAGCCAGCCACACTCAGCCAGCCACACTCAGCCAGCCACACTCAGCCAGCCACACTCAGCCAGCCACACTCAGCCAGCCACACTCAGCCAGCCACACTCAGCCAGCCACACTCAGCCAGCCACACTCAGCCAGCCACACTCAGCCATACTACCATACTCAGCCATCCACATTTATGGCTCAACCATGCTCAGCCATCCCCGGCTCATCCATGCCACTACAGTGCCTCACAAAAGTGTAATAGGTAGTCAAATTAGATTTGTGCCCCTGGAACACCTGATGCTTTTCCCTGCATGTTGGACCTCCGTATGTGGCCAGACTGTAGAAGTCTCCCACATGTGGTATCGCCATACTCCGGAGGAGTAGGAGAATCTATTTTGGGGTGTAATTTTTGGTATGTACATGCTATGTGTTAGAAATATTGTATGAATGGACAACTTTGTTTAAAAAAAAATATATATATATTTTCTTTCCACATTTTCCAAAAACTTGTAGAAAAAAAAAAAAATGACATGTTCAAAAGACTCATTATGCCTCATACATTATATGTTGGGGTGTTTTCTTTCCAAAATGGGGTCATTTTTGGGGCCTTTTTTCATTGTCCTGGTGCTCCAGGGCCTTCAAAAGTGCAAAAGGTAGTCAGGAAATTAGATGTGTAAGTTATGCTCCTAGAACACCTGATGGTGCTCCTTGCATGTTGGGCCCCCCGTAATGTGGCCACGCTGTGTAAAAGTCTCACACATGTGGTATCACCATACTCAGGAGAAGTAGCAGAATGCGTTTTGAGGTGTAATCCGTGGTATGCATATGCTGTGTGTGAGAAATAACCTGCTAATATATAATATGACAATTTTGTGGAAAAAGAAAAAAAAATGTCTTTAAAAAGCAAAGAATTAAGGGAAAAAAATACAGCTTCAAAAAAACTTGCCATGCCTCATACTAAATACATTGGAATGTCTACTTTCCAAAAAGGGGTCATTTGGGGGGTATTTGTACTGTCCTGGATTGCTAGGGTCTCAAGAAATGAGGCTGTCAAGTACTTCAGGTGTGGTCAATTTTTAATGATTGGCACCATATGGACTCTATAACTTTCACAAAGACCAAATAATATACACCAATTTGGGTTATTTTTACCAAAGATATGCAGCAGTATAACTTTTGGCCAAAATGTATGAAGAAAAATTACTAATTTGCAAAATTTTATAAACAGAAACAAAGAAAAATGCCCTTATCCTTTTTTTTTTTAAAACAGAATTTTCAGTCTTTTTTCTTTTACAGTGCAAAAAAGGAAAACCCCAGCAATTACTAAATACCACCAAAAGAAAGCTCTATTTGTGTTAAAAAAATGACACAAATTTAAATATGGGTACAGTGTTGCATGACTGAGTAACTGTAAGAGCCCTTGCACACTGGGGCGGTTTGCAGGCGCTATTGCGCTAATAATAGCGCCTGCAACCCGCCCCGAAAGTGCCGCTCCTTGCATTCCAGTGTGAAAGCCCCAAGGGCTTGCACACTGGAGCGATGCGCTGGCAGGACGGTAAAAAAAGTCCTGCCAGCAGCATCTTCGGAGCGGTGAAGGAGCGGTGTGTATACCGCTCCTTCACCGCTCCTGCCCATTAAATTCAATGGGATGGCGCGGCTATACCGCCGGCAATGCGCCTCTGCAGAGGCACTTTGCGGTGGTATTTAACCCCTTCTCGGCCGCTAGCGGGGGGTAAAACCGCCCCGCTAGCGGCCGCATACCGGCGGTAAAATGCCGCTAATAATAGCGGCGTTTTACCGCCGACGACGCCCCCCGCCTCAGTGTGCAAGGGCTCTCAGTCAAAATGTGAGAGCACCGAAAGCTGAAAATTGGCTTGGTTAGGAAGGGGGTTTAAGTGCCCAGTGGTTAATGCATTCTCTGAGTGCAGATCCCCCTTTGCTCCCCCTATACTTAAATGAGACCAATCTTGAGTCAACACTGAGAGCAGCGGCTCTCTGCTCTCTCCCTCCTCAAAGGCTCAGAGTCAGCAGCGGGAGCCATTGGCTCTTGCTGCGGTCAATCACAGCCTGGGAGGAGGGGGCGAGGGACAGGGGCCAAGTCACGCTCTGTGTGTCAATGTACACAGAGAATGCAGCTCAGGAGCGAGCCCACAAAAGTCCCTCAATATATACTCAAGAATGAGGCAGCCAGTTTTACAGACTACTTGAATGAGGGCAGACCATTCACAAGGCGGAGGACAACACAGAACAAGATACATACACTGCAGCAACAGGAAACTGACAACTGACACATGATGGATGGACATGTAGAGCTAAGCTTTGAAATACACCATAGAACAATCATTGCAGCATAGAGCTGTGAACTATATCAGCAAAACACTTTGTCATCATTAGATTCATTCTCAAGAATATCACAGATATGAGTAGTAAACAGATATATTTGCAAATTACACTAAATTTATACACTAAGGCTGGCCACAGGATATACAAAATTTCCCTTGAGATTTACCAAAACCATATAATATGAGGTCAAACCTAAACACTTTCAATTTGTATGCAATCAGGCAGGCCCATACACTACATAGTTATAGATAGGTAAATCTAAAGGAAACTAAATAAGAAAATTATATGATGCATGGGCAGCTTTACATGGTCCAGTTCAAAATAACTCTGTTAAGTAAAATTGTATTAGAGAATTCACGATATGGTTATTCTTATAGTTACATTGACCCAGCTTCAGAATGAGATATTGATTGATATATTACCCAACTGCAATGATAGAAGATAGAAGATTTGATAGAAGAACTCCAGGTATGGTATATCTTTACATAGTTACATTGCTCCCAGCTGGATCAATGTATATAGTAAACTTGGCCGAAGCCCATGGAAGCTTTAGGCTGTACAGCTGCCTAAACAGTTCCACACACCCCAGTAACATTGCCCCCCCCCCCCTCCATTATTCACAATTCCCTCTAAACTGATGATCTGTGGGGGCTTTTAAAGCATTGACTATTGAATTGAGTTGCCATTTCACGGGCACCCACAATTTTAAAGCTTGACACGATGGGTATCTATTTTCTTGGTGCAACCTCACCCTTTGAATTTCACCAATAAATGGCAAATATTACATTTAGTTTGTGTGCTCTAAAATTAACTTTATTTTATTTCTTACTGTAATTTTGCACTTGATAAGCCATTGCGCTAAAAGTGTGCAACGAAAAAAATTGGAACTACCACTATTTTATTCTACAGGGTGTCTGCTTTCAGAAAATATATGATTTAGGGTTCTAATCTTCAGACCTAAAATGATTTTTTTTTTTTTTAAATGTGTGCAATCCTCCCAACCAAAAATGCAAAAATGGCTCTGAGAGCAAAAGGGTTAGGCGATATAGAATAAATAATGTCTGTTCAGAACCGTCTCCTGCAACAGCTCTGCCACTATAGCTGAAAGGTTGGTACGTGTAGGTAGGTGTGCACATTTTGTGTGCATATTTAACAATAAAATTGCTGGGAACTTACCAAGTTGTATATTCCTAATCCATACTGACTGCTTAGTCTCCTTAAGGATCTTTTCGAAGTAGACACCAGCAAACCCGCTTGAAAAGCAAGCAGTGAGGACAGCCATGAGCCCAGCAAACCGTGAACCCACAGATACTTCTTTTGAAGGAGAACTAGGAGTATCCGATGGCCACTGAAAAAGGAAAATCACAGAAAAGACATACCTATAATAGGATTATTTCTACAATAAATATTAGTTTATCATACATACAGTACATCTGTGACACATGGGGATTGATTTACTAAAACTGGAGAGTGCAAAATCTGGTGCAGCTGTCATGGTGGCCGATCAGCTTCTAACTTCAGCTTGTTCAATTAGGGCCCTTTCACACTGGGGCGGTTTGCAGGCGCTATTGCGCTAATAGCGCCTGAAAACCGACCCAAAACAGCCGCTGCGGTCTCTCCAGTGTGAAAGCCCCGAGGGCTTTCACACTGGAGCGGTGCGCTAGCAGGACGGGAAAAAAAGTCCTGCTAGCAGCATCTTCAAAGCGGTGAAGAAGGAGCGGAGTATACACCGCTCCTGCCTATTGAAATCCATGGGACAGCGCAGCTATACCGCCGGAAAAGCGCTGGAGAGGCGCTTTGCGGTGGTTTTTAACCCTTTCTCGGCCGCTATCGGGGGGTAAAACAGTCCCGTTAGCGGACGAATACCTACGGTAAAGCGCCGCTTACAATAGCGGCGCTTTACCGCCACCGCCGCCCCCGCGTGAAAGGGGCATTAAGCTTCGACAAAACACCTGGAAGCTAATGGTTTCTATGAACAGCTGCACCAGATTTTGCACTCCAGTTTTAGCAAATCAACTCCATGGTGTCTATTGCAAATGAACATGGGTTGAATTTGAACTAACTACACCTTGACGGTCAAGGATCAGAGATAATTTTATACAATGGATATAAAAAAAATCTACACACCCCTGCAGGGCTAGTCCAAGACATTGTGCTGCCTGGGTCCAAGAATGAAATGCTGCGCGCCCCCGCCCCCATCCCAAAATAAATCACGCCCGCCAAAAGGCCCCCACATTCATTATTTTATATCATGATAAATAAAACTAAAATTAAATTTATCAGGAAGTTAGATTTTGCACTAAACACAGAAGTGTGAACCTAGGTTAAGGGCCAATTCATACCAGGATCACATGGGAACACACACTTTCCCGTGGGGAGCATTTTGACCGTCTGTTTGAATGGGCTGCAAGACAGACTGCACAAATAGTAACTGCTTTTAAAAACACTACACCAAACCGCCAAGTACTGTGGTACCATGCGATTTTGTGCCTGTAAACACTGCATTTGTGATCTGCATTTGGGGTGCCAGTAACAATATATTGGCACCCACATGCAGCAGATCCAAGGGTAGTGTGTTCACCTGCTGCAGTCTCCCCCCCCCGCGGGAAGGAGGAGAGGACAGGGTGTCCATACCAGGACTCACCTGTGACCTGCAGACAGTTCGGCTGAGGTGAACGTTCTTTGGCTGGCCTGGCTGCCTCTAGGCTAGGGCAGTATATGGACAGGCTCGGGTAGTATACGGACGGTTTTGAGTAAAAATAAAGAACGAAAATAATGTGGTTGCGTAAGTGTGCACACCCTCTTATAATTGTAGCTGTGTCCAGAATTAAGCAATCACATTCAAAACTCATGTTAAATAGGAGTCAGTACACACCTGCCATCATTTAACCGCTTCAGCCCCGGAAGATTTTACCCCCTTCCGGACCAAAGCACTTTTTGCGATTCGGCACTGCGTCGCTTTAACTGACAATTGCGCGGTTGTGCGACGTTGCACCCAGACAAAATTGACGTCCTTTATTTCCCACAAATATAGCTTTCTTTTGGTGGTATTTGATCACCTCTGCGGTTTTTATTTTTTGCACTATAAAACAAAAAAAAGAGTGACAATTTTGAAAAAAAAAAAAAAAAAAAAAAAAAGCATTATTTTTTTACTTTTTGCTATAATATCCCCCAAAATATATGTATATATAAAAAAAACCCAAAAAAACAAAAAAAAAACAAACAATTTTTTTCCTCAGTTTAGGCCGATATGTATTCTTCTACATATTTTTGGTAAAAAAAAAAAAAAATTGCAATAAGCCTATATTGATTGGTTTGCGCAAAAGTTATAGCGTCTACAAAATAGGGGATAGTTTTATGGCATTTTCATTTGTAATTTTTTTTATTAGTAATGCCGTCAATGTGCGATTTTTAATCAGGACTGTGACATTATGGTGGACACATCGGACACTTGACACTATTTTGGGACCATTGTCATTTATACAGTGATCAGTGCTATAAAAATGCACTGATTACTGTGTGAATGACACTGGCAGGGAAGGGGTTGACCACTAGGGGGCGATGAAGGGGTTAAGCATGTCCTAGGGAGTGATGGGCTTCAAGTCACATGACAGTGATCACCGTTCCCAATGACAGCGGTGATCTCTCATGACACAAGCCAGAACGGGAAATGCCTTGTTTACATAGGCACTTCCCCATTCTGAGGCTCCGTGACACGATCGCCGGAAGACGGGTGGACATAGAGTCCGCCGGTCCCGTGGGCACATCACGCTGTACGCAGTGGGCCTGCTATCCCCGGCTCTTGAAGGGGACGTACAGGTACGCCCATTTGCCCACTGCTGCCATTGTGCCGACGTATATCGGCGTGCAGTGGTGATGCAGTGAAATAAGATTCAGCTGTTCTAGTAGGTCTTTCCTGGCATTTTCTTAGTTGCATCCTACAGCAAAAGCCATGATCGCAGAGAGCTTCCAAAGCATCAGAGGGATCTCATTGTTAAAAGGTATCAGTCAGAAGGGTACAAAAGGATTTCCAAGGCATTAGATATACCACGGAGCACAGTGAAGATTGTCATCATCAAGTTGAGAAAATATGGTACAACAGTGACATTACCCAGAACTGGACGTCCCTCCAAAATTGATGAAAAGACAAGAGGAAAACTGGTCAGGGAAGCTGCCAAGAGGCCTACAGCAACATATAAGAAGCTGCAGGAATATCTGGCAAGCACTGGCTGTGTGGTACATGTGACAACAATCTCCCGTATTCTTCATTTGTCTGGGCTATGGGGTAGAGTGGCCTTTTCTTACAAAGATAACAGACATGTAGAAAAGAGGAATATAAAAGGTTCGGGTATAAGTTACCATCAATTTTCAGGCTGAAGAGTCGTACTCAAAGAGAAGTAAAGCTAAATAGCGTGCCAATGTAAATCTTTCATAAATACACATACAGTATGTATTTAAAATTTAGTATTCACGTTTCTGCATAGTAACTATACATCTAAGGATTGGTAAGCTGAAATATTTCAACTCTTGTTTTTGGGTTTGGATAAGCTTTAAGAGTTGTCTATTAGGATATGAAAGAGCCTATATGCTAAGCTATTACTTTGATAAGCTGCACTAGGAGTGGAAATTGGCTGAATTTGGAGATAATCATCTAATGCGCATGGGTGTCTGACCGCTTGCCGACTGGCCGCCGTACATATACGGCCGCAGTCGGCTCTATTGCGCGAAACCTTACGTCATTTCGTGCAATAGCCGCCGGGGGCACTCGCGCACCGATTGGCCACAGAGGGAACCAATTAGCGGGTCTAGCGGGTGCGATGTCCACCAGCCACCCGCGATTGCTCTCCAGAGAGACAGGACGGCGGTCTGCTGATGTAAACAAGGCAGATCGGTGTCCTGTCAGGTATGAACAGAGAGATCTTGTATTCCTGCTAAGCAGGAACAGGGATCTCTCTGTTCATACAATGAGTCCATCCCTAAAACAGCAAGAAAGCACCTCCTAAGGACACACTTAACCCTTTGATTGCCCCTGGTGTTAACCCCTTCCCTGCCAGTGCATTTTTTTTAGCACTGATCACTGTAATAATGTCACTGGTTTACAATAAAAAAAAATACAATACAATAAAAAAAAAAAAAGTGTCAGTTAGGTGTCTGATCTCTCTGCCGCAGTGTCACAATCCCGCTAAAAAAATCGCTGATCGTCACCATTACTAGTAAAGAAATTAATTTAAAAAAAGACAAATCTATCCTCTATTTTGTAGATGCTATAACGTTTGCACAAACCAATCAATATACGCTCATAGGAATTTTTTTTAACCAAAAATATGTAGCAGAATACATATTGACCTAAACTTATGAAGAAATTTGATTTACATTTTTTTTTTATTGGGTATGTTTCATATCAGAAAATAAAAAATATTGTTTTTTTTTCCAAAATGGTCGGTCTTTGTTTATAGAGCAAAAAATAAAAAAAAACTGTAGAGGTGATCAAATACCACCAAAAGAAAGCTCCATTTGTGGGAAAAAAACAAAAAGACATCAATTTTTTTTGGGTACATTGTCGCATGACCACGCAATTACCAGTTACCCACTTACGGACCGCCCGCCGCAGTTTTACGCTGGCTGTTTGAAGGAGGTTATTGTTGTTATGGCAGCAGCTAGCTGCCATAACCCTGGTATCCTCTTCTTCAGCGGGCTGTCCGCTACAAGACAAAAGTGGTCTCTGTGGCGGATTCGCCGCAAGGTCACTTTTATTGGCGGCGGGAGAGGCCCCCTCCCCCGCCACGATCCGGTGCCCTCCACCCCTTACCGGAGCCGTCGGCAGCGGCGGAGGCGATCGCATCCGGTCCCCTGTTCGGTATGGAGACGAGTGAGGGGAAGATGGCCCCCACCCGTCTCCATAACAATGCAGGGCGGAAGCGACGTCAAACGTCACTTGCGCCCACAGCTCTTAAAGGGCAATTTTTTTTTTTTTAAATGATTTTTTTTTTTTTTTTTTTTAAACAATAGATTTTTTATTGCTTTTTCACAGTAGATGGTACAGTACAGGTTGGAGTTCGTACAGAACAAAAACAGTAGGTATACAAAGTGTTAACACAAGAAAGGTTATCAAGGTAAAAGCATATCTAATCATATGTAGGCTCTTCATAATGCAATATGAGATGAGTGTCACAGTGAGCTAAAACCTGTCACCCCCTTCGGGCTCAGACTGTGAGCAGGTTTTGAGACATACATTAGTAAGAGGCCCGCCCCTAACACTGGAGAAGGGCTGGGAAGCTCTTTTACATCAAAGCTACTTGTGTTTTCGGCATTAGTTGACAGACAAACTCAAACTCATGCATACAGAGTAGCTCTAAGCACATTTCCAAGCTATTCTCGGCCTATACAGTCCTACAGTTGCCTCTGGTAGATTGGGGTAAGCTTCAGTATCACCACCGGAAGGCGAGCCCTTTATACGTTTATATCATCATGGATGAATTGTTTGTACATCATATATGTGAAAAGGCGTTTGGGGAGTTTCTCCAGATATCCCAGTGTTTATGGAAATCCGAGGCTCTCCTGTTCTTGTACGCAAACATCTTTTCCATAATGTATTGCATGTTCATTCTGGAGATTACCTCCTCAATTTTTGGGGACGTCTTAGAGGCCATTCCTTTGCTAGTGTAAGCAAATAGAATGTGCATAACCACTTTTCTCGTTTAAATTATTTTTTTTTTAAATGACAATTTTTTTTTTTTTTGCATTTTAGTGTAAATATAAGATCTCAGGACTTTTTGACCCCAGATCTCATATTTAAGAGGTCCTGTCATGCTTTTTTTTCTATTACAAGGGATGTTTACATTCCTTGTAATAGGAATAAAAGTGACTTTTTTTTAAAAAACGCACCCCATCCCGACGAGCTCATGTGCAGAAGTGAACGCATACACAAGTAGCGCCCTCATATGAAAACTGTTCAAGCCACACATGTGAGGTATCGCTGCGATCGGTAGAGGGAGAGCAATAATTCTAGCCCTAGACTTTCTCTGTAACTCAAAACATGCAACCTGCAGAATTTTTTAAACATTGTCTATGGAGGTTTTTTAACCACTTAAGCCCCAGAAGAATTTACCCCCTTCCTGACCAGAGCACTTTTTGCGATTCGGTACTGCGTCGCTTTAACTGACAATTGCGCGGTCGTGCGCCCTTGCACCCAAACAAAATTGACGTCCTTTTTTTCCCCACAAATAGAGCTTTCTTTTGGTGGTATTTGATCACCTCTGTGGTTTTTATTTTTTGCGCTATAAGCAAAAATAGAGCGACAATTCTGAAAAAAAACGCATTATTTTTTACTTTTTGCTATAATAAATATCCCCCAAAAATATATGAAAAAAACAATTTTTTACCTCAGTTTAGGCCGATACGTATTCTTCTACATATTTTTGGTAAAAAAAAAATAAAAATCGCAATAAGCAATTATTGATCAGTTTGCGCAAAAGTTATAGCATTTACAAAACAGGGGATAGTTTTTTGGCATTTTTATTAAAATTTTTTTTTTTTTTTTTTTAAATGGCGGCGATCAGCGATTTTTATCGTGACTGCAACATTATGGCGGACACATCGGACATTTTTGACACATTTTTGGGACCATTGTCATTTATACAGCAATCGGTGCTATAAAAATGCATTGATTCCTGTATAAAGGACACTGGCAGTGAAGGGGTTAACCACTAGGGGGCGGCGAGGGGTTAAATCAGTACTAGGGAGTGATTACTGTCAGGGGGATGGGCTGTAAGTGTGACGTCACTGATCTCTGCTCCGATCACAGGGAGCAGAGATTGAGTGACACTGTCACTAGGCAGAACGGGGAGATGCTGTTTACAACAGCATCAGCGGTTAAGGGTAAAAGTTTGGCGCCATGCCACGAGCGGGCGTAATTTTGAAGCGTGACATGTTGGGTATCAATTTACTCGGTGTAACATTATATTTCACAATATAAAGAAAAATTGGGCTAACTTGACTGTTGTCTTATTTTTTTAATTCACAAAAGTGTATTTTTCCCAAAAAAGTGCGCTTGGAAGACCGCTGCGCAAATACGGTGTGAGAGAAAGTATTGCCACGACTGCCCTTTTTTTTCTCTAGGGTGTTAGAATCCCCAAATATTATACATTTTTTTTCTAAGTAATTTTCTAGCAAAAAAAACTGTTTTTAAACTTGTAAACAACAAATCTCAGAAAACGGCTCGGTCCTGAAGTGGTTAAAGTAATGCAGTGTTGTATCGCAAAAAATGGCCTGGTCATTAAGGGGGTAAAACCTTACGGGGCTGAAGTGGTTAAAAAAAATGATCTGCAGTGATAGCAGAAAATAAAGAATTAGCAAAGAGGGTGTTGGCCAGATCAAGTATCCCTGAAAACCTAAAGACTATCTCTGGGGAAATTAAAAATCCTCCTTTGTGGAACTCCACCTGTAATGCAAAGCTTAAAAGCCTGTTTATGCCCATGTCACTGGAAAAAACAGTTTTAAATGACCTGATCCTCACTTTTGTGGCAGCCAGTGCTCTCCTCGTCTCCTCTATGCTCTTGCTTGTAGACTGTCCCTTGGTGTCATCATGTCCAATACAGAGGACAAGCAACAGCTGGCGCATAGGAGAGAAGAGGGCGCAGATGCTGGTCTTTTAGCCTGGAGGTAGCATGCAGGAGTAGGGGATTAGGTAAGAAAACGTGTCTCTTCTGGTAGCATGCACACAGCTAAACATTAAGACCCCTTTCACACTGGGGCGCTTTGCAGGCACTACAGCACTAAAAATAGCGCCTGCAAAGCGCCCTGAAAGAGCCGCTGCTGTCTCTCCAATGTGAAAGCCAACGAGGGCTGTCACACTGGAGCGGTGTGCTGGCAGGAAAAAAGTAAAAAAAGTCCTGCTAGCAGCATCTTTGGAGCAGTGAAGGAGTGGTGTATACACCGCTCCTAAACTGCTCCTGGCCATTGAAATCAATGGGGCAGCCAGGCTATACTGCCGGCATAGCGCTGCAGCAGCGCTTTGCGGTGGTTTTAATCCTTTCTCAGCCACTAGCGGGGGGTGTAAAAGTGCCCCGCTAGCGGCCGAATAGCAAAATTAAAAAAAAAAAGTTTTAGTTTCTGTTATAAAATTTTGCAAACAGATTTTTTTTTCTCCTTCACTGATGTGCGCTGATGAGGCTACATGGATGGGCTGCAGTGATAATATGGCACTACTGATTTGTCCTGTTGGGGCTGCACAGATAATCAGGGATAATGTCAGTCAGCTAGAGTTCCCTCCCATCACCTTTTTTCTCTTGGTGTCAGGAAAACTTGTCAGAAGTGACTCGTACTGATAGAGGAACAAGGCAGCAGACAGAAAAGACACTTAGGGGTTGATTTACTATAACTGGAGTGTGCAAAATCTGTTGCAGCTCTGCAGAGAAACAAAATCGGCTTCCAGGTTTTTTTTTGTCAAAGCTTAATTGAACAAGGAAAGATTAAAAGTCGATTGGTTACTATGCACAGCTGCACCAGATTTTGCATTCCTCAGTTTTAGTAAATCGACCCCTTAGTGCTCTTAACTGAGACAAGTACACACTATAGAGAGATAAGCTTTGTTCGTATTTCATGCTTGAGGCTTACAACCACTTTAAGTTTTTTTTTTCTTACTTGCTTTAACTACCAAGAGCTTCCCCCTACATAATGAAAGGAGGGGGCTGTGGAGTTAATGTTAACTATAATTGACCCTACCTGTACCATGCTGGCAGATCTTATCAGTGGTAAATTAAATATTAGTCCTGTCTTACCAAGGGGTTAAAGACCTGCATTGTGTGTTAATGAGGGGAAGCGGACTCTGTCCTACACTGTCCATCTGAACATGTTCAAAATAGTTTGCAGTCCTACAGTCCTCTTCTGCTCTAAAGAAACACTTTTAGGTATATTGTGTGTATGGTAACACAAACATAAATGGGGGTTTCTCAAATTGGAAGTGAAAATACATCTTAAAGACAGGCTCTTGACGAAGGAAGCTGGTGTAAAACATGCCACAAACCAGCAGGAGACCTCCCTTGATGACTAAAGCATAGATTAACAGATTAAACATATCATGTATTTACCTGGACTAGTGCTACTCCTGCCATTAGGATTAACAAGGAAAGCCACTGATATTTAGTCAGCTTTTTCTGAAGCATAGACACTGAGAACAGAGCAGTAGTAAGGATTTTAAGCTGATAGGTCACCTGGAGAACAGAGAAACAAATATCAATATCAGAAATAAATGCAAAAAGTACTAGTTACTTACCGGTAACTGTCTTTCTGGGAAATCTTCCAGGACGGCACACCTGAGAGATGAGAGGCTCCTCCCGACAGGAAACACAATCAATCAACAGCTGTTTTAAGTCCACACCCTTCCCCTTGATCCTCAGTTTGTAGAGAAGTAACTCCTGAACCTGTTTCACAAGGGAAATCATTCCTCATAGGTACTCACCTTCTAGTGTTCTAAAATTTTCCCTCCTCCAACGGGTGGGAAGTAGGCCTGCCGTCCTGGAAGATTTCCCAGAAAGACAGTTACCGGTAAGTAACTAGTACTTTTCTCAAGTCATCTTCCAGGACGGCACACCTGAGAGGATAATCAAGTAGCTCAGGCTTACCTTTAGGGTGGGACCACTGCAAGACCCTCTTGGCGAACCTCGGTTCTGCAGTGAGCTTTACCTTCACTCCATATGCTTGATGAAGGTATCTTAGCTGGATCATGCGGCTTATCTGCCAGTCTACTCCACCGGTGTCCCTGCCTTCTCTGCTTCGGATGCAGGATCTAGGTGGAGTGGGCTCTTAAAGATGGAATCAGAAAACATGTTAAACTTGTAGGTTATCAATGTTGCCTGTCACACATCTAACAACAATGGCCTATTCTGCCTATAGGTGCTGCTTAGAACCACTAAAAAGATTAATCGGAGAGCTGTGTTGTAAGACAAGGACACTACATTGATCAATAAGGGAGCCTGTCTTAACACAACCCTGTCCAGGGAAATAAAACTGCCAAAGGGGGGCCCCTGACAGACAACCTTTTTTGTTCATTTTTATCTTTACGTCAGCAAAGACTGAAGGGAAACCTACTTAAGGGAAATAGATTAACAAAAACTTAACCCCTGGGTTTAAGGCATGCCCAATCTATAGTTTTACTTATGCCTGAGAGCCTACTCAGGAGATTAACATCCGTAGCAGGAGGAGAACACTCATACTGCTACATTTAGATTTGCTAGAAGGGCAAAATGAAGGCCATGCACCGAGCTGTAACCTATTTGGTCGGTATACATGTTTATACTTCATCTTCAGGCCATAAAACTCCTCTGAACCGAACTTCCTAAGTTCTTATTAAACAGGGCGATTCATTATCGCCTTCCTCCAGTGACCCATAACTCTACTGGGCTTCAACCCTAGGAAATGGCTCTGGCATCCCTGAATGTAAGGGGTCGAGGCTTTTTGACATGTGACATCTGCACCTGAACTCCAGGCCCTTTCACGGAAGAGAAGGCTGAAATACAAAAAGGTGATACATGTATTATTAATATCACAAAATAAAAAAAATCATAGATTGTGGACATAGCACAATAGATTTAGACAGAAAGGACACAAGCATAGACATCAATGTTGTGTATCTGAGTGTGACTAGCTAAACAAAAATATCAAATATGGGAAGAGACCCAAATCTGAACCTCACAGTCTGGTTTTCTGATGTGCGGCCAATATGTAAGCATTAAGACACAAACACACCTTAAATGCTGCGCATTTCTGAAGTGCAGCTAGCTAGGTCATAACTGGTAAATACAGAAAGGTCGGGAACCCCCTTTTACAGTGGTGTTTTACTGATGTACAGCAAAACAAGGCCATAAAGAGAAGACAGAAAGACCCAAACTTCTATGTTGCGTATTTATGACGAACCACCAAGTACAGTTATAAGACAATCTTTTCTGTTATGCAGTTCTGTAGTGCAGTTACATAGAACCAACAGAGAAAGAACACAAGCAACCTACAGCACTGTGTCTTTCTGAAGTACCATAAGGTAAGGCAATATGAAACAGAAAGCACCAACAAGCTTCAATGTTGAGTATTTCTGCTGTGCAGCAACATAAAAACAAAGAAACAACAGACAGCCTTTACAGCTGCGATCTTTCTGGTCTACTGCAAAATAAGGCAATAACTCCACAATGAGTATTCCTGCAGCATTGCAAAACCTGAACCAGAAGGGACAGATAAGCTTAGGGTTCCCACACCCGTGTGACCCAACCTGCCACTTGGGACTGCAAGACGCATGAGAAGTCCTACTATGGCTTCCAAAGGGTATCATTCGTGACTGTGCGACTCCAGGTCGCAGCGTATCCAGCAGTCCCTGCTTACGGAACCACAGACCTCAAGATTACACAGGTCGCAGGAAAAGCAGTTTTCGGGTCGAACAAACAAGGGGTCCCCATGCTGTGGCTCCCTGGAGGAGTGCAGCCAACAACCCCCTACTGTGTATACCTAAGAAACAGCAGGGAAGATCAATGAGAAACACCACTTACTGCTGTGCCTTTCTGATATACGGACGATAAGTCAGTAAATATAGGACATACAGGACACAAACAATGTTCAATCTTTGTGTATGTCTGATGTGTAGCATATACCAATACTGAGCAGAGATGTCATTACCCTCAATGTGTCTCCCTGCTGAGCAGCAAAAACAAATCAGAAAAAGACAAAACAACCTTCACTGTTGTGTCCTTTCTGATATGCAGCCAATAAGGCAGTAAACCTTCAATTTTGTATGTGTCTGATGTGCAACAACAATCTTGAATAGAGATAGCACATCCATATTCAAGTGATTTGGCATGTGACTCAACATGTCAAATCGCATGCCAAAAATTGGCAGCCATTGCCGTTAATCGCACTGTCTGAATCAGCCCGGGCCACTTCGTGGTGCTGCACTGATTACCAATGGCAGTATGTGTACTACCCCTGGCACAGGTTCAATTTTGTATTTTGCAACAAAATCAGGACCATCCGTCATCACTGCTGCCTTTCTGATAAGCAACCAATAAGGCAGTAATACAGGGCCCACAGACAGACCTCAATCTTATATATGTCTGATGTGCAATATTATAACAGTTCTGAATAGAGATAGTACATCCATATTGAAGTGATTTGGCATGCAACTCAACATGTCAAAGTCGCATGCCTAAAATCGGCAGCCATTGCTGTTAATAGCGCTGTCTGAATCAGCACGTCACTTTGTGGTGCTGCACCGATTACCAATGGCAGTATGTGTACTACCCATGGCCCAGGTTCAATTTGTATTTTCCAACAAAATCAGGACCATCCATCTTCACTGCTACCTTTCTGATAAGCAACCAATAAGGCAGTAATACAGGACCCACAGACAAACTTCAATCGTGTATATCTCTAATGTGCAACAATCCAACAATTCTGAATAGAGATAGCACATCCATATTGAAGCGATTTTGCATGCGACTCACATGTCAAATCGCATGCCTAAAATCGGCAGCTATTGCCGTTAATAGCACTGTCTGAATCAGCACGACACCACCTTGTGGTGCCGTACCGATTACCAAAGGAAGTATATGTACTACCCCTGCCATCAATCTTTCCTGCTGCCTTTCTGATAAGCAACCAATAAGGCAGTAATACAGGACACAAAAACCCCACAGACAGACCCCAATCTTGTGTAGGTCTGATGTGCAGCAATATAACAATTATGAGCAGAAATGTCATCACCAGACTCAATGATGTGCGTTTCTGGCGTGCGGCACAAAAACCAGAAAGTACAGACCACCTTCCCTGTTGTATTTTCTGATCTGTAGCCAAACAAAGCAGTACCTTTAGGATATAAAGGACACCCAACAAGCTTCAGCAGAGAGGTCACAAATCTCAATGTGTACTTTAGTTGTGCCAAACACCCCAGCAAGGACAAACCTTCACTACTGAGGTCTACTGGTGAGCAGCCAAGAAGGAGTCCTGGTGTATCCCTTTATGAAATAACCAAACAGGAGCAATTTATTTCATAGGCCTAGCCTGGGCTGTAGATACTAATCCTTCACCACCAGTGAAGGAACCAATCCTAAAATGGTTGGACACCTTACTATAGTAGCTGTTGTCCTACCTTACCTCCGTAGATTGAGCAAACGCTAGCCAGCTCATACACGGGTGGGGCTGAACAGTAACTAAAGTCTCAATGAGCCCAGTCCTAGAGACCAATATAAGACCTCTAAAAAGGGTGGTTACCAATTTAGCCTGGAGGTAAATAGCCACCTGCAGCCCTTAAAGAAGCAATCATATAGCCATCTAGCTCTTGCATATGTTTGCACAGAAAATCCTTAATCAAAGGATATAGGAAAACGATTTATGGTAAATCGCCTTTAGATCTGTCACTGAGTGGACTGTAGTCCAAACCAAAAAGGTTTTTCTTACCCCCTGCATTAAAATATAACCACAATGTAAGAGTGGAGTGGGAGGTTGGAGCTTATGAAAAGTTACCCATAGCAAGCAACCCCCAAAAGGAGGATCTGTCACAAGGGAACCCCTACTGTGCCACACAGAAGCTTGGTCCCTGCCACATTGTTGAAAGTTAGGTCAGCTTTTAAGCATCTTGGAGCAACTTTAAGCAGATTCCTGGCAGCTGGGCAAATAGGGCCAGATAACCTAGTGCACCTGCTGAGCAAGGGAGCTTACTCCTGAATCCTTCAACCATTGCACCATTAATAACTTGTTCAGTGGTATACCTGGCCAGTAAGGAACTCTTTGTTCTACCAGGTCACCCTCTTTGCTGTATTCACCCCTACTAATGTACCACAACCGGGAATGTAGGGAGAGGCTGGCAACCTACTGTTGTGATAACCACAGTGTCTCTGCTATAAGAGGAAGCTGTGGCTGGTGGCTTTTAGCAGTAGCTTCTGGGCTATTTTGTTATGCAGACCCCAGGCCCTGCACTGCACCACTCAGTAAATACAGGTGGAAGGGGAAAAAATGCCTTACCTACCTCTTTCCCATCTGAGGTGGTTTAGGCACACTCGCTCCTCTGCACCACTTGTCCACCATACAGCATCTCCGATGTAGGAGGGAGCTGTGGCTGGTGTCTTTAGCAAAAGCTTCTGGGCTATTTGAATCCAGACCCCAGGGGAGATTATCTCAAATGCCCTGAAACCATCTGGCTGGGATTGGGGATTTTTGACTCACCGTTGTCGTCTTCCCCTTTTTCCACAGCCACCGGGCTTGCTTTTCCATCCTTATGGTCCACACGCAAGGAGGATAGCCGCCAAAGTGCCCCCCCCCCCACAACTGCTGTCCCTTTAGGGAGCTGCAAGGTTAGGCTGTGTCCTGCACTGTACCAGTCAGTATATACACGTTGGGGGGTGGGTGGGGGCAATGCCGTACGTTCCTCATTCCCATGAGGTGGTTTAGGCAGACATTCACCATAGTAAACTGGTGCCTCCTCGAAAGGAGGATGTGGGCGCCTGCTCCTGCTGACTCTCAGCCTTCCCTTCTGGGTAAGAACGCGGGTCGTTCAGGCGGTACCCTCCCCAGCAGCCCACGCGAGCTACCAGGGACCCAGGAGTCAGGGGATACGATCCCCCTGGAAAGAACCGACGGCCAGCACCCCCGTCTGAACGGACGCCCGGACAGGTAAGGGGGGGGGGGAGACAGGATAAAGGCCCCTGAAGTTCTGGGGACACCACTGTACCCAGGGGCCTTCAGCTCTCAGGGGGGCTTTCCCAGTTTCTGCTGCCCCCCCTGAGGAAAGGATAGGGGAACCCCCCGGGAAGGATAAATATATCCTGCCAGACCCAGAGGCTTCCCAGGCATTTGGTCCGGCTCCCAGTGGGAGACCACCAGCCCCAGGCTTCGGTCATTTGGAAAAAAACAAACAGTTGTAGGGAGAAACACAATCAAAAACTGAGGATCAAGGGGAAGGGTGTGGACTTAAAACAGCTGTTGATTGATTGTGTTTCCTGTCGGGAGGAGCCTCTCATCTCTCAGGTGTGCCGTCCTGGAAGATGACTTGAGAAATATAGCTTATTCACAGTAATTAACAGTATACAGTTTCATTTAGTAAAAGGTTTGTGGCTGTTAGAATTGATTTATAATGGTATACAAAAATGGAGTAGAAGCAGCAGCGTCATATGTGGGAGATTATCGATCCCCATGATCCCCACCCACAATCCCTTTAGACTGTTCCCTTGGCCCTTGCTCCTCCCACACGAATACCCTCAAGTATTTATTAAACTAACA
Source organism: Lithobates clamitans (assembly GCA_037952925.1). Lineage (NCBI taxonomy): Eukaryota > Metazoa > Chordata > Amphibia > Anura > Ranidae > Lithobates > Lithobates clamitans. Next base: position 1,594,204 of record JBBGZY010000550.1, on the reverse strand, counting down.
TTGAACGGTTTTTTGACATTATTCTGCAGTGAAAGCAATGTGTTATTACTGTCTAAAGTACACCTGCCATGAGAGAAATGTGTGGGCTGCGATTGCAGACCACTTTCTGAAAAGGTTTATTGCAAGAGCAAGTATGCAGATTAGGGAAGCTGGAGTAGGAAATCCTTCCATAAATGCTTGTTTAGCACTATAGGTCCACCCTATAGCAGGACGACACCTGTATATACCCATGCACACATACACACACGCGTGATCTGACACTACAGGTTAAGGGCCGCGCATACGAGCCGCCGGTTACTCCCTTCCGCTGTCACACACAACAGAAACCGATCGGCGGGTGTAGGGTACTCAATGTCCGCCGACAAGTGCCAATTGGCGGGGAGAGAGACAGAACTGCGAGCTCCTCATGTAAACTAGCAGATCGCCGTTGTGCGGGGGGGTAGAGAGTTTGTGTCCTTGCAAAGCAGGGAATAAATCCTTTCCCTCCCCCTAGTAAAAACACCTTACATAGTATGGTAAAACACTGGTTAGGCACACAGTTCACCCTTTGATCGCCCCTGTTTAACCCCTTCCCAGCCAGTGTCATTAGTACAGTGACCATGCACATTTTTAGCACTGATCACTGTATTCGAGTCACTGAAAATTGGGTTAAACATAGTGTTTTTTTTTTTAATTCATTTAAGTGTATTTTTCGTTTTTAAATTGAGTTGAAAAACTACCTAATCCATGCGTCCAGCCGTCTAATCTACATGCAGGGTGCCAGACACATGGATTCCAATGTGCCCTTTTTTTTTGAAGCACATGGTTAAAGCCTGGGCCTCTAATTGGCTTCAAAAAAGGGTGGGCTCGGGGTGCAGAGAACTGCGCCCGAGGCCCACCCAGTGTGTGACAATAACAAATGAATATTTCGCTATTATCTTCCTAATTCTCCTCCCAGCCAATCAGGAAGCAGCTGAAACCTGATTGGCGGGGAGTTTTGGGACTCCCGGCTAATCAAGTCCGGGTCTCAGGACCCACTTCCTATTTGGCCGGGAGGAGATGCATTGGCCCCCGGAGCGAGGAGCAGCAGCCAGGATCCTTCTCTGCCTGCCACGGGTCCCAGATCTGCCTCACACCCATCATTAAGTTGCAGCTGCCCAGTGTGCTGGTTCACGCCCTCTCTACATCTGTCCCTCTTGGCTATCGGTCTCCTCGCTGGCTGGCAGGATGAAGGTTGGGGTTGCCGCGCTGATCACCGTATTGATAAAAGGTAAGGAGGTCCCTGCTCGCCTACTTGTTCATCTCATTGGGCCAAATTCAGAGGCAGTTGGTGCTCAAAAAATTTTTTGGGGGAGGGTTTTGGGGCTGTGGTGGCCAAACCAACAGCACCGCCCGACCACATGCCCCCCCTCAAATTTCTTTGCGCACCATCCGCCACTGGATTTGGCCAGGATCAGTGGTGTCCTCAATGTAGAGAAATATAAACAGATATTTATCCATCATGCCATACCATCAGGGAGGTGTGTGATTGGCCCAAAATGTATTCTGCAGCAGGACAACAACCTCAAACATACAGCCAATGTCATTAAGAACTATCTTCAGTGTAAAGAACAAGGAGTCCTGGAAGTGATGCTTTGGCCTCCACAGAGACCTGATCTCAACGTCATCACATCTGTCCAGGATTACATGAAGTGACAGAAGAATTTGAGGTAGCCTACATCCCCAGAAGATCTGTGGTTAGTTTGCCAAGAGGTTTGGAACAACCTACCTGCCGAGTTCCTTCAAAAACTGTGTGCAAGTGTACCTAGAAGTAGTAATGCTGGTCAAAATGGTAGTTACACCAAATATTAATTTGATTTAGATTCATCTTCTGTTCATTTACTTTCCTTTTTGTTAATTGATAAAAATAAAATATTAACACTTCTATTTCTGAAAGCATTCTTAAAATTTACAGCATTTTTTCACATTTGCCTACAAAAACTTTTGCACAGCCCTGTATATATTTTATTACACACATGCAGTCATGCAATAAAGCATTACACCCCCTCAAAATTGTTGACTTTTTCAACATATGTGAACAGGCAACCATGTCATCAAACCCTATAGATTAAGGTGATATACTTGAACGAATGAAAATACAACTGACATGGTGTATTTATTCTCACCATCTATATTTAACGAAGTTGCAGATTTGTCATGTGGAAAAAAAGTATACTCCATCATTTATCACCGCTTCAAATCCAGTAATGTACAATCAGGTGCTACCGATTAGATGCATATAAATTAGAACATGCTTAAGCCTACAGTAGTACACATTAAAATATGAGGCTACACCGAGTAAATAGATACCCAAAATATCAAACCTTAAATTTGGCTGCGCCCGTGAAATGGCAGCAAACTTTAGTACCCTATTATTTTCAATAGTCAACGCTTTAAAAGCCCCATAATAGGTCATCAGTTTAGCTTTAGGAGAAGGTCTGGTGCTAGAAATATTGCTCTCACTCTGGCATGCAAAATGCAACATGTATCACAATCAATGTTTTCATGTGTAGGCGCCCCTGACATGTGCGTTTACATTCGTATGTTCATATATGTGGGAGTGGGGGCGGCCACAACTATCTTTGGGGGGGGGGGGGGGGGGGTTTATGTGCTTGGCTGTAACTTTATTTCTTACAATTTAAAAATAAAAAATGTATACTAATGCTCACAGCTGAGGGGACTAAACATTTCTTTTTTTTTGGGTGGGGGGGCACTTTTGGTGCTTAGGTGTAACTATTTCTTAAAAATTAAGAAAAAACTTTTTACATCACATAGGGGACAAAAAGTCCCCTGTGATGATGTTTGGTGACAGGTCCTCTTTAAGGAGACACTTGGGGTCTTCAAAAGTTTAGTTCTGATATATTTTTTTTTTAAATCAGAGCACGGGATGGTAATTACATTGAATGAAAACTGCCCCTTCAGCTGGGGGCTGCTATGTTTTTAGAAACCTTCATCCCCTCTCGATCACAGATCACAGCTTACAAGCCGCCTGAGCTGTCACAAACGCTTGTCAAAAAGTGCAAGCTATGCCTGCCTTTCCCCCTCTGCTCCTTTTATAAAAGCTGTATGTATGCTTGCTTCCCGCAGCGCTCTTTGAAATAAGGAGGTGGGCCTTTCATTCATAAATCAGTCCTCTAACCATGATAGTACAGTAGGTGGGTGGAATGTGGGCCAAAAGGGTGGGCATATTTGCCAGTTTTGATAAGTGCCTCTGACAGGTCCAAAAGGCTTGTACTAAACCCCGCAAGACCACAACTGCAGGTGTATCTGGAGGAGCAGAGGGAAAAAAAAAAAAAAAAAAAAAAAAAAAAGATTTCAATCAACACAGCAGCTGCCAGCACAAGGGACAACATTCATTCAGTCTTAGTACTGTCCCTGGTGCAAATTTTTAAACTAAAATAATCGTACTAATCCTAAAACTTTAAAGTACATCGCCTTCATCTGTAGACCCTGCTTAAATGACTAAAATGTTTGTCTGCTCAAATATGTTAAATAAGCAACAATTTCTATGGGGCATACTTCTTTTCCCATGACTGTATGTACATACACACTGTACAATGACGTTACCTGATAAGTTGCTGCATCAAGATTTGACAGTGCGACATACAGAAGGTTATTTTGCAGGGTGTAGATCCCAGAAGGTATGGCAAGCTTTAGCGTATCCATGGGTTTATTGATAATTTCATCATGAAGGACTCGATTCAAGGCTCGTAGACTACAATCTATAAAACAAAACCACATTAAACAAATGATACAAGTAACTCAGAAAGGTTTCCACTTCCTGTTCTTATACAATCTTTCAGTCCCATTTGCTGCCAATTGTGTGTGTATATATATATATATATATATATATATATATATATATATATATATATATATATATATATATATATATATATATATATATATATATATATATATATATATATATATATACACACACACACATATACACATATACATATGAAATGTATGGGTTTTTCCCACAAATAGAGCTTTCTTTCGGGGTGATATATAGTGTGTGTGTGAGATATAGAGATATATATATATATATATATATATATATATATCTCTATATCTCACACACACACACACACTATATATCACCCCGAAAGAAAGCTCTATTTGTGGGAAAAACCCATACATTTCATATGGGTACAGCCTTGCATGACAGTTAAAGTAACGCAAGGCCGTATCACAAAAAATGGTCTGGCCATGAAGGGGGTTAAATCTTCCGGAGTGGTTAAGGATCGTTATTACTGAGTTGGCCGCGCATAAGTTACTTTTATTTTATTTATACACATATAATTTTTGCACTGTTTAATGGCCACCAAATTAATTTGTGGTTGTATCACTATTATATACAGTATGTATTGTATTATTAATTTTATTTACATGCAGTAAAGGGGCTATGATTTGAATTTTGCTAGACCTCTAACTCCACCCCCCCCCCCCCCATCTATCATTCCATATGATAGATGGGGGGGGGGTGCAATTGGAGGCCTAGCTATGATAAATTGGGGGGAGGGTGTGGAATTGGAGGCCTAGCTATGATAAATTGGGGGGAGGGTGTGGAATTGGAGGCCTAGCTATGATAAATTGGGGGGAGGGGGTGGAATTGGAGGCCTAGCTATGATAATTCGGGGGGGAGGGGGGTGGAATTGGAGGCCTAGCTATGATAGATTGGGGGGGGGGTTGAATTGAAGGCATAGTTATGATCGAATGGGGGGGGGAGCAGAATTATTTTCCTTTTATGTTTACATTGTTTTATGTTAATATTGTTAAAATTGTTGTTGCTAATATTAATTTGTGTAACTTAATTCTGAATAAAACATTTAATAGTGTCATTTCGTGATATCATTTACAAGGGTGTGTTTAGGGGCGGAATTAGGGGCCGGGCAGGGTAGGGTTTGGGTGGGGCAACAGGTGGCAAGTAACTCTCAAGGCTTGGCTAGTAGCTCAGGACTTCAGAACCTCCTTTGAGGCTAAAAACAGAAAGGACTATCATGTATGTGAACTGTAAGACCCCTTTCACACTGTTGGACTGTTCAGGTCCGCATGTCAGTTTTTTCGGCGGACCTGAACGCGCGCTCGGCTCCATGTAAGTCTATGGAGCGACGGATGTCAGCGGTGACCATGTCCGTTGACATCCGATCCGCTAAAATCAGACGGATGGTCCTACATTCGCATCCGTCCCGGCGGATTGGATCGGGTGAGATCTCTCCATAGCAAGCAGTGGCACTTGACAAGCCCCTCCCCGCTCAGTCAGCAGAGAGGGACCTGTCATCCACTGGCTCAGTGGAGATCAACGGACAGATCTCCCGCTGAGCTGGTGGGCTCAGTGGCAGTGGATCCGCCTTGTGTGAATGAGGCCTAAGGGTGCTGCCTTTACACAGTCAAGGAACTTCTTCATATCCATGAGTTCAGCACCCTACCAGAAAACATCTGCTGACTTTTATAGCAATTAGAGGTTGTCAGCAAATCTTTATTCATCTGTACAAGTGAAGGGTTCCAGTATAATACATGTTACGGTAGTCAGGGATTCTATGTAATTTGCAAGCCTTGGCGGATTATATGTTGACATTGTTGTGCTAATGATTAAGGACAATTTGATTAAGGCTCTCATTTGTTTGCATTATAGGTGTTTGCATGGGTTAAAAATAAAGTTTACACCTCATCATGTATTCAAAGGTCTACAGCCTTTTACTTACGTGGCAAATTCTTTCTGTATATTTGTTTAACAAATTGGATCTAGGCCTTGAGAGAAAGACCAGAAAAGAAGTCTGCATGGGAAAAAAGGGAACTGGCATGGAACTGACACGAAGAAGCAAAAAACGCATGATTAAACTTTCAGGGCCCATTCACACTGCAAGGTGCCCTTATTGCTCTGTATATTCCACTAATGTGTGCTATAAGGCAGTGCAATGCATTGTTATAAAAAAACATTGCACAGTTTTTTTTTATTTTTTTTATTTTTTTTAAGTGTTATTGAAATGTCACAAAATGTCATTTCATGCAACTTCACGCTCCGCAGAGCACTGTAGTATGATGTAGCGCATAGATATGCATTGCACATGTCGTCCTACTTTTTTTTTTTCAGTTCACAGCAATGCAGGGCATTGCTGTGGACTGAAACATTAGGACATCAGGCAAATCTCCTTGTCTATGCATTGGGATTGCGCGCTGGGCAAGACTGCCTTATGCAGTCCAACACATAATGGGTTTGATTTAGTAAAACCATATTTTGCACTATCCAGTTTTAGTAGATCAACCCCATTGTGTGCATGTAAGCATCTCTGCCCCCCCCCCCCCCAGCACAGGGTTACCTGATCTTTCTCTGCTGCAATTTTACAATCACTTACAGGTCTTGTCACTTCCACTTTGAGTGGTCAGTAAAAATAAGAGGCAGCAGAATGATAAACTCACTGCTCTCTCCTTCTATCAGCATGCTCCTTGCACTACAGCACACCTTTCTGGTTCCTTGTGCCGCTTCACCCTCCCCCTTTTCCTTTCTCTGCTGTACAGGGACTCCAAGAGTTTAATACTAATTCAAATTCAGATATTTAATCTGCTTGAATTTAAAAGGATAAGCTCATCTTTGGAACATGTTACATGTTCTGCCTGTTTTTAGGGTGGAACAGGTAACATGTTCCAGCATCAGTAGCCTCTCACAAGCCCCTTAAGCCTCCCTCCCTTTGACAGCAGGCGGCCTGGGATTCTCTCCACGCTCTCACATTTTGAAAACAACGTGGCTGTGTGGGGTTCTGCCAATAGGGCAGCATCATTCATTCACAGCTTCCTGTGAATTATAGCCTACGAGTATCATTAGCCATTGCGGCTGATGGCTTGTATTTCTCAATGAACTAGGAGGGTGCTTGTGAGCACTCTAGTAGTTCATTGATTCTCCCTACTCTCAGGTAACAGCCTGCCTGTACGATGTATGAGCAGACAGTTATGCTGAGAGTCTGCAGGAGCCCGAGACTGCACCCACAATCTGCTAAATGTGGGTGCAACGCTTTGTAGGCTCCCCTTAGAAAATAAACAAATGCACTTTTTTTAACAAAAAAAAAAAAAAAAAAGAAAAAAAGTGAAGTGCATGTATTTTTTTTTTTTTAAAAAAAGGTTAATTCATTAAAAAATACACTTAGTGATGTAATAATGATTACAGAGCCTTTTATATCTGCCTGGAGTTCCGCTTTAATGATTTTATACTTTCAGCCAGTGAACCATCTTCTTTATTATATATTATTTTTTCATATAAATGTGAATAAATACCGTGCACTTTCACCCCCTTCCTGTCCAGGTTCAGATTTCAGCGCGTTCGCACTTTGCATTACAATTGTGCGGTCATGCGACACTGTACCCATGTGAAATTTTTATAATTTTTTGAGATGGATAGAGCTTTCCTTTTTGGTGGTATTTAACCACCAGAGTTTTTTTTTTGGCTAAACAAATGAAAAAAATGCCCAACATAAAAAAAAAACCCCCAAAAAACAAAAAACAAACAAAAATACCCCCCCCCCCCCCAAAAAAAAAAAAACAACAACACACAACCAACAAGTCTGTTTACCTGTGATCAAACACAGCTGATCACATGGTATGCTGCTGTGATTGGCCCTTTCCCGTGATCTATGATCAGCTGTGTCTGAAGGACACAACAGTCACAGAGTATGCTGAATGAGCTCCCCAGGGGGTGCGCGGGAGGGGGGGGGGTTCTGGGAAAATGACCATGGACACCCTCCCAAAACTGGAAGCCTGTGCTGTAGCCGTCTTTTGGCTATATGGCGGGTGAGAAGTAGTTAAACCCAAAACCAAAAATGTAACAAATTGAACCATACCAATCCTTAGATGTGGTAACTAAATAGGTTTTCTTTTAGGATCCCCCCCTAGGTCCCCCCCCCCCCTTCTCCTGGTAATCTGGCCAGTAACACACCCTTTGCATTAGTGTGCCTGCACTCTGGATAAAGGAGAAACAGACACCTTTGGATAGCAGAATTGTCAGTCTAGGGGGATGGGAGGGTTAGATGAGCTAAAAGATTTGGACACACCAACAAATTGAAGCCAGACTGCAGCTAACCATTTTTAATCAGTTACAGCAACAGTTTTTGTTCTTTTGTGGTAAAGATTTTTCATAAATAAATAACAACTGACCATTGTAAGCACCACTGTCAGTATATAGCTTGTCTCAACCCTCTACATGCTACATCTATAGGACAGCTGTTCTGTTGAAAAAAAAAGACTTACTGGCAGGATCACCAGGTGAAAATATACCATTTACAATAAAGGTTTGCGTTTGGGTTTAACACCACTTGAATCAGTGTTTGTTAACGTGGTGTACCGCATTGTACAAAAAAGTGCAGGACCAATTTTTCATGCATAGGAGGTGCTTTGTAGGCCTATTCAAAATTAATGGGCTGCCCATCAAAACAAACTTTAAGGAACAGAAAAACATAAGTTGTTTAATTGGTTGACCAAGTTACCTAGGTCACCTACAGTATCTGACAAAAGTGAGTACACCCTTTCCATTTTTGTAAATATTTTATTATACCTTTTCATGTGACAACACTGAAGAAATTACACACAATGTAAAGTAGTGAGTGTACAGCTTGTATAACAGTGTAAATTTGCTGTCCCCTCAAAAATAATTCAACACACAGCCATTAATGTCTAAACCGCTGGCAACAAAAGTGAGTACACCCTAAGTGAAAATGTCCAAAGTGTCAATATTTTGTGTCAATATTTTGTGTGGCCACCATTATTTTCCAGCACTGCCTTAACCCTTTTGGGCATGGAGTTCACCAGAGCTTTACAGGTTGCCACTGGAGTCCTCTTCCACTCCTCCATGACAACATCATGGAGCTGGTGGATGTTAGAGACCTTGCACTCCTCCACTTTCCATTTGAGGATGCCCCACAGATGCTCAATAGGGTTTAGTTCTTGAGACACGCTTGGCTAGTCCATCACCTTTACCCTCAGCTTCTTTAGCAAGGCAGTGGTCGTCTTTGGAGGTGTGTTTGGGGTCGTTATGTTGCAATACTGCCCTATGGCCCAGTCTCCGAAGGGAGGGGATCATGCTCTGCTTCAGTATGTCACAGTACATGTTGACATTCATAGCTCCCCCAATGAACTGTAGCTCCCCAGTGTCGGCAGCACTCATGCAGCCCCTGACCATGACTCTCCCACCACCATGCTTGACTGTAGGCAAGACAAACTTGTCTTTGTACTCCTCACCTGGTTGCCGCCACACACGCTTGACACCATCTGAACCAAATAAGTTTATCTTGGTCTCATCAGACCACAGAACATGGTTGTGCATCATCTTTAGAAGAGGCTTCCTTCTGGGACAACAGCCATGCAGACCAATGTGATGCAGTGTGCGGCGTATGGTCTGAGCACTGACAGGCTGACCACCCCTTCAACCTCTGCAGCAATGCTGGTAGCACTCATATGTCTGAAGACAACCTCAGAATATGACGCTGAGCATGTGCACTCAACTTCTTTGGTCGACCATGGCGAGGCCTGCTCTGAGTGGAACCTGTCCTGTTAAACCGCTGTATGGTCTTGGCCACTGTGCTGCAGCTCAGTTTCAGGGTCAGGGTCTTGGCAACCTTCTTATAGCCTAGGCCATCTTCATGTAGAGCAACAATTCTTTTTTTCGGACCCTTAGAGAGTTCTTTGCCATGAGGTGCCATGTTGAACTTCCAGTGACCATTATGAACGAGTGAGACCAATAATACCAAATTTAACACACCTGCTCCCCATTCACACCTGAGACCTTGTAACACGAACGAGTCACATGACACCAGGGAGGGGAAATGGCTAATTGGGCCCAATTTGGACATTTTCAATTAGGGGTGTACTTACTTTTGTTGCCAGTGGTTTAGACATTAATGGCTGTGTGTTGAGTTATTTTTTGGGGACGGCAAATTTACACTGCTATACAAGCTGTACACTCACTACTTTACATTGTATCAAAGTGTCATTTCTTCAGTGTTGTCACATGAAAAGATATAATAAAATATTTACAAAAATGTGAGGGGTGTACTCACTTTTAAGTCAGATGAGGAAGCAATTTTATAACCTATACCAGGAAAGTGGCACTTTTTGAAAAAAAAAAAAAAAAAAAAATAGGATAAAAAACAGATGCATGAAAACCACGCTACACAAAAAAAATCTTGCTGCTCATAGAAACTAACCAAAAACCCTTGATCAATAACGGACTGAGGAAACACAGGTTGGACAGGTTGGCCGCGTTGATTATTGTCAGGTTAATTTTAATGCAGGGTCTAGATTTCTCTTTTTTTGGTTCTACTGACACACACACACACACACACACACACACACACACACACACACACACTCTACAATTACATTGGTAATGTAAGAAAAACCCCACTATTAATAAAACACAGAGCATTTTAGAATATATGACAAAGACATACCCACAGCTCTGCTGAAGACTCACCCCTCCTGTACATGGACAATTTGGGTGCCAACTACTGTAGTCCGTCTCTACTTCCCATCAGAAATTTGAAAAAAAAAAAAAAATGTATCAGCCGCACTCCACTCGTTGCCCTTCCCGCCACATTTATTAGTTGTCAAAGTGACTACATACAATATGTCCACCTGGGAACCAACTTTCCTTGATGCATTTCACCACTCCTGGTTTGTTCACAGGGATAGCAAAACAGGAGTGGTGCATCAAGGAAGGTTGGTTCCCAGGTGGAGATATTGTTATATGCAGTTGCTTTATGGCAAGAGGAGCTAAAAGTGGAGTGCGACTGATCCATTTTTTCACTTTAGGTTATAGCACTATTAACCGCTTCCCGACCGCCTCACGCAGATATACTGCAGCAGAAGGGCATGTACAGGCAGATTAACATACCTGTACGTTGCCCTTTAAGAGGCGGCTTGCGGGCACGTGCGACCCTCCGGTGGCGCGCGTGCCCACCGGGAGCTCCATGACAGCGGGTCCCGTGGACCCAATGTCCGCGGAGATGCCCGCTATCGTCTCACGGTGAGGAAGAACAGGGAGATGCTAATGTAAACAAGCATCTCCCAGTTCTGCCTAGTGACACTGTCACTGATCTCTGCTCCCTGTGATCGGCGATCAGTGTAGTGTCACACACAGCCCCTCCCCCCCACAGTTAGAAGCACTCCCTAGGACACACTTAACCCCTACAGCGCCACCTAGAGGTTAACGCCTTCACTGCTAGTGACATTTTTACAGTAATCAATGCAATTTTTTAGCATCGATCGCTGTATTAATGCCAATGGTCCCAAAAATGTGTCAAAATTGTCCGATGTGTCCACCATAATGTCGCAGTCACGATAAAAATCTGATCGCCACCATTACTAGTGAAAAACAAATTATTAATAAAAATACCATTAAACTATCCCCTATTTTTTAGATGCTATAACTTTTGCGCAAACCAATCAATAAACGCGTATTGTGATTTTTTTTTTTACTAAAAATATGTAGAAGAATACGTATCGTCCTAAACTGAGGAAAAAAAAAATGTTTTTTTATATATTTTTTGGGGGGATATTTACTATAGCAAAAAGTAATAATGTGTTTTTTTTCAAAATTGTCGCTCTTTTTTAGTTTATAGCACAAAAAATAAAAACCGCAGAGGGGATCAAATACCACCAACAGAAAGCTCTATTTGTGGGGAAAACAGGACGTCAATTTTGTTTGGGAGCCACCTAGCATGACTGCGCAATTGTCAGTTAAAGTGACGCAGTGCCGAATCGCAAAAAGTGCTCTGGTCTTTGGCCAGCAAAATGGTTAAGTGGTTAAACAGCATGTATAGCCAGTTTTTTTTTTCTTTTAGTTTTGGATGGCGTGTGGAAGGATTAAAACCCCTGTAATTACTGAATTTTTGCCCTTGAAACAAAAAATTTATGGGAAATCAGAAATGTTAGTGGTCACCAGAACAAGAGGCGAAGGTAAATCTTCCAATAGAGACATCCATTCTTATAATTGCCTAAGAAGGGGTCCTCCCTCATCCAATAGAGATTTCCTCTCGCTTTTTGTTGCATCTGTTTGACAGGAAATGAAAGGAAATCTCCCCAATAAATAATTCCCCAGATCTGGGCAAAAACTATCCCTTGCAGTACAGCACTGCAAGGGTTAATTGCTTGTTTATGCTTAGAAGAAAAATATAAGGGTCCATGCACATCAGCCACTGTGTGAGGGTCCTTTCACATGGGACGGATCCGTGATTATCCCCGCTGAGCCGGCGAATGACAGGGCAGTCCCTGCACTGTGCAGGGACCGCCCTGTCAGATCTCCGCTCTCCACTATGGGGGGATCGGATGAACGCGGACCGTCTGTCCGTGTTCATCCGATCCGCTCTGCAAACGGATAGGAAATAGAATTTTCCTCCGTCTGCAGAATCGGACCATAGCGGGCACAGATGATATCAGGTGTCAGAGGATGTTCATCCGCTGACACCCGCTATCCCATAGGGATGCATGCATGTCCGTATTTCATCCGAAAACGGATGGATGAAACAAGGACACACTGTCTGCACGTGTGCAAGGGGCCTTGCAACACAGCGGATAGTGTGCATTAGAGGTCGACCGATATGGGTTTTTCTCTGGCCGATGCCAAAGCCGATATTTAGAAATCACGGTGGCCGATGGCCGATATATGATGCCGATTTTTTTGGGCCGATATATTAGGCCGATTTCTTTTTTTTTTTTTTTCCTTCATCTCATAAAATCTAACAGTTATACCCCTTTTACACTGGGGCGATGCGCTGGCAGGATGTTAAAAAAAAGTCCTGCAAGCAGCATCTTTGGAGCGGTGTATACCGCTGCTTCACCACTCCTTCCCATTGAAATGAATGCGCACCGCTGCCGAAGCGCCTGCAAAGCGTTTTGGCAGCAGCGCTTCAGGGGCGCATTTAATCCCTTCTTCGGCCGCTAGCTGGGTTATAAGCGCCCCGCTAGCAGCCGAATAGCGCCGCTAAAATGACGGTAAAGCGCCGCTAAAACTAACGGCGTTTTACCGTCAACGCCTGCCCGCTCCAGTGTGAAAGCAGCCTTAAGTAATAAGTGATACAGAAAATTTTTTATATTTAAACATTTATTAAACAAAACAAACCTCCAATCAGTTCACTTGTATGTAGAATTTAGATTAAAAAAAATAACTATATCTTAATTATTTAATACACAAAAACAGGTAATCAAAACTTTTGGACGAAAAAAAATGGGCTAACTTTACTGCTTTTTTTTTTTTTTTTTTATTTCATTAATGTATTTTTTTTTTTTTTTTTAAATTGCGTTTGAAAGACCGCTGCGCAAATACCGTGTGACATAAAATATTGCAACAACCGCTATTTTATTCCCTAGGGTCTCTGCTAGAAAAAATATATATAATGATTGTGGGGTTTTAAGTGATTTTATAGCAGAAAATACAGGATTTTTACTTGTAAGCAACAAGTCTCAGAAAAGATTTAGTCTTTAAATGGTTAAACTGAAAACTTCTCCACGGAGTTCAGTCTATTGATAAAAGAACCTGAAAGAGATACAAATGTATCTTCTTATCAGACTTGGCAGGCTGCCCAGAGGAGGAGAGAAGATAACTTCAAACAACTTGCATTGACTAATACAGAAGTCATTTGCAAGTCCCTCGGTATAATTGGCTTTTTTTATCAGCACAATCGGCCGATGCCGATTAAGTAAAAAGAGCCAAATATCGGCCGATATATCGGTCGACCTCTAGTGTGCATTGCAGTGCAGATGCGCTTCTCCTGGTCCATTGCACTGTTCACTTTCTTTTAAAGTATGGCCGTACTTTTTCAGCACACATCGCCTGCACACCACCTCAAGATGGTGTGAACTGGCCAAACTGGAGACAAGGTGTTTTGCCTTGTGGTGGAGGTGCAGTGGGACTATGCTGCAACAGCCACCCAACACAGTCCCACCACACCTGGTGTGAATCTACCCTTAAAAAGTGATTTACTTACCGGATTCTGTGCTCCTTCCCACAGCTAAACCGATCCCAGCAGCTTCTGCACACCCATGCTCCACTAGTCTAGGGTCCTGATATCATTAAGATCACAGCAGGGTCCACAGCCCTGCACTGGACATGAGGACACCGAGTGACAGTCCACCACCAGATCGCGGGGGAGTGCCATGTGCCAGAGGACACAAGGATCAGTTAAGTACAGCAGTTTCTCCTCTCCCCTAGACAAAACAAGCAATAAACCCTTGCAGTGCAGGCACAGCCCCACAACAAGGGATATTTTTTTTTTTTCCTGCTTCAAGTTGGGATTGAGGGCCAGTTCACACCACATGCAGTCCAATGCGTTTTTTTTCTGCATTAAAAAAGGTATAGACATGGATTTCAATGACAAAGTTTACACTATTGCAGTCCGTTCCAGTACAGTCAACAAAAGTAGAACATGCTGCATTTTTTCTACAAGAAACTTCACTCTAGTGCAAGTCTTAGGCCCCATACACACTATTAGATTTTCTGCAGATTTTTGTCTTCAGATTTACCAAAACCATATAATATGAGGTCAAACCTTAAGAGTTTCGATTTGTATGCAATCAGGCAGGCCCTTGTACTACATGGTTTTGGTAAATCTGAAGACAAAAATCTACAGAAAATCTAATAGTGTGTATGGGGCCTTAGTGATAAAGCATCAATGGAGACACAGGATAACTCTTACAGGAGTGAATTTCCCTTCCTAGGGGTAGATTTTCTCTCACTTCATGTTGTCTCCCTCCCTTTGTAAGTATGAGTTGTATGCAAGTCGGATGTATGTAACTTGGGGACTGCCTGTACTAAAGGTTATTCTATGGATTCTGTCTGAAGTCTTAGTGGAACCCTGATACTAGATGCTACGGTCATGTTTTTGTCTATGTACTCTGGCCATTGGCTTCTCGTATTATAAGGAAAACTCAAAAGAAAAAAAAAAAAAGTATTAAAAAAAATTTAAAAAAATGAATGAATCTTTTGCTTACTGTTGTCCTTATAGACCAAAAGGATGCATGCTACAATCTTCAGCACCTCAGCAGCCACTACAGCAGTAGAAGACAAGTAGCGAGGACCCTCCTCCTTAAGCGTGCGGGAGTAGCGCATAGTGAGAACCAGGCTGGTAGTCTGAAACACCAGGATGCCTAAAGAGATGTACTTAAGATGGGATGTCATTGTGCTTTCTGGAGAGACCTACAGAAAAGGAAAAATACAATGTTGTAAGAAATGTCTCATTTCATTGGGACAATAAATACATTTATTTTCAGTTACCAGTGTGTTTTGTGCAAGATTCTGGCACAGCACCAATATTAGAACTATTTACTGCAACACATTTCTCCACAATCCAGGCACGGAGTGTTGCTTTATCACAAGGAATAAAGGAGGAAAATTAAACTCACAGAAGTTCAAAGAATGTCACAAGATCAATAAAACGCTGCACATAAAGGTGATAAGGGAAGGTCGATAACATTGACATCAAACAAAAGTACCCCGCTGAAAAAAAAATAAAAATAAAAAAGTAAATCTGAAATAAAAAGTGAAGAAGCAGACAAACTGGAAATACTAGAAAGGCTTACACCATACCAATTCAAATGTAAAGGGTTATCAGATGCCCTTTTTTTATTATTATTTCTTAGCTACATGTAGAGAACAAGCCATCAATTTCTTCAAAGTAGCGCCTAATGAACAAACAAAACTCCCAACAAGATTTGTGGCACAGGAACCTAACGCACGGCTTTGTATTTCAGTAAATCAGCCCAGTGCTGTCACACAGGCATAAGTATCATCCTCGGTCCTGTGTAAGGCTGGGCTAGATCAACCTAGAGCTTACACAGGGTTGTCCTTCTTCCCTCTAAGCAATGAATGGCAAGGCAGGGAGCAAAGGAAAGGTAATCTGTAGTTCTAGCAGCCCCGACACTGCAGTGCTGTTAGCTGTCAGGCCAGACTGACCGCTCTGGTTCCACTAATGAGGTGGAACTGATGGGTACTAATATGCAGCACTGAAAAGGCATTACTGGTGAGCATTGGCAGGCATCACTGATGGGACTGCAATTTTTGTATTAAATTGTTTTTTTTTTTTATTCTCATCATTATGAAATCCTTGGGTACCGAGATAGCCCATATTCCATTTTGTGCCAGGGGCATGTTTGGAGCAGCCCCAGGTTTCCCTTTCCAATTAGGGACTGCAATGATAATCAATGCACGGATTATCAGCGGAGACCTCCCCTCCATCAGGAGAGCCACTTATCAGCTCTCCTCTACTCGAGCTGTCAGCGTGAGTAGAGGAATGCAGATAACCGGCACTTTCTATTTACACTGTGATTGGACACAGCTGATCACATGGTAAAGAGCCTATGTTATAGGCTCTTTACCATGATTGGAGATGCAGTGTGTCTGAGCGACATACCACACCACCAATCGGCGTGTACGAGCGGCTTGTTCTGAAGGAGGACATATGACGTCCAGTCAGAACAATGAAGCCCCCACCCAGCCGTCATTTTACTATAGGCCAAGCGGGAAGGTGTTAAATAGACAACGTAAGGAGTGCACCAACACCCAGGTTAAACTAGTCACATATATTTTCACAGCAGCAAACAGGGAAAAGGGTAATTTCTTATTCATGGAAAGCCCACACTTTTCCCTTTAATGGAAGTCAAGAATTGGCTCACAGGTCATGATCTTGGTCAAAATTGACCTCTAGGCAAAAATGATATGATGGCAAAATTCTGTAAGGTTTAGGAACCATGGATTAAGTCTTATTTACCATCCACTTTTAGCCCTTACTTAAAAATTCTATGGGGTTAATTTACTAAAAGACAAAAACAGACTGTTCACTTAGCAAGAGAATTTATGGCCAACTTAAGCCATACTTTCTAATAAAGTACTGTAATTCAGAGTACAGAGTCCTCGGTAGAACACCAATAAAAACACAATGAAAAACAGATCCCAGATATTGGCAAATGAATTCCAGGGGAAAGTCACTTAGTATACCTGATAAAGGGGAGAATCAAGCTGGTCCAAATTAACTATTTGCTTCACCAAGTTCTGCATTGTCTCAGCACTGTATGTAAAAGTACTTCATGCAATTTTAGCTACATACAGTACATAGTGCTGGCTTCCAGCTGTAAGACAGACTTCCTGTCTCACACCCGGAACAAAACAGTCTGGCTGAGCGGCGCTCAGCCATTCATAGGCAGCTTTGCATTCTGTGAAGAAATACAAAGTTTCCGTTGATTGGTCAAGTCAGAGCGTGACATCATCCGCCTGCCCCCCTCCCACTCAGCCAACCAGAGGAAGCTGATTGCACAGGGAAGTCCAGAAAGAGAACTGGCAGGGGCCGGGAGGTTGTAAAAGTGATCCAGCAGCTAATCAGCTGCTGTGGTCACTTTTACAGGTTAAGGAATTGCTGTCTGAACATTTTAATACCAGAGTTATGGCTGACAGTTGCAGCAATGGCCCAGGTAGAACAACCTAAACACAATGAAGTACATGTACGTGACTGTGTGGCAAGTGGGTAAAAAAAATTGAGGTCTTCGGGAACCATTACTAAATCAATGTATTATTATATTATTATTTATTTATATGTTAATAGGGGAAAATGGCAATTATATTGGTGGTCAGCAGGAAGGAAAGCAACCCTTAATCCCCGGTCACACTGGTGTGACTTGTCATGCAATTTGATAGCTTCAAATTGCATGAAAAAAAAAATAAAAAATTGCACCCTATTGTTCGCAACAAAAGTGGTAAAATTGGTGCGACTCTGATGAAAAAGTAGTTCTTGCACTATTTTTTGCAAGTTCAGGTGCGACTTGCATAGACTAACCACAGATGATTTCCAAGTCGCACCTGAAGTTGCATTGACAGGCGACTTTGAAATTGTACGGCTTCTAATGAAGTTGCATTATTTCAAAGTCGCATTCAGTGTGACCAAAGACAGAATGGCACATTTACAGTTAGCTAAAGCAATAATGTCTTGCTACTGGTTTTGTCAAAGAGCACTTTCTCTAGAACTAGGCAGGCACCAAATGAGAGGTCAATCTGCCACAGCTGTAGGAACCCCTAGCAACCCCTGAAGGAACCCTACGGTTCACAGAACCCTGGTTGAGAATGGCTGGTGTATACTATGGTAGACTTTTCTTATACGTCCCAAATGGGATTTAAACTGGGAGTAAACTCCAATACATTAATTTTATCTATAGGTACTGTAAACATCTCCTAATTGTGCACAGTTTAGGAAATGTTTACTTTACATGTAACCGGTGACATCACCGGCGCATGCCTTCAGATTCCTGTGCCGTAAACGGCTGCTCCTGCACGCGAGTGATGGCATCGCGCCAGTCACACAGCCAGAGTCTGCAAACCCGGAAGGAAGACGGATGAAGATAGAAGCCGCTGGAAGTGCTTCATTCTAAGACAAGTTTCACATAATGTGCTAGTATGTGATACAAACTAGCACATTATGGCTTTACCTTGCAGGTTAGAAAAAAAAAAATAAACATTGGCGGTTTACTACAGCTTTAATGACAAAAAGGAGCATGTAAAACAGCACAAATCTGATATATTATTATTGATTTCAGACATTTCTTGGCAGACTTTTATCATAAGTAAATTCTAATACTTTGCTGGGGCCCCAGGATATTTGTGTACATATGTTTGTGGTTACATACTAGTCTTCTGGTACACAATATTAATAAAAAGTAAACAGCGTCATTGACAGAACGCAACCAGGTAGGTCCCCATAACCACCACAAATAAACAAAAAGCTAAAAGGGGTTGCAGAACAATGGAGAGCTTTAGTTCTTGCTTATACAAACATATCACAGCAGCGACATTTCAGGCATCCCTGCACGTTTTCAAGCTCGGGAAAGGCATCAGTACAGTTTGCTGAAGCAGGAAATGTACAGTATATGGCCAAAAGAACTGCACGTTGGGTCTGTCAATGCACTGGAAAAAAACTTGTTTACACAAGCTCTGCCCTCTGAACAGCAATATGTGGTGGATAATTTTTCAGAGGGCGTTTTGGCAGGCTGTGAGGAGGCAAAATGTCGCCTCCTTACCGTCTGTTGAAACCCCAAAAATCCAGCACCACCGCACTGAAAATGCATGCATTGTAACATGGCTGAGGGGCAGTTGCAGTGTGGCCCCATTCACTTGAATGATGCGCATTCTGCGGGTGGTACTGCCCACTAAATGCAATAGGGGATAACTTTAGCCGCACCACAATGCAAAGTATCATGGCCCCAGAACGTGTATACCACAGTAAAGTTGCCACTGCAGCTTGGGGGCTAAACCACCTTTTTTTGAAGCAACCCTAAACCAAGCCTAAAAAATGTAAAAATAAAACATTTACACAGTAACAATTAGCATTTATATGCATGTACATAATATATGAAAATAGAACTATAGGCAAAACTTTTTTTCCCCCTTTTTGGATAGAGTAATGCCCTGTACATACGGTTGGACATTGATCGGACATTCCAACAACAAAATCCATGGATTTTTTCCGATGGATGTTGGCTCAAACTTGTCTTGCATACACGCGGTCACACAGAGTTGTCGGAAAATCCGATTGTTCTAAACGCAGTGACGTAAAACACATACGTCAGGACTATAAACAGGGCAGTAGCCAATAGCTTTCATCTCTTAATTTATTCTGAACATGCGTGGCACTTTGTGTGTCAGATTTGTGTGCACACGATCGGAATTTCCGACAACGGATTTTGTTGTCGGAAAATTTTATAGCAAGCTCCCGAACTTTGTGTCGGAAATTCCGATGGAAAATGTGTGATGGAGCCCACACACGGTCGGAATTTCCGACAACAAGGTCCTATCACACATTTTCCGTCGGAAAATCCTATCGTGTGTACAGGGCATAAGGGAGGGTTATAACCCCTTCTCCCATTGGGGAGATTTCCCTTAATCTCCAGAATTTCTCCCAAGCCATTCCCATCCTTTGGAATTCCCTACCCCAATCTGTCCGACTATCTCCAACTCGATCCACTTTTAGACGATCCCTGACAACTATTCTCTTCAGAGAAGCCTAGCCTGCCTTCACCGAACAACTGTGGTTTCATTTTCTTCATCAGCTCATCTGCCACAGTTATTACCTTTTGTATCACTTGACCCTCCGTTTCAGATTGTAAGCTCTAATGAGCAGGGCCCGATAATTCCTCATGTATTGAATTGTATTGTAATTGTACTGTTTACCCCAATGTAAAGCGCTGCGCAAACTGTTCAATACACCATATTACTGTTCATGCTATATGAATTCTGAATAATAATAATAATAATAATAATAATAATAATAATTCCTGTTCCATAGCCAAAACAGGAAGTGAGAGAAAATCCCTGCAAATTAAAGGGATTCCCTTGGGGCCCCTGGATCACCAAAATTAGAAGAGTTCCCCTCTATTACTTTTCTAGGGACAACACAAAATTTGGGATTTTCCTTTTACTTTTAAAGATAAATAGTAAACAGGACAAAGAGAGGGTTAATCTCCCAAATGGGGACACAGACAGAAATAATACATTAATTGGTGTTCTAATCCATCTCCACTCTGTTCAAAACTAAAAGTTTTGCTTTTAGTTGTACTTTGACCGCTTGCCGACTGTATCACTAATGCCGCATACACACGAGCGGACTTTCCGTCAGAGTAGACTTTCCGATGGAGTTCAGTTGAAATGGACTTGCCTACACACGATCACACCAAAGTCCGATCGTTTAGAACGCGGCGACGTACGACGGGACTAGAAAAAGGAAGTTCAATAGCCAGTAGCCAATAGCTGCCCTTGCCTCGTTTTTGGTCCGTCGAACTAGCATACAAACGGTTTTCTCGATAGCAGTTGAGTCCGTCGGAAAGATTTGAAACATGTTCTATTTCTAAAGTCCGTCAGAATTTTCGAAGAAAAGGTCAGATGAAGACCACACACGATCGGAATGTCCGACAGAATGATTCCGTCTGACCTTTTCTGCCAGAAAGTCCGGTCGTGTGTAAGCGGAATTAGATATTATTATTATTATACAGGATTTATATAGTGCCAACAGTTTACGCAGCGCTACACAACATTAGGGAGGACAGTACAAGTACACTACAATTCAATACAGGAGGAATCAGAGAGCCCTGCTCGTTAGAGCTTACAATCTAGGAGGGAGGGTCAAGTTATACAAAAGGGTAATAGCTGTGGGGGATGAGCTAATGGAGAAAATAGTGCAGTTGTTAGATCTAGGAGGGAGGGTCAAGTTATACAAAAAGGGTAATAGCTGTGGGGGATGAGCTAATGGAGAAAATAGTGCAGTTGTTAGATGGAGGCAGGCTTCTCTGAAGAGAAAAGTTTTCAGGGATCGCCTAAATGTGGATAAATTTGGAGACAGTCTGACAGATTGGGGTAGGGAATTCCAATAGATATATGGCGGCAAGGGGGCTCTACTGCGCTGGATCACGTACCTGGTACGTGATCCAGCACTTCAGGGTTGGGGGCGTGCAGGCACTGCTGGAGGCCTGTCCCCGCTGTGATAGGAGCTGATCAGCGTGTACCGTGGACTCGATGTCTGCTGGCACCCGCCGATCATTTGCTACACAGGCAGAACGGCAGATTGCCATTTTGTCAGTAGGAAAAGCATGGATCCTAGGTTCCTGCAAAGCAGAAACACTGATCCATGCCTCCCCCTAGTAAAAGCACCTCCCCCACAGTTTAGTAAAACACAGGCTATGCACACATTTAACCCTTTGATCACTCCTGATGTTAACGCCTTCCCAGCCAGTGTCATTAGTACAGGGACCGTGCATATTTTTAGCACTGGTCATTATTTTGTATTAGTTTCACTGGACTCCAAAAAAAAAAAAAAAGAAAATGTGTAAAAAATTTCAGTTATTGTCTGACTGTCCGGCACAATATCGCAGTTCGGCTATAAGTCGCTAATCGCCGCCATTACTAGTAAAAAAAAAAAAAGAAATATCCCAAAGTTTGTAGACATTATTACTTTTGCGTAAACTAATCAATATACGCTTATTGGGATTTTTTTTTTTTTACCAAAAATATATAGCAGAATACATATTGGTCTAAAGTGATGACATTTTATTTTAATTTAAAAAAAAAAAAAAATTGGATGTGTTTTATAGCAGAAAGTAAAACATAATTTTTTTTTTCAAAAATTGTCAGTTTTTTTGTTTATAAAAGCAAAAAAATAAAAAAAACGCAGAGGTGATCAAATATCGCCAAAATAAAGCTCTATTTGTGGGGGAGAAAAAATTACCGCGCAATTGTCAGTTAAAATAACGCAGTGCCGTATCACAAGAAATGGCCTGGTCATGAATCTTCTGTAGGTCAAGTGGTTAATGGCTACATGTATTGATTCCTCTCATTCACCCCGGAGGAAACTGCACTGCCAGCTATAGTATTTGTGCAGCCACACCACCCACGGTTCACTGTTCAAACAATGATTTTGCTCCCGGCTCAGGCAATGCTGGTGCCAAAAGCCACCTATGTTTTAAATGTTGGCAGATTCAGTAGCAATTGAATAAAATTTGAGTCTGTATGGTTAGCTTGAGTTACTTTTATACAATGGCAGTGTTGTGCACACCTGTTCTAAAATCAATAATCTTATCAATTAGATTAGAGCCTTTGTTCTTGAAGCCAAATAAGTCGATTCATGATTCATTATCTCAATTAAGAAAGAACTTGTGGATTTCAAGGTATGGGGTACAACGAAGCAGGTTACATCAATTCAATTAGAACTTCCGGCAAACTGACAATTATTTAGATAAAATACCTATAGTATATTAATGGTTTTATAGGCAGGATCATTTTAATTCTGCTTGACCAGTATGGGGCTCTTCACTAGATTTCTCACTGGTTTGGCTTTACTGGTTTTTGGGTAACTGGGTGAAAGTGAACGTTCTAGTTCATTAAGAGTTGGTACAGGAAAGTGCAATGCTCATTCTGAAAATAAGTGCATCATCTTCCTGGTTATCCAGTGTGGTAGATGTGTTTAAAGAAGTATTAAACCCAGAAGCAAACATATGATATACTGTAGCTTAGCTTATACTGTATCCAAGTCTTAGATTTGATGGTTGCATTGTTTTTTTAGGCTCCCTTTCCTTTATTTTCACCTGGTTATTCAGCTAGTAAGTTTGATGTTTTCTTAACCATTCATGGACCACCTGTCGGCAATGTACTGTAAGTCACTGCCGGGTTCTGGGTATAGGATAGGGGCATGCACATGTTGGCCAAAAATTATGAAGAAATTTGTATTATGATTATTGGATAGGTTTTGTAACAGAAAGTAAAAAAAAAAAAAAAAGTTTTCCCTTCTTCAAAAAATTTTTGTTTCACTTATATCACAAAAAACTGAGTGGTGATCGATATCACCAAAAGAAAGCTCTATTTGTGTGAAAAAATTCAGACCCCCCTCAAATTTTTCGCTCTTTGTTATATTGCAGCCATTTGCTAAAATCATTTAAGTTCATTTTTTTCCCCTCATTAATGTTTACACAGCCCCCCCATATTGACAGAAAAACACAGAATTGTTGACATTTTTGCAGATTTATTAAAAAAAAAAAATTAAATATTACATGGTCCTAAGTATTCAGACCCTTTGCTGTGACACTCATATTTAACTCAGGTGCTGTCCATTTCTTCTGATCTTCCTTTCGATGGTTCTACGCCTTCATTTGAGTCCAGCTGTGTTTGATTATACTGATTGGACTTGATTAGGAAAGCCACACACCTGTCTATATAAGACCTTACAGCTCACAGTGCATGCCAGAGCAAATGAGAATCATGAGGTCAAAAGTAACTGCCTGGCAAGGCACAGAACTGGCCAAGATTACAAAAAAATTTCTGCTGCACTTAAGGTTCCTAAGAGCACAGTGGCCTCCAAAATCCTTAAATGGAAGACATTTGAGACGACCAGAACCCTTCCTAGAGCTGGTCGTCCGGCCAAACGGAGCTATTGGGGGAGAAGAGCCTTGGTGAGAGAGGTACAGAAGAACCCAAAGATCACTGTGGCTGAGCTCCAGAGATGCAGTTAGGAGATGGGACAAAGTTGTAGAAAGTCAACCATCACTGCAGCCCTCAACCAGTCGGGGCTTTATGGCAGAGTGGCCCGACGGACGCCTCTCCTCAGTGCAAGACACATGAAAGCCCGCATGGAGTTTGCTAAAAAAACACCTGAAGGACTCTAAGATGGTGAGAAATAAGATTCTCTGGTCTGATGAGACCAGGATAGAACTTTTTGGCCTTAATTCTAAGCGGTATGTGTGGAGAAAACCAGGCACTGCTCATCACCTGTCCAATACAGTCCCAACAGTGAAGCATGGTGGTGGCAGCACCATGCTGTGGGGGTGTTTTTCAGCTGCAGCGATAGTATGACTGGTTGCAATCGAGGGAAAGATGAATGCGGCCAAGTACAGGGATATCCTGGACAAAAAACCTTCTCCAGAGTGCTCAGGACCTCAGACTAGGCCGCAGGTTTAGGTTCCA
Organism: Lithobates clamitans; assembly: GCA_037952925.1. Taxonomy (NCBI): domain Eukaryota; kingdom Metazoa; phylum Chordata; class Amphibia; order Anura; family Ranidae; genus Lithobates; species Lithobates clamitans. Next base: position 1,569,714 of record JBBGZY010000550.1, on the reverse strand, counting down.
ACAAGACAATGACCCTAAGCACACAACCTGACAGAACTGGAGAGGATCTGCAAGGAGGAATGGCAGAGGATCCCCAAATTCAGGTGTGAAAAACTTGTTGCATCTTTCCCAAAAAGACTCATGGCTGTATTAGATCAAAAGGGTGCTTCTACTAAATACTGGGCAAAGGGTCTGAATACTTAGGACCATGTGATATTTCATTTTTTTTTTTTTAATAAATCTACAAAAATGTCAACAATTCTGTGCTTTTCTGTCAATATGGGTTGCTGTGTGTACATTGATAAGGAAAAAAAATGAACTTAAATGATTTTAGCAAATGGCTGCAATATAACAAAGAGTGAAAAATTTAAGGGGGTCTGAATACTTTCCGTCCCCACTGTAAATTGTGTTTGGGCACATCGTTGCATGACCACACAATTACCATTTACAGTAGCGTAGTGCAATAGCAAAACATGGCCTGGTCATAAAGCTTCCAGAGCTGAGGTAGTTAAAGTGATTGTAAAGTCTTGATTTGTTTTCAATAAAAATAACAAACATGTTATGTTATATTTACCTGCTCTGTGTAGTGGATTTGCACAGAGCAGCCCGGATCCTCCTCCTGCCTCTTTGCTGCTCCTGGTTGCTCCCTCCCGTCGAGTGCCTCCACAGCAAGCAGCTTGTTACGGGGGTGGGGGGGGGGGGGCACTTGAGCCGAGTCACAGCTCCCTGTGTCCGTTCAGACACGGAGCTGTGGCTCATCCCCCCCCCCCCCTCTCTCTATCTCTCTCTCCCGATTGGCTGACTGACAGCAGCGGGAGCCAACGGCGCCGCTGTGTCTTAGCCAATCAGGATGGAGAGTCTCGGACGGCCGAGAAAATCATGGATACCGCTTGGGGCTTGGGCTTGTGACTTCACAACTCCTTTAACCACTTCATAGTTACATAGTAAGGTTGAATAAACACACCAGTCCATCCAGTTCAACCTGAATGAGTGTGGGTGTGTGTCTACAATTATCCCTATCTATTTAAGGTACCCATATAGCGCCGTCAATTTACGCAGCGTTCCACACATACATCGCACACTCACATCAGTCCCCATCCTCAAGGAGCCCACAATTCAAGGTCCCCAACTCACATTCATATACTAGGGCAAATTTTGGACAGAAGCCAATTTACCTACCAGCATGTCTTCGGAGTACCCGGAGGAAACCCACGCAGGCACAGGGAGAACATGCAAACTCCAGGCAGGTAGTGTTGTGGCTGGGATTTGAACCAGCAACCCTTTTTACTGCTAGGTGAGAGTGCTACCCACTACACCACTGTGTGCCACTTCAGCCACGAAAGATTTGGCTGTTGAATGACCGGGCCATTTTTTTGCGATTTGCCACTGCGTCGCTTTAACTGACAATTGCGCGGTCGTGCGACGCTGCACCCAAACAAAATTGACGTCTTTTTTCCCCACAAAGAGCTTTCTTTTGGTGGTATTCGATCGCCTCTGCAGTTTTTATTTTTTGCACTATAGACTAAAAAAAAAAAAAAAGAAGAGCGACAATTTTGAAAAAAACAAACCAAAAAAAACAAACCAATTGCAATAAGCGTATATTGATTGGTTTGCGCAAAAGTTATAGCGTCTACAAAATAGGGGATAGAGTTATAGCATTTTTATTATCATTTTTTTTTTACTAGTACACTGCTGTCAATAACAGAAAGTGGAAAGGGAGCAAGGTGAAGGGCTGGGCTGAGCTGTGCGCAGCTTGCTATGGGGGTATTCAGCAAGGGAGAGGGGCCAGGAGCAATGGTGAGGGACCCAAGAAGAGGAGGATTAGGGTTGCTCTGTGCAAAACCATTGCACAGAGCAGGTAAGTATGACATTTTTTTTTTTTTAAATATAACAAACTATGCCTTTACAATGATGAAGATAAAAAATGGTTTTGCAACTTGCTATCCTACCTCACTTTCCTAAATCAATCCAGCACTGTGCACGGCTGATCTCTTTTGTCCTCTCTTCCTCCTTACATGGGGACTTGGGCAGCAGCAGGAGCCATTTGCTCTTGCTGCTGTCAATCAAATGCTGTGAGGCAGGAGCAGGGGGTGGGCCAAAGCTGCGCTGTGTGCGTCTGTGGAGTGCGGCTTCATGGACACACACAGCTTGGGAGCGAGCACACACATATGCCCCCATAGCAAGTGGCTTGCTATGGGGGCACACTGAGAAAAGGAGGTGTCAAGATCGCCAGCAGGGGACCCCAAAAGAGCAGGTATGCAACACTAGATTATGAAAGCCAACTTACAGAGTTCAAATGAGGATGGTCAAAACAAATGTGTGCAGGCAAACAAAAAAAAACAAAAAAAAAAAACTTGTGTTTGGCCTGACGAATTTGAACAGACCCGGTTACAGGGAGGGTAACCCGTATCTGTTCAAATTTGTCGGAGCAAACACAAGTTTTTCTGTTTTTGTTTTTTTCCCCCAGTTCCCCCTTTTACTGACTTTTACTTAATTTACATCTGGCCACCCATGTAGAGTACAGGGGTCCCTTTTTCTTGATTACAAAATGGAGAACAAAGATCAGAATAGACACGGATGTCACATATACAGTCTTATATTTTGATCTGACTAGCAGATCAGTCTATGATATCCTGGGGAGACAGAATGAATTTGTGTAAAAGGGGTCTAAAGAGAAACAGTGATCTCCAAATAGCAGAGACAGTTGCTTTACATTTTACTTATTACATCATCAGAGCTTGCAATGAACCTGTAATAAAACGGTTACTGAGTTAACACTGGGGGTTATTTACTAAGGCTCGATTCACACAGGGGCAACACGACTTCAACGCGGCTTCAACGCGAGTTTAAGCAATTTACAACGCGACTTCAAGTCGCCTCCAGGACAGGCGACTTTGGCTGTGGCCAATCACAGAATAATCAGCTCTCTGGGAGGGAGGGGTTTGCCTGGGCAAACTAATTTTTTTTCCTGTAAAGTCGCTTCAATATAGATGGAGATCCGACTTGGAGGCGACTTCCATTGAATTCTATGGGTACAGGTCGCCTAGAAGTCGGATCCAAGTAGTACGCTCTGAAGTCGGAGCGACGTCAGTAGTGTCAATTAAGACGCTCTCATTCACTGTAATGCAAATCTCATTCTAGGCGACATGGGGCGACTTGAGGGCTTACAAGTCGGATCCCAAGTCGTCCTAGTGTGAACCGACCCTTAAGGCAAATCCACTTTGCACTACAGGTGCAAAGTGCACTTGAAATTGCACTTGGAAGTGCAGTCACTGTAGATCCGAGGGGGACATGCAAGCAAAATAAAAAACAGCATTCTAGCTTGCACATGATTGGATAATAAAATCAGCAGCGCTTCCACTCATTTCAGATCTACCCCTCAGATTTACAGAGACTGCACTTCCAAGTGCACTTTCAGTGCAATTTCAAGTGCACTTGTAGTTTGCACTTGTAGTGCAAAGTGGATTTCCCTTTCGTAAATAACCCCCACTGTCAAGCATACTGGAAACCGTCTATCTTAAAAACATAAAATAGTTTTCCCAATTAGCTAAGATCTAGGGCAGGGTTCCTCAACTAGGGTTTCTCCAGACGTTGCTAGGGGTTCCTTAACCACCTGGCGCAGAGCGCATGCAAATCTGCGCCAAGGCCTGGCCGCCGAGAGGATGCATAGCGGCCACATATTTGCCTGCAATAGCCATGACTGTGCTGTGCTGATAGCTTGCGCCTTGCACGCTCCTGAACGCCGTTTGTCACAATGGTCACATAGTCATAAACCCCTCCTTGCCTCCCGGCATAGCAAACCCCTTAAAGGGCCAGCGCCAAGGGGATTAAGGAATGCACAATTTCTGCCTTAGATAAGATCAGTGGTGTCAGTAGGAACTTTTTAGCCATCTGTAATGAGATAATTCTTCCCAATAACCACAAGTATAAGGAGTATTCCTCCCACTGACCATCACACTAATATCATGAATTGTAGATATACCGTAGTAGGTTTTAGAAGGGGTTCCAGAGACTGGAAGGTTATTTCAAGGGTTCCTCTGTGTTGAAAGGGTTGAGAAAAGCTGATCTAGGGTAAAGGGAGCATTTGCTGTGCTATACTGTACATAAAAAATTTAAAAAAAATAGGATATTTGCATGGTGTTTTTGCTATATTATTGATACAGTCACTTTAATTCCACTTTTTATTGGAAATACTCGCCACAGTGTATTTTTTTTTTTCTTTTCTAGAGGCTAAAAACGAATAAAGCATATTCATCTATGTACAATTAGCAGAGTTATACCTGTAAGGCTCGGTTCGCACTGCTGCGACTTTCTTTCGACTTGATCTGACTTGGATGCCATTTTGGAGCCTGTGCAATGGCTGAAATCGTACCCTAGTCACACCAAAAAGTAGTGCAGGAACCTTTTCTAAAGTCGGAGTATCAGTTAAGATGGCTCTCATAGGGAAACATTGAATTTGACATGTAATGCGACTTGGAGGACTCACAAGGAACAACCTTTGGGGGGAAAAAAAAACAAAAAAAAAACAAAATGTACTCACCTTTTCAGGTCTGTTGCTAGGGGGTCCCTCGTAATCTGCCTCTTCAAGGTGCCTGACATTATTTCCCTTGGCGCCAGTGCTCTCTAGTGCCCCTGGGAGATGTCTGTCATCATTTCCCAGGAGTCACTGCAGCGCCGAGGGCTTTGTTGCCACCACAACGGGGGTGGGCAGTTTGACACCGGTTGTGATGGCAACGTCAGAAGTGTACGACGCTGCACCGTACGTACGGTGCATGCGCGAGAACGGCGGTGCATGCTGGTAATACAGCAGCACTGTAACCAAGGAAGTGTATACTTGTAGGCTTTACCTGCCCACACCTAAGATGGGAATGCCCAAGCAAAAATATAAGATAACTTTTTTCCTTAAATAGGAATGAAAGCTGTTCTTTTTAAGAGAATAACGATTGTTAATATAACATTAGAAGATAGAAAGAGAATGATTTAAAAAAAAAAAAAAATCTTATATGTGGTTGGAACTCCACTTTAAGCATTTTTATATTAAATATTTCAATAGTTTCTACATTAAAAAAAAAAAAACGGTAAGTCTATACATACGGACAAAGTATTTTCAGGCAATGCCTCTTCATCTTTCTCATCGTGAGACATAACTAGATTACGTATTCTCTGGTCTGAAAAGTGTGTTCGATTTTGGATTCCTTTCCAGTCTTGTAGCCTGTCTTGCTGTTTTGTGGCATCATCCAGGCTACAGATGACAAGTTTTCTGCTGCTATAGTACAGACTCAAAAGTGTGCAACAGGAGGAGCCGCTCTGGAAGTTTACTGCCAAGTCACCAAAACCATGTATGTGAGCGATCACTGTATGCAGGAGATGATGACCTCACAGGCCAACATAGAAGCCTGGATGGTGCATTTTTGCTCTCTGGAGGATGGAGTATTAATCCAGGGATCCCTTTACAGCAGCACACTGTTCCAAGATGTAGAGAATGCCTCCTCCACCGAGCTCCATGCTGGTAGTGGAAAAGCCAGATCAAACAGCAGCTCTTTGTATACAGAATCTACACACAGGTCAACAGCGCACGGACACAGATCTCTCCTACTCCAGTCTGCAAGAGACTTAACAGTGACTAACAAAAGATCTGTAACTATGTGGAAGAGAAGAACAAAAAGGTGGCCAAGACATATGCAATGTGGTCATTCAGGAATACCAGAATCTGGGTGGTACCTGAATAGGGTTGCCACCTCATCCCTTTAATCCAGGACACACATTAATTACACAGGTTATGTGGTTGATTAAGGTGGTAATTAAACTCACTTGGTGCCTTATCTGCATTAAATCAGCCTCAGAACCTGTGTAATTAATATGTGACCTGGATTAAAGGGATGATGTGGCAACCCTATACCTGGAGGGTGTTTTCAGAAATGTACCCAACTACTTACATCTGAGGTACATACAGTGTCTCACAAAAGTGAATACACCCCTCACATTTTTGTAAATATTTTATTCGATCTTTTCATGTGGCAACACTGAAGAAATGACACTTTGCGACAATGTAAAGTAGTGAGTGTACAGCTTGTATAACAGTGTAAATTTGCTGTTCCCTCAAAATATCTCAACATGCAGACACTAATGTCTAAACCGCTCAGAACAAAAGTGAATACACCCCTAAGTGAAAATGTCCAAATTGAGCCCAAAGTGTCAATATTTTGTGTGGCCACCAATATTTTCCAGCACTGTTTTAACCCTCTTGGGCATGGAGTTCACCAGAGCTTCACAGGTTGCCACTGGAGTCCTTTTCCACTCCTCCATGACGAGATGATGGAGCTGGTGGATGTTAGAGACCTTACGCTCCTCCACCTTCCGTTTGAGGATGCCCCACAGATGCTCAATAGGGTTTATGTATTTTTGAGCATGGACAAGTGTTTTTGTACACTGCAACATCATTTGTTTCATTACCAATGAAGTGTGGTCCTCCAAATCCAGAATATCTACGGTATTAAAGTGATTGTAAGGTTTTGTTTTTTTTTTTGTTTTTAAATATCACACACGTCATACTTTCCTCCACTGTGCAGTTCGTTTTCTACAGAGTGGCCCCGATCCTCCTCTTCTGGGGTCCCCCGGCAGCGCTATCAGCTCCTCCCTGCATCGTATAACCCCTTAGGATAAGCACTCTCCCGTGGGGGTTACCTTGCGAGCGCGCTCCCAAGCCCAGCATTCGGCGTCCATAGACACCGAATGTAGGAATCAGCCCCATGTCATTGGATTTGATTGACAGCAGCGGGAGCGGTTTTTGCGGTTACAAGGAATGTTATCGGCAGCACTCTTTATGGAGGGATCTGGGGTCTATAAGACCCTAAACCCCTCCACTGCACTTAAAATTTTTCAAAATGCCAAGATCAGCATTTTTGAATACTTTCTATTTTTTAAAACTGGCGCCTTTAGGATGAGAGTAATTCGAAAGTGATGTCATAACAGCGCTTCCGGGTTACTAGAGCCGAGATCTGAACACAGCAACCGGCTTTGTTTGGGTCTCTGGCCAACCAGTGGATGTGCCGGCTGGTCGCTCAGGCCTCCCGATGGGACGGGAGACCAGGGCTGCGCGGCGGAAGATGGCGAATGGACGTTTCCTCCCACTACTTGTAACAACAGCTGAGCTGCTGCTTAGCCACATCGGTTGTTATTACAAGAAAGCCGACCGTCCACTCTAAAGAATGGCATCATATACAACATAATGTTTGGGGATTTTAACTAATTTTCTAGCAAAAAATACAGATCTTTTACAAAAGTGTAGGGAAAAAAAAAAAAAAAAAAAGGCCTGGAGGTACGTAAAAATGTAAATATACAGTAAATAGAGACACAAATATATTGTGCACCTATAGTGTGACATATCACCGACAAGACCACAACACATACCTGCCAATAATGGTTTCGGCTACTGCTCGAAAGGTCTCAAACTAAACATTAATTCTCCTTGGCTGTCCTGGGTGTAGAAAGAACTAGTCACATTTTCTGCACAGGCAAGGCAATAGTGTACTAAAAGGTGATCAGCATGTGACTTTCAAGCACCATATGCAGAGAATGGAGCTATTCTCTTTTTTTGCTTATCTTATCACCTTTCCTATACGGCCTCCAAAATCCTTAAATGGAAGACATTTGGGACGACCAGAACCCTTCCTAGAGCTGGTCGTCTGGCCAAACTGAGCTATTGGGGGAGAAGAGCCTTGGTGAGAGAGGTAAAGAAGAACCCAAAGATCACTGTGGCTGAGCTCCAGAGATGCAGTTGGGAGATGGGAGAAAGTTGTAGAAAGTCAACCATCACTGCAGCCCTCCACCAGTCGGGGCTTTATGGCAGAGTGGCCCAACGGAAGCCTCTCCTCAGTGCAAGACACATGAAAGCCCGCATGGAGTTTGCTAAAAAAAACACCTGAAGGACTCCAAGATGGTGAGAAATAAGATTCTCTGGTCTGATGAGACCAAGAAAGAACTTTTTGGCCTTAATTCTAAGCGGTATGTGTGGAGAAAACCAGGCACTGCTCATCACCTGTCCAATACAGTCCCAACAGTGAAGCATGGTGGTGGCAGCATCATGCTGTGGGGGTGTTTTTCAGCTGCGGCTACAGTATGACTGGTTGGGAAAGATGAATGCGGCCAAGTACAGGAATATCCTGGACAAAAAACCTTCTCCAGAGTGCTCAGGACCTCAGACTGGGCCAAAGGTTTACCTTCCAACAAGACAATGACCCTAAGCACACAACCTGACAAAACTGGAGATGATCTGCAAGGAGGAATGGCAGAGGATCCCCAAATCCAGGTGTGAAAAACTTGTATCTTTCCCAAAAAGACTCATGGCTGTATTAGATCAAAAGGGTGCTTCTACTAAATACTGGGCAAAGGGTCTGAATACTTAGGACCATGTGATATTTCATTTTTTTTTTTTTTTAATACAAAAATGTCAACAATTCTGTGCTTTTCTGTCAATATGGGGTGCTGTGTGTACATTAATGAGGAAAAAAATGAACTTAAATGATTTTAGCAAATGGCTGCAATATAACAAAGAGTGAAAAATTTAAGGGGGTCTGAATACTTTCCGTCCCCACTGTAAATTTTGTTTGGGTACATCGTTGCATGACCACACAATTACCAGTTACAGTAGCATAGTGCAATAGCAAAAAATGGCCTGGTCATAAAGCTTCCAGAGCTGAGGTAGTTAAAGTGATTGTAAAGTCTTGATTTGTTTTCAATAAAAATAACATGTTATGTTATATTTACCTGCTCTGTGTAGTGGATTTTCACAGAGCAGCCCGGATCCTCCTCCCGCCTCTTTGCTGCTCCTGGTCCCTCCCTCCCGTCGAGTGCCTCCACAGCAAGCAGCTTGCTACGGGGGGGGGCGGTTGGCATCAGACACGGAGCTGCGGCTCATCCCCTCTCTCTCTCCCGTTTGGCTGACTGACAGCAGCGGGAGCCAACGGCGCCGCTGTGTCTTAGCCAATCAGGATGGAGAGTCTCGGACGGCCGAGACAATCATGGATACCGCTTGGGGCTTGGGCTTGTGACTTCACAACTCCTTTAACCACTTCATAGTTACATAGTTAGTAAGGTTTAATAAACACACCAGTCCATCCAGTTCAACCTGAATGAGCGTGGGTGTGTGTCTACAAATATCCCTATCTATTTAAAGGTACCCATATAGCGCCGTCAATTTACGCAGCGTTCCACACATACATCGCACACTCACATCAGTCCCTATCCTCAAGGAGCCCACAATTCAAGGTCCCCAACTCACATTCATATACTAGGGCAAATTTTGGACAGAAGCCAATTTACCTACCAGCATGTCTTTGGAGTGTGGGAGGAAACCCACGCAGGCACAAGGAGAACATGCAAACTCCAGGCAGGTAGTGTTGTGGTTGGGATTCGAACCAGCGACCCTTTTTACTGCTAGGTGAGAGTGCTACCCACTACACCACTGTGTGCCACTTCAGCCACGGAAGATTTGGCTGTTGAATGACCGGGCCATTTTTTTGCGATTTGCCACTGCGTCGCTTTAACTGACAATTGCGTGGTCGTCGGGCGCTGCACCCAAACAAAATTGATGTCCTTTTTTTCCCCCACAAAGAGCTTTCTTTTGGTGGTATTCAATCGCCTTTGCAGTTTTTATTTTTTGCACTATAAACTAAAAAAAAAGAGCGACAATTTTGAAAAAAATAAACAAACCAATCGCAATAAGCGTATATTGATTGGTTTGCGCAAAAGTTATAGAGTCTAGAAAATAGGGGATAGAGTTATAGCATTTTTATTTTTATTTTTTTTACTAGTAATGGTGGCGATCTGCGGTTTTTATCGGGACTGCGACATTATGGTGGACACATCGGACACACTTGACACATTTTTGGGACCGTTGGCATTTATACAGCGATCAGTGCTATAAAAATGCACCGATTACTGTAAAAATGTCACTGGAAGGGAAGGGGTTAACACTAGGGGGCGATCAAGGGGTTAATTGTGTTCCCTGCTACGTATTTCTAACTGTAGGGGAAGGAGACTGACTAGAGGAAGTTACAGATCGTGGTTCCTTGCTAATAGGAACTCACGATCTGTCACTCCTCTCAGAAAAGAGCAGGGAACACACACACACACACACACACACACACACACACACACACACACACACACTTCCCTGTTCTGCTTCTCGTGCTCGCGATCGCTTGTGGCCAGCGGTCATCGCGACCATTGGCCACGAGCATCGGCACCCATGCTGTGCAGCGGGCGCGCGCCTGCTATCCTGATCCCGTAAGCCGACGTACACTACAATGGTTCGCGGGATCGTGGCGACCTGCCGCAGTAAAAGGACGGCGGCTGGTCGGCGAGCGGTTAACAAAACATGCTGCCCTGCAGATGTAACAGTTACAGGGTTGAGACAAACCATTTACCACTGACAAGGGTTCTTACAATGATCTTTTTTTTTCTATTTCTTTTTTTTCCTCCCATAGGAAAAGAAACTGTTGCTCTAACATTTAAAAAGTTTTAGTTGGGGTCTAGCTTAAAATGTGTTAGTGCTTTTAAATCTGCTAGTACATCTAACACTACCTCCCCCTGGACTGACAATGCTGCTCTTCAAAAGACATCTATGTTGCTCCCTCATCCAGGGTGTAGTCACTAATACAGCAAGTGTGTTACTGGCCAGATCACTAGGTGAAAAGAGGGGAAAAAGCTTAAAAAGAAAAATGTAGCCACCACATGTAAGGATCGGTCAGTTGCAATAGATAATATTTCTGGTTTTGGATTAATTGCTTTAAAAATCACAAGACTGGGAATTACAGAACAGTTAGCCTAACATCAATAGTATGTAAACTCTTGGAGGGGATGATAAGGGACTATATACAAGATTTTAGTAATAAGAACGGTATCATTAGCAGTAATTAGCATGGATTCATGAAGAATCATTCTAGCCAAACCAATCTATTAACCTTCTATGAGGAGGTGAGTTGCCATCTAGATAAAAGGAAGGCCCATAGACGTGGTGTATCTGGATTTTGCAAAAGCATTTGACACAGTTCCCCATAAACGTTTACTGTACAAAATAAGGTCCGTTGGCATGAACCATAGGGTGAGTACATGGATTGAAAACTGGCTACAAGGGCGAGTTCAGAGGGTGGTGATAAATGGGGAGTACTCAGAATGGTCAAGGGTGGGTAGTGGGGTTCCCCAGGGTTCTGTGCTGGGACCAATCCTATTCAATTTGTTCATAAACGATCTGGAGGATGGGATAAACAGTTCAATCTCTGTATTTGCAGACGATACTAAGCTAAGCAGGGCAATAACTTCTCTGCAGGATGTGGAAACCTTGCAAAAAGACCTGAACAAATTAATGGGGTGGGCGACTACATGGCAAATGAGGTTCAATGTAGAAAAATGTAAAATAATGCATTTGGGTGGCAAAAATATGAATGCAATCTATACACTGAGGGGAGAACCTCTGGGGGAATCTAGGATGGAAAAGGACCTGGGGGTCCTAGTAGATGATAGGTTCAGCATTGGCATGCAATACCAAGCTGCTGCTAACAAAGCAAACAGAATATTGGCATGCATTAAAAAGGGGATCAACTCCAGAGATAAAACGATAATTCTCCCACTCTACAGGACTCTGGTCTGGCCGCACCTGGAGTATGCTGTCCAGTTCTGGGCACCAGTCCTCAGGAAGGATGTACTGGAAATGGAGCGAGTACAAAGAAGAGCAACAAAGCTAATAAAGGGTCTGGAGGATCTTTGTTATGAGGAAAGGTTGCGAGCACTGAACTTATTGTCTCTGGAGAAGAGACGCTTGAGAGGGGATAGGATTTCAATATACAAATACCATACTGGTGACCCCACAATAGGAATAAAACTTTTTCGCAGAAGAGAGTTTAACAAGACTCGTGGCCACTCATTAAAATTAGAAGAAAAGAGGTTTAACCTTAAACTACGTAGAGGGTTCTTTACTGTAAGAGCGGCAAGGATGTGGAATTCCCTTCCACAGGAGGTGGTCTCAGCGGGGGGCATTGATAGTTTCAAGAAACTATTAGATAAGCACCTGAATGACCGCAACATACAGGGATATATAATGTAATACTGACATATAATCACACACATAGGTTGGACTTGGACTTGTGTCTTTTTTCAACCTCACCTACTATGTAACTATGGCTAAAATTACACACCAACAAATCGGTAAGTATATCTGTAAACATATATGCATTCCAATTGTGTATTTAGCAGTTTGCCTGGAGTCCTGCTTCACGTGTACAAAATACTGTTCCCCCTAAATCTGCAGTTTGTGCTGCTGACAGCTTGACACACAGGGAGGCGTCTTTAGGTGCAGCGCCATCAGTGGAAGGCCCCATTTACACCTAAGTGATTTTCTGCTTGAAGCTTGTAGCTCTAAAATGCTCAACAAGCCAAACCCCATTCATTTTATTGGCCCGTTGACATCCAAGCATTCTGTCACCTGATGCAAAATGCCTTTTGCTCAAATAAGGACAGGAGCTTCTTTTTGGCAGATTACAAGCATTTGGCACCATGGACTTTAATGGAATTGCCTGAAAATGCCTGAGTGTTTGAGCGTTTTCTCACACTTTTTCTGCTCAAACAACAGCCCCCCCCCCCCCCCAATTTCCTCCCCCTTATGGGGGAGCTTACTAAAACTGGGGCAGACAGGATCTGAACGTGCTGTTCATAGTAACAAACCAGCTTCTAACTTCATTGTGTTTGTAAACCTCTAAAATTAAAAATGAATTAGGCATATCCCTCTATAGTGTGTACTGGCCTCAATCCAAAGTGTGATTTCTTTCCCCTCTCTCCTCCCTTTGCTATGTGCTTTACTCACTTCTGACAGGTTATTCCAACACCTAAGAATATGAGGAGAGAACTCTGACCTCTCCCCTCCCCAACACTCCCCAGCTGTGCAGGTTTCCCTAGGAGACTGTGTGGAAGTGTGTTTATACCCTTCACTCAGGTCTCAGTTTACACTCAGCTCTCCTCTCAATGCTGTGCAGTGTGTGATGTCAGATTCCCGATCCTCTTTGATCTGTGTGTTTTAGAAGGTCATATGCCCTGTACACATGGTCGGACAATGATCCGACATTACGAAAACAAAATCCATGGATTTTTTCCTATGGATGTTGGCTCAAACTTGTCTTGCATACACACGGTCGCGCAAAGTCGGAAAATCCGATCGTTCTGAACGCGGTGACGTAAAACACGTACGTCAGGACTATAAATGGGGCAGTAGCCAATAGCTTTCGTCTCTTAATTTATTCTGAGCATGCGTGGCACTTTGTGTGTCGGATTTGTGTACACATGATCGGAATTTCCGACAACGGATTTTGTTGTCGGAAAATTTTATAGCAAGCTCTCAAACTTCGTGTGTCGGAAATTCCTATGGAAAATGTATGATGGAGCCCACACACGGTCGGAATTTTCGACAACAAGGTCCTATCACACATTTTCCATCGGAAAATCCTATTGTGTGTACAGGGCAATAGAGAGTGACAGATAAATAGGTACAGCTTATGAAGGAGGATTTGCATGCACAGCTGCTCCAGTCACTGCCGTCTAAATGCCCTGAAAAATGCGGTTTTATTAAAAAAAAAAAACAAACAAAAAAAAAAAAAAACACCATTAGGAGATAAAAACAACGTATTTTTCACACACAAAATAAAAATAAAAAATGAATGTAAAAGCAGCACAGCTGTGAAATAAAGGAATTTATAGCAACCAGTATTCCGTTTCCTAGGGTAATCTGTATAGCGCTTTACCCCACACTCCCCTAGTTAAAAGGAAATCAGTCATGAATAATGGAATGCAAACAGTTTCATGCAAAACAGAGCATTTCAAATAGAACAAAAAAAAAAAAAAAAAGAAAAAGAAAAAAGAAACCACATTTTTTTCTCTGCAAATATGCTCCGCAAGCATGCAACATTCATGACATTACCTTTAAAATTTAAAAAATTTCCCTTTAGTGGAATTTTTTTTTTTTTTTTTTACAATAAACAATAATGTGCTTCGTTCTTGTGAGCTCATAAATGTGTGTATCAATAAAACAAAATAGAAAAATTGTAATACTTTTATAGTAGGACTAAAAGGTTTTAAAAATGGGCAATAATCAAAAATATACTAGGTGGCAGACAAAACAATAGACCCAATGAGAATGTTTACAGCGGTTCTAAATCTATTTTTTTTTTTTTTTTTTTACCTTAAAAGCGGTAGAAAACCACTGAAAAAAAAAACCTGCAAGACAACAGCATAATGTGCTAGCATGCATCACATACGCGCACATTATGAAATACTTACCTTAGAATGAAGTCCCCGCAGCGGCGCCCGGTCACTGATGAGGAGGCCGACATGTTCCCCCGGCGTTTCTTCTGGCTTCGAAGGCTCTGGCGCTGTGAGTGGCCGGAGCCACAATTAAGTCACTCCCACACTTGCACACGCGGGAGCCTTCCATTTCGGCAAGGAGCTTTGAAGTTCTGGCATGATACGCCGGACCCTCAGTGAGCATGCGCCGCCAACGTCAGCTGCTGTATGCAGGATGAATATCTCCTCCTAAACTGTGCACGTTTTGGAGATATTCATTTTTACTACAGGTAAGCCTTATTATAGGCTAACCTGTAGGTAAAAATCACCAAACGGGGTATACAACCGCTTTCATTCTATCCCTGCATTAACGTGGTTCTAAAGGCAGAATGTTTTTAACCTTAATCCATTTTCTGTAGTAAGGTAAAAACCTTCTGCAAGCAGCTCCCCCCAGCCCCCCTAAATACAGACCCAAGACTGATTTCAATCCAGCGATGTGCACAGGCTCTCTCAGCACCCTCTCTCCTCATTGGCTCAGATACAGCAGAGGGAGCCATTGGCTTCCGCTGCTGTCAATCGCAGCAAGTGGGAAGGGAGTAAGGTGAAGGGCTGGGCTGAGCTGTGTGCAGCTTGCTATGGGGGTATTCAGCAAGGGAGAGGAGCAAGGAGCACTGGTGAGGGACCCAAGAAGAGGAAGATTAGGGCTGCTCTGTGCAAAACCATTGCACAGAGCAGGTAAGTATGACATTTTTTGTTTGTTTGTTTTTTTAAATATAACAAACTATGCCTTTACAATAGCGAAGGTAAAAAATGTTTTGCAACTTGCTGTCCTACCTCACTTTCCTAAATCAATCCAGCACTGTGCACGGCTGATCTCTTTTGTCCTCTCTTCCTCCTTACATGGGGACTTGGGCAGCAGCAGGAGCCATTTGCTCTTGCTGCTGTCAATCAAATGCTGTGAGGCAGGAGCAGGGGGTGGGCCAAAGCTGCGCTGTGTGCGTCTGTGGAGTGCGGCTTCATGGACACACACAGCTTGGGAGCGAGCACACACATATGCCCCCATAGCAAGCAGCTTGCTATGGGGGCACACTGAGAAAAGGAGGTGTCAAGATCGCCAGCAGGGGACCCCAAAAAGAGCAGGTGAGCATAACATGTTTTGTTTTTTTTCATTAAAATAATAAACTGCCTTTGGTAACACCAAGTACAAGAGGAATGACATTTAGCATCGTAAAATGTAACACTAGATTAATGAGAGCCAACTTACAAAGTTCAAATGAGGATGGTCAAAACAATGTGTGCAGACAAAAAAAAAAAAAAAAAAAAAAAAGGGGTAACCTGTATCTGTTCAAATTTGTCGGACCAAAACACAACAAGTTTTTTTTTTTCCCCAGTTCCCCTTTTTACTGACTTTTACTTAATTTACATCGGGCCACCCATGTAGATTACAGGGGTCCCTTTTTCTTGATTACAAAATGGAGGACAAAGACCAGAATAGACATGGATGTCACATATA
Organism: Lithobates clamitans; assembly: GCA_037952925.1. Lineage (NCBI taxonomy): Eukaryota > Metazoa > Chordata > Amphibia > Anura > Ranidae > Lithobates > Lithobates clamitans. The sequence continues at coordinate 1,553,894 of JBBGZY010000550.1, read as the reverse complement.
CAGTCTTATATTCTGATCTGACTAGCAGGGGATCAGTCTATGACATCCTGGGGAGACAGAATGAATTTTTGTAAAAGGGGTCTAAAGAGAAACAGTGATCTCCAAATCAAAGCTAAATAGCAGAGACAGTTGCTTTACATTTTACTTATTACATCATCAGAGCTTGCAATGAACGTGTAATAAAACAGTTGCTGAGTTAACACACTGGGGGTTATTTACTAAAGGCAAATCCACTTTGCACTACAGGTGCAAAGTGCACTTGGAAGTGCAGTCGCTGTAGATCCGAGGGGGACATGCAAGCAAAATAAAAAACAGCATTCTAGCTTGCACATGATTGGATAATAAAATCAGCAGAGCTTCCCCTCATTTCAGATCTACCCCTTAGATTTACAGTGACTGCACTTCCAAGTGCACTTTCAGTGCAAATTCAAGTGCACTTGTAGTGCAAAGTTGATTTGCCTTTCGTAAATAACCCCCACTGTCAAACATACTGGAAACCATCTATCTTACAAATATAAAATAGTTTTCCCAATTAGCTAAGATCTAGGGCAGGGTTTCTTCAACTAGGGTTTCTCCAGACGTTGCTAGGGGTTCCTGAACCACTTGGCACAGAGCGCATGCAAATCTGCGCCAAGGCCTGGCCGCTGAGAGGATGCATAGCGGCCACATATTTGCCTGCAATAGCCATGACTGTGCTGTGCCGATAGCGTGCGCCTTGCACGCTCCTGAACGCCGTTTGGGATCAGGATTTTTCTGATCATGTCATCGCCGTGACAGCAAATCACAATGGTCACGTGGTCATAAACCCCTCCTCGCCTCCCGGCATAGCAAACCCCTTAAAGGGCCAGCGCCAAGAGGATTAGGGAATGCACAATTTCTGCCTTAGATAAGTTCCTACTGACACCACTGATCTTTTTAGCCATCTGTAATGAGATAATTCTTCCCAATAACCACAAGTATAAGGAGTATGCCTCCCACTGCCTCCATCACACTAATATCATGAATTGTAGATATAGTAGGTTTTAGAAGGGGTTCCAGAGACTGGAAGGTTATTTCAAGAGTTCCTCTGTGTTGAAAGGGTTGAGAAAAGCTGATCTAGGGTAAAGGGAGCATTTGCTGTGCTATACTGTACATAAAAAATTAAACAAGAATAGGATATTTGCATGGTGTTTTTGCTATATTATTGATACAGTCACTTTAATTCCACTTTTTATTGGAAATACTAGCCACAGGGTATTTTTTTTTCTTTTTTAGAGGCTAAAAACTAATAAGTATATTCATCTATGTACAATTAGCAGAGTTATACCTGTAAGGCTCGGTTCGCACTGCTGCGACTTTCTTTCGACTTGATCTGATTTGGATGCCATGTTGGAGCCTGTACAGTGGCTGAAATCGTACCCAAGTCAGACCAAAAAGTAGTGCAGGAACCTTTTCTAAAGTCGGAGCGACTTGTGTAGTATCAGTTAAGATGGCTCTCAAAGGGAAACATTGAATTTGACATGTAATGCGACTTGGAGGACTCACAAGTCGTATCCCATGTCGCAGCAGTGTGGATTGAGCCTTAAAGCGAAGTTCCAGTCAGAAAACAAAACTAACATTATTAAAGCTGCATTCAATACAAGGAACAACCTTTGGAAAAAAAAAAATAAAACATTTTTACTCACCTTTTCAGGTCTGTTGCTAGGGGGTCCCTCGTAATCTGCCTCTTCAAGGTGCCTGATGTTATTTCCCTTGGCGCCCGTGCTCGCTAATGCTCCTGGGAGATGTCTGTCATCATTTTCCAGGAGTCACTGCGCAGCGCAGAGGGCTTTGTTGCCATCACAACGGGGGTGGGCAGTTCCGACGCCCGTTGTGATTGCAACATCAGAAGTGTACGGCTCTGCACTGTACGTACGGTGCATGCGCGAGAACGGCGGTGCATGCTGGTAATACAGCAGCACTGTAACCAAGGAAGTGTATACTTGTAGGCTTCGCCTGCCCACACCTAAGATGGGAATGCCCAAGCAAAAGTATAAGATAACTTTTTCCTTAAATAGGAATGAAAGCTGTGCTTTTTAAGAGAATAACAAATGTTAATATAACATTAGAAGATAGAAAGAGAATGATTTAAAAAAAAAAAAAAAAATCCTATATGTGGTTGGAACTCCACTTTAAGCATTTTTATATAAAAATATTCCAATAGTTTCTACATTAAAAAAAAAAATAAAAAAAAACGGTAAGTCTATACATACGGACGAAGTACTTTCAGGCAATGCCTCTTCATCTTTCTCATCGTGAGACATAACTAGATTACGTTTTCTCCGGTCTGAAAAGTGTGTTAGATTTTGGATTCCTTTTCAGTCCTGTAGCCTGTCTTGCTGTTTTGTGGCATCATCCAGGCTACAGATGACAAGTTTTCTGCTGCTATAGTACAGACTCAAAAGTGTGCAACAGGAGGAGCCGCTCTGGAAGTTTACTGCCAAGTCACCAAAACCATGTATGTGAGCGATCACTGTATGCAGGAGATGATGACCTCACAGGCCAACATAGAAGGATGGTGCATTTTTGCTCTCTGGAGGATGGAGTGTTAATCCAGGGATCCGTTTACAGCAGCACACTGTTCCAGGATGTAGAGAGAGTGCCTCCTCCACCGAGCTCCATGCTGGTAGTGAAAAAGCCAGAGCAAACAGCAGCTCTTTGTATACAGAATCTACACACAGGTCAACAGCGCACGGACACAGATCTCTCCTACTCCAGTCTGCAAGAGACTTAACAGTGACTAACAAAAGATCTGTAATTATGTGGAAGAGAAAAACAAAAAGGTGGCCAAAACATTTATGCAATGTGGTCAATCAACAATACAAGAATCTGGGTGGTACCCCTGGAGGGTGTTTTCAGAAATGCACCTAACTAATTACATCTGAGGTACATACAGTATCTCACAAAATTGAGTACACCCCTCACATTTTTGTAAATATTTTATTCGATCTTTTCATGTGACAACACTGAAGAAATGACACTTTGCTACAATGTAAAGTAGTGAGTGTACAGCTTGTATAACAGTGTAAATTTGCTGTTCCCTCAAAATAACTCAACACACAGCCATTATTAAGAAAAAAACTGTGCTATATCATAATAGCAATAATATTACAAAATATTGAAAATGAATAACAAATTTGTTATTAATTTTCAATATTTTATAATATTATTGCTATTCTGATCTAGCGCAGTTTTTTCCTACTTATTACCTTTTTGTTATATTACTGCTGCTGTGATTTTTCAATTAATTCCTTTACATGGATGTTTTTGAATTCAGAGCCACCAAAGTGGTTAGCACTGAAGGTGTCTTTGAAGTTTATAGAGAGGATGAGAGTGATCTCGGTGGGGCGTTTATGAGGCTCAAAAATCTTATGGTTTCAGAAACCCACACACAGTGGGATATAGCCTATTTGGAGACCTATATTAAAAATTCTATGGTCCCAAGAAGTTTGAGGTGGGAGATTTGTCCCAAGAAGGGTGACACGGAATTGAAGGAATGGTTTAACTATTTCAACAAGGCTGGTGTCTCTTTTCTGCGGTTCCTAATAGAAAGGAAAAAATATATATAAAACACAAAGCGCTGTGATGCTAAATAGCTGATAATTACACATGAAACCACGTGAGGCTGCTATCAAAAGAGAGTGTTTTCAGAGTCACTTAAAAAGAATAAATAATGATATTTGAAGCGCTTCACAATGTGCATGAAAATGAATATATAAGAATAAATATAAATAGTCAAATAAATCCAGCGGTGAGTAAAAATTCCTATAAAATCCAGCAATCAAAATAGTGTAAAATTATAAAAAATTAGTGACACCAAATGTGTAAAAAATTCACATAAAAAAATCCACATAAAAATATATAGGGATGTATTCAGAAGGTTCAATTATACAGGTGTAGAATCCTGATTGGTATAGAGCTTTTGATCACTAGCAAAGCTGTTTAAAAACACTTGCTTAATTAAGGTGCTCATTGATAGTACCAATGTGTTTTTTGCTTCTATTCACAACCAATGTGGGAATCATAAACAGGCAGATAAGAGAAAAAAAACAATCATTGTGCAATAGTTAGGATACCAAGGTACACAGGCAAACTTCAATCCACTCACGTGTGCCTTATAATGATAAGGCATATGCAGGTTTTACTATAGCAGTCCGCCGCCTTAGACAGGAGCAGATTCAGTGCAGTACACTGTGTGAAACTGCTGATCTGCACAGAGCTTCCTTGGCTCCTCCCACGCGTTACATCACAGTCACGTGACTTTTTCAAGGATAATACAAGCTCTGACGGACTCAGCTTTATAGCACAACAGCAGAGTGGTTGCCATGGCTACAGCATGAGTTTATCATCATTCTGCTTCCTGCATATACTTCAATCCTGTTAAAACCTACTTTTATTAGACATGTAATTCATATGAATATCGTTGGTTTATCAAAACCACGATTCCATGTGTAAAAAGTAAAAAAAAAATATAAAAAAAAAAATATATATATATATTTTGATATCTCTAATCACGTTTACTTTTTCAACTCCCTCCAGTGGTCACAATTGGTATAACATCTCACAGAGGGAATAAATGGCAAAGCGTTGTCTCTAATGGTTTTGATAATTGACCAGTGCCCCATGATATCACAAAAATGGGGTATCCACATGCTCTGCTCATAAATGTATGGAAAACGGAGTAAACAAGATGACATAATATATATATATATATATATATATAAAATATACATATATAAAATTAAAATAAGATATGATATAAGAAATAGGGAAATAATATTAAAATGTAAAATTAAAATCTAAAAATTCCATGATAGAATATTGCAAAAATGGATGATGACCAGTATTTATATGCTAGAACTGAACCAAATATTGCCACTCAGAAAAAACTAGTATTGGACAAATAATGAGAATATTGGACCAAAAAAGAAATAAAAAATAAAATATAAAAAATAAAGCATATACCACCCCCTCAGTCCTGCAAGATATAAAATCCTTTATTTCACATTCTTGTCCAGTATTTGTTGAAGAAAATTTCTGACATTTGTATCCATTTTGATTAGTATTTATGCAGGCATAACACCTTTTACAGGGAGAGAATCCTTTACCCTGAAAAAAGGTTAAATCAGTTATTCTTTTGGGTGGGTTGGGTACATTTTTAGCTATGATGTCCCTTAGAGTTAGAGCTCGTCTATAAATGAATCTCGGTTTTTCTGGGAGTATATTTGCCAAAGTAGTGTCAGTTTTTAAAATAGACCAATGTCTTTTAATAATCCTCTCCATCCTCCTGTGTTGTATACTGAAGTCCATTATCAGAGGTATGTCATCTGTTTTGTCATTTACCTTGATTTTATCTTGGATCAGCGCTTCTCTTGAGGTTTGATTGACTTCTGTTATTTTTTCTTCTATAAAACATTTATTGTACCCTTTTTCTTCAAACCTCTTACCTATCCACTGAGCTTGTTTAAGATAGTCATTATTTTCTGAACAATTTCTCCGTAAGCGAATAAACTGGCCCTTCGGAATGTTGATTAACCATGGCTCATAGTGGCAACTCGTTACTGGTATATAGCTGTTCCTTTCCACCGGTTTGAAGAAAGTTTTTGTGCTGATGATATTGGCTGTTAGTTCTATTTCAAGATCAAGGAACTGGATTTTAGTCTCACTAATTTGATGTTCAAGTTTAATATTTTTTTGGTTCATATTCAAACGTTGGAAAAAGGATCCTTTTTTCAGGGTAAAGGATTCTATCCCTGTAAAAGGTGTTATGCCTGCATAAATACTCATCAAAATGGATACAAATGTCAGAAATTTTCTTCAACAAATACTGGACAAGAATGTGAAATAAAGGATTTTATATCTTGCCGGACTGAGGGGGTGGTATATGCTTTACAGTGCTCCTGCTCCCTCCAATACATTGGCAGAACGAAGCGACCAATGTGGAAGAGAATAAGAGAGCATATCCAGAACATTAGAAAAGGCTATCCAAAACACAGTGTTTCAAAACATTTTGATAGGTATCATAACAGAGACCCTAGGGGTCTCCAATTCTGGGCTATTCAAAAGTATAAGGCTCATTGGAGGGGTTCCCATAAAGTGAGGGAACTCAGCAAGAATGAATCCAAATGGATATTCCAGATGGGTACATTAGAACCCCATGGTTTGAACATTGAATTCGACCTGAATTGTTTTATTTCTGATTTTTAGCGATTTTTCAGATTTATATATATATTTTTATGGTATATATTTTAATTTTATTTTTTATATTTTATTTTTTATTTTTTTATTTATTTTTTGGTCCAATATTCTCATTATTTGTCCAATACTAGTTTTTTCTGAGTGGCAATATTTGGTTCAGTTCTAGCATATAAATACTGGTCATCATCCATTTTTGCAATATTCTATCATGGAATTTTTAGATTTTAATTTTACATTTTAATATTATTTCCCTATTTCTTATATCATATCTTATTTTAATTTTATATATGTATATTTTATATATATATATATTATGTCATCTTGTTTACTCCGTTTTCCATACATTTATGAGCAGAGCATGTGGATACCCCATTTTTGTGATATCATGGGGCACTGGTCAATTATCAAAACCATTAGAGACAACGCTTTGCCATTTATTCCCTCTGTGAGATGTTATACCAATTGTGACCACTGGAGGGAGTTGAAAAAGTAAACGTGATTAGAGATATCAATATATATATATATTTTTTACTTTTTACACACTGCGTTTTTTTACACATGGAGTCGTGGTTTTGATAAACCAACGATATTCATATGAATTACATGTCTAATAAAAGTAGGTTTTAACAGGATTGAAGTATATGCAGGAAGCAGAATGATGATAAACTCATGCTGTAGCCATGGCAACCACTCTGCTGTTGTGCTATAAAGCTGAGTCCGTCAGAGCTTGTATTATCCTTGAAAAAGTCACGTGACTGTGATGTAACGCGTGGGAGGAGCCAGGGAAGCTCTGTGCAGATCAGCAGTTTCACACAGTGTACTGCACTGAATCTGCTCCTGTCTAAGGCGGCTGACTGCTATAGTAAAACCTGCATATGCCTTATCATTATAAGGCACACGTGAGTGGATTGAAGTTTGCCTGTGTACCTTGGTATCCTAACTATTGCACAATGATTGTTTTTTTTCTCTTATCTGCCTGTTTATGATTCCCACATTGGTTGTGAATAGAAGCAAAAAACACATTGGTACTATCAATGAGCACCTTAATTAAGCAAGTGTTTTTAAACAGCTTTGCTAGTGATCAAAAGCTCTATACCAATCAGGATTCTACACATGTATAATTGAACCTTCTGAATACATCCCTATATATTTATTTTTATGTGGATTTTTTATGTGAATTTTTTACACATTTGGTGTCACTAATTTTTTATAATTTTACACTATTTTGATTGCTGGATTTTATAGGAATTTTTACTCACCGCTGGATTTGACTATTTATATTTATTCTTATATATTCATTTTCATGCACATTGTGAAGCGCTTCAAATATCATTATTTATTAATAGAAAGGAAAACCACCAAATTGGCCAAATTAGATGTAGAAATCAGAGCGATTAGAGATAAGCTTAATCCCATCAAAGAGGGTGATGAGTATAGAGAGAGGTCTCAGAATTTATTAAAAGTCCTTGAAAAGGAAGATAAAGAACAAAAAGAAAAAGAAAAAAGTATAATCGCGACCTCGCGGATTATCAGAATAATGTTGTTTTTGAATGGCAGAAAAAGCTACATAATGATGATGCAACCAATCAGAGCAATAGTGCGATGGAAGTGTCCACTTAGGCCACTTCAGATGTATTGGGGGCAGTTCCACGTTTGCCATCACAACCCAAATCCACTACATCCAAGAGGGGTCCTCCTGCCCCTAAACCTCATAGGGGGGGGGGGTGGATCTTACTCTTACCAGTCCCCACGTAGAGGGTTTGGGGGTAACAAACCAAATCCTGCACCTTATGGCCAATTTCAGTCTTTTGGGCCCCCTAGATCAGGCTATGGATTAGGGAACGGGGGGCATCGCCCGAACCCTCCCCCTTGGGCTCGGGCACCTCCTACTCCTATAGGGAGAGGACGTGGTTACCCTATGACTAGTAGGGGGCATGCACCAAGTACTGGTAACCCTGAGTGGTGGGGTTATGGCCAGAATGATGGGCCTTCCTATGAACCACCTTGCCAGGGTTCCCAGGACGCAGGTTGGGAATAAAATATACCTACGCACAATAATTTTTTCCCTTTAAGCGATAAAAATGCCTTCATTGAGGATTATACTCAAGATAGGGCCCATGATTACCATCAAAGGAGAGCTTCTATCGGAGCACTATATCAGACCCCAACTGGTAACATATCCAACTTTAAGCCTACCTTACCTAATGGACAAGGAAGTTGGGGTTTTTCCAGATCCAACCAGGGCACAAAAATGCCCGTAGAAGTAAACGAGGAACCAGAGGGGGGAGGCGCTTGCGAACAGCTAAAGAGACCAAAAATGTGACAGGGAGAGGAATCTTTAATCTGAGTGCCCAAACTCTCACTGTATCTGAGAAATTAGTGTTAGATAAAGGCTTAAAATTTGCCCCTCCGAGAAGTTTGGATAAGTTCCAAACATATATGGATATACATAAATTTGTGCGCAAGCTGAGTATTAAAAGGTATATGACCAACAATGTTAATAACAGCTCAGTATCTACTCATATCCGCCACTCAGGATTAGCTAATGCATCCCTTTTCAATCCTCCTGGCATTTTAGCACCATCATTGAGGGTTTTTAGGGATGTAGTTTTAAGGGATCTTGAAGCATTAGAAATTAAAAAAAGCTAGGAACTCAAAGGCCATGCAAGGTCTTGATCCTTTGTGTATGAAAAAAGATTTGGTTGTAAGACCTGCAGATAAGGGGGGTGGGATTGTGGTCCTCGACCGTAAGGATTACCTGTCCGAAATGGGCAGGATCCTTAGTGATGTCGACACCTACAATCCACTCCCCTCGGACCCCCTAAAAGGGTATAAGAAAAATCTAGAAAAAATAGTTTCCAAGGGTCTTTCAGCTGGTATTCTCAATAAGGAGAGCCTATTTTTGATACCTAGGGCACCTAGGATGCCAACAATCTATTACTTGCCGAAAATTCACAAAAATCTTACCTGCCCCCAGGACGCCCCATTGTGAGTGGCATTGACTATCACTTCCCGGGTGGGGAGGTATATCGATTTTTACTTACAGCCCCTAGTTCGTAATATGCCGTCATTTATTAAGGACTCTAGACAAGTATTGAATCTCCTTGCGGGGATTAGTTTAAAACCAGGTATATGGATGGTGACAGCTCATGTCACCTCCCTCCATACCATAATTCCACATGACTTAGGTCTAGAGGCTGTAAAAGGCTATCTTGACAGAGATTCTGGGCTTTCTAAACATTGGCACATTGTCAATGAGGACACCATTTTGAAGGGAGTTCTACCTGATAGGCCTAAAGTAGTTTTTAGACGGGCTCCCTCACTTAGGAATAGAGTAGCTCCAAACATTTTAGACCCCCCCCCACTAAGAAATTAACCTTCTTTGACCAACTAAAAGGTTTTTATCAATGTAGGAGGTGCCGTGTTTGCTCCATTAATAGTTGCACACATAGGCGTACCCAGAGGTTTACATCTACAAGTACTGTGAAGATATGAAATATATGAACCATATCTTTCTATGTATCCAGAGTTCCTCTTCAACATGAATTTGTATCTCTGATATTTCTTATAATACTTGTTTTTCTCTAAGATGTTTCTGAATTCTTTTGGTATTGCAACACATGTGGCTGACCAGTTGACATTAAAATGTTCTGCCAATGACCTGACACAATTCTCGGAAAAGATGTGATATGGAAAGATGTTGACATAGAAAGTCCCTGTCTAAAAGCCAAATTAACTTCTTCCAAATAATTATTCTGTCAAAATAACTTGACAGTTAAAAATATTCAGGTCACGATAACCCAAAACTTGGCCAAAACCTGTGTTGAAATACTTAGTGAAATGCGTACTTGTGGCGTGTAACTTTGGGCTTTTGCCCACCATAGAATGTAATGCTAGAAGTTTATATAAAAGTCTGAAATCACTTGTAAATCGGTATTACTCCTGACTTAGAGAAGTGGTCCACTGTACAGTGCATATTCTGAAGTAAACATGCATGAGACTAATGCAGCTCTATTGGCGTTGATGTCCTTTATTTCAAGGTTCAACTTAACATTTGGTGACCCCGATTCGTGTCTTCTTGTCTGCATCTCCACCACCGGCTCTCCACCCTCTCCAGGACAGACAGCAGCAAAGAGGCCTCAGGTGAGAAAACTTTTATTTTCTCATAATAAATACTGTCTTTTCTGTGCGGTGTTGAGGGGCCGGTTGGGGGAGTGCAGCCACAGAAGGTAACACGTTTCCTATTTGATTTTGCCTGCATGGATTACTGAGAATGTTGAAGGTACCTATTATAATTTAAAGCATGCTAAAGAATGATATAAGTGCAGGTACCACAATTTCTAAAGAGTGAATAGAAGTTGATGGTGGTGTTGAATTTTTTTTTTTTTTTTTTTTTAAACGTTTGTGGTCCTAAGGCAGATAGGTATTGCCTTCAGCTGATATCCACAAATGGGTGAATGACCTGCTGTATGTTCTCTGGAATAGGGAGTCTAGATCAGTGTTTCTCAACCTTTTTCCAGTTGGGGCACCCTTAAAAAGTATTTTCAGTCTTGAGGCACCCCAGTCCAAGGCTTAGTTCACGTTACTGTGTGTCGCGGAACATGCGCAAAATCGCACTCGTTCCTGACACAAAGACAAATGCTCTGCTCTTTAGGGGTGCCGTTAATTCTTAATGGTACCTTACACATTGGAAAATGTGGGGTGCTTTTGGTGCAGTGCAATTAAAAAAAAAAAAAAAAAAAGGTCGGGGATTTCCTTCCCTGAATTTTTGTGGTTAGGGAAGCCCATTGAAATGAATGGGCTGCACTACACACAGCATCACAGATGTGAACCAAGGGCTTGTTCACATGTCGGGTTGGAGGGGTGGTAAAAGCACATGGTTAAGCTGTTTTTACCACCCCCAAATTCTTCCCCTTTAGCTGCAGAGACAACAGCTGGGGGTATACACATGTTGTGGCTGCAGCTGGAGGTATACCCAGGGTGAATGGGGCTGAACTGCAACTACCCTGCAACTGTGTACATTGCATGGTTGCGGTGTAGTGATGCTGCATTAAAACGGGTGGCGAGGAGGCAACATAATGCCTCTTTACCGCCTGTCAAATGCCTCTGAAAAGCGATCTGTGCATAGGTTGCTTTTCAGAGGAGAAGTAGTCCTTGCTGCTATCACAAACAAGACCTACAAAAGCAGTTCTGATGGTACAGGAATGGGGGGGGGTGTGTCAGGATTAAAAGTAACATACACACACACACACGTGCACACACGCATACAGACACTTGTACATACGCACATGCAGACACGTGCACACACACATGCAGACACATGCAAACACACATACAAACAGACACTCACATGCACACACACACACACACACACTCATATGCACACACACACACACACACACACACAGACACTCACATGCTCACGCACATACAGACACATGCGCACACACACGAACAAACACACATACAGACATACACACACACACACACACACACACACACACATATACAGACAGACACTCACATGCACACACACACACATGAACAAAACACACATACACACACACATACAGACACATGCACACACACACACACACACACACACAGACACATGTATAAAGCCCTTTTAAAAAGAATCTAGCTTCTAGCACAGTACCGTTCCAGTTTCCTCATTCAGCCAGGTACTGCACTGTAGGGGGAAGCAGAGAGCACAGCACACTCCCTGCACTTTACTTTCACTTTGCTGAGGTTGACAGAGCTTCTCACAGTGCCCATGTACAGTTCGGCAAGGGATCGGGAGATCGGGCTCATCTGACAGCCCTTCTCTCCCCTGATCCCGCGGCACACCTGAGAACCTCTGACGGCACACCAGTGTGACGTGGCACACTGGTTGAGAAAGGCTGGTCTAGATAGGGACTAGCCTATTGCCACTCAGAAAGGAGACGTCCTTCTGAGAGTAGAACGAGCGAGATATCTCAACTTATGTACGTGCCTGCTGGTACACAGCCATAAAGATAAAACGGTGGAGCTCTCGGTCCCGGAGTTCCAAATTATTGTCATTTCTGAAGAGATTAATGAGAAATTGTGATCAATATGGGAATTTGCTTGAAAAAAAAAATGTTTTGCCTGTCATGAATACATTTGGGGTAACAAAAGAAAGGGGAAAAAAAAAAAAAGTTATTGAAAATAGCAAAAGCACACAAACAAAAAAGGAGTATAAGAAGGACCCATCTAAATGGTGGCCGCCAGAGGGTCCCTTAATACACCTACAATTGATGCATTGTTTAATCTGCTTTCTAAAATGTCCGATTGTGGGGTGATTGAATGTTTAGCAGCCTGGGAAGAAGTATCCAGGAAGGATGTAAAACTGCCCCCCCTATAAAATGTGTTCAGAGAAAGCTGCTTTACATGTAGAAGATGAGGATGAGGATGAGATGCCCAATGCATGGGCTTCCCCTTATGACTCAATAGGAAGGGAATTATCAGGAGCATCTGCACCTATGGTACAGCAAGTGTAAACTACAGGAGGGGAGTCAGCTAGTGATGATATAGGAGAGGCATCTGGTTATCGACAGGCTACTCCAAGTATTATGACAGAAACTCCACAGCGTAGACATATAGGTAAACTTGTTAATAAACAGTATTCCTCACATTACCGTAGAGAGGAACCATTCTATGATGTAGACATTTGAAAAAGATGGGGAACTATGGCAGTACACTCCAGCAAGATTTAATAAATTAAGTAAATCTGATACTAGTACTCCTCCAGCAGGGGGTTCTAGGGATCATGCCTCACCTGTGTTAACTAGGCAACAGGTAAAACGGTTGGGATTACTACCCCAGCATACCCCAGAAGATAGACAAAGGACAAAAAAAAAAAGAGTATTTTAAATCCAAATTAGAACCATTTGGACAAATGCCCTTGAGAGAGGTAGCTTTACCAGGGGAAGAAGATGGCCAGGGTAATTATACCGCAAGAATAGGAAAAGTTTATGTCCCCTAGAAACCCAATGAAATTAGGGCAATTATGGCTGATCTGCCCAACTTAGAAAAATGTCCAAAGAAATGGTATAAAAAGTTGATGTGGATAGAGAAAACTCAACAAGCCACATATATGGATATGTGAATCTTGATTGATTGTGCGGTGCCAGAAAAGTATGTGGATCCATGGAATGTATTTGCAAGATATGCGAGCATTGATAGGATTTTGTTCAGAAGAAAGGTGAGAGTGTTAGATTACTGGAATAGATTCAAGGATGCTATTCAGAAGCATACCGATTGGATTCCAGATGATGAAAGTGAAATGAAGCGACCAGAGTTGGTGAATGTATTGGTGGATGGAATGTTGCCTGAGATTAGGGAAGAAATAGAGCTTCGTACAGTGGGATGGAGAAAGAAACCTGCCCCTGAGTTAGTTGAGATTGCTCAAATAGCTTACGAAGTGTTACAAAAAAGGAAAGATAACGTAGAAAAGAAGGAGAAAACAAAAATGATGAATATAAAACTACCAGAGATTAAGAAAAAAGTCCCAGAGCCCAAGGGGGTACCAGTATCTACAGTGCAGGTAACACCTCAGGGTGTAGCGGTAGCAGCCCCCCCCTTCTTACCCACCTTCGGGAGTGGTATATATATATATATATATATATATATATATATATATATATATATATATATATATATATATATATATATATATATATATATATATATATATATATATATATATATATATATATATATATCTCTAATTATGGGGCACCACGGCAAAAGCGTGGCAATTGGAGACAAAATGAGGGACAACGCATAAACCCTAGAATTCAGTGCCGATACCAACAAATCATTCCAAATAGAGTAAAACCCCCCACCCTGCAGCCTCGTGCCTCCCCAACTTGCTACAAGTGTGGATTGAGTGGGCATATAGCCAGGGACTGTAGGGGGTGTTAGGATAAGGTGGGATGTGGTGACAATATAGATGACCCATTTTATCAAGCTTATCAAGCTTTAGCTGTAATTGAAGTTGAATCTGTTGATGAGCCAATGGTTAAAATAAATGTAAACGGTATTGATTTGTGTGGTCTCATAGACACAGGGGCTTCACGGTCCCTTTTGAATGTCTTTGACTCCAACTTACCACTCTCCAATGAAAGGGTTTCTTTGGTTGAAGTAAGTAATAATATAATTTCTGCAAGGGTTACACAATCTGTACCGGTGACATTAGGAGAGCATTCAACAGAACACTCATTTGTATTGTCTCCACATTCCCCCTGTAATTTATTAGGACGAGATTTACGTTCTAAAATGGGGGTAACCATTGCTTTATCTCAGGGTAAAGCTGTCATTGACATACCAAATAGGTTAAAAGAGGAAGCAAATGATCTGTTATTCATGCCTTTATTAGTAGCGGATATGGAGGGAAGAATTCCAGAAGAGGCCAAACAAAAAAATTGACCCTTCCATATGGGTAACAGGAACAAACACTCCTGGTCTTATGCAAGTTGCTCCTATGCGGTTAGAGACCCTACACTATCATTACCTAGACTACCTCAGTACCCCTTAATTTCCTGTATCAGTTAAAGGTTAAGGATTTTCCGACGGAAAATGTGTGATAGGACCTTGTTGTTGGAAATTCCGACCGTGTGTAGGCTCCATCACACATTTTCCATCGGATTTTCCGACCCACAAAGTCTGAGAGCAAAACAAAACAAAATCCATTGTCGGAAATTCCGATCGTGTGTACACAAATCTGACGGACAAAGTGCCACGCATGCTCAGAATAAATAAAGGGATGAAAGCTATTGGCCACTGCCCCATTTATAGTCCCAACGTACGTCTTTTACGTCACCGCGTTTAGAATGATCGGATTTTCCGACAACTTTGTGTGACCGTGTGCATGCAAGACAAGTTTGAGCCAACATCCGTCGGAAAAAATCCTAGGATTTTGTTGTCGGAATGTCCGATCAATGTCCGACTGTGTGTACGAGGCATAAGATGTATGTTAGAAATGCCACAAGAGTGGGGGCTCGGGTTCAGCAGATAGTGGAGTGTGGTGATTTGATTAATGAAAATTTCATTCCTTCCCTGAACTTGCTGTCTTGAATTTGGGACAAAATACAGAACCAATGATTAATGTGTCAGTTAATGGTTTATCTATCCTGTGTTTAATAGATAAAAGGCGATTCAAAGAGTTTGTTAAATATATGTGATGCCAATTTTTCCACTTCGAATCAGCAGGTAATTTTGGTCGGGGTAAGTAATGATGTAATTACTGCCAAAGTCACTGAATCTCTATAAGTAAGAATGGGAGGTCAGGGTCATAAATGTTCTTTTGTTTTATCACCATACTCCCCTGACAGTCTACTAGACAGAGGTATAGTAATAAATATAGGAGTAACTATAGTTTTAACCACTGAAGGAATGGGAGTAAAACATACTTGAAGTAAAGGGAGACTTTAGATTTGCTCCTTATGCCAGCAATTTATTAACCCCAAGCAGAAGGGGCTATTGTAAATATTTATAGTGACTCAGCCTATGCTGTAGGCATAGTGCATAGTTTTGCACAACTCAATTGTCAGATTATTGGCAGCGATCCAACTGTCTCTTAAAGTTGCAGTGATTAAATGTAAAGCACATACTAGAGCAGACGATAGTATATCACTTGGAAATGCTTTGGCTGATAGGTATGCTAAAGATGCTATACATTCTTATGAGCCAACTACAGCGCTTCCAACATTCCTGCTCACAGATCTTCAAGTGGATCTGGACATCCTATCAGCCCTGCAGGCAAGCTCGCCTCATAAATCCTCTTGGACCACAAAGGGAGCTGTTTGTGGGGCAGATGGTCTATGGAGATTAAAAAAAAAAAAAAAAAAAAAAACAGACTGGTTGCTCCTCCGACATGGTTTCCTTCTTTGTTTGCTTTGAGCCATGGGCCTTGCCATGTCTCAACAGGAGGTGTCGGGTGGTAGCCAGAGATTGGTGGGCTCCAGGTTTTTCTGCATATGCTGCTAAACAGGTTACTGAATGTTCTATATGTCAAATGCATAACATTGGAAAGTCAGTGCCCACTCCTATGGAGGCATATTCCACATACCTGAGGAGCCATTTCAAATTGTGCAAATTGACTTCTCGGATATGCCCCCTTGTGGGTCGATTTAAGTATCTTTTGGTTTGCATTGATCAATTTTTAACTGGCCAGAGGCTTGGCCCATGTCCAAAAATGATGCCAGAACTGTGGTAAAATGTCGAGGAAATTGATCTCAAGGTTTGGTATAGGGTCAATAATTTCCTCAAATAGAGGTACACATTTTGATAATAAACTCATGGCAGAAGTAGTGAATATTTTGGGTATGAAACAGCAATTGCATACTCCTTACAGACCTCAGGCTAGTGGGATGGTGGAACGCAGCAATCAAACCCTGAAGAGGTATTTAGCCAAAATAACTGCTAATGGACAAAGCACATGGGTAGAAGCGTTACCTATAGCCTTGGCGACCCTTAGGACTACCCTTAAAGAGAAACATGGACTGTCACCTTTTGACATATTGTTTGGGCGACCGCCTAAAAGACTAAATTCATCTCTTGTGCAGCCAGAGACAATGACTTTAATAAATGGTCAAGATTCCATGATAGAATATGTTCGCAAATTGGCAAATGTGTTTCCTGATACTTTTTCCAGAGCCAAAGCAGGACAACCTGTGGACACGAGTGAAGGAACTCATGGACTAAAGTCAGGAGATTGGGTGTATATCAAGAATCAAACACCCCGGACTACTTTGTCCCCTAAGTGGAAAGGACCATTTCAGGTCATTCTTGTGTCCCCTACTGCAGTGAAGCTGAAAGACTATAAGCATTGGGTGCATGGTTCACACTGTAAGAAGTCTGTGGTTCCAAAAGAGAATATAAGCCGGTCTGCTACTGGCAGATATTGTTCTGTACTTTTACCTTCCTGGTCCCCTCCACTGACTTGTGCACGTGCAAGAAGACTTTCCATAACTCTTTTGCATCTATTCACCTGCAAGCTGCCAAGAAATTGAATATCACTAATTTCTGGATATGCACACATGCACCTATCTCTCATAAGACTTTACCTTTGTTAGGAATACCTAGCACTCTAGCTGAAGTAGAGGACAGTGCACACTTTGGTGATGTCAGTAGAACACTGATTGACAGAGCTATTTCACTTCTACTGTTCACAAATGCTCCATTGAGAAAACCAGCAGTCTGCATTAACTTTACTCGAACCTATACACCTGAATTGCTTTCCCAGGGTTACCAGAGTACTACCTGAACTCCAACTGCATGGATAATGCCGATATCAAGTACTGGTTTGATGGTAAGGATGTTATGTGGAGTACTGACAGATATCAGGAATTACATGATTACACACATCGTCAACATTCCCGGCAGAATAATATGAAGCTATTGATGTGCCTACAAGGATATAATTTCAATAAAGCTTGTGCTGCCCCACCAGGTTATTACTTCATATGTGGAAAGAAAGCATATACTTGGGTCCCTTTGAATTCTAATGGGGTTTGTTACTTTGGTAGAGTCATACCTGCTACTTGGTATATAGAGGATAATGACTTTCAAGAAACACAGCTCCACAAAATACCTGTACACTTTCTTAAAAAAAACTCTGTGCACCTTGTTAAAAGGGATCTCATTGACCAGTCAGCTTCAGGAGAAGATGAAACCCCAGGAGGACAAGAAGAAGACGACTCTGAAATTAATGTGAAAAATGACGATTCTCCTGATAGGCCTACATTTTATCCTAAGTCAGATGATAACTTCATAAATGTTGAATCACATGGCAGAGAGATTAAACCATTGTTTTCTATTCCTTGGGTAAATAGATGTTGTATTAAAAAGGCTTTCAGTTTCATCATCGATTTGGCAGACCTGACGGATAACGTTACTGCCTTGTACTTTATAGCCCTTGCTATAGAAGTGAGGATGATCAAAAAAGAGGTTTTGCAGCACCGGCTGGTGCTGGATTATCTCACGGCCAGTCAAGGAGGAATATACACCATAGTGGGAACTACTTGTTGTAACTACATTGGAAATGATACTAAGACTGAAGATGCCATCATTTCGCATGTAGAAAAGGTACAACAAATGAAGGTTAATTTTTGCAAAGAACATACTGAAACTGCTTGGGTTGAGGGTAGCTCGGAAAGCTGGCTTTCCTGGCTCAATCCTCTCAACTGGTTTTCTGGTATTGCAGGATGGTTTTCTGGAATTTTACATGGTATTCTATATATTGTAGGAATTATAGTCCTCATAGTCCTAATAGTTAAATGCGCACCTATGTTATGCAAATGTTGTTTGAAGATAATCACACATGCTGGTACTAATATTGGTTCTTCTGAGCCCTTAAGGTCTCGAGTCAGAACTGCTCATGAGATGGTGATCCGTATACCTGGAGATCAACCCAAAGACACAGAAGAAGCTTAAAAGGGATACCGAAAGAATTCTAAACACAGGAGGGGCTGTGAAGATATGAAATATATGAACCATATCTTTCTATGTATCCAGAGTTCCTCTTCAACATGAATTTGTATCTCTGATATTTCTTATAATACTTGTTTTTCTCTAAGATGTTTCTGAATTCTTTTGGTATTGCAACACATGTGGCTGACCAGTTGACATTAAAATGTTCTGCCAATGACCTGACACAATTCTCGGAAAATATGTGATATGGAAAGATGTTGACATAGAAAGTCCCTGTCTAAAAAAATGCTAGAAGTTTATATAAAAGTCTGAAATCACTTGTAATCGGCATCACTCCTGACTTAGAAAAGTGGTCCACTGTACAGTGCATATTCTGAAGTAAACATGCATGAGACGAATGCAGCTCTATTGGCGTTGATGTCCTATATTTCAAGGTTCAATTTAAACAGTAGCCAGGCACAACATGTGATCACTCCATTCATTACTTGTTCTACAACTGGTGTAGTTTATTTGTTGCAGTGCCCTTGTGGCCTACAATATATAGGATGCACTATACGCCCCCTACAGGTCAGGCTCAATGAACATATCACCAATATAAAGTCTGGCTTTAGGAAACACTCAGTGTCTAAGCACTACCTTTTGGTGCATGAAAAGGATCCCACGAACACCCTATTTTTGGTTAGTTTAGTACCAACTGGCGTGGAAGTTCCCTGGTACGTGAAATTTCAAGATTAGAAATGTCATGGATCCATAGGGTTAAAACCTATGTGCCATATGGGTTAAATGTTGATGTTGATATAAATGCCTTTGACAATTCCTAGTGTTTTCGTATAAATAAAGAAAAGTGTAGCGCTAACAGTTATAAACATAATCAGTAATCATGTACATAGTTTAACACAATATATAAAAAAGAACAACGGTTCTTTTTTCATCCTCGCTCCGGACGCCTTTTAAAGTTTATTTTCATTTATTTATTTTTTTTCTCCATCCATCCATTCATCCATCCTGTCGGGTTCAGCCTCTCCTGGTTCAGAGGACCCCCCCCATATAGTCTGTAAATCTCCTGAGGAGAAAACCTGAAATGCCCATGACCATGCACTGAAGAGAGGACCCAACACTGGAGGATGCCTGAGTGGATTTATCCCCTATACTATATATAATATTCGCAAGCACCTGGGCCACCTGGATTAACGCTTACGCTGTACAGATACCATTGTGGATCCCCACAGTTACAAGATTGACCCAGTGGGTGTACACCCATCTGTGTCCAATCTTTCCGGTAAGCCCCCAATTTAAGTGGTGGTGGATCTCCTATCAACACACATACAAAGCTTCTTCACAATTTTTTGGTGCTATATATTCTCTAAGGACTTTCTTTACTTTTTTTTAATATTATATGATAAGTGTATCACTAGCACTTTTCTTTACACTACGGACCTAATGTGTGCTGTTTCCTAAGGATTATTATACACATTTATGTACCTTATATATTATGTTAAACTATGTACATGATTACCGATTATGTTTATAACTGTTAGCGCTACACTTTTCTTTATTTGGTTGTAACTACAGGATTAGGTCACTTGTATGTTTTAGCTGCTTACTTACGCTTGTTTTTGGTTTTTTTTTGGCAGCGCGATATTTATATATATATATTTTCATATGTATACTCGATCCGAGTCACGCGAGTGGGTCAGTAGTGCGATTCCAAAACCCAAATTGTTTGGCTTGATATACTGAATTGAATAATGGGTACACCTAACTCAAGGGTACATTTATTGGTTAGTCATCAAAATATCAATTAAGAAAAATAAAAAATCATAACTTCTTATTTAATTTATTTTTGGGTCGGGTTTAACACTTAAATTTGAGTGGATTACCACTAAGATTAAATTTTTATTGCCATCACCTAATGGGTGGGTACTGATGTTGCATCTACTTCCAATAAATGAGTGCACTTATGATTATTATAAATTAAATTATGATTTTTCACGTTCACATCAGGAATGTTGGGTTGTTTCGTATTTAATTATTGAACGAACACCTAGTCATTCCTTCCTAAAACTAGTATTTCACTTATGTCACATTTTATATATAGTTACATTAATTATATTTTTATTATTAGGAATATTTATATTTATTTAATCCTTTGTCACATTTATATATTATATTTATTGTATCTTGTTATTAGGGGGTACATTTAAATGTCCTTTTGGTGTTTTGCTATGCACTTTATTAAGATTTATTTGGTTAAATTTAGCTTTCCAATACATTAGCTAATGTATTTGACGAGTGGCCCATATTCAAGATGGCAGTTTGTGACTCCATTCACGGGACCCAGAACGAGGCCTGGTGTCTATATATTGAGTGGTGGTTCAGCACGCACCCGTTCCCCATTGATAACGTGAACCTGTGATGAAACGCGTCTGGAGGAGGATACGTGCTGACGTCACCACGCTGTTCGATTAGGAGGACGGGGTTTTCTATTGTAGCCGGCCGGCCCTGTATTTTAAGCGCTTTTTACTTTACTGATATGTAAGTGCAATACTTCTTTTTTTAAATAAATCATCTTAAACCTTATTACGCTATGGTTGGTCTTTCTCTTATACCCCGTTGAGTTACCGGGACTACCGGACATCCACGATCGCAGGGGATTGTGGTGCACAGTCGACTCATCAGGGTATATTAGTCTGGACGTTCTATATCAAGCAAAGGCAGTGGCTGGGCTAGAGCCCTCTGCATGCTTTTGCTTGCCATCTGGTAAGCGTGTTTTCTATTAGGTGGCGGCACTTTAATTTTGGATCAAGCTCACCTGAGTGTTGTGTTATGGACTTTGTTATCTTTAAGCCATTGGTGGTTTAGATTATATAGCGCAGCTTTTCTCTTCCACACAGCCATTATTGTCTAAACTGCTGGCAACAAAAGTGAGTACACCCCTAAGTGAAAATGTCCAAATTGGGCCCAAAGTGTCAATATTTTGTGTGGCCACCATTAATTTTCCAGCACTGTTTTAACCCTCTTGGGCATGGAGTTCACCAGAGATTCACAGGTTGCCACTGGAGTCCTCTTCCACTCCTCCATGACGACGCTGGTGGATGTTCGAGACCTTGCGCTCCTCCACCTTCCGTTTGAGGATGCCCCACAGATGCTCAATAGGGTTTAGGTCTGGAGACATGCTTGGCCAGTCCATCACCTTTACCCTCAGCTTCTTTAGCAAGGCAGTGGTCGTCTTGAAGGTGTGTTTGGGGTCGTTATGTTGGAATACTGCCCTGCAGCCCAGTCTCCGAAGGGGGGGGGGGAATCATGCTCTGCTTCAGTATGTCACAGGACATGTTGGCATTCATGGTTCCCCCAATGAACTGTAGCTCCCCAGTGTCGGCAGCACTCATGCAGCCCCAGACCATGACATTCCCACCACCATGCTTGACTGTAGGCAAGACACTGTCAAGCATGTTTATCTTGGTCTCATCAGACCACAGGACATGGTTCCAGTAAGCCATGTCCTTAGTCTGCTTGTATTCAGCAAACGTTTTGCGGGCTTTCTTGAACATCATCTTTAGAAGAGGCTTTCTTCTGGGACAAAAGCCATGCAGACCAATTAGATATAGTGTGCGGCGTATGGTCTGAGCACTGACAGGCTGACCCCCTCCACCACTTCAACCTCTGCAGCAATGCTGGCAGCACTCATACGTCTATTTCCCAAAGACAACCTCTGGATATGACGCTGAGCACGTACACTCAACTTCTTTGATCAACCATGGCGAGGCCTGTTCTGAGTGGAACCTATCCTGTTAAACCGCTGTATGGTCTTCGCCACCGTGCTGCAGCTCAGTTTCAGGGTCCTGGCAATCTTCTTATAGCCTAGGCCATCTTTATGTAGAGCAACAATTCTTTTTTTCAGATCCTCAGAGAGTTCTTTGCCATGAGGTGCCATGTTGTGCTTCCAGTGACCAGTATGAATAAGCGAGAGTGATAACACCAAATTTAACACCCCTGCTCCCCATTCACACCTGAGACCTTGTAACACAAATGAGTCACATGACACCGGGGAGGGAAAATGGCTAATTGGGCCCAATTTGGACATTTTCACTTAGGGGTGTACTCACTTTTGTTGCCAGCGGTTTAGACATTAATGGCTGTGTGTTGAGTTATTTTGAGGGGACAGCAAACTTACACTGTTATACAACCTGTACACTCACTACTTTACATTGTAGTAAAGTGTAATTTCTTCAGTGTTGTCACATGAAAAGATAGAATAAAATATTTACAAAAATGTGAGCGGTGTATTCACGTTTGTGGGATACTATAATTATACATAAGCTGAATGGATTTGTAATGAGAACTAAAGCTTGTGCTTCTGGGGATATCCAATAGGCTAACGCCTAAAAATCTTATTCAAAGATCAGTGTTCTGACAGTTGTCATGACACATGGATTGTTGTTGTCAAAGTTCAAAAGACAAATCCAAAAAAAAAAAAATCGCTGTAACATCAAAAACTTCAGCAAATGTTATGTTTTTAAGCCATTTTATCCATCATAGATATAGGTGAATGTTCAGCATCATAGAAAGGCCAGGTCCTCAAACTTGCCTGCCATAAGCTGGATTTGTGCAATTAATGCATTTTTGAGCACGGACAGGTGTTTTTGTACACTGCAACATCATTTGTTTCATTACCAATGAAGTTTGGTCCTCCTAATCCAGATTATCTACGGTATTAAAGTGATTGTAAAGCTTAATTTTTATTTATTTTTTTAATTAACAAAACACACACACGTCATACTTACCTCCACTGTGCAGTTCGTTTTGCACAGAGTGGCCCCGATCCTCCTCTTCTGGGGTCCCCCGGCAGCGGTATCAGCTCCTCCCTGCATTGTATAACCCCCTAGGAGAAGAGCTCTCCCGGGGGGGGGGGGGGGGGCGGTACCTTGGGAGCGCGCTCCCCAAGTCCAGCATTCGGCATCCATAGACACCAAATGTAGGACTCGGCCCTGCATCATTGGATTTGATTGACAGCAGCGGGAGCCAATGGCTGCACTGCTATCAATCTATCCAATCAAGAGCAGAGAAGCCTGGGCAGAGAGGTATAGTGTGTCTCCGCCGAGGGATCAAAGGGGGTCAGGTGAGTAAAACGGGGGGGGGGGGTCTAGGGGGCCAGTCAGGGTCAGAAGCTCCCAGCACTGAGACCAAGCTGTCATCAACAAGTCTAGGTCTCGTTCTAATGATCGAGAACTGGAGGAAAGATTAAATAGATCCAGGCTTGATCTAGTTTAGCGAGTGTTAAGATTAGGGGTTGACCAATATTATTTTTTCAGGGCCGATACTGATTTTTCAGCTGCCTTTAAAAAGGCAGATAGCCGATATGAGGTGCCGATATTCTGTAGATTTAGGGCGAGTTCACACCACATGCAGTCCAGTGCATTTTTGTTCTGCATCAAAAACTCATGGAAAGTAGGTTATATGGTTTTCAATGGCATAGTTCACACCAGTGCAGTCAGTTCTAGGGCTTTTCGGTTCCAGAAAAAAAATAAAAATAGAATGGCACTGGAATGTAGTAAACCAGCATAAAAACGCATTGGAACGCATTAAAAACTCACTGGATGCTAGTATCGTGGGAAAAAAGAAAAAAAAAAAAACAGGAAAAGAAGAGCATATGGAATGCACCCGGAAATGCATCAAAAACACGCATGCAGAAAGGCATCCAGAATGGATCTGAAGTGCGTTTTTGTGGTGTGAACCAGCCCTTAAAGTTTTTATACTGTCCTTTCACATTTTTTTTTTTTTTTGCGGTCACAAGGAATGTTAATCGGCAGCGACAGGCACTCTTTATGGAGGGATCTGGGGTCTATAAGACCCCAAACTCCTCCACTGCACTTAAAATTTTTCAAAACGCCAAAAATCTGCATTTTTCAAATACTTTCTATTTTTTAAAACTGGCGCCTTTAGGATGAGAGTAATCCGAAAGTGATGAGGCTTCCGGGTTACTAGAGCCGAGACTCGAACACAGCAACCGGCTTTGTTTGGGTCTCTGGCCAACCAGTGGATGTGCCGGCTGGTCGCTCAGGCCTCCCGGTGGGACGGGAGACCAGGGCTGCGCGGCGGAAGGACGTTCCCTCCCACTACTTGTAACAACAGCTGAGCTGCTGCTTAGCCACATCAGTTGTTATTACAAGAAAGCCGACTGTCCGCTCTAAAGAATGGTATCATATATAACATATAATGTTTGGGGGTTTTAACTAATTTTCTAGCAAAAAATACCGATTTTTTCCAAAAGTGTAGGGAAAAAAAAAAGGCCTGGAGGTACGTAAAAATGTAAATATACAGTAAATAGAGACACAAATATATTGTGCACCTGTAGTGTGACATATCACCGACAAGACCACAACACATACCTGCCATCAATGGTTTCGGCTACTGCTCGAAAGGTCTCAAACTAAACATTAATTCTCCTTGGCTGTCCTGGGTGTAGAAAGAACTAGTCACATTTTCTGCACAGGCAGAGCAGTAGTGTACTAAAAGGTGATCAGCATGTGACTTTCAAGCACCATATGCAGAGAATGGAGCTATTCTTTTTTTTTGCTTATCTTATCACCTTTCCTTTACGGCTTTCTTATAATAGAGTATTCATTCAGACCTCACTTGTGGCTGCAACTTTTTATCATGAATGGCTAGTCCTTCCCTAAAGGCGTTGTTCACACTGGCTTCAGTTTGTATAAGACCATTCACGATGCAATTTAAAAAGTGTTTGTTATGGGAAAAAAAAAAAAAAAAATGCAGAGCGACCCCAATTCTCCTCTTTTAGGGAGCCCTTCCAGCCTCCTCCTCTTCTCAATGTGCCACCATAAGAAGCTGCTTCCTTTTTCTGTTTCCTCCTTGACATATTCAAATGTGCCACCCTCAGGCTTTGGTCCTCCTTACCCTAGGTTATATGTTTACGTTCTTATTTTGCCTGGGGTACCTACCTACCTTTTCTGGTACACCAACTATGATAAGGTTATACCTACTTTCGATACATAATTCGTACTATACAACTTGTAAAGATGGATACAAGGATCTACCTCTTTTGTGCTCTTATTTTTATGTATAATAAAAATATATTTGTTTCTAACTAAACACATTAGATTTTAGTCAACTAAAATGTACTGGAGATTTTAGTCCCCTAAATATGACTAAAACTATTGCAGATAACTAAAATGGGACTAAATCTAAAATGGCATTTTAGTCAAAATAAATACTGATTACATGCTGTTCATACTTCGTCTCTATGAGATTTGTTTCACATACTCTGCAAAAAAAAAAAAAAAAAAACCTTGTTTATCCTGCTATTCTCTACCGCCCCCTTTTGTCCATGTCCCCACCGCAGCTGGGAGTTTTGCAGAGCAGTGTTGGCAGCCAGTGCACATGCTCAGTTTTCAGTGTATTTTTACCATGAGCATTTTCTCCCTAACACATCTGAACACCCCATGTGACTATAGTCACACATGTGGGCATATACAGTCTGGTAAGTTACAGCCCATTCCTCCATGTCCTCTAACCAGCTAAACACGTTGGTGGGATATTACATCTTGATTGATGGAGGCTTCACCTCCCTAATATTCTAAGACACAGTATGACAATTTAAAATAGTTGATTGATATTATTATATTTTAACCCCATTATGTTACTGGCCGATTAATCAATTATGAAAATGGTAATCAATTAATTTCATAATCGATTAGTTGTTTCGACCCTAACAGCATCTTTAAGAATTCCCATGTCTTCAAAGGCAAGGTCCATACGCCCTAAAATGTGGGAAAAGGGACTTTTGGCATTTTGTTCCACACTAAAGCCTCATCTTCCTCGAAAGGGGACCCCCTTTTTAGGGCCCTACAGAAAAACTGGCCCTTTTCTGGATCCTTCCATTCCTTCTTTATTGTTTCAGCCAGTACCTTATGGACCGGAAACACTGTTTGGGCTCCTCTAGCCCCTGGTACATCTTATCATGTAATGATAGTTGCGTCCTTTCCTCCTGTATATCCAAGGTAGTATACACTGCTTTCAGTAAGTCGTCCACTTCTACCAAAGTCAATTTATACCTGGGCGCCCTGGTCTCTTCCTCCTCAGTTACATACTTACATAGTTAGTAAGGTTGAATAAAGACACCAGTCCATCCAGTTCAAACTGAGTGAGTGTGGGTGTGTGTCTACAATTGTCCCTATCCCTACCCTCAAGGAGCACACAATCCAAGGTCCCCAACTCACTTTTTTTTTTTTTCCTTTTTAAAAGGTCCCCAACTCACATTCATATACTAGGGCCAAGTTGGACAGAAGCCAATTAACCCACCAGCATGTCTTGTGTGAGGAAACCAGAATACCAGGAGGAAACCCACACAAGCACAGGGAGAACATACAAACTCCAGGCAGGTAGTGTCGTGGTTCGGATTCGAACCAGCGACCCTTTTTACTGCTAGGTGAGAGTGCTACCCACTACACCACTGTGCCACCCATCTCATCTGAGTCTACTGAAGGGGGGGGGGGGCGACACACTTTCTCCTCCTCTGTCTCACTTTCTATCCCCTTGGAAGTAAAGGGCAGAGGATTGGAATGGGAGCTCTGGTCTTGGCTGGACCCCTGGCTCTGCTTTTTATTGAGGGAGCGCACCGTTCCCAACGTCTCGACCAGTTCTTTCCTCACTGAAAAGAGCTCCTTACACTCCTGCGTGGATTCTTCTCTCACTAATCCTACAATGCAAGACTTGCAGAGTGGTTTAGACCAGGAATCCCTCAGTGAGTTTTTGCAGGAGGGACATTTCCTCCCTGAAGAAGCTCTCTCTAATTTGGCAGTGGCTTTCTACAGAAATGGATAAACAAACGAAAACCCCCCTATGTTAGGGCAAGGACCTATCCTTGTTACCACCACACCATTCCAGGAAGAAGGAACAGAAAACTAAAAAGTCTCCACCGCATGTGCCTCACAGAGCCTCCCATCCCTGCTGACTGTTAATAGGACGTGCACCCTTAACAATCAGCTGCAGGTCTATCCGAAAAAACGAATCCACCAACATGCCCATAGTAAGGGAAGAAGGCACCTCTGTAGCTCTCTTACCTGGGCCTGGCCAGAAATCTGAGCGCTTGCTTCCGCCATCACTGCTGGCAACTCCTACTCCTCCATCCGGAGCGCCGCAGCAACAGACATGTGTATCCGTTTTAAAAAATGGTGCTCTTTCCGGCATCCCCGTGCACGAGGGCCGGAAGGAAGCCCCAGCCAGAGATCCTGCCCCTTTCCCCTGCGTTCCAGCAGCTGGAACTAAGCGCTGCTACGCCCCACTGGAAGTCCCGCCCCCCGGAATAACATCACCAGCCAGGACTCAGAGCCAACAGGCCAAGTCCTAGCATGCATGCTTTTAGCACACCGGCAGCCCCCCGAACGGACATCTTCCGGCAGACCATCACTCCCATAAGTTGGTGGAGGAAGCGGGCCCTAGAGCAAGCCCCCTCCCATGCGGGGGGGGGGGGTATGGGGTGGGGTTGGTCAGAGAAAAAAAAAAAAAAAACTGAAGGTGTGGCCAAAAGTTCCCCAGCAGGGCTTCCACCATGGCAGAGGAAACACTAAAAACCAACTGATGGCACGGTGGAGCTGTGCTTTCTCCAAGGTGCTGACCTGAAAGGCGAGGGGAGAAAAAAAAAAAAAAGGAATGCATTAAGGCAGGGGTGTCAAACTCAAATTCATCGGGGGCCGCATCAGCAGTATGGTTGCCTTTGAAGGGCCGGTTGTGCACCGCCTTTGATGGTGGATGTCTTACAGACGCCCATGCGTCACCGCCCGTACATGACGCTGGGGGCGTAGCCTTCGGCCCTTGTGGGTATATCTGGATGTTCAGCACGGCTGGGATTCCGATTCACAACTTGACGATTGGATAGAGCAGTCATATCTCTAAGAACAAACTGACAACCATTGGATATTTTTCACTCCATTGAGACATTTTCTAGACATGATTTTCAAGGGGCCAAGTGGAGACCGCAGTGAGAAATACCCCTATCCAGACCATGCCGATCGTCCGGATGTTCCCCTGTTGTGGCTTTTGTTTGTTCCGCCTCCTCAGCCCCGAGCTGGATGCACTATACGACCGCCATCTTGATATCCAGCGTTTGGCGATTTATCTCAGCCATTTGATACAACATTCATGCATCTGCCCCTAAAGAAGCGAGCAGGGTCTCGCGAAATGCATAGGGCTTTATTGATGCTTGTTTTATGCCGGTACATGCTGGGTATTATTGATGTCTGCATTATGTCTACATACTTTCCTGTCTATATGCATGTACATTTTATTTTGTTATTGTATATGTGTATTTACTGACCCAGCAACTTTCAAGTTTTATTGTTGCTCATTGATGTATAATACTTGTAATAAATCTTTGTATATTTACTTTCATCTGTGTTGTGTGCATTGGCTATTATGCCGGGCAACTCACAATCATTGTTGTTGCCACTCCGTTACATAACATTTTGAAACGAATAAATAGATTTTGTCTCAGTATTCGCTGTGAACATTGGCTAAACCTCTCTCACCTCATCTAAAGTCCCAGGGCTATTTCTCTTGTTTTTTATCTGTAGGACCATGTATATACTCAGAGTGCAGGCGCCAGGAGCGCGCTACGTACACAGTGCAGGCGCCAGGAGCGCGCTACGTACACAGTGCAGGCGCCAGGAGCGCGCCCCAAGTTTCCTCACATCTGTCCTCTCTCCTACTTTCCTACCTGGCCCAGCTCTGGTACCTCCCTGAATAGGCAGCTCCCTCCCTTTGTATTGGGCTATAGTTAGTAGTTTCCTGTTTATTGGGCTATATATGGTACCTCCCTCCATGGGCGGACCTCTGTGTTTAATATCAGTACTCAGTTTTGCTATGTTTTTTTTCACCATCACTTCAAAATAAGCAGCACACACCTCATCAACACAAATGCTTAAAAAGCCCTCAGGATGCAGCCCTCTGGATGGGGGGGGGGGGGGGGGGGGGGGGGGGGAGAGCTGTCAGCAATCTCTGCCACTATGCAAAAAATGTCACTATGCATGAAAAATGTCACTATGCAAAGAA
The DNA here is from genome assembly GCA_037952925.1 of Lithobates clamitans. Lineage (NCBI taxonomy): Eukaryota > Metazoa > Chordata > Amphibia > Anura > Ranidae > Lithobates > Lithobates clamitans. The sequence goes on along the minus strand of JBBGZY010000550.1, from coordinate 1,524,158 downwards.
TGCCACTATGCAAAAAGCCGGCGTCGCTGGAGGGACTGGGGAGGCGAGAGAGCAGAGGCGGAGTGGAGGTGGGTACAGGGCAGTGGCGGAGACGGAGACAGGGCTGCATCGTTGGCTGAGGAAAAGCTGAGGGAGGCGGAGACAGGGCAGAGACGGAGACAGAGCGGCATCGTTGGCTGAGACAAAGCTGAGGGAGGCGGGGGTGGAGGCGGAGACAGAGCAGCATCTTTGGCTGAGACAAAGCTCAGGGAGGCAGGGGTGGAGGCGGAGACAGCACAGAGGGGGAGATGTTTACTTGTTCTCATGGAGACTGACCGGCTGCGCCGCTCGCGGGGGGGATGTTTTCTCGTTGCCTGGGATACCTGGCAGAGGGCCACATGACAAGGCCTGGCGGGGCAGATTCGGCCCGCGGGCCTTGTGTTTGCCACCTGTGCATTAAGGGGAAAAACCTTGAGGGTTTATAACCCCTTTAATTATGTTCTTTATCCCCTTCACGCCCACACTATAGCTGAATGCCAGCTACAGCGCGGGCTTACTTTGCAGGGGGGGGCACGTGGAGGCCATTGGCTGAGAGTCCTGATCGGCAACTGATCGGCAGACCTTTTTCGGTCATGCCCCTTTAACAGAAGCCGGCTTCTATCAGACTGGCTGCAGTATACACGGGCCAAATGCCAGCTGGTTTCTACTGAACCAGCCGATACCACCCGACATTTAGCCCGTGTGTACTAAGCTTAACTGAAAGTCTGTATGAAAGTACAAGCAGGCAGCTGGAGAAGATTCTGCTGATTGAGGGTGCAAAGTGTAGTAGGCTCCTGTGAAAATAAATTAATACATTTTTCTCTTCAAATATATGTGCATTTATGGATTTTTATATATTTTTTTGATGGGCTTTCCTTTAAGTGGGATACACACTATTAAAAAATCGGGTGAACTGTTATCTGATTTTTTTCGTCGTCTCACAGCAAGTTGGAACCAAGGCAGGATATAATGTACAAATTTCTCGTACAACAAAGGCTTTCTTGTGTATTGTTTCTAATTTTTCTCATACGAAAACCGTTCATTTGGTTCCTGTACGAGAAACATTTGGAAGTTTGTATCCTTCTAAAATTTCATTGGAAAAGTCGGAATCGCCTGTCGAATGTTGTGTACACAATATCAGAAAATCGTACAATTGTTCCTTGGAAAAAAATGTTTGCCGGTTTTCTTAAAGTGTGTACAAGCCTTTAATTAGCACAACACATACACAAATTGCTAAACAAACATCCAAAATAAAACAAAGAATAGTTTTTTTTTTTTTTGCAAGAAATCAATAGTAAATAATGTTCAAAAATTAACATGATAATGAAAAAATGTTAATACACATATACAATTTGCTAAAATGTCTAATGACCAAAAATTTGTAAAATGTCATTAAAAGAATATGGTACAATTATTTGTGCATGTAGTAAAAGAAATTTGTCACCAAGGCCAATGAGGAAGACCGGGAAAAAAAAAAAACCCACACACATCTTTTGTTACACCAATAAAAGAAAGTTGTACTTCCTGATCTGCTGGTTTTATTACAAACATCTTTATCCGCTTACACATCGTCCCTTAGCAAGGCTTCAATACTGACACGTCACTCCTCCAGCTTAAAGTAAATATGCTAGCAGAACATTTTTACAAGCAACATATAATGAGAAACAAGTTACAAACTCTGGATAAGATTCCAAAAGAAAAAAAAAATATTATATATATATATATATATATATATATATATATATATATATATATATATATATATATATATATATATATATATATATATATATATATATATATATATATATATATATATATATAATCATTAAAGTGACATTTAAAGTGGTTGTAAACCCATATAGAGAAGGAAAAAAATATATATATTACAGTGGAACCTCGGATTGTGAGTAACGTGGTTAACGAGTGTTTCACAATACGAGCACCGTATTTTTAATAATCGTAACTCGGTTTGCGAGTGTTCTCTCACAAAATGAGCACAATTCAGGCCAAAGCGGTGTGCAGTACCGCTTTTGGCCTGAGGTGGGGAGAAGCCGGAGCCGAGCGTTGCCGATCCCAGCCGATTGGCGCCGTTCAGAAATGCACGGAAAGACCCGAGGACACTTGGGTAGGAAGTCTTTCCGAGGCTCTCCGGCGCCCCTGTGCCTCTGGCCGCATGCGGTATTGCATCCCATTGAAGTCAATGCGGAACTATTTATTTTTGTTTCCATTGACTTCAATGGGAAAACTCGCTTTGATATGCGAGTACTTTGGATTACGAACATACTCCTAGCACGGATTATGCTCGTAATCTGAGATTCCAGTGTGTCTGAATAATATATATATACACACACACACACACACATACATACATACATACATACATACACACATACACACACACGCATAATGAGCTAGTATGCATCGCTATCATTATGAAATACTTGCCTTAGAACGAAGCTGTTGCAAGGGTCCCCGTTCACCGAGTTATTTTAGGGTTCGCAGGCTCCGGTGCTACGATTGGCCGGAGATGCAATGACATCACTCTCGCGCATGCATGTGGGATTCGCCAGTCAAGGCACAGGCCCTTTAGAAACAGCACGATGCACCGATGACGTTGGCGCAAGCATATATGGTAAATATCTCCTAAACTGGGCAGGCTTAGGAGATATTTACAGTACCTACAGGTAAGCCTTATTATAGGCTTATCTGTAGGTACAAGTGGTGTAACGGGGCTTACAACCACTTTAACCGCCCTGTACCCTACTTTTCAAGAAATAATTTCTTACTGTGTTTTTCTGCCTCATTTTAAATGGTCTCAAATTGCACCGCATTGTACCAAAGTAGAACATAAACCAATTTTAGAAACGCACTGGTCGCTTTGTATTATACAATCCAGTGCAGCAAATGCACTGCTTTGCAACCTACGTTTAAGATGTCATTAACGTGGCACTGACACCCACTGAAGATTGCAAGGGCAGTGCGATTTAAACGTGGTGCAGGAAACGTGCATGGATCACAGATTTTGTGCACCACGTTCAAGTGTAAATGGGGCTTTAGTGTTCAAGTTGACTAATCAAATCCAGCATGAGAGGAAACACATGCAGAGTAAAAACACTCACTTCTTTTGGCAGAAAACAGCTCATATGAGCCTCCAACAGTGCCCCATTATTGGTGTCAGTGGGGGGGGGGGGGCAGTACCTTGTATCAGCTGAGGAAGAGCGCCCCATCACTGGCGTCAGTGGGAGGAAGTGCGCCCCATCACTGGCGTCAGTGGGAGGAAGTGCGCCCCATCACTGGCGTCAGTGGGAGGAAGTGCGCCCCATCACTGGCGTCAGTGGGAGGAAGTGCGCCCCATCACTGGCGTCAGTGGGAGGAAGTGCGCCCCATCACTGGCGTCAGTGGGAGGAAGAGTGCCAGTGGGAGGAATAGTTCCCCAAGAGCTGGATAAATGCAAGTGAAGGGCAGCATTCGGCCCGTGGACCACAACTCACTGCACTACACAATCTGATTGTACAATCTGCTTTAGATCTACCATCATTACATCACCATTACACTATGTAGTGTAGGGGCCTGTCTGGATTGGATACAGAATGATTGGATAGATGTGTAGTCCTATTGTATAGTTTTGGTAAATCTAAAAAGGAGATTGTACAATTAGATTGTTTAGCGTATGGCCACCTTTATACACCTAAAATTAACTAGATGCACTTTTGGCACCATTAATTGTTAATGGCGCACCAAACATGGAAGCACGCCCACATTTTGTTGCGTCCAAGAACTCATAACAAAATGCGTGATAAAAAATGTGCAAACCGCAAAGCGCCAAAATGCCCCATGAGCTACTTTGCTGTAATTATCGCACAAATGGGAAAGCCCATGTGTACCTTGGGAAAAACGCACCAAAAAAACGTGCGCTCCCACTATGCTAGGTGTGAATGGGGCCTGTAAGTGAAATTGATGCATTTACACTCTCCCCCTCTCTGAGCTGGAGCTAGATTACAATAACATTGACAGTTGAATGTCTCCTTCCAATGTACATGTATAAAGCTGGCCATACACTATGCAATCTGAATGTGTACTGTGTATGGACACCATAAAGGAAGAAGTAGGAAAGCGGATGGAAATAAAAAAAAGGGGTGGTAGAGTAATGAGGAAGGTGTGGTCCACTGAAGTAAAACACACCCTATTGTGTGATGTAGTAAGGCAGAGCATGATGGGATATGAAGTTTCCTGCATTGCCACATGAAGTGATGGGCTCAGAAAGCATTTTCCTAAAAAAAAAAAAAACTTTAACTAGAGAGGAGAACATTCAAAGCTGTCATGGACTGGGTAAGTGAGAGATGAGCACATTGGCATGGCTTGGGCAGAAAAGACTTTAGAAAAAGGTTTCTATTTATTATGAGAAGTGAACACTTGCCTTTCATATTTTAAAGTGAACCTGTGCCCAGATCATGCACACTAAGGCCTGTTTCAAACTGGCGATTTTGTAGCCGTTACGGAATCACGCTTTTTATAGTTTTTGTTGGCAAGAAAAATAAATAAATTGCAGTCAAAATGAGGCCCCTTTTACATGGGGCGGAATCTGTCCAAGTGGATCCACCTGCTCAGCGGGGGGACGACAGGTCGGTGTCTGCTCCGCTATGCAGAGTCACAGCCTGCTGTTCTCTATGGTGCGGTCGGATGGAAATGGCCTGCGTGTCCGTTACATTCCAATTATCATCTGATCTGATGGACGGATGGCAAATGTATCCCCATCCGTCTGTTTTTTAGCGGATCAGATACCGGCGTGTGACAGACACATGTCCGCTGACAGAGAACAATGGGTGGTCCAATCAGAACCGCCTTAAAAACAGACTGGTGGACCTGAACGGTCTGCTGGTGTAAACATCCCTTGTAATAGAAATAAGGACAACAGGTTCTCTTTATCAAGAGATCTGGCATCAAAAAGACCTCACATCTCTTCTTAACCTTTAAGTGCTGGTTCCCACATATGCGATGCGGGAACCGGTGCAATTCCAGTGCCAGTTCCCGCATCGCATAGAACTCAGACAGTTCACGCTGCCCTATGCAAACTGCTGCGGGTGTCAATAACAGTTAATGACACCCCCAGATTGGTTCGCATATCGCAGTGCGAACTGTGAATTCGGACAGGAGTCGGATCGCATGGGTGTGAACACAGAGCGATTCTGGTGTGGACAAAAAAAAAATATAAATAAATAAATAAAAAAGGGTCCTGCACGATTTTTGTCCGAATGCGATGCAAATTCAGCTATACACTCTGTATGGCTGAATTTGCATCGCACAGACATCACGCTGTTCTGAACCGGCACTAAAAGCAAAAAAAAATAAATAAATTTTTTTTTTTACGTTTTGCTTAAAGCGGGGGTTCACCCACACCGCCAAAAAAAAAAAAAATATATATATATTAAAAGCCAGCAGCTACAAATACTGCAGCTGCTGACTTTTAATACATTGCCACTTACCTGTCCCGGGGTCCAGCGATGTTGGCAGGGGACGCCGAGAACCCGCTCGGTTCTCGGCAGCTGCCGCCGCCATCCTAGGTGAGGGAATCAGGAAGTGAAGCGTTGCGGCTTCACTTCCCGGTTCCCTACTGTGCATTCGCGAGTCGCGCTGCGCGTCCCTAGTGGTCCCCGCTCTCTGCTGGGAGCTGTGTGTTCCCAGCAGACAGCGCGGTCGGGACAGGAAGAAGCATAGACTCCCATGGGAGTCTATGCCGGAAGTGGGTGCAAATACCTATCTTAGACAGGTATCTGCACCCCCCTCCCCCCTGAAAGGTGCCAAAATGTGACACCGGAGGGGGGGAGGGTTCCGAAAAGCGGAAGTTCCATTTTTGTGTGGAACTCCGCTTTAAAAAACAAAACAAAGAAAAGAACAAAACATGGAAGTGTTTCGTTCCAGCCCAGACCAGAAGTGATGTCATGATGTCGCTCTGGTCCTCCAAGGCCATAGAGGAGATCAAAGTAGATCTACTGTGTGACCGCCTGTATGGCCAGCCGGCGGCACTGTTGGATCATTTCTCAGGTTTAGCAGCAGAAACGGTAAGCTCGAAAAACACCGGTGAGCTTCTGAAAGCGCTCCAACGGCTCATGAGCCGCTTGGAACCTCTCATGAAAAAGCCAGTTGTCGGCTGTAAAAAAAAAAAAAACAATACTGGTGTTACGACTAATATCGTCAGCCATAATATGGGTAAACCACTTGCAAACTGCAACCTATATATTAGGTATTGCGGTCGGCATGTGGTTAAAGGGGCTGTAAAGTCTTGTTTATTTTTTAATAACAAACGCGTCATACTTACCTACTCTGTGCAAGGGAGGTACATAGGGGCCCCTGATCCTCCTCTTCTGGGGTCCCTCCGTGGCGTTCCTGGCTCCTCCTCTTCTCGGGTGCCCCGATGGAGAAGTGCTTTCCCTGGGGGGCACGCCTGCGGTCGTGCTCCCAAGAGCTGCTGCTGCGTCCATTGACACAGAAAGCAGGACTCGGCCCCGCTCCCTGGCTTCCACATCATTGGATTTGATTGACAGCAGCGGGAACCAATGGCCCCTGCTGCTATCAATCTATCCAATGAGGACCCGAGACAGCGGCTAGAGCTGGTGTGATCATCCCCGTCGCTGGAAAGATCGGTTCAGAAGAGAAAAAGGGGGGCTCTGGGGGGCAGCTGCAGCACAGGAGGTTTTTCACCTTAATGCACTAAGGTGAAGAACTCTGAGGGGTTTACAACCCCTTTAAGTCAGGTGGGTAACAAGCTTTGCACATTGCGGCTTGACGCGATAATCACAGCGAAACCCTGCTGCATTGAAAATGAATGGTAACCAAACGTGCGTTTTGTGTTTTTAGAGCGATTTGAGATCCCAGGCAGAATTTCAGCGTTTTGTGATCTTGAGCAAAATCACTGCATGTAAATGGAGCCTTAATAGGACACTTACCTGTCTAGGGATCCAGCGCTGCCCTCTGCCGGGTCACCTCTTCTAGGCGCCGGCATGTTTACTTTGGGTAGCCACATACGATTGGCTGTCAAGTGTCCCCATTGGAAGACTATTCCTTTTATTCCTATTCTGGTGACATCTCAAAATGATGGATGTTTCCTCCAATGTCAGTTCTGGTGACAACAATAACTAAGACATACGGAGAGGGGGAATCTACTGACACAAATAAAACCCTTCCAGGGGTTCCAACCCTTCCCACAGTCTATACAGCACCAAGCAAAGGTGGTTGTAGGTCAGCTACACATTATTACACATCATTGCTATGCAGCCACAGCCAGAACACCCAGCTCTCCTCTCACTGTGATAAGTATATAGAAGGCACACACACTCTATAGATACACGGCGGAGGGAGGACTACACACAGCCCAGCACCATACACTGACTATAGGACAGGGGGGATATACTCACTCAGTACCACTCAGCTCCTGTCCTGGTATAGCATGACAACCAACACTTCCGGGATCCGGCCCCGCCCTCTCCAGCTGCGTGTGACGGTAGCAGGTCTCCAGCTGGAGCGCTTTGACTGTAACCCCGCCCATCATGGATACGGCCACGCCTCTGTATTAGTAGAGGGATGTTGGAATGATGCCGGATGGGGGCGGAGCTCAGGTTATCAGTGTATGGAGAACACACCTTGCCAAACGCGGCGTTCTGTCGGGGGGTCACAGAGTCTGTTTGGTGTTCCAGGCGTGGGTCAGGATTTATGTTGATTTATTTCAGCCTGATCTAGGTCAGAGGGTGTATAATGGAGAGCAGAAGGCTGACTGCTATGTGTACAGGGTGCTTTTCATTCATGGATTATATTATATTGTTATATACATAGCTCCTAACTGTCCCTGATTTCGAGGGACTGTCCCTGATTTGGAGCAATGTCCTCTGTGTATAATGTTCAAATTCAATGTTTATTGAATCTTAACAATTAGTATACATAAGTACATATGGTGGCAGCAAAAGAAAAGATAACATATATAGTAATAATATTGAGTTGTAGTTTAACTAAAACAATTTTAGCATGGATCTAACTACTCAAATGATTGTGTCATACATTATATAAGAGAGGATAATATAAGATGACCTCAGATTTAAAAAAAAAAAAAAAAAAGGTCTTAATTATTATCAAGAGTATAGTTTTTTAAATAAAAAAAATAAATTAATTATTATATAATCTAAAATCTTATACTACGTTTTGGAACTATGTACAATTGGTATAATGATTACCAAGGCAATAAAAGTTCTGATACCAGAACTATATAAAGAGTAAATTGAAAGAAGAGAGAGAGAATAGGGGGAAAAAGTAGAAGAGAGAAAGAAGATAAAAGTAAGCAGAAAAAAAAAAAAAAGGTAGGAGAAAAAATAGGAAAGAAAGAAATGAGAGGTAGTAGGAGTAACAAAATTTTTTTTTGTATATTTCTCCTTTAGACCCCTTTCATACTGCTGGCGTTTTTCAGGCGCTAAAAATAGCGCCTGAAAAAAGCGACTCCATTCACTCGGGCTTTCACACTGGAGCAGTGCGCTGGCAGGACGTCACAAAAAGTCCTGCCAGCAGCTTCTTTGGAACGGTGAAGGAGCGGTGAACTCACCGTTCCTCCACCGCTGCTCCCCATTGAAATCAATGGGGCAGCGCTGCGATACCGCCGACAAAACACAGCTCCTGCTGCGTTTTGCGGGCGGATTTAACCCCTTTTCGTCCACTAGCGGGGGGGTTAAAACCGCCCCCACTAGCGGCCGAATAGCGCTGGTAAAGCGGCGCTAAAAATAGCGCCCCTTTACCGCTGACGACGGTGGCGGCTCGGTGTGAAAGCCCTCTTAAGGGGGGTGTGTCCTATGCCTGCTTACTTTTGCTAATAGCTGTCTCGTGTCCCTCGTTCCCATTTCAAAAAGTTGGGAGGTATGTATATTCCAGGTATGAAGCAGATTGGAGGATGTATGTGTACATCAATCAGGTACAGCAGGGCTTGGCACATTTGCTGTGAATCTAGGAGCCAACTAAGGCCTCTTTCACACGGTCGGCTGTTCTGCCGCTGTTAAAAGCATGTTTTTTTATTTTGAAATTCCAAGACTCCAGGCACAGCGGTCACTTGCAGTTGTACATTGCGATTAGCAGCATTTAAGTGTATTTACATGCGACTGCTTTTAGCTACGGTAGAACATTCTTGCCATTTCTGATGTGCTTCCTGTTGTTTCTTTCTTTTCTCGTTGCCGCTGCTATCCGTAGGAGAAATAGTACACTGCGATTACCTGCGGTTATGTGCAGATAGCTGCGCTAAATCGGTCCTGGACGCAGTCAAATGTATTTTTTCTAACCGCACAAAACCCCATGTAACGAAACCGTCACTAAATGCAGTATGAATGGGGCCATAATTTCATCTATCCGCAGCTAAAAGCTGAATTCTATCCACCCGTGTGAAAGGGTCCTAAAGAAGTTAGTTTTAGACCCCTGTCACACTTGTGCGACTTGTCCTGCGATTTGGGACTGCAAAGTCGCATGACAAGTTGTTCCCCATGATTTCCAATGATAACTAAGGATGAGCTCAGGCGTGTTCGCAAACCGCACATGCACAGCCCGCCAGGAAGTCAGCACTGCACAGCGCTAATCGCAAGCAGTGAGACATTTTCCCGATCCGCAGCTGCAGAGAACGGGAAACCAGGGCTCGAGTCCTATGGAAACGGCGTTCCTGTACTTTTTCCATAGCAGGAACGCTGTTCCCGTTAGCAGCCGCGTCCTGCAGGACTGGCCATTGAACAGGGGCAGACTGGGCGGAGAGGGCAGGCTGCTGCACTGCATTCCAGGAGTTGTAGTCCAGGCTGTGCTTAGGTTCCTGGTGGCGGTGGGTGGAGACTGGAGAGAACTGAGCAGCACAGCAGGAAACTACAACTATGAGTGTCCCAGTGTAATGACAATCCTCTGAGAATCGGCATGCCTGGTGCGTAATGTCACAGAGAGGTGTGCCCCATTCCACTCTCCCTTCCCAATTCCTCCTTCACCCCGCTGCCGGACACATGTCTCCACTACTACCGATACCACCAAGCCTCCGCTCTAAGGGGCCACCGCTGCCACCTAATGGTCAACAGAGGAACTGCACCACACCGCTGACAGCTCACTACCTCGCTGATAGGTAAGTTGCGATCTCACTGGCCCCCACTCTTCCAGGAACTGCAGAGAAGCTGGACATTATTGGGGGGGGGGGGGGTGAAGGAGACAGGGGACATTACTGGGGGGGAGGTGAAGAGTACAGTGGACATTACTGGGGGGTGGTGAAGAGGGTATAGGACATTAGTGGGGGGGGGGGGTGTGAAATGGACAGGGGACATTACTGGGGGGGGTGAAGGGGGTATAGGACATTAGTGGGGGGGTGAAAGGGACAGAGGACATTACTGTGATGGGGAGGTGAGGGGGCAAAGGACATTACTGGGGGGGAGGTGTGAAGAGCACAGAAGACTTTACTGGGAGGGGGAGTGAAGGGGGCAGAAGACATTACTGGAAGGGAGAGTGAAAGGGAGGTGAAGGATACAGAGGACATTTCTGCGTTGGGGTGGGGGGAGGTGAAGGGGACAGGGGACATTACTGGGGGGGTTGAGGTGAAGGATACATAGAGGACATTATTGGGGGGGGGAGTGAAGGGGACATTACTGTAGGGGGGAGTGAAGGGGACAGGGGATATTAGTGGGGGGGTGGCCCCGCCCCCCTCTGACGCCACGGGGAAGCCATTGGGAAGTCCCTGTATGTCAGAGGGGGCGGGTCACCCGGGTGCGTAACCGGGTGGCCCCACCCCCCTCTGACGTCATTGGGAAGTCCCCGTTCGTCAGAGGGGGCGGGGTCACCCGGGTTTGTCACCGTGTGGCCCCCCCAGTTATAAAAGAACTGTCACCTGAGAGGACGGTCATTAGGGCGGGGTTTTTTTCGGAGCGAGAGAAGATGAATGGACTTTGTGGGACATTTTTATTTTTTAATTTTTTAATAAAGGACTTGTCCCAAGATGTGTCTTGTTGTTTTTTAACATTTTGACACTTTTTTTGTGAAATGGTAGGGGTACAATGTACACGTTACCATTTCAAACAGGGGGGGCGGGATCTGGAGGTCCCCTTGTTAAAGGGGGGTTTCCAGATTCCGATAAGCCCCCCACCCGCAGACACCCACAACCACCGCGCAAGGCTTTGGGGATGATGCCCTTGTCCCCATCAACATGGGGACAAGATGCTTTGGGGAGCTACCCCAAAGCACCCTCCCCATGTTGAGGGCATGTGGCCTGGTACGGTTCAGGAGGGGGGGGCGCTCTCCCACCCCCCCTCTTTTCCTGCAGCCTGCCAGGTTGCGTGCTCGAATAAGGATCTGGTATGGATTTTTGGGGAACGCCATTTTTTTAAAATTTTGGCACGGGATTCCCCTTAAAATCCATACCAGAACTGAAGGGCCTGGTATGGAATTTGGGGGGACCCCAACGCAATTTTTTTTTTAAATTTTGGTTCGGGTTCCCCTTAATATTCATACCAGGCCGGGCCTGGTATGGATTTTTGGGGGACCCCCATGCCGTTTTTTTTCAATGACTTTTATCTGTATTGCCGAGACCCGACAATTCATTATAGCCACGTTTTAACCACTTGAGGTCCGGGCCATAGCCGAATGACGGCCACAGCGCGGACTTCAATTTCCGGGAGGCCATCATGGGACGTCCTCCCCTGTGCACGCGCACCGCGCGCACCCTGCAGGGTGCGCAGTGCGGGCGCTGTTATCACCGAGTCACGGAGACTAGGATGATCACAAATCCGAGTAAGAGGCCGATCCCGGCCCCTTACCATGTGATCAGCTGTCAGCCAATGACAGCTGATCACATGATGTAAACAAAAGCTCGGTAATCGGTTTCGTTTTCTCCTCACGCTGACAGCGTAAGGAGATAAAAAGCTGATCACCGGCTTATGTTGAAGGGACATCGGTCCCAAAGAGGAAGGAGGCACATATGCCTCATCTGAGCCTACCAGTGCCATCTGTCATTGCCACCTATGAATGCCCACAAGTGCCACCTATGAATGCCCACAAGTGCCACCTATGAATGCCCACAAGTGCCACCTATCAATGCCCATCAGTAGTGCCAATCAGTGCCACCTAGCAGTGCTGCCATCAGTGTAAGCAATCTGTGCCCATTATTGCCACCCATCAGTGCCCATCACTGCTACCTATCGGTGCCCATCAGTGCCGCCTCATAAGCGTACATCAATGAAGGAGAAAAATTACCTGTTTGCAAAATTTTATAACAAAATATAAAAAATATATAATTTTTTTTTTTTTTTAATTCGCTCTTTTTCAATTTTTTTAACAAAAAATAAACACCGCAGAGGTGATCAAATACCACCAAAAGAAAGCTCTATTTGTGGGGAAAAAATGAAAATTGGTCTGGACAGGAGGGGGGTTTAAGTGCCCAGTAAGCAAGTGGTTAAATGACTTTTTTTCCTTTAGAAATGTCATTTTGTGCAGGGACTGTGCTAAACACGGGAAAAATGCACAACTTTAAAGGCATACTATAGACACCCCCCAGGTACGAAATTTAAAGGAATATTTCACTTTTATTGTTTCACTTTAAGCATAATTAAAATCACTGCTCCCGAAAAAATGGCAGTTTTGGAAACTTTTTTTTGCATTGATACATGTCCCCTGGGGCAGGACCCGGGTCCCCAAACACTTTTTATGACAATACCATGCATATAATCCTTTAAAAATAACACTTTTGATTTCTCCCATAGACAATTCATTATAGCCGCGAGTAGTTTTAAATTACTTTTTTTCCTTTAGAAATGTCATTTTGTGCAGGGACTGTTCTAAACACGGGAAAAAGGCGCCACTTTACAGGTATAGTATAGACACCCCCCAGGTACGAAATTTAAAGGAATATTTCACTTTTATTGTTTTAAAATTAGCACTTTTGATTTCTCCCATAGACTTTTAAAGGTTGTTCCGCGGCTTTCGAATTTGCCGCGAACACTCCAAATTTTTTGCTATTCGGCGAACAGGCGAACACCTGATGTTCGAGTCTAACTTACGTTTGACTCGAACATCGGGCTCATCCCTAATAGCCAGTAAATTAACATGGCCACAATATGAACAGTGAGACAAAGTCCAAGTTAGATAAAGTGTCCTTCCAAATTCTTAGAGTGTTCTTTCACAATATTAGTATTCACCACCACAGGATAAAAGTGCAACCTCCACCGCAAGAAATCCTCGCTTAACAGCTGATGCAGCCTCCTTTTATGGAAGGTCACAATCGCTTGTGGCTAATACCCAGCCAGGGGCCTTTATCCAGTGAAAGGGATATCCAAATGGCACCTCTCACCAAGTCTGTATTCTATAGACCAAAGCACAGTGTACTCGTTTTGGAGACTCCAGAACCCTCCACAGTACTTGAAGTGACAAGTTCCTCCCACAGAATGTTATTACTCGTAGATCTCCAAAAAGAGATAAACTTGCCATAGTGTAAAACCTCAAACTTTAATATAAAGCTATAAAGTATTGCACTTACATCAAGGTAGTTAGTGCCCCATGATGACGTCAGCTTGTGACGAAATGCATCGGGAGGAGCGACATGCTGACGTCACCTCGCTACATGTGATCCTGGAAGGACGGGCATTCTTGCTATAGCCAGCCAGCTTTTTTTACACATGCTTCTTTTAACTAACTTGATGTAAGTGCATTACTTTATGGTTTTATATTATAGTTTGAGGTTTTACACTATGGTGAGTTTATCCCTTTTTGGGGATATATGAGTAATAACACTCTGAGGGAGGAAGTCGTCACTTTAATTGTACGGGGGATATATATATATATATATATATATATATATATATATATATATATATATATATATATATATATATATATATATATATTTTTAATGTGATTTGAAAAGTAGTTCAGCCATGTTGAAGTCATATTGTCTTTGTCTGTGTTTAGTTATGATGATAAGTCAGTATGTCCACAATAAAGCTACAAGGCCATTTTGGCCACAGGAGTGTACAGCCAATTACTCTGTAAATATTTCTTATCAGTCATTTGTTTTTCACAATGAAAAGTAATTTTTGTCATAATAAAGCTGCTCTCATGTATTATAGTCTCCACAATTCAATTTGCCTCTTTGGCTGGCACTAGTCCTGCCTAAATGTAGAGAGGTCCCAGGTTGAGGGGGGATAGCAGGTATAGCTAGTGATCAAAATGTAAAATATTGATCAGAAGAGGGGGGTTTGTTAAGAAAATTGTAAATTTTATTTAATTTGAAATCACTAATCAAGATGAGGATAAGAGTTGCCTCTAACATTTCCAAAATAGCTCCTACGTCAGTTCCTTTTGGCATAGACACAACCCTCAGAAAAACCTTTATTCCTACACACAGTATGTGGACAGGCTCTTGGAAGTCAAGGTCAAGAGAGTCAAGGCATGTGTTGTAGGGATGGAGAGAGGTGGAGATCAGTAGTCCAGCAGTGCAGAACTCGGGGCTAACAGTACTGATAGAGATTTCAGTGTAGCAGAGGCAACTGTGTCAGCCTACGATGAGCACATAGGAGAAAGCACAGGCACCAATCTAAGTGTAGTGGGTAAGATTGTTTATTACAAATATGAATACAGGTACTCACAAGTATAGATTGTCAAAAGGCATTGAGCACAAAACTGCATTAGCGTCAATGGAGCTTGTGCATTAGGATGGCTTCTGCGGTGTGGCACTCGGAAGGACTGGAGGTTGCCGACACTTCCTGGAGTCCTAGAACGCACAGGGAGCCGATGATGATGTCACTTCCGGGACGCGGTGAGGAGAAAGCCACTCTGGGTAGATCTCAAAAGTACAGTTCATACAAGACAGCCCAAGAATTTACAGGAACTGGAGGCTTTTTGCCGAGAGGAATGGGCATATTTACCATCTGAGAAGATAAAGAGCCTCATCCACAAATACCACAAAAGACTTCAAGCTGTCGTTGATGTTAAAATGAGCAGTAAACGGTATTAGGAACTGGGGTATGTAAACTTTTGATCAGGGTCATTAGGGTAGTTTCTGTTGTCATTATGATTTAAAAAGAATAAACACAGTTGATTGATAATAAATGGTTTCTGCCAAACACTAACCATGAGTGAAAGAAAAGTTTTTGTGTTATCATTTATATTCTCTGAAAAATGGCCAAGAAATCATAAATTCTGACAGGGTATGTAAATTTATGAGCACAACTGTAGATTGCTGGATTACACAGTTTAGGGCCAGCTAACATAACACCATTGATCATTATATGATGTCGCTCCTTTAGAGTAAATGTGGGTTATTATATATAGGAAGGTCTACCGGGTTGTTATAAGTATGCTGACACATGAAATATTCTCACACTGTTATGTCTGTTTTCAGTGTAGGAGCTATTGCTCCATACACAGAAAGGTTTCGTTAATTAGGCAACTAAATGGTGAAATGAACAAGTGGATGTGCAAACCATTCTATAAATGAATTATGACGAAAATTTAAATGGCACAAACCAGCACAAACGCAGCATTAACCAACCAGCCTGGTTTCGTGCCATTTGGCTGTTGTAGGGGGGCTAGGTGATGTCATAGTCTGGAAAAAAACAATTGTTAATATCTTAAAAATAAAAGCAGCACAACTGTAAATTTTTACGGCATAAAACAGCACAAACGTAGCACTAAAGAAACACAATTGAGTTTTTATTTGTGCTGATTGTAGGGGGGGTAGCTTCGCTGAGCTGTGTTTTTGAGCGTTGCCGTTTCTGAAGTTTTTTTTTTTTCTTTGAAATTTCGTTTTAGTAATTTTTATTGTAACTACAGGTAGTTTTTTTTTTACTTATACAGTGGGTAGCACCATCTAGTGACCATCTATTATAAATACACGTTTTTCTTGCACCTGTTTCTCAATTATACTGTATATTCATCTCTTTTTATTGGAAATCAGACTGGACATGTTTCCTAAAAACCTTTGTTTTTACACATGTATAACATAATGGTATGTATTATGTTGTATGGTGGTGCTTGTGTTGCATTAAGGTGCATTGGGGTGCTATTCACAAAGGTGCTGAAGCACAGCAATTTACATAATATGTGTTATTGCAGAAGAATTGTGTGAATGGGCCCTTTCCGTGCTCATATAAGTATAGATCGGCAGATTTTTTACATTACACAGGCACAGGGACACTTATTATACTACAGAGGGGATTAATGCATTTAGGTGCAGTTATGAGAGCAGCAGGAGCTGGGGGGGGGACGACCTGGTACGAGCAGACAGGGAGGGGAGGGGGAATGAGGACAGAGGAGACACAGGAGAGCAGGGCAGCGTATGACGGAGGCATGTATGCTGACAATGGATATATCAGGGTTCAGCAGCCCTGATATTTTAGAGTCAGCATACAGGGGGAAACATAACATGTATAACATGCTTTAAGGAAACAGGATCCATTACTTTTTTTGAGGGGGGGGGGGGTTAACAAACACTTTAACTAATACTTTTTTTGTATAATTCTCCTTTAAGAGGGCATGGCAGGGGGTATGTCATATGCCTGCATACTTTTGCTGATAGGTGTCTTTTGTTCCCATCCAAAAAGTTGGGAGGTATGCTAATGAGTTCCCCAAAATAAACACACAGCACCTTGTACCTGTTCATGTTTTGTCAGCAGTCAGCATTTTCACCCAGCAGCAGGTGCCCACTGTAGAGAAAGAGGTCTGGTTACCAGATAAGATGTGGACCTAGCAATGAAGGCTTTAATCCACCCAAGGCTCTACAAGGCTTCTGGGCTCCAGGACATAGATCAAAACTTTAAATCTGAGAAAACAAACAGTTTTCTGCCATAAACCCTAGAGACCCTCATTACATGTAGGTGGGACACTTGACACATCCTGTATATAACCTACACAACCTTTCCAGCTAGAGCCTCACAACATATGTAAAAGAAAAGATATATTAATGAGATATAGAAAAAGATAGGTTGAAAGACACATTTTATTAAACAGTTCTTGTAACGTTTCCAATATACTGTAAATATTATTGAAAACGTATTTCTACCTAAATGTGTGTATTAATAGAATCATTTGGTTGCTTTAACTACTTCCTGTCCACGCTATAGCCAAAAGATGGCTACAGCATGGGCTTCCAGTTCTGGAAGGGCATACATGGACATCCTCCCAGAACCTCCCACGTGCCCCCTGCATTCAGCACGCTTTGTGACTGCTGTGTCTTTTGAACACAGCTAATCACAGATGATGGTAAAGGGCCAATCACAACGGCCTCTTACCCAATCACAGGTGATCACATGTAAACAGACTTGCCGGATATCGGCATTCTTTTCCTCACATGCTGTGTCTGTGTGAGGAAAGGAGAGACATTAACTGGCAAGCCTGTCGGCACATTGTTTACACTGATAATGAGGGCACTGAACATCAGTGCCCTCATTATCAGTGCAGCCCCATCAGTGCTCATCAGTGCCCATCAGTGCTCATCAGTGCCTATCAGTGCAGCCCCATCAGTGCCCATTAGTGCAGCCCCATCAGTGCCCATCAGCGCAGATCAGTGATAAAGACAAGTTACCTATTTGCAAAATTGTATGTAGCAATAACTCTTAGTGAAGCTGCTGGTTTAAGCGGGCTTGTTACCTTCACTCTCGACACCTCTGTTTCACCGGCACCGGGTCTAGGGTTCCGTTGAGTTTACCTCTGGACGATATAAGCACCAAACGCTTGAGTGGGTTTTCCAATGCTTTATTAAACAAATAAGGGAAGTAGCAGGAAAGAGGCAGTAGGAAAGCTGCAGGGAAGCTCAAATACCTTTCTGTTGTATTTCTTCAAAACATTCTTTGTAATGGAACACTTGCAATTGAATAGTCCCCCTTTCGTAGGATTCAATCTTTGCCCGCCTGGATAGACATCTCTCACTTGCCTAGCAGCCAGTACGTAGCACGAACAAAAGTCTCTGCCACAGACTTATCTGGAATAAAACCAGTACGATCCTCTGCCACAGGATGTATTGGTTTGTGATGAATGTCAGATACAGTACTTGAACCTTTAAGCCAACCCGGCAGTACTATACTGTAAGATTACTTCAGAATGCATCCTCCAACCGAGTCACCAGGCCCCTCTCCAGACCAGCACTCTGCATGATCCTTCCATGATGGGTCCTCCCCTGGGATCTCCTCGGTTGTCCAGCTTCTTTACTCAGGAAAGACAGCTCAGGATCATTTCTCCGCTGCTGTGGTAGGCCCCAGACAGGCTTCTGGGCCCACCCACACACCACAGCGACGCGGGCCTCCGGAACGGAGGACCACGAGGTGGCACTCCCAGTGCATCCCCGTCGCCCAGGAGGGCCAGCAGCTGGCTGAAAAAGAACCCTAAAACATGGCGTCTCACCCATAAATACCCTCTCCCAGAATGCAACTCGGAGGACCACCTCCACCGAGTTATCTCCGGGACAGAGGAGCATCCATACGCTTCAACACGTTGCTTTTCCAACACCTGCCGATGGGGACAACGACACCCACTGGCACAATGCGGAACTGCAACAATGCAACATGCAACATCAGCCAAGCTGGAACAGAGGTGAATCTAACTTCCTATAATAAGCGACCCACTAGATTTACTTATCAGCGGTAGATAAAAAATCTACCAGCGCTACATGTACTAAGAAAAATGTTTTTTCAAATATTCTGTCTTTTTTTAATTTGTTTAGCAAAAAATGAAAAACCCAGTGGTAATTAAATGCCACCAAATGAAAGCTCTATTTGTGTGAAAAGAAAATGCTAAAAATGTAATTTGGGTACAGTGTTTCATGACCGCACAATTGTCAAAGTGTGACAGCACAGAAAGCTGAAAACTGTCCTAAACAGGAAGGGGGTAAAGGTGCCCAGTATTGAAGTGCTTAATAGTCTTTCCCATTTCATTTTTTTCATTCTTATGTACGATAAAGCATTTAAAGCTAAAATCCCCAAAAATGTGCCCAGCAGATATTTTTTCATCAGATCCACTTGAATTGATACTATTAATAATCACAGATTGCAGCTATTACAACTGGATGAATCAAGAAAATAAACACAGTTCTTTCTGGTGGACTCAAATATATAACTCTTCTTTTTAAAGCAACGCATTCACTTCTGTGGTTTATTCCATGTTTATCATAAATATATTTGCATTTCAGTTTAAATAGCCATTTCCATTGCGGTGACACATCCACTAACATTAAAATTTGTAGTGTTAGACGACCCACTCTGTTGGTGCATCCAGTCAACATTAACACAAAAAGGTAAAAAATTTGTTACAAAATAAAAAATAAAAATGCTATTAAATCACTGCTGTATGACTATAATAGCAGGAATACACAGTTAGAAAATCAACCGAACAGCATTCATTGGTCAAAATTGAAATAATAGCAGGAATACACAGTTAGAAAATCGACCAAACAGCGTTCGTTGGTCGAAATCATCGGCAACATTAACCAATCAAAAAAAATATTTAAAAGAGCAAATGATTTCATACATAGTATTGACGTCTCACGTACAAGTGGGGTTGTCTAGTAGTTCCGTTCATGCGTGATAATGTTCAAGAGATGTTTTACGGACGACCTTCACACCAAGGAATAGAATATCGTTCATTCGCAAACGATACAGCACAATTTTTTCAATTTTTTAGGTCTATTTCATTCACGATATTGGGTACTGCTTGCTGGACGTCAACGAGTAGAAAATCTGATCGTTCGCAGAATGGAAATTTCCGTCAAATTTTTCTTATCATGTATTCCTGCCATTAGTTGGTCACCATTTCACTTCAGAGCTAAATTAGATTGTGATTGTGCATGAATACAAATATCTTCCTCTGTACAGAAAATGTACTCATTCTACATCCTCTGTATTGCAAAAAATATTTTGCAAAAAAAGTTGAACAACCTCTTGTTTGCTATATTCCTTCATCTTCACTATGATTGGCTAATTCCCACAAGGAGTGTAATCAGAAAGGCAAGATTTCCACACAGGTAGATGACCAGCAGATACATCTCGTACTTTGCCTAAAACAGAAAAAAAAAAAAAAAAAACAGATGGTTTATTTAAACCTCTTTGGGAAATTTTTCTTTCTGCAATTTAATACTGGACTCCAGGCAAACTGTTTTACCTGCCAAAGGATTTGTACCATGTACATCCAGATTTGGGAATTACACAGCTCTGCCACTCAGCAAAGCCCTGTCTGGCAGGTAAGGAGGCCTGATTTTGCTGCAGTGAATAACACCTTCAAATCACAGGCCTTGTCCCTCCGCAAGCCTGTAACTGGACACTGAGCCCTGGTTCACATTGATGCGATTTGACATGTGATTTGACATGTCAAATCGTATGCCAAATTGGTGGCTATTGCCCGCAATGGAATGGTCCGAATCGTTGCAAGGCTGAATTTGCAGTGCCACACCAATTCCCAAAAGTCGTTTCTGTACTACTTTTGGCGATTTCAATAGACATCTGTGCAGGAAAATGCACAGATGTCTCTGAAATCGTCGGGCTGCGGGACATGCGGGAATAAAATCGTGCAAGATCAGCTGACCCGATCCCCCCCAGCAAACCCGTTCCCCGCAGCCACCATCATTAGTCAGCATCCCTGCTCTGCCGCTCCCGCCTGCCTCAGGTACTGCATGGGGCTTGGGGGGAATCCAGATGTGTCCCCCCCAATACCTCAGACCACCCCCCATACTGCCCCG
This sequence comes from Lithobates clamitans, assembly GCA_037952925.1. NCBI lineage: Eukaryota > Metazoa > Chordata > Amphibia > Anura > Ranidae > Lithobates > Lithobates clamitans. The sequence continues at coordinate 1,503,439 of JBBGZY010000550.1, read as the reverse complement.
CACCCCCGATCCATGGCCGCTCCGAGCAGCATTTCTCCTTCCCTCCCGCCGCCTGCAGCTTCTCCCTGCACTGATCTCCTAAGATCTGTCAGCCTGGAAAACGTGGCTGTGGGGGAGGGGGGGGGGTATTGAGGGTGGTGGTGAAGTTGTGACATGGGGGGGAGCTTGGTATACATGCGTATGCTAAAACCCCCCTGTACAATGGATTTAGACAGCGATCATTGCTATATCCACTGACAGCTAATCATTGAAACCACAAGTGTTACAATGTATCAGACTGTCATTTTATGAATGAAGAATCTCCATACAGATCCCATCCATTCATGTAAAGTGCTACAGAGAAAGGGACTACCTTCAGTCCCTTTCTCTGTCTCAAAAAAAGAGATATGGGAGTTTGTGTAGACCTCTGATATCTCACTAACCCCCAACCCTCACTAAAAAAAAACTGTAACAAATGGTAAAAGAAAATAAAAAAAAATAAAAAAACACAAACATAGTAAGACCCCCCAGGTCCGTCCCCCCCCCCCCGCCCCTCAACGGTTTCCTCGGCTTCTTCTCCCGGTCAACCCGATCTGTCCTGATTGGCCAGGAGGAGAAGCTGGAAGACAATAGCGAATAATAATTCGCTATTGTAACAAGTGGGTGGGATCGGGGTGCAATACTCTGCTCCCTGAGCCCAACCTTTTTCAAGCCATTTAGAGCCTCAGGCTCTAATCCTGTGGCTTGAAAAATAAATCATACAAACGCCCCTGTGCCCCTAATGGACCGGCAGCTCCTGGTAAGACCCCTTTCACATGGAGCGGACTCTGGCAAGCAGATTTGTCTGCTCAGCGGGGGATCTGTCTGCTGATCCCCGCTGAGCAGGCGGATGACAGATCCACGTCCGCTCCGCTGACTCAGAGCGGACACGGACAAAGCCGCTGTTCTCTATGGGGTGGTCAGATGAAAACGGACCGCCAGTCCATTACCATCCGATCCGATCTGCTAGATGGATGGGGAATGGAATCCCCATCCGTGTGTTTTTAGCAGACTTGACTCGATCAGATGCAGGCAGGTGTAAACGGACACATGTCCATTTACATCAGCCTCTCCATAGAGAACAATAGGTGGTCCGATTGGGCCCGCCTAAAAAAACGGACAGGCAGACCCAATCGGTGTGCTTGTGTGAAAGGGGCCTAGGGCCTTGTTCACACGGGGCATACACAATGTAACTTTACGGGGGCGCACAGGTGTTCTGTGCATCTCTGTGCAGGCAGTCCCATTGATGTCATTTGGGATGTAGCACCTGCATGAACAGAGCCATTGCTCCCAATTTTACATCCATGTAGGTCCGCATGCATGTCCCTGAGCTCACACTGTCTGCGTTCGGGCTGGTGTACCCACCCCCACACGGATGTCAGATTGGGAACAGCAGCTATGCCTGTGCAGCCATTGCATCTCAATTGACATACCAGTAAATGGGACTGCCTGTACAGGGATGCATGGAACACCTGTGCATCCCTGTGTGGATAAACATGGCCCCCCATGGGCGTACACTTTAGTATGCGACATGTAAACATTGCTTTAGTAGCAATTTAGCAGACATTTGGTATGTTGTGTTTATGTGCACTATTAATGATTTTAGTGTATTTTTAGCAAAAAATACTGACTTAATAAACATTTGCGCAAACATCATGCTGCCTTAATTATCAGTAACACCTTCTTTTTATTCTACTGGACATATGCTTTCAGAAAATGTATGGTTTGGGGGATCTTTTACAAATTCTGAAAGCTGTAAGTGAAAAATAAATACCTCCAGATTTTTTGAGAAATTTTTGGGTATGTTTCGATTTTCACCATTTTGTAAAAAGACGCAATGTAAAAATTAAATTTTTTTGTTATTTATTAACTCCATACAGGTTAAGCTTTTATATTTAATAGGGATTTAGCAGGAATTTTGTAAAATTAGCTGTGTTTTTATCTGCTAATAATGGTTTTAGTGTATTTTTTGCGAATATATTGGTTTGATAAACATTTGCGCAAATACTACAGGGATCAGTAGCACCATCTTTTTATTCTAGAGGCCATATGCTTTCAGAAAATATATGGTTTTGAGGTCTTTCACAAATTCCTAAAGCTGTAAGGGAAAAATGAAAACCTTCAGATTTTTAGAGAAATTTGGATACTTACATTTTTGCGTACGTTTGATTGTCACCATTTTGCAAAAAAGCGCAATGTAAAAATTACAAATATTTGTTATTTATTAGCTCAATACAGGTTATTCTCTTATATTTAGTAGGAATTTTGTAAAATGTGCTGTGTATTTATTCGCTAATCATGATTTTTGTGGGTTTTTATTATAAATATTGTTTGATAAACATTTACGCAAATATCGTGGGACTTTAGAAATCGGTAGCACCTTCTTTTTATTCTACTGATCATATGCTTTCAGAAAATATATGGTTTGGGGTTTTTTTACAAACTTTGAAAGCTATAAGTGAAAAATAAAACAGCAAAGGAAAAATTGCAAAAATGTTCTGGCCACCTGAGGGTAAAAATGGAGCACAAGGCCTGGCAGTGAAAGGGTTAAGGGATTTAGAATGCTGGGAGGCAGGGCTTAGAGTTATGTGACCACCATGATTGGCTGTCACATGATCGGAAAGCTCCAGATTGTAAGCAGTGAATGGCTCCGCTTGCCTCCTGCAACGTGACGGGAGCCTGCAGGGTATGCGCTCTCGACGCAGCTCTATTGTCGTTAATGCATGCAAATATGCAGCCGCTCAGCGCCAAGACCCGAGGTTAATATTAAGAGGTTAATATTGAATGCCTGCACTATACCCCACAATAGTGTGAAATACAGGGTTTACATACAGTATATCTAAAATATAGTTGGTATGTTTCTTTTAGTGTTATCATTTAATACACCTGTGCTTCTATCCAGAAACATGGAAAACACATATGGATACTGAACACTAGTGTAGGGAAATGTCTTATTCCAAATAAAATACATATGCCCTCTTCCTATCCAGCAGGAAACTAATGTTCTATGGCCTGCTACAGAAAATTAAAAAAATGGATTACTTGTGCTTTAAAGAGCATGCGCTCTGTGTTTTATGTTTGGGTAACCTAACTTTACCAAAATGTAAAGTGAACAGGATGATGTTACAATTTTATTACCGAGGCCTGTGTATCTCCTTTGCTCGTGGATTTCTTCATTTCTAAGGGGGTTAAAAGAAAATTATTAGAAACTGAAGACATGTTCAGAATATTGTGAATGAGTTTGCTTTTTATCAGGACACAATTATATGTTGACACTTAAATGTGTGAAATGATTAGTAACATATCTATATAGCTGGTCCAAGTACTTTCTAACCTCAACATATGTTATTAGGAAAATCTTGACTTCAGAAGCCAAAGCTGAGCTTCGGCCTACCCTAGGGTTGCTACTTTTTCTTTAAGCCAAACCTGAACACTTTAGTGGCACACAGTCATTTATTTTTTTTAGTATACACTATAGTAGGGTGACGAGACATCCCCGGTTTCTGGGGACAGTCCCCGGATCGAGGACACTGTCCCCAGACCAAGTCTGTCCCCAGCTTTGTCCCCGGATTGAATTTGAACAGGGGCTGGGGCAATTTCAAAGACAGCCCATGTAGAATAAAAAGAAAAAATCTGAATTGCACCCCCCCACTGCTCCTACTAGCTTATGGGGGTTTATTTTTTTCCATTATCTGTGCCCCTTTCTGATGATCATGTGCTGGTCGGAGCTGAGGGACTATTTCTTCAGTTTCGGGCGCATGTTCTTTTACCTTTACGCCTGCCTGCTTATCTCCTTGCCTTCCCTGGTGGAGTGACCTTCCTTTGCTCCCCACCCAGTAGTAGCCGGGGTCCAAAGAGTAAAGCCCCATACACACTATTAGATTTTCTGCTGATTTTTGTCTTCAGATTTACTGAAACCACATAGTGCAGGGGCCTGCCTGATTGCATACAAATTGAAACTCCTAAGGTTTGACCTCATATTAAAGGGTTTGGTAAATCTATAGGAAAAAATCAGCAGAAAATCTGATAGTGTGTATGGAGCTTTAGACTTGACAGGCTGCGAGGCGGGTGGCGGAGACGTGCAAAGAGCCATTGATTGCTGCCATTACTAGCGAAAAAAAAAAAAATATGTCCCCGGATTTCATTTTAAAAATCTGGTCACCTTACACTATAGGATTGTAACAGACCTGGGACATCTTTGGGAACTCCAAAGAGAATAGTAATGCGGCGCACATAGTGCACCCTCACCCTTCTGTCAAGTCCTGTCCTGAGCCATATTCTTTCCTGAATATTGTGTCTAGGTTTCAGGTGGACTGAAACCTGGACACTAGATTCAAAACGTGGACTGTCCGGGTGAATCCTGGACAGATGGCAACCCTAGCCTACCCCCTTCTGTCCCATAACTAACAGTTGTTTTCTCAGTAAAATAGTAGTTTCAATTGTGAGTGGACAGGTCAGAGCTTGACTTTCTCTACTGAAGTCAACATTTAAAAAGAGCTTTTGAAGATCTTGGACACCAGGAAAATTTGAGCATACCTCCATAAAGGTGACCTAACACCAGACCCCCATCCCAGCCACTGGTTGCCGCTGTACTTACCCCCCGCTAGCCTGAGCTGTCAGGGCTCCTGCAAACCACTCCACCAGTCCAGGGATTCACATGCATGGTGCTGACCAATCAGAATCTGTCTGGTCAGTCCTTGCTATGCTAGTTGGAGAGGAGAGGAAGCAGCAAGGTTTTAAAATCTCTGGACTGGTAGAGCAGCTTGCGGGAGCCCTGGCAGCTCAGAATCACAGAGAGTGAAGTACAGTGGGGACCGAGGGGGGTGGGGTGGGGATGAGGTCCGGTGTTAGGTCACCATTACAAATTTTCTGTAAAGGGGAACTAACCCTTTAACGTATGTGCCTAAATGATAACAGGGCATTTTTATAGATGACATATACCTGTAATGTCGCATACACACGATCGGGATTTTGGTCGGAAAAAGATATGATGGCTTTTCCGACAGGATTCCGCTCAAGCTTGCCTTGCATACACACGGTCACACAAAAGTTTGCTGAACTATCGACCATCAAGAACGCAGTGACGTATAACATTACAACGAGACGAGAAAATGAAGTTCAATGCCTCCAAGCATGCATCGAATTGTTTCCGAGCATGCGTAGGAATTTTTACAGACGATCGCATTTTTTGGATAGGAACTTTTTCCGACCGAAAAATTGCACCCAATCTTTTGCTGGTTGGAATTCGACCAGCAAAAGTCCGATGGAACATACACACGATCGCATTTTACGACCAAAGGCTCTCATCGGTCTTTTGCTGGCAGAATTTCTGATCGTGTGTACGCAGCATAACTATTATGTGTAGGTTCTATAAAAAGCAGAGCAGCACTAAATTGTTATTTGATTAGGTTAAAAACAAAAAAAAAGTGATAAGTCAACCAAAATTGTCCAGATCCCTAGAATTCCTCCCCACATCCTCTTGTGGGGAATAGGTCTTTGGCCCTCAAGAGTGGGACAAGGTGCCTTGCAAGAGGAAGGTAGGGAAAGCTTTGCCACCCCTCCCCCTTGCAAGGTACTCACCAATGCTAAAAGGCATGTGGCCTAGTTTGGTACAGATGAGGAGGGGGCACACACTCACTGCATATCCTTTCCTGGCCTCCCAGGCTGCATGCATGGATAAGGGCCTGGTTAGGATTTTAAGGAGAACCCCACACTGTTTTTTCAGTTTTTTTTTTTTTTTTTTTTAAGGGACAGTGTACATACACAACTATTGGAGCCTTGTATACAATGACACATGGAGGAATATTTAGACCCCTTTTACACTGAGACTGTTTTCAGACGTTTTAGAGCTAGAAATAGCCTCTAAATAGAGCCTGAAAATCGCCTCCCATTCATCTCAGTGTGTCTTTTCACACTGGGGCGGTGCACTTGCAGAATGTTCAAAAAAGTCCTGTAAGCAGCATCTTTGCAGCGGTTTGGGAGGGCTGTATACAGCCCTCCCAAAATGCCCTGCTGATTGAAATGAATGGGCATCACTTTTAAAGCGCCTGAAAAGCATTTCAAAAGCGCCGCAACACGGGCATTTTTAACCCCTTCTTTGGGGTTAAAAGCACCCTGCCAGCGGCGCTTAAACATCACTAAAGCCCTGCTAAAACGAGTGGTGCTTTGGCGCGAAAGCGGCCCCAGTGTGAAAGGGGTCTTACTAAAACTGGTGCACACAGAATGAGGTGGAGCTGTGCATAGTACCCAGGTTCTAGGTTTTATTGTCAAACCTTAACTGACCAAGCTGAAGTTAGAAGCTGATTGGTTACTACACACAGCTGCACCAGATTCTGTGTGCACCAGTTTTAGTAAATCCCCCCATGGTAAAATTCAGCAATTTACTATGTGCATTGTATCCACTCGAAGCATAGTTTAATTGTTTAAAGAGTGTCTCTATTGAGTGTCTACACAGTTAAATATCTGTGCTCCATAAAAGCTAATGTACTGTACATTGAAACATTATTGGAAGCATCATGAAAAACATAGTTGACTCCCTTAGCACAATAATAATGTGCATAAACCCTTGATACATAAGTAATTTTGGTATGCTGCCCTTTTTACATCAAACATAGTTCTGTCCATTTTTCCACAGCAGGTCATAGCTATTAATTGATTCTTGCTATAATTAATCCAACATTTCTCACCATGATACAAGTACAGGTCCAATTTACTTTTATTTGTTTGGATCTGGCTGCATCCACTATAACCATTGTTTGGTAGGCGAGCACATCCAGAAAGTGACTTCTTTTTCTGATTCTCGGGGCTAAGGTTCTAAAGAATGGCTTTGCTAGCTGGTTGCTGTTTCTGGTGTAAAGCTTCCACCATGGTGGAGTGATGCCTTACCCTGACTACCACCCCTTGTCCGAACTTCCCTTGTAATTCTAATGCCGCGTACACACGAGCGGACTTTCCGGCAGACTTGGTCCAGCGGACCGGACTCCGTTGGACAATTCGAACGTGTGTGGGCTCCAGCGGACTTTTTTTCCCCAAAAGTCCAACGGATCTAGAAATAAAACATGTTTCAAATCTTTCCAACGGACTCGAGTCCAGTTGAAAAATCCGCTCGTCTGTATGCTAGTCCGACTGACAATAACCCACGCTAGGGCAGCTATTGGCTACTGGCTATCAACTTCCTTATTTTAGTCTGGTAGTACGTCATCACATACGAATCTGTTGGACTTTGGTTGATCGTGTGTAGGCAAGTCCGTTCATTCGAAAGTCCATCGGAAAGTCCGTTGAAAAGTCCATCGGACCAGTCCGGTCGAAAAGTCTGCCCGTGTGTACGCAGCATTACAGTAACGCTTCCTTTAGTAGACATTACCCCTTGTTTGCTCACCTTTCCTTGGTGGGGTCCAATGCACTTGCGTTTCTGTGCCAGATACTACTGATTCACCCTGCCAGTATCCCTTCCTCTAAATCATTGTCCAATGTTTTGCTTTTTTATGAATATGAATAACATAAATCAATAAATGTGTAATTGGACTGGTGTTGTAGGTGTAGACCAATTACCATAATTCATCTAATTTCTGGTGCTGAACCTCTGCATGAAAGCAGAAAACTGCATACAGAGAAGACTAACCATATGCTGTTCAATTTTCATTAGGGCTGCATCAGATATGAGCATAGCTGTGATAATCTGATGGTATAGGGTTTGGTAAATTAGCCACACATTTGATCATAAAGGTCTGAAACATCTGGCCATACATAGATGTATCACCCACCTAGATAGGTGCTAGGAATTAGATAGTTAGATTTAGTGTGTGTTTTTGATATGCACATTTAGTTGCCACATTTTTGTCAGTGTGGCTGTTAATGTTTGTTAGGCAAAAGCATAGTTTGCTTACTATACTCAGTGGAGCTGCAATCTGCTAGTCAGGTCTGCTCAGTGGGCTCAGCTGCTGTCAGTCTGGTCCAATAGCTCCCTCTGCATCTGGAGAACTTGAGAAGTTTCTGGATGATAGGTGTGGGGCTATGCAGATGGCAGCATGAATATTGATACAGCCCTGGCCTATCCCAGAGAGGCAGGCTCTGATGGTATGCTGGGAAACTGTATATATTCTGTGAACACATTGCGCTCAGGGTCTTTTCCCAGAGAGGAGGGTAGCGTGCTCTCCAGCTATAGTCCAGCCTGGAGGGCACGCTACCCTCCCAGGCAAAGCTGCTGTTATGTCTGCTGTGGTTTCCCTCTTTTTTTCTTCTTTTTCTTTTTTTTCCTTTTGTGTGGTTCCCGCCCCCCTCCCTCTATTTTGCTTTTGGAGGGGAGAGGACGGGAACTGATAAGATAAATTGCATTGTATATGTTTCAAGATAATGTTTGGAATTTTCTGAAATGCTGAAAATAATAATAAAATAAAAAAATGTCTGCTGTGGTGAGGCCTCATGTGGGCAACATGAGGGCCTGGATGCTGAGGCTCTGGTACTAAAGGAAGCTGACTGAGAGGGGCTGTTCGCTGAAGATCTGGTCTGGTATCAGTGGAGTAAGATGTCGCTTGGAAATTGGAAGGAGGCAACCAGCTGTCATTGGGCCTACTACAGACACTAGGCTAGAGAGATCTATTGCCGCGTACACACCAGCGGACTTTACGGCAGACTTTGCCCGGTGGATGGGATTTGGTCGGACAATTCGATCGTGTGTGGGCTCCAGCAGACTTTGTTTTCTCAAAAGTTGGACGGACTTAGATTTGAAACATGTTTTAAATTAATCTGTTGAAATCGAGTCCGGTCGAAAAGTCCGCCGTCTGTATGCTAGTTCGACGGACAAAAAGCCACGCTAGGGCAGCTATTGGCTACTGGCTATGAACTTCCTTGTTTTAGTCCGGTCGTACGTCATCACGTACGAATTCGACGGACTTTGGTGGATTGTGTGTAGGCAAGTCAGTTCATTCAGAAAGTCCGTCGTAAAGTATGACGAAAAGTCCGCCGGGCAAAGTCTGCCGTAAAGTCCGCTCGTGTATACGCGACATTAGGGACCTTTCTCCTTTTGCTGCCCCTCAAGTGCTAGAGAAAGTCAGCTGTGGGTCTATGTAAAGGAGACACTGGCTGGTGCCTGAAGAGCTTTCTCCATCTACTCTTCTACTTAAAGGGACTCTGCACTTGTGGCTTTAAGAAAGGAATTTACAATTTACTACTACTGCTACCACTACTACTACTACCTTTAAGCTGAAGTCTACTGTTTACTAAAAGCACAGACTTTAACAGCAACTTTAGCTTGTCCTGAAGAATACATAAGGTCCTCAAGTGTACATAGTTCTTGTTTTTGTAGTATCCTATCTAATTCCCTCACCCCATCCAAGTTCTCGAAAAATAAAAACACCCCTAGACTGGTCATTGAAGAAACATATGAATGAGCCTGTGTGCTGGCTGCTGGGCGAACCCTGTGGGGAAGACCTGGACAGTATTCCTGCTGCTAGTATGGCTACATTAAACATCAGTCTTCCTCCCATGTTGCATACAACTGTCTTATACAAGATTAATCTACAAGAGATGGAAAATTATTTTTCTGCTGCTTGGAAATTAAATTCTCTCTTCTGGTTAGAAAATACCACCAACTTGTCTGTTTTAGGTTTCTTAATTTTTTAATCATTTCCTGCATATATTTGTAATTGCATCACACATTACAATAACAGTACAAAAATTGCATACCTTTCTGACCGAGATTTATCTCAAGGACTAATAGGAATAGCGCCCACCAGCCAGTGAACCCTCCCATCACTTTTACCATCCATCCAAGTTTGTGGTCTATTAATTGCAGTCCCAGAAAAAGGTTGGCCACTGAAAGAGAGAATTACACTTTTTTTTTTTTTTTTTATGACTCTAAATGTGGAAATGAATAACTATATAACTAATATAACAACACTTTAGCTAGTTACAGCATAGATCCCCTACAGAGGGCTTTTTTTCTCAGAGAATAGGGGCGGGTACTCAGTTCCCTCCCAGGTCCTGGAGGAGAGTAGTGGAGCAGTGCAGCATGGTGGGTGTGGTCAGATTGCACTGGGAAGATTTTAAAGAAGCAAGGTTAAAAAAAAAACAACTCTACTTGCTGTAAGGCCATGGTCCTTGTATCAACACAATATGATGCCATAAGTGAAACTAGTAGACACACAGACAAACCTCGGCACAAAAAATACTTTTTGACTCAGGAATCCAGGTTTAGGTGTGTGTAACACACAGAGCACAGGCTTAACAACTGTGTCACAAGTGCCTTACACACAGAGTGCAGGGGTCAGGCATATATATCACATAGAAGACAGGGTTCAGGTGTGTATCGCACTGATTACAGGTTTCACGAGTGTGTATAGCTGAAGGCACAGGGCTGAGTAGTGCAAATCACATAGGGTGTAGGGTTCTAGAGTGCATATCACACACAGTGCAGGGTTAAGCAGTGCAATTTGCAGAGAATACAAGAATTAGGTGTGCATAAAGCACAAGGCGCAGGGCTCAGGAGTACATGTTTCAAATAGTACAGTGTTCAGGTGTGAATAAAGCACAGGGTGCTGTGTCAGGAACAGGGGCGTTGTTAGATCTTCAAGAGATCTGGGGCTAGAGCCCATATCAGGGTCAGCAACCTTTTTGCATGCCCGCGGGGGGGGGGACCTAAGCAATTTTTCACGGGCGATGGCTGGTGTTGGCACTTCAATCATCATGGCACCATGGTTGATATGGTGTCAGAGTGATTAAGGTGCATTATTTCTATTGTTACATTCTAATATATAATGAAGTGGTTCAACTTACCATACTGCAGAATCAGTGGGAGCCCTGGGCGTGTCACTTACCACATCTCCTGCCACCATTTGCAGATTGCCACATCTCCTACCACCATTTGCAGATTGTCACTTGCCACGTCTCCTGCCACCATTTGCAGATTGTCACTTGCCACATCTCTTGCCACCATTTGCAGATTGTCACTTGTCATGTCTTCTGGCTCAATTTGCAGATTGCCACATCTCCTGACACCATTTGCAGTTGTCACTTGCCACGTCTCCTGCCACCATTTGCAGATTGTCATTTGCCACATCACCTGTCACCATTTGCAGATTGTCACTTGCCATGTCTCCTGGCTCAATTTGCAGATTGCCACATCTCCTGCCACCATTTGCAGGTTGTCACTTGCCACCTGATGTGGATTGTAACTTGCCATGCCAGCCAGTGCCACCAAATGTGCATTGATACTGCATTGATGGCAGGCTGACAGCACTGGTCCATTTAGTGAGAGCATGAGAGTGGTGATGCAGGGCGGGCAGTGAGAGATGATGTCATCTCGCTGCTCCCCGCTGCACCTCCGACATTGAAGCAAGGGGGTCTGGCTGCAAAGTGGAGCTCCACGATGACAGGAAGCACGTGACCTCCACTCCACCGTGCTGTGAGGGTGGAAGAGCGCTGATGTGTGACGGGCAGTGAGAGATGATGTCATCTCTCTGCTGCTCGCCACACCTCGCTCCCAAATTGAAGAGGCCTGGCTAAGAAGAGCGCTGATGTGGAGCAGGCAGAGAGAGATGTCATCTCTGCTCGTCCACCCGCTCGCTTCTCTCCTCTCCTCCTGCCTCTCTCATGCAGCCAGCCTGCTGCAGCAGCCGCAACCCGCTGGTTAGGCAGGAACCCTGCAGCAAGAGACTCAGGGCTATGGGCCTCAGATTCTGGGCTATAGCCCCAATAGCCACCCCCTAGCAACGCCCCTGGTCAGGAATGTGTATTGCACCGATTACAGGGTTCAGGAGTGTGTATAGCAGAAGGCAGAAAGAGATTATAAATCTCTTTAATGTAGTTTCACATTGGAGATACAAAACCAAGATACAGGTAATTTCCACTTGCAGGGGCAAACCATCCATACCACATGGACAAAAAACAAAGAATGCCAACCTGGCATTAAACCAAAAATTCAAAAATCTGTGTGCATGGCTTGGGCTGCCTAAGGAACAGATACGTGGAGAAGCCATGCCCTGCATACATTGATGCCCTCCCGAGCCAGAGGCACTCCAGTGGAGCCAGGACTGTCAGGTAAATGCAGGAAAACATTAAGATCTCAAACATTGTCTGGCATTGAGGCTGTAGAAACGTTATCTAGACATTTCAACCAAATGTTTTTGAATTTCCTTGGGCAGCCTCTATTTACTTCTGTATCTTTGTAGACCCATAGGTTAGTGTTCACTAATTGTTTTCAGTCTGATAAGGAGGGTGGTGATGGCCTTTTGCAGGGCAAGGTAATTACTTTTTTTTAGATAGAACAGGAGCACCCCAACCATTGTTCGCTCTGTGGCAGTGGAGACCAAGTCTTCAACCAGGTCCAGCAAGCAAATCTGTAGAGGGGGAAAAGGAGGTATGAGTTATCCCATTAATAATATTTACTACCTCCTTCCAGTATTAAGTGACTGTATGACATTACAAAAGATGTGCGTGAAATCCTACAGTGAGTAGTTGGGAGCGCCAACAGGCCAAAGAGATTGAGGGATTCATCACGTGAAGGCTATGCGGAGTATATTAAGATCCATGTGCAATTTTATATTGAATAAGTCTTTCTCTAATCGAGACTAGTTGCGGAAGGGAAGGTCCCATATGTCCGGACAGATATCATTGTCTAGGTCTGGGATGTCCTTTAGCCACTTTTGCCTGGGGGAGGACAAGTTGGAGAGTGTTGCCAAGGTGAGATGGCTGTTGTCAGACTTCCATGTACCAGACCGATGAGCCTGATGTAGCAGGGGGAGGCCTACCTTAGGTATCTGGTTCCCGGCCCTGGTAGTATGGACAGGAGGCACGGGAGCACAGAATGGTATGAGAGCCTGGCGGGTTAGCCGCAGGAGGATCCCGGTAAAGGTGGTTCTGGAGATCACCAGACAACTGAAGCACAGACAGCAGGTGCAGAGCAGGAGTGGAACAGGCAGGTCGGGTCACAAGCAGGGTTGGCAACAGGCGGGCAACACGGTACAGTGGAGCAGGCAGATTCGTAGTCAGGACAGTCTGGGATCAGTGGCAGGCAGAAGGCAAGGATAATCAAAGGGCAAGCCGGTGGTCAGCAGATCAGGTTCAAACAGGAAGCAGGAAGCAGTTGCAAGGATACAGGGAGCTGAAGATCGGACAGCACCGAGCCCCCTGTGCAGGCAACCTAAATAGGCAGATTGGCGCCAAACGCCGGGCGCGCGTGCACACCGGCGCGCGCCCCTGGTCACACGCACGCGCCCGCACGCCAGCACCCTCCGACGCGCCCCAACACACCCCGACGCACACCGGCAGCCCGTCTGCCCAGGGGGACTCTCTTACAGTGCCCCCCCCAAGGGCAGCCTCCGGATGTCCAACTGAGCCAATCTGGTGGCATGGGTACTTCTGAAAGTCCTCAGAAGCTCTTCGGCATGTAGATTGCTTTCTGGCTCCCAGGAATTGTCTTCTGGTCCGTACCCCCTCCACTTGATTAGGTATTGAAACTGATTGTGCCTTTTCCTGCAATCCAAAATAGCCTCCACTTCGAACTCTTCTTCGTTATCAATAAATATGGGCTCCGGTGGGTCAGTACTTCGGCCAGCAAAGGTGTTTAGGTATAACAGGTTTCAACAATGATATATGAAAGACCGGGTGAATCTTCCGGGTACCAGGTAAATTGAGTTCGTAGGCTACGTTGTTGATTTTCTTTTTGACTGAGAACGGACCCATAAATTTAGGGCCCAATTTCCTTGAAGGGCAGGCCCTTCTTAGATTGGTTGTGGACAACCAAACCTGGTTGCCAGGTTCTAGGATAAGCTCTCCCCGCTTCTTCTTGTCAAACATTTTCTTATTATACTCTTGGGTCTTAGCCATGGTTTCCTGCAAGAGTTTGTTGTTGGTAAAGAAGAAGTCCATGGTTTCAGAGACCGCAGGGATAGCACATTCGGGTAAAGACCTGGGCAGGAAGGACGGGTGGAAGCCATAATTGGCAAAGAAGGGAGTTTGCTTAATGGCCGAATGTAAAGAGTTATTGTACGAGAACTCAGCAATTGGCAGAAGAGACTCTCTGACAGCTGTAGACGATTGAGGTGGGTTTCTAAAAGCATGCTGTCCTAAGTAGGCCTTTCCAGTCCAAGTGCCTGCATCATCCTGTTTTTAACCCTGATAAAGGGAAAGACTAGGTAGGTGTTCAAAGTCGGAATAGACAAGGACCAAGGAGCTGTGTGTAAACTGGCAACCAAAAGCATGGGACAACTGTAAGAATCGAAAGAAATATGAGACCGGGAGGTTAAAACGTGAAGAGATTTTGCAAAAAGACAGAAGGGATTGATTTTAGAAAATATATGATAAGGTTTTATTTTATATTAAGCTCAACTTTGGGGATCTGGTGTAAAAGGGAGGCAGGGTGAAATTAGGTGCTCTGAGGTAGGTTTTCATAGTCTAAACCCTTCTTCCAGGCCTTTAGGGTGGTTCTCAGGGAGAGGGGGGTTAACAGGTAAGGGGTGTTGGGACCTCTAAACAGAAGAGACTGTAGGGCTTCTAGTGATCGTAGTACTGCAGCCTCCAGGAAAATTGAGGGATTAGAGGTATTAGGGAACAGCCACCACTAAACTGTCACCAGTTGGGAGGCAACAAAATATTTGTGACAGTCTAGGAGGGCCATTCCCCCTTACGAGGTGGGTTGCATCAGAGTGGATAATTTGTACCTTGGGGATGAGGACTCCATAAAAAAGAGAATAGTTGGTTGGTGGTTGGTGGGAGATCTTTAAGGTCCAAGAATGTATAAAAAAACGTTTTCAGCGAACACCTTGGGTCTGGAGCTCTCTGCTCTCTCCTGGAAAGCTGAGTACGCTGATGTGATTTTCAATGTTTATAGCTTTGTATTGCAACACTTTGACTTGCCTCTGAAGTTCATGCAGCTTCGAAGAGTCGGATTGGACTGTGTCTTCCTTGTGTGAGATCCGGTCCTCCACTTCCACCAAGTGGGAGCAGAATTTATCGAGATCATTGCAAATTAGGCTGATATTGGTGGGCAGGAAATCCATCTTGTTGCTGTTCATGTCTCTTTGCAGGTTGTGATAGCCGCCAGTATGTTTGCGCTTGTGGGGCCATCAGCGTTGGGAGTACTTACAGACATGACTGCTGCTGGAGACCTCATGTCTGTAAGTACTCCCAATGCTGATGGCCCCACGAGCGCAAACATACTGGCGCTGTGGCCACTGTGGATGCTGCTCAAGGAGCACATGTCGGTGTGCGTGCATGCAGAGCACAGTTTAGCTGGAGGCATGGGAGAAGTCAAAAGTAGTTGATTGTGCCATAGGGGACCCAGTATGCAGTTGAGGGTGGATAAGACACACAGAAGATTCCTTCAGGATGAATTGGGAGGAATGTAGAATCAGAGCTCCTGTGGTGTATGACTGATCTTTCACATGCCCAAACATGTTTTTTAAATATGTTACAGTACACCTATCATATCCTTCTGTAGGGATCTGTAGGGATCTGCTACGAGTGGGACCACGAGACCTGTCCATGGAAAAGCTGCTACTAAATGCAGACCAAAAGGGATTAATAGGCAAGTTCTCCTATGTTATGATCATTTAACTTCAGCTGCCCATAGCTTCTTGAGTGTGTATCTAAATCCTTGTGACAGACTTATCTCTGTCCTGTTATTGTTATCTCACGTGCACAGTGCCAAATAGCTAAGTTTGCGCTACTGCATGCGTGTGGTGGTCACCTTCTAGTGTGTGTATATATATATATATATATATAAACCCTGTCCCTGCTACGCTGGGATTCTTTAGCTAGTCTTATTTTAGGACTCAATAACCAGCATCGGCTAAAGCCATGTTAAGCATCTGACAGCCACTTCAGGTAGTAGTCTGGTAGTAGTGGAGTTTTTGTGCCACACCATGATTTTTGCGTGTGAGAATCTGTGCTCCAGGATGGTTGGACAATGGCTGGAGGGCAGTGGCATAACTAGAACCTTCAGGGCCCCGGTGCAAAGACCATGGAGGGCCCCCCTAACCTCCGGCCAGGGCCCTTCTCACTGATCCCAGGGGCAGCAGGACCTGGATAGGAGGGGGAACAAATGCCCTCCATTTTCCTCCTGCAGTCACTGAATGCCTATCAGAGGCAGAGGAGGAGAAGCAGATTTTAGTGGCTGCAGGAGAAAAATGGAGGGGATTTGTTCCTCCAAATTCCCCCCCCCCATCCAGGTGTTCAGGGGCAACATGTGTGCTATTGCAATTGTGACCCCTGTAGTTACGCCCCTGGGATGAGTGGCAGCGGTGTTGGTGGGGGATGGGATCAGTGGTGGTTGGGGAGGGATGGGATCAGTGGCATCGGTGGTGGGGGATGGGATGAGTGACAGCGCTGAGGGAGAAATGGGATGAGTGGCAGCGGTGGGGGGATGGGATCAGTGGCAGCAGTGGTGGTTGGGTGGGGATGGGATCAGTGGCAGCTGTGGTGGTGGGGAGATGGGATAAGTGGCAGCGGTGAGGGGGGATGGGATCAGCGGTAAGGGTTGTGGTTGGGGGGGTGGTATCAGTGGTAGGGGGGATTGAATGGGATGAGTGGCAGAGGTGGGGGGGAATGGGATCAGTGGCAAGGGTGATGGTTGGAGGAGGGTGGGATGGGATGAGTGGTAGTGGAAGGGGGGATCGGATGGGATGAGTGGTAGTGGTAGGGGGGATTGGATGGGATGAGTGGCAGCGGTGGGGGGCATTGGATGAAATGAGTGGCAGCGGTGGTGGGAGGATGGGATCCATGGCGAAACTCTGTCAGATCATTTATCCCAACACAAAACAATGCTGGAAGGTGGCATTGCCTCCCCCCCCTCAGCACATGGCAGATGACTGACAGCCTCAGCTGTGCATGTTTACCTATGAGACAGTGTAGAGGTGGGTGAGTCCATTCCCTTCACTCAGGTCTCAGATTACTCAGCTCTTTGCGCTATGCTGTGCAAGTTGTGATATCTGGTCCCAACACCCTTGCCTGCTAAAGCTCAGAAGTGCTGTTTAAAATGTGTGCTTTAGGAGGATGTAGAGGAGAGAGAGCTGCAGAAAAACAGGTACAACTTGTAAGAGGATTTGTTTAATCTATGTGTATCACTCGAGGCAATGGGTATACAGTATGTAAGGGTTTACAACCACTTTTGGGTAATATGGCTTGCTAGTCAGACTCCCTCTTTTTTTACATTATTTTAGGCCAAGTTAAAACAGGTATATAATATGATATTCAAAGAGTTGTGGTCTTTAAAACAAAACATGCTGCCTACCACTTTATTACATGTGTTACATGTCAGCTTCGAAAACATAAGTGCAAAAATATAAGAGTATTTTTCTGCATCCGTCCTGTTTTGTTCACTATTGTTTTTCTTTAAACCTCAATCTAAAAAGGAGAATCTTCCAATCACACTGACTGACCTGCCAAAATCTTTATCACAAAGGCATTGATTCGATGGGACCAATTAAAAATGAATCTCCTGTTGACGAAAAAGAATAAGATTTAGGTATCATACTCAACTACAGTGACTTCCCAGATCTTTCACATACTGTATGCCATAGGGTCTTAGTGCTCCTACATGATTGTCTATAATGTAAATAAGTAAAATATCTTATAGGAAAAAGCAGGAAGAAGGACCTGGAAACTCATATGCAAAAATGTCAGAGCTGAGACCCACGAGTAGTGATGAGAATGATACTCTTCTTAACAAAAAAGCTTTTTTCATCATTTAGAGGGTATTTTTTTGTTTTTAGAGGGGGAGGGGGAGGGGCAGCGGTGTATTTAGAGTTGCTGTTTACTTTATTGTAATTTTATGTGATAGACCAACACAAAGTGGCATATAATTGTGAAATGTTTGGTGCATTTGCATTCAGCCCCAGTATGTAGAACCACTGTTCCCTGCAATTACAGCTTCGAGTCTTTTTGGGGATGTCTCTACCAGCTTTGCACATCTAGAGAGTGAGATTTTTGCCCAATCTTCTTTGCAAAATAGCTCAAGCTCTGTTAGATTGGATGGAGAGCATCTGTGAACAGCAATTTTTAAGTCTTGCCACAGATATTTAATTGGATTTAGGTCTGGACTTTGACTGGGCCATTCTAACACATGAATATGTTTTGATCTAAACCATTCCATTGTAGCTCTGACTGTATGTTTAGGGTCCTGGTCCTGCTGGAAGGTGAACCTCCACCCCAGTCTCAAGTGTTTTGCAGACTAACAGGTTTTCTTCTAAGATTTCCCTGTATTTGGCTCCATCCATCTTCCCATCAACTCTGACCAGCTTCCCTGTCCATGCTGAATAAAAGCATCCCCACAACATGATGTTGCCACCACCATGTTTCACAGTGGGGATGGTGTGTTCAGGATGATGCGCAGTGTTAGTTTTCCGCCACACATAGCGTTTTGCTTCTAGGCCAAAAGGTTCAATTTTGGTCCCATCTGACCAGAGCACCTTCTTCCACATGTTTGCTGTGTCCCCCACATTGGCTTCTCGCAAACTGAAAACGGGACTTTATATGGCTTTCTTTCAACAATGGCTTTCTTCAGGCCACTCTTCCATAAAGGCCAGATTTGTGGAGTGCACCACTAATAGTTGTCGTTTGGACAGATTCTCCCATCTGAGCTGTGGATCTCTGCAGCTCCTCCAGCATTATCATGGGTCTCTTGGCTGCCTCTCTGATTAATGCTCTCCTTTCCCGGCCTGTCAGCGTAGGTGGACGGCCATGCCTTGGTAGGTTTGCAGTTGTGCCATACTCTTTCCATTTTCGGATGATGGATTAAACAGTGCTCTCTGAGATGTTCAAAGCTTGGGGAACAATCTCGTATTTCAAAGCTTGGGATATTTTTTGTAACCTAGCCCTGCTTTAAACTTCTCCACAGCTTTATCCCTGATCTATCTGGTGTGCTTGGCCTTCATGATGCTGTTTGTTCACTAAGGTTCTATAACAAACCTCTGAGGGCTTCACAGAACAGCTGTATTTTTACTGAGATTAAATTACACACAAGTGGACTCTGTTTACTAATTAGGTGACTTCTGAAGGCAATTGATTCCACTAGATTTTAGTTAGGGGTATCAAAGTACAGGGGGCTAAATACAAATGCACGCCATACTTTTTAGATATTTATTTGTAAAACATTTGAAAACCATTTATCATTTTCCTTCCACTTCACAATTATGTGCCCCTTTTGTGTTGGTCTATCAAAAAAATTCCCAATAAAATACATTTACATTTTTGGTTGTAACATGACAAAATGTGGAAAATGTCAAGGGGTATGAATACTTTTTTTAAGGCACTGTAATTGTTACCTTTGTACTGTTGCTTTAATTTTTTATTTTAATTTTTTGTTGATGTCTGTTTTTAATCCTGGGGAAAATGTAAAATAATTAGGCTAATTGGGGCTGTTTATGGTGCAAGAACAGGTCCAGGGTAGTGTAAAAGAGTTTCATAAGCTTCAGGAGCAATGTAAATTCAATTTCACCGTTAAAATCCACAAAAAAAACACATTGGTATCACTTTTTCTTTTCTCATTGTCTCGAATACATTTTTGCCTACTTTCTGTGAAAATTAAAATGCACATATTTTAATAATTTAACTTTATTGTATTTTCTTGAATGAGAAATAAGCAAAAAAGTGTCACAGGATCCCAATGTTAAATTAAACCTACATTTTTCAAATAAGGATTTATGACATCTAAAAACAAAGCAAAAAGAATGACAATGGGAGAAAAGAAATGCTCTGTATTACGGTAATTCAAAATATATATTTTTTCATTTTAAGAACAATAATTCTTAATATTAATTAAGAATTAATCAGTACCCTCACCCACATATAGACATTAAAGCCAGCAATGGGCACAATTCACTAAAGGTTATTGCATGCGTTAAGATGGTCACATGACCACTTAATGCATGCAATAATGAAAATGTCAATTCACTCCTGCTCGTATGCTGTATTTAGTGCAAACAAAAAATCATTAAATACCGCATAAAGAAGCATTAAAATCAATTTATAAAAGGAAATAAATTTTAAAAATGCATGCAGTAATTAGGTACTGGTCTAAGCTTGCGAAAACTGTGTAATAACTATGGCAATGGTCAGACCCCCCAGTGATTGGTTTAAAAAATAGGTGGGAAAGTGCAAGCTGGAGCAGGTGTTATGCCCTGTACACAAGATAGGATTTTCCGACAACAAAATCCATGGGATTTTTTCCAACGGATGTTAGCTCAAACTTGTCTTGCATACACACGGTCACACAAAGTTGGTCGGAAATTCCGAACGTCAAGAACGCGGTGATGTACAACACGTTTGACGAGCCGAGAAAAATGAAATTCAATAGCCAGTGCTGCTCTTCTGCTTAAATCCGAGCATGCATGGCACTTTGTGCATCAGGATTGTGTACACACGATCGGAATTTCCGACAACGGATTTTGTTGTCGGAAAATTTTATAGCCAGCTCTCAAACTTTGTGTGTCGGAAATTCCTATGGAAAATGTGTGATGAAGCCTACACACGGTTGGAATTTCCGACAACTAGGTCCTATCACACATTTTCCGTCAGAAAATCCTATCATGTGTACAGGGCATATGTCAGGAGTGGTTTCTGGAGGCTGGCAGACGACATAGCAAAGTTGATGGAGCCCTTTGAATCCAGTCTTCTGGAATTTAAAGCAATGCAGAAGAGAAGGAGGAGCAGATCTCAAGTAGTCCTTTTAAAGAACGAAGCTTTAAGGAGCGCACACTGCTGGAACAATTTATGGTTGCTGATACCCTGTAGAAGTTCAGCTTATCCAAGCATTTCAGGTTATCCAAGCCACTTATCATGGAGCTTTATACCTAACTCATAGGATACCTTGAGCCCCCAACACAGAGAAGCCATGCCATACCAACCATGACTAAGTTGCTGGCTGCCTTACACTTTATGGAAAAGCATCATATCAGATGCTTGCAATAACTTACCACATGGTTTCATGCGGTATTTAAGGCATAATTTGGAAAAATAACGCACGCAAGATTTTAAGGAGAGTTTCTTTGTGAATTACACAGTTTTTTTTCTGAATGTTGTGTGTTATTTTTTCGCTTAGTGAATTGTGCCCAGTGTTTTATATTTTCCTGCGAGATACTATTATGTCAAAAGCAATAAACCAAGTGGACAACTATTATTCCTGCTGATTGTCCAGTGGAAAATGTAAAAAAATAAAAACAAGAGGCATTGCAAGACTGACAGTCACAGGCATGACTCCAAGAGGCAGAGGCACAGTGGCGGAACAATAGGGGTCGCTGCAGTCGCACTTGCGACTGGGCCCTGCCATTCTGCCTCTGTGAGGGGGCCCAAGACCTGGCATTTCTCCCTGCACCTCTGGCTTGCCGTTTGTAATGCAGTGGGGGGAGGTGGGAGGCAGCGATCGGCAGCTCTATTGTGCCTGTATGCGGTGGGATCTCTCTTCCCCAGTGTCAGTGTAAACAGTGGAGAGAGGAGGGGAGGGGCCCGGGCAGGTATCAGTTTCACTTTCAGTGAGTCGGCTCTGCTGGTGCTGCTGATACATCCCGGGTCAGAGGCCCCTCCCCTCTCCACTGTACACTCAGGAGAACAACAAGCCACATGGAGATTCCCTGCCTGTGGACACTATAGAGCTGCTGATCGCCGCCTCCCACCTCCACCAGCCAGGTACATGGGGAACTTCTTGAAGGAGGGGGGGCAGCAGTCTGGGGACCCTGATGTAAGGGGGGGGGGGGCTTTCTGGTTACATTAATGTAAGAAGGGGCTCTCTGGGGACCCTGATGTAAGGAGGGAGGCTCCCTGGGGACCCTAATGTAAGGGGGGTTCTCTGGGGACCCTGATGTAGGGGGGGGGGGGCTTTCTGGGGACATTATTGTAAGGAAGGGGCCCTCTGAGGACACTAATGTAAGGGGGAGGCTCTCTGGGGGCCCTGATGTAAGGGGGAGACTCTCTGGGGGCCCTGATGTAAGGGGGAGACTCTCTGGTGACCCTGATGTAAGGGGGAGACTCTCTGGGGGCCCTGATGTAAGGGGGAGACTCTCTGGGGGCCCTGATGTAAGGGGGAGACTCTCTGGGGGCCCTGATGTAAGGGGGAGGCTCTCTGGGGGCCCTGATGTAAGGGGGAGGCTCTCTGGGGGCCCTGATGTAAGGGGGAGGCTCTCTGGTGGCCCTGATGTAAGGGGGAGACTCTCTGGTGGCCCTGATGTAAGGGGGAGACTCTCTGGTGACCCTGATGTAAGGGGGAGACTCTCTGGTGGCCCTGATGTAAGGGGGAGACTCTCTGGTGACCCTGATGTAAGGGGGAGACTCTCTGGTGGCCCTGATGTAAGGGGGAGACTCTCTGGTGGCCCTGATGTAAGGGGGAGACTCTCTGGGGGCCCTGATGTAAGGGGGAGACTCTCTGGTGACCCTGATGTAAGGGGGAGACTCTCTGGTGACCCTGATGTAAGGGGGAGACTCTCTGGTGGCCCTGATGTAAGGGGGAGACTCTCTGGTGACCCTGATGTAAGGGGGAGACTCTCTGGGGGCCCTGATGTAAGGGGGAGACTCTCTGGGGGCCCTGATGTAAGGGGGAGACTCTCTGGGGGCCCTGATGTAAGGGGGAGACTCTCTGGGGGCCCTGATGTAAGGGGGAGACTCTCTGGGGGCCCTGATGTAAGGAGGGGCTCCCTGGGGACCCTGTAAAGTGTATTATTCCTGCGCTACCATGTAGTCAGTATAGTGGTGTGGTGCTGCGCTAATTCTGGTATCTAAACAAATGTATGAGTGCAACTGTGCTACAATGTTGAAGAGTCAGAGGCTAGTCACCTAATGTATATGTGGGGTGTGAATAATCATCAAACACCATTGTAAGAGAATATAAATATAAATATACTCCGCCCAGTGTAAAAAGTGACTAAATTGGGTAAAAGTGTCCGGACTATAAAAATTGCAATAATAGCATTAACATAAACAGTTAAAAGGCATGCAGTGTTGGACTAAACATATAGTGCATATGTAGGCAAGTGGGTGACTAAAACATTAATAGCACAATATACACCTTCCAGAAAAATAAAAATAAAACAAAAAAGTGCAATGTTACACTGTATGTCCGAAGAGATCACAATGCCTGTGGTAATGCAAAAAAGTGTCCAGTGCAAACAATAAGTGCTCAAAAATTGTCTAAAGACATAAATACAGTCCAAAGAAAGGTGGCTTGTGTAACAGCAAAATCTCCAACGATTCATCAATCCTCAAAGTGCCAAACAGGGAGATGCAAAGCAGCAAACTGGATTCTAAAATCAGTCACTTTGAATGGGTGAAAATTGTGAAGTGTATAGACCGGTCCTCTTCATGCAGCAATCCTACACTGGTGGATAATGGCCCCTTACCTCATTATACTGAGGTTACAGCATAAGTCAGTCCCAGGGACAGGCACCTTCCACTGTCAGCAGTGTACGAGCTCGCCGCTCGTTTGGTTATATGCACCCTCTGCCGTTTTTACTGTGTGAGTACCTTCTTTTACCTTTGAATAAAGTTTAGATGTTTTAAAAATGACTACACTATATGGCATCCTTTTTCCCCTTTTGGCCGCCATGCCCCCTGTGGACCTGAGGCATATAGAGACATAGTCCGGGACCAGGACCAACCTCCATAGGAGCTGCCATAAGCGGTGATTGTCTTATGCTGTAACCTCAGTATAATGAGGTAAGGGGCCATTATCCACCAGTGTAGGATCGCTGCATGAAGAGGACTGCTCTATACACTTCACAATTTTCACCCATTCAAAGTGACTGATTTTAGAATCATGTTTGCTGCTTTGCATCTCACTGTTTGGCACTTTGAGGATTGATGAATCGTTGGAGATTTTGCTGTTACACAAGCCACCTTTCTTTGGACTGTATTTATGTCTTTAGACAATTTTTGAGCACTTATTGTTTGCACTGGACACTTTTTTGCATTACCACAGGCATTGTGATCTCTCCGGACGTACAGTGTAACATTGCACTTTTTTGTTTTATTTTTATTTTTCTGGAAGGTGTATATTGTGCTATAAATGTTTTAGTCACCCACTTGCCTACATATACACTATATGTTTAGTCCAACACTGCATGCCTTTTAACTGCTTATGTTAATGCTATTATTACAATTTTTATAGTCCGGACACTTTTACCCAATTTAGTCACTTTTTACACTGGGCGGAGTATATTTATATTTATATTCTCTTACAATGGTGTTTGATTATTCACACCCCACGTTCACGTTAGGCGACTAGCCTCTGACTCATCAACATTGTAGCACGGTTGCACTCATACATTTGTTTAGTTACCAGGATTAGCGCAGCACCACACCCACTTGCTAGCTTACGTCTCTGGGGTCCCTGATGTTAGGGGGGCTCTCTGGGGACCCTAAAGTAAGGAAAGGGGTCTCTGGGGACCCTGATGTAAGGAAAGGGGTCTCTAGGGACCCTGATTTAAGGAGAGGGGTCTCTGGGGACCCTGACATAAGGAGGGGACTCCCTGGGGACCTTGATGTAGGGGGGCTCTCTGGGGACCCTAATGTAGGGGGGCTCTCTGGGGATCCTAATGTAGGGGGGCTCTCTGGGAACCCTGATGTAAGTGGGGCTCTCTGGGTACCCTGATGTAAGGGGGGATCCCTGGGGACCCTGATGTAAGGGGGGGATCCCTGGGGACCCTGATGTAAGGAGGGAGGCTCTCTGGGGACCCTAATATAGGGGGAGGCTCTCTAAGGACCCTGATGTAAGGGGAGACTCTCTGGGGACCCTGATGTAAGGGGAGGCTCTCTAGGGACCCTAATGTAGGGGGGGCTCTCTGGCAACCCTGATGTATGGAGGGCTCCCTGGGGACACTGATGTAAGGGGGGTTCTCTGGGGACCCTGATGTAAGGGGAGGATCTCTGGGGACCCTTATGCAAGGGTAAGCTTTCTAGGTACCCTTATGTAGGGGGAGGCTCTCTGGGGACCCTGATGTAAGGAGGGGCTCTCTGGGGACCTTGATGTTAAGGGGAGCTCTCTGGGGACCCTGATGTAATGAGGGGGGCTCTGAGGACCCTAATATAAGTAGGGAGGCTCTCTTGGGACCCTGATGTACGGGGAGGCTCTCTAGGGACCCTAATGTAGGGGGGGGGGGCTCTCTGGGGACCCTGATGTAAGGAGGTGTCCCTGGGGACCCTGATGTAAGGAGGGTTCTCTGGGGACCCTGATCTAAGGGGAGAATCTCTGGGGACCATAATGTAGGGGGAGGCTCTCTAAGGACCCTGATGTAAGGGAAGGCTCTCTGGGGACCCTGATGTAAGGGGGGGCTCTCTGGGGACCCTGATGTGAGGAGGGGCTCCCTGGGAACTCTGATGTAAGTGGGGCTCTCTGGGTACCCTGATGTAAAGGGGGGATCCCTGGGGACCCTTATGTAAGGAGGGAGGCTCTCTGGGGACCCTAATATAGGGGGAGGCTCTCTAAGGACCCTGATGTAGGTGGTGGATTTCTGGGGACCCTGATGTAAGTGAGGGATCTGCATTCAGATATGTAACGAGATATATATATATATATATGTGTGTATGCCCGCCAAAGTGTATGACATTCCTTACTTAGCTGCTATGGGCTCTAGCCCGAGATCTTTTGTAGACCTAGCAATGCCACTGGTGGGGGCCCTTCATGGTTTCTTGCACCGGGGCCCTGAAGATTCTAGTTACGCCTCTGCAGAGGCATGATAGGATTTGTGGTTTTACCACAGCTGGGGTGCCATGGTTGCCTACCCTGGTTTAGAACCTCTGTCAGGATATTGCTGTCTTTGTCACAAAGATTTCCCTTTACCTTCTCTCCGGGTGACAGGGGTCAAACAGAATAAGCAAATATATTCATCCACTGTAAATGTTACCCCTTTATTAAAAAAAAACAAACAAAGTTTTGTCTAAAATTGGGCTTTAAAATGGATGTAATGATTTTTAAATAGTGCACACTGGATTAAAGAGTTTATTTATTTCTTGGTAAATGGCCAGAGATGACTCACTTGCTGCTTTGAGGCGATGGTCGGAAGAAAGCAACAAATGGTTGGATAAATGTCAGGCCCATTACAATACATCCAATAATGGCATGCGTGCTGGCATCCTAAACAAAGGAAATCAAAAAATCTTATATAAGATTACAAAAAATAAATAAATAGAAAAACTATGTCTCTGTGGCAAATGTAGTGCATTTGGTATTCGAAGCAGTTTTGTCTTTACTTTTAAAAACTGAGTTTATAAACTCGTTAACACTAAATATTAATAATTAAAAAATATATATATAATTGAAAACATGAAAACAGTTGCTGCTGTCAATCAGATGGAGAGACTGTCAGGAAATTTATATTGAATAACAGAAAAAATATTTGCCTTGTCAACAAAATGGCATTTATGTTTCTACTTATTGGAAAATAGTTTTTATGTATAATATAACTCAATTTCTAAACATTGTTAACATGTATTTAGGAATCTCAGTTACTTCAAACTGTATACAGCTGCTGTGCTTGAGAATTTGTTTTAGAAGATCTTAAATTAAGATAGGAAAACTATAGGAAATTTTTAGTATATGCATATTTTGAGCTTTTACTATAGGATACTATCAGAGGGTCCTTTAAATGTGACTTTGAGGGCAACATGGAAACCATCAAAATGACATGCATAGGAGATGCCTTATAACTGGCCTTTCTAAGCCATCTGCTTGGCCTCTGACCTATGTTCAAAGGCCAAGCAGTGCATTATGGCTACAAAGAATAAGGTCTAGTGAATTTCACTATAAAATCTCTGAGATCGCAACTATAAGCCAGCCTTAGATGGTTTGAATCTTGGCCAGTGCAGCAGGGACCAGCTGAGATTCGATGCATGTTTGGGCAGGCTGATTGTACCCAAGATAAATCCATGGATCAATTTTGGTACAAAGAACATGTCAGATTTTTAGCATCGGATTATTGCCAGTGGTTATAGCCTCTAGCAATAATCACAGGCAGGGAAGGCTCCCCGTAAACCTTCCCCAGGAGAACACAATAGCTCCACGGGAGGGGGTTCCCCCATCAACACTGACTGTTGATAAGTGAATCAAGTGTTTTTTTTCCCCTGCAACCCATGGTTGCAGGAAAGAAAATCGCATCATATATGTCCTAGAGCTGCACGATTCTGGCTAAAATGAGAATCACTTTTTTTTGCTTAGAGGATAGATCACGATTCTCTCACGATTCTCACGGCGTAACATCATCTTTCACATTAAAACAAAAAAATTGGGCTAACTTTACTTTTTTTTTTTTTTTTTAATTAATTGAAGTGTATTTTTTCCCAAAAAATTGCATTTGAAAGACCGCTGGGCAAATACAGTGTGACATAAAATATTGCAGCAATTGCCATTTTATTCCCTAGGGTCTCTGCTAAAATATATGTAATGTTTGGGGGTTCCAAGTAATTTTCTAGCAAAAAATATTGAATTTAACTTAAGAAAGAAGTGTCAGAAAAAGATTTAGACTTTAAGTGGTTAAACTTCCTACATTTACACGTTGTTTAAAAACTTGGCAGACTGCCCTGATTATTTATTTACACAGAAGTTCTTTCCCTTTAATCCAAGGCCCCTTTCACACGATCGGACCGTTCAGGTCCGCCTGTCAGTTTTGACGGTGGACCTGAACAGGCGATCCATGTTAGCCTATGGAGTGTCGGATGTCAGCGGAGACATGTCCGCTGACATCCGACCCCGTCCGATCCGCTAAAAGCAGATGGATGGCTCTACGTCCAGATCCGTCGCTGGCGGATCGGATCGGGTGAGATCTGACGAATACGGACACGCTGTCCATTTTCGTCCGATCCCTCCATAGGCGGCAGCGGCGCCTGACAAGCCCCTCCCCGCTCAGTGAGCAGAGAGGGACCTGTCATCCGCCGGCTCAGCGGAGATCAACGGACAGATCTCCCGCTGGGCCGGCGGACCGAAGCGGGCTCCGTAGAAACGGAGTCCGCCTCGTGTGAAAGGGGCCTAAGAAGGAAGCTTAGTTACAATGTTTACAAAGTTAAAAGACTTGGCAGAATTCCTGGATGCTTTATTTTGACAGCTGAGTGAGCAGATAAAGTCTCTCCACTTGTTTATATGAAAGAATCGGCAACCTCTGCAGGAGAGATCGTCAGGGGAGGTGAATCGAGATCACAATTTTTTAACGATTAATTGTGCAGCTCCAATATGGCCTGCCTTTAACACACAGGATTTACCTCAATCCTATTGTAGTAGCGGACCTGAACCTTGTTCCATATGTAGGTGTGGTGGTTAGTTGTCCAAAAATGTTTGGCTACATAGTTTATACGGATTTGTATATTCTCCCACTCATGACTGTCTATCAAGCAAACAGTTAGTATTGCTGCTTAAACCCCTCTACAAGCCAACATATTATTTTGGGAGTGGGAGAGGGTTAGAACCTCTTTCAAAATGTTCTGAAGTATGTTACATTTTTGCTGGTCTCTAGAAAGTGAGAGGAAATCTTCCTTGTGGGAATACAAACAAATATGACATTCTGATAGGGTTTCCTAACTCTCCCCAGTATACTAAAAAATGTGTTTTGTTCCTGTTTGGGTCTCAGTTGGAGAGGTCCCAGTGACAGGGAACAGGAAATAAGGTGACATTTCTTCAATAGGACACAGCAGCAAAAACCTGACAGGAGTTACCATCCTCTTACGTTCTGTCCTAAGTTTAAAAAGTGTTGGCTTGCAATTGTTTTCAGCTTTTCTGAGCAGGCTGCAAAATTGCATTGACAGAGGGGAAGTACATTTGTACATTTTGCACTTACATGGGCCCATCCCTTTACTTGCACAAATGACAGGATAAAGGCAACTATTGTTGCAACCACTGTTACAGCCATAAGAGCCTGATGACCCTGCAAAAATAAAAAAAATTAACATGTTTTTGTTCTGGCTTTTAAATTTTATCCACACAATACATTTTCTTCTGGGTTTCTACAGAACATCTTTACTATTGTTGTGACATCTAAGAACACAAATATCACACAGTATGATAGGTATTGTATAATAATCACTCTTCGGAGGGTGTTTTACAGGTGGTGAGGTGTTATGTTGCCTCCTCACTTCCAGTTTCAACCCATAAAAACCCACAACACTGCACCGCAGCCCAATTTAGCTGAATGGGTCACGTTTGTCAGTTGGTACTGCCCGCCAACGCGACAACGGCGATTCAAAGCATTGTGGCTGCGGCATGTGAACACCCACATCTGCTGCCTTTGCAGCTTAAGAGGGAGCAGTTGAGGGGGCAGATAAAAACATCTCTCAGCCAAATGTTTTTACCGTCTCCCAAGCACAAATGTAAATAAGGCCAATGGGGGCATTAATTATAAAACACAGTACAGCAGTTGTACATCACACAGTATGTTGAATATCACATTAACTGCTTTATGAGTATGCCCTTCATAGTGTGTTTTACTGTATTTAACCAAATAATCTTAATAGGCAACTATCAAAAAACTATTTTTTTTAAATATATGTATGCACATTATGTTATATCCCTCAATCTATTGCTTTTATTTCTATTGTCATTTTTGTCTTTATATATGTATATATATTTTTTGCTTTTAAGCCCTATTCTAACACTGTCAATGAGGCTGGAGAAGAAAATAGGTTGCCTGCTTGGCCCCCTAGTCTCATGGTAAAATCAAACTGTCCCTACTGTGTACCTGTGCTACAGAGCCTGTTCAGTATCAGGTGACCATAATCATGGCACATTATTGCCTGTCATAGCATACCTGAAAGGACACCTAACTTCTCTGGAACATTTAGCCCCATTCTGGATGCTAATGCAGTAGAGGAGTTTTTAATGCAGAGACAGATCCCAAGTGATGTTACAAGCTGGGAATCTCATCCAGAGAAGTGCCTTCTATACTGCTCAAATGCAAGCTTTAAAACATACTTGGAGCTTGAAGATATTTATTTTTTTATTTCAGCAGCTGGATCTGATCTACCCTTAGTTCACCTGCATTATGGCCAAAAAATAAATAAATAGGAAAGACCTATTACGAAATATTCACACTCTTTAACTTGTTTAACATGCCTGTTCTAAATATAACCATGTATTTAAAAAAAAAATAGAAATTGGTCTCTTGTGTTTACCTGGAACCAAAGGGCTTTGCCAAACACTGGTTTTTGTGCCGCAACTTTGAAGTATCGGGCAAGACCCATTCCTAGACTTCCTGTGGTCATCCAGGCAATG
This sequence comes from Lithobates clamitans, assembly GCA_037952925.1. NCBI lineage: Eukaryota > Metazoa > Chordata > Amphibia > Anura > Ranidae > Lithobates > Lithobates clamitans. Next base: position 1,473,249 of record JBBGZY010000550.1, on the reverse strand, counting down.
AGCATAAGAGCACCTATAACCGATACTAGCAGTTAATAGTTATGTACTGAACAAATGCTTTCAATCTGTAGAAAATGTATTTAACTATTATTGAAGAAGTTCAGAAATACAATCCAGGGTAGGAAAAGTCCAGGTAAGCATTGGGAAATTATAATACATTGACTGTACACAATCATAGATTTACGCTAATAATATGTCATTGAACATTTAAAAGAACAACACGATGCTCTTAGTGATAACAGTTCTTAACATCCAAAATGTTCTGCACAGCATCACATTTTAAGGTGATAAAGAAGAAAATAAAGAAAAGGTAAACAGAAGCAAAAAAAGAACAGATATAAAAGGCACAGAAGTCTTTAATAGCATCCAGTAGTAGTGCCTAGTACGATCATAAAGCAATGTGCATATATTGGGCCCAAGGGCCCCAGACCTTTTTGATATTGCTTTCTAGTATAATTTCATTATGCTAGCTATCTTTTCATGAGCCATTATCCAGAAAGCTTTTTGAGGAAGTCTCCTTGAGACAAGGAGACTGAAGCTTTCTTCCATGATCTAACTATGTTAAATGTAGCTGCTAAGCAAATTAAGTTCATTCTTTGTAAGTTGCGAGGAATGTTATCAATTGTTTTGTTCAGAAGAGCAATTTGAGAGGATTGCTGTATCAAAATTCCAGGAACTCATCTCAGCAAAGCAAAAATCCTGTTCCTGATGTCCCTAAGTCTAATGCCCCGTACACACGGTTGGACATTGATCGGACATTCCGACAACAAAATCCTAGGATTTTTTGGCTCAAACTTGTCTTGCATACACACGGTCACACAAAGTTGTTGGAAAATCCGATCATTCTGAACGCGGTGACATAAAACACGTACGTCGGGACTTTAAACAGTAGCCAATAGCTTTCATCTCTTTATTTATTCTGAGCATGCGTGGCACTTCGTGCGTCGGATTTGTGTACACACGATCGGAAATTCCGACAACGGGTTTTGTTGTCGGAAAATTTTATAGCCTGCTCTCAAACTTTGTGTGTCGGAAAATCCGATGGAAAATGTTTGATGGAGCCTACACACGGTCGGAATTTCCGACAACAAGGTCAGAATTTCCGACAAAAAGGTCCTATCACACATTTTCCATCTGAAAATCAGACCGTGTGTACGGGGCATAAGACACTCCCACCATATTTGGTACATGGTGCATTGAAGATTACATCCCCAAAAATAGAGAGGGTAAGAGTTCAGGTATAGTTTTGGAAGGTGATAGGGAACCCTGTACCATCTTGTTAGAATTTTAACGTTGCCTTCAGCTACCTAAACATTTAGAATTCCCTTAAAAGAGGAGCAGGGACATCTATGTCAGTAATCCAATCTTTTTCAAATTACAGATCTCTATCCCACTCCATCATATAGGATAACTTATTAGGACTATCAAGCAAAAGCCTATAAATTATAAATAATTATGACCCAAGTCCTGTATGCACCATTTTTCATAGAGTGTGAGTCCCAGGACTGCAGCATGATTCAGCCATAACAATTGTAAAAAATGGGAAATTTGGTAAAAGCAAAGCATTTCAGATGGAGACATTTACAATTTATCTTGGCAATGTATCTTGAAAGGTCCTTTAGGGGTAAAGTAATGACCTATTCTACATAGCACTTTATCTAACCACCAATAAAAACGTGAGATTGTTAAACACAGAGATTTGGAAAGTGTTTAGACAAGTATAAGTGGCCTTTGCTTTACAGGTTTCCATTTTAGGTTTTCTAACGTACCGTATAGGGGTGTATATCCATTGCAACCTAATTAGGTTTCTCCCTATGAGATAATACAGTGGACATTGAGGCTGTTTGGGCAGCTTGATAATATAGCATTAGATTTATAAGTCCAAGACCACCTTGGGACCTAGAGGAAAATAAAACCTTTTTTGATAACTTATGTCCTTACCACCCCAAGCATAAGGTATTATCTTTGACTGAAATTTCAATATATCAGAGCAATTAATTGCAATAGGTAAGGAACAGAAAAAATACAATGTTGTGGGCAATAGAGTCATTTTGACTATATATATTCTACATATCCTATTCTAACATTTTTTAGAATATGTTATACAGTGGGGACAGAAAGTATTCAGACCCCCTTAAATTTTTCACTCTTTGTTATATTGCAGCCATTTGCTAAAATCATTTAAGTTCATTTTTCTTTTTCTCATTAATGTACACACAGCACCCCATATTGACAGAAAAACACAGAATTGTTGACATTTTTGCAGATTTTAAAAAAAAAGAAAAACTGAAATATCACATGGTCTTAAGTATTCAGACCCTTTGCTGTGACACACGTATATTAAACTCAGGTGCTGTCCATTTCTTCGGATCATCCTTGAGATGGTTCTACACCTTCATTTGAATCCAGCTGTGTTTGATTATACTGATTGGACTTGATTAGGAAAGCCACACACCTGTCTATATAAGACCCTACAGTGCATGTCAGAGCAAATGAGAATCATGAGGTCAAAGGAACTGCCTGAAGAGCTCAGAGACAGAATTGTGGCAAGGCGCAGATCTGGCCAAGGTTACAAAAAAATTTCTGCTGCACTTAATGTTCCTAAGAGCACAGTGGCCTCCATAATCCTTAAATAGAAGATGTTTGGGACAACCAGAACCCTTGCTAAAGCTGGCCATCCAGCTAAACTGAGCTATCGGGGGAGAAGAGCCTTGGTGAGAGAAGTAAAGAAGAACCCAAAGATCACTGTGGCTGAGCTCCTGAGATGCAGTCGGGAGATGGGAGAAAGTTGTAGAAAGTCAACCATCACTGCAACCCTCCACCAGTTGGGGCTTTATGGCAGAGTGGCCCGATGGAAGCCTCTCCTCAGTGAAAGACACGTGAAAGCCTGCATAGAGTTTGCTAAAAAAACACCTGACGGACTCCAAGATAGTGAGAAATAAGATTCTCTGGTCTGATGAGACCAAGATAGAACTTTTTGGCCTTAATTTTAAGCGGTGTGTGTGGAGAAAACCAGGCACTGCTCATCACCTGTCCAAAACAGTCCCAACAGTGAAACATGGTGGTGGCAGCATCATGCTGTGGGGGTGTTTTTCAACTGCAGGGACAGGATGACTTGTTGCAATCAAGGGAAAGATGAAGCGGCCAAGTACAGGGATATCCTGGATGAAAACCTTTTCCAGAGGTTTACCTTCCAACAAGACAATGACCCTAAGCACACAGCTAAAATAATGAAGGAGTGGCTTCACAACAACTCCGTGACTGTTCTTGAATGGCCCATACAGAGCCCTGACTTAAACCCAATTGAGCATCTCTGGAGAGACCTAAAAATGGCTATACACCAACGTTTACCATCCAACCTGACAGAACTGGAGAGGATCTGCAAGGAGGAATGGCAGATGATCCCCAAATCCAGGTGTGAAAAACTTGTTGCATCTTTCCCAAAAAGACTCATGGCTGTGTTAGATCAAAAGGGTGCTTTTACTAAATACTGAGAAAAGGGTCTGAATACTTAGGACCATGTGATATTTTAGTTTTTCTTTTTTAATAAATCCACAACAATGTCAACAATTCTGTATTTTTCTGTCAATATGGGGTGCTGTGTGTACAATAATGAGGAAAAAAATAACTGAAATGATTTTAGCAAATGGCTGCAATATAACAAAGAGTGAAAAATTTAAGGGGGTCTGAATACTTTCCGTCCCCACTGTATATGTTAGATAATAAATTCAACATTTTTGTTACCTTTATAGCTCATAAATGTTTAGATATTTGTGGTCTATTGGCCTATATAATTAATCCTTTACAAAAAAGATCACTATGCTGCTAAACAGAATAGTACAGTGTTTTCAATTCATGCACAGATGCCTAGTACCCAGCAGAAAAAATATCTGATTTGAGCACCCTTTATCTAAGGCTTTCACTCTAAAGCAGAAGCCTGCACGAGTTAAAATCTCTTGATATACAGTACCCAGATGCCTAGATGCTCTGGTAATTAATCAGTAGAGCTTTCTGAGGAATTTTTTTAGCATTAAAGCAGACGTTGAATTCAAGGTTCACATAAAATACCTGGACCCCCTTCTCCTTTAAAAAATCACCTAAAGTATAATTCTAACTTTTTACTTTAAAAGTTCATTTTGGAACTACTAACATTAGGTAATATTTATATGGGGAGGGAGTCCTTAAAATATAGGCGGACCTGGAATTTTACTGCAGAGTCTGCTTTAAATTTTAACTTACACTAGTATTTGAAAAATTATGTAAACAGTATAACTCATGGGAAAGAAGACATGAAAAATAAAACAACATTATTACAAACCATGTGCCTTAATCATTGCACTAACTCCATGTTCTACGTGAGTCACGTTGGAAACTGAAGAAAGATTTACTTTGCTGTCACTGGTGAATACACTGGGCCCATGAAATTGAATCGCTCCTAGTAAATATAGGAAAGAGTAGACACATTTTGGTAAAATTAGTCATCATTGCTAACAATACAAATATGCTAAATAAATAACGCCCAACTCTGGACTTCTTGCTCTTTCACCTCCATAGTGCCTCCCATTTGCCCTGGATGGCTTCTACCGTAATTCTTGTTTATATTTCCTCATTTTTGTATATGCTTACCTTTTTCAGAGGTCTTCATGCTTGTCACATGAATCCTAATGGCATGCTGTTCCTATTGATGCAGAGAGTGGTGCTGACGTGATAACTCATTATGTAATACTTAGAGATCGAAGCCCTTACTGCGGTGCCCATACACAGCACCGGCCGGCGACATCACTCCTGGGTATTACTTCCGGGTATTGTGGCTCCGGCGCTGTGATTGGCCGGAGCAGCTATGACGCATGCGCTCGGGAGCCGCTGGTAATGGCACAGTCTAACTGAAGCAAAGCCGTTGCTTCAGTTTGCTTCAGTGCGCAAGCACCGATGATGTCGGCACATGCGAATACAGGGGATATCTATTAATATGTGCAGGTTTAGGAGATATCCAGGGTAGCTACAGGTAAGACTTATTATAGGCTTACCTGTAGCAAAAAGTGGTCTGTAAGGGTTTACAACCACTTTAAGGAATGTGTATGGGCAAATGTTGCAATTTTAATCTCCTGCCAACAAAGGTATATCATTCTGATGATGTGCAGGGAAAAGTGCCGCTGCTTCCATGGCGGCCGGGACTCCAAGGGAAGGGGGATAAGTGTATGGCACCTGTGGCTATTTAGCCACAATATGGGGGACACCATATAAAATGCACAGCCTCCAGAGGATTCCAAGACGATCCCAGGAGAGCTGTTGCACATGAAAGAGCACAGCCCTAGAAGTAAGTGCTTTTATTTGGAATACTGAACTAATGTTCTATTTTGCCAACACCTCATTCATTAAGAACTAGAGCCCATTTATACTAGATACTATGGTAATATTATTTATCATTATTATTTTTTATAATTAATAGATATGGCACTTTTCCCTGCACATCAGAGTAATATACCTTTGTTGGCAGGAGATTAAAATTGCAACATTGTCCATACACATCCCTTAACAGCCACAGTAACTTTGTGTATTTTTGTGCTTGGTTATTTTTTATTTACACAGAATGGTTTACACAATTTTGAACTCTTTTTTTTCACATATTTTGTTCACTCACTTTTTACACACTAGCATTCATTTAGATATACATGGCACTTATTATTCCTCTCATTGCACTTGTTTTCACTCCTTCTACATAATCATAATTTTTCATTCACACACACACACCTCACATTAGGAGACACCCCACACCCAATCCCTACACTTAACCCTTCACCCCCCCCCCCCCAATCACAATAGACACTAATTTAGGATTCTACATTTGAAATTCGAATAGTACTTAACCAAAAATAAAAAAAATATTTAAAAATGACTAATACTTCAATCAAAAACCAAAAAGGTATCCTATAAATAAATAACACTATATAATTCCAAACAAACCAGTATATATGGACATTACCAGACTCAGCATGTTCCACTAGTACTGCAAATGGACAAAATGATAATTTTTATCTTGCTACGCTTTTACCATTTCATTGATTAATTCATTGAGATTATTGTAAAACATTACAGGTGCTGTACATTTTCCCATCCCAGGAGGGTCCACATGTGTGGCTCCTTGCAAGCCTTCTGGACCCGGGCTTCATCTTGAGGAGGTGGGAATGGCGTGTGGAGAATTTAGGGCCGTTGTAATCTTTTTAAACAATTTATGGCTATAGGGTAGAGTTCCATTCCCTGAGCAGTAATTATCAGTTTACTAATATATCACATGCACAAATGCTCACAGAATATGAGGTATTGAACATATGGATGTTTTGATATATCTTTTTAGAGCCAAAAAACACCCTGAAGAAGATTATGACCGAATAAGTTGAAACGCGTTGGTGTGTTCATGTGGATATCAGTCTTGTAATGTAATGTCAATTGATAGTTGTACTGTGTAATAATTGACAGCTGTAATGGAGCATGACTGTACACACCTGTAACCAGAACTCATATTTTAAATCCTATTGCTATTCTTGTACTAAATGTGTCAAATAAAGATGTTACAATATTATAAACTATATAAACTTTTTTGATTAGAAGAATTTAAGAGGCATCCATTTTGAGAGCAATGGGATACATTCCCAAGAGAAGTCAGCCACAAAAATCTGGCTACTGCACCTTTCACAAGGTTCATTCAGTTGTGTGTTTAGAATTTTAATTTTTTTAGTTCTGACCATAATAAAATAATGATTTACAGTGCCACTGCGATTTCCCATTATTTAGGTTGTTAGGGGCAATACAGTATATGTGGCTTGTTAGCCTTGTCCCATACTCTACGTATAAATTAGGCGTTGAAGCAGCGCTGGACTCAAAGATAAATGAGATCTGGTTCAATTACTAGTCTTGGGAGGTAGTGCCATAACAAAACAGGATAGCCCCGTGGGTCCTCAAAACAATCCAACGATTATAATGATCATGGGTGATTATAAAGGTTGTGGTTTAAAATGACAGTGTAGGTGGCAGATTGACAGGCTGTCAATCTGGCACGCACACGGTTATTATTATAATCCATGATAATCTATGATCTTTGTTCTTAATGTTCAGTATTTCCTCCTATCACCACCAGCACAAGCCCTAATAAAGGGGGATTTGTGAGCCCATGAAATGTATTGGTTGTACTTACTGACTTTTTTTAATCAAGAATACTTTTTTTACAGGACCATTTATAGACTATTGGCTACCTGATAGCCCCCAAACTCCCAATACAAAATTGTGAGGGAAAAGAAGCAAAAAATAAATAAAAAATACTCCTGGCTTCCAGTCCATTTGCTTCAGATGTCACTTAGCCTTATTGCAGTCTGCTGGGGGAAGGAGAATTGCTCTTGTTTAGTATTGCTTTATTGTATTCCTTTACTTTTTGATCTTACTAAGATTCCAAAGGGTATATCAATTAAAGATTTACTGGGCAATTTGCCTAGTGAACATTTGATAGTCAAGTAAGTTATTCTTAAGATTCAACAAAATTTTCCCTGTCACCCACAGTCACCCTATTTACAATAGTAGTTTATTAAGTGAGTGCAGCTGCTGGCAAATAGCCACCACATCTCACATGCACAGTATCGGTGACTCTACTAGTGCTCTCCATGGTGCTGAAACTGTTTGCACACAGTTTTTATACTAGAAGGGTTAAGTGTCACTTTTTAAAAAAATGGGGGTGTGTAGAGACTATAGAAAGGAGCAGACACAGCTGAGCTAAGCTCTGAGCCAACCGGGCTTTTTACCTATTTACAATTGTTTACTCAGGGTACACTCCTCTATGCCCAAACACGGAAAACATAAAGCTTCCTCCAGACCCCTTTCTCACAAAGTTCTGTGGGAATGTAACAGACACATTGGTTGTGCTGTCAACCAAACTGTCAAACCACCAAATGGTGGTCAATAACTGATCACACGTGCAGCATCATGCAGTTGAAGGTCAAACACAGGCCAAGATGGCAGCTTCCTTGGCTGAAATTTGGTAGGAGTGTTTAGTTCTGCTTTAACTCTCTCCAATTCTTCTGCTTCCTAACTGAGCCTCTAAGCAATGAAGTCCAAACACACACAACAAACCAAGTTTAACGCTGTCCCCACTATACCTATTCCAACAGTGAACAGTCTGTATGTATATTCCTCGCTTAAGGTGTTGCAGCTCTCCCAAAAGTCCACTGGGTGGTAGACATGATTCTGAAAATATATAAAGACAAGAGAGAACCCTCGTTTTTATACACTTATCTTCATCTATTAAAGGATAACACATTAGGGCTGGCGTGCGCTCTCTCTTGTCTTTATATATTTTCTAAGCAATGAAGGGATCTTGTAGCACCTGCATCTAAAAGTCCAACAACTCCCTCACACCATAACCAGAGGACTCCCTCACCTATACCTAATAATACCTGGCCAACCTCCTCTTCCCTGCAACAGTTGAGAGTAGTCCCAGTGCTGGCTGTCCCAGAGCCACTCTCTTCTTTGGTCCTTTCCCCACTAAAGACGACCTGGGCACCTGGGTAAAGGAGATTAACTAAGCCCTGAAAACGGAGGTGGACTTTCTCAATCAGCAGGTTTCTGGCATGGCGATCACAGTGGAAAATTTGCCTAGTACCTTGCTACAGTTCTTCTTCCAACTAGATGTTGAGGAGAGTACACAGGTGCAGTAAGAGCTGGCTCTTGCCTCTGTATGGCTGAGAGTAAAGGATAGAGAAAACCACTGAAGGAGAAACAACATATAATTCAGTGGTCTCCCTAAAGCTACTCATTGAGTTGGACAGAGTGCACAGGGTGGTTGGTCCCAGAAGTAATTCCTTCTCCTGCCCTTGTGAAGTGCTGTGCAGAGTGCACTTTTTTTTATCAAAAAAAACATGCCGCAGCATGCCTGGAGTTTGATGGAGTTATTCTTTTGCCTGACCTCTCTAGGGCCACTCTCACCATAAGGGGTTAAAACCCCTCCTAAACCTCACCTGATCCCATCCCTTCAACATCTTAGCAGTAAAGTAATTCACCATTAGACATGTGCATTTCGTTTCATTGCGAGTCGAAATTCGGACGAATTTTTCATTATTCAGAAATTCGGATGCATCCGAATTACAAAAGTAATGAATTTAAACTAATTCGATAAAAAAAAGAACGAATTCGAATCGAATTCAAAAACATATTCGAATCAAACTCGAAAACATATTCAAAAACAAATTTGAATCGAATTCGAAAACATATTCGAATCGAATTCGAAAACATAATCGAATTTGTAAACAAATTCGAATCGAATTTTAAAACAATAGAAATCGATTTTCTAAAAAATACAATAAAATAGAATATAAAATCATAAAGCAATAGAATACAAATATATAATATTTTCTTTATTCTGTTTTATTGTTTTTCTATGCTTTTCTTTTCTTTTCTATTATTTTCTATTCTATAATAGTCTTTTCTATTCAAATTCAAATTCATTATATACGAAATTCAAAACATGGCTTCTGAAGATCGAATTTGGTATAGAATGAATTTGAATTAGAATAGAAAAGATTTGAATAGAAAAGAATAGAAAAGAATAGACTAGAAATTCGAATATTATATAGAATTGAATCGAATTTGAATAGAAAAGATTAGAATAGAAAAGAAAAGAATAGAAAAGATTAAACTAGAAAAACATATATTGTATTTTATTCCATTGTTTTTCTATTCTATTTTGGATATATATATATATATATATAATTTTTTTCTATGCTGGTCTATGGTTTTTCTATGCTATTCTTTTCTATTATTTTCTGTTTTATTCTAATCTTTTCTATTTGAATGCAAATTCATTCTATACGAAATTCGAATTTCGGAAAATGGTTATATAGAAATAGAATGAAATCGAATTCTAATAGAAAAAACAATAGAACAGAACAGAAAAAATAAATAAATAAATAAATAAATAAAATAAATATATATAAAACATCTTCCGGAATTGGAATTTGGTACAGAATGAATTTGAATAGAAAAGATTAGAATAGAATATATTATATTTTTTTCTATTCTGTTCTATTGTTTTTCTATGCTATTCTTATTTTCTATTCTATTCTAATCTTTTCTATTGGAATTCGATTTCATTCTATATGAAATTCGAATTTTGCAAAATGGTTATATATAGTTTACTTTTTCCAATTTAGTAAAATTTTTTCAAATGCAGTAGAATTTTTTCAAATTTGATAGTTTTTTTCGAATGTGGTAGAATTTTTTTCAAATTTGATATTTTTTTTCGAATGTGGTAGAATTTTTTTTCAAATTTGATATTTTTTTTCGAATGCGGTAGAATTTTTTTTGAATTTGATATTTTTTTATCGAATGCGGTAGAATTTTTTCAAATTTGATAGTTTTTTTCGAATGCGGTAGAATTTTTTTCGAATTTGATATTTTTTTTTCGAATGCGGTAGAATTTTTTCAATTTTGATAGTTTTTTTCGAATGCGGTAGAATTTTTTTCGAATTTGATATTTTTTTTTCGAATGCGGTAGAATTTTTTCAATTTTGATAGTTTTTTTCGAATGCTGTAGAATTTTTTTCAAATTTGATCATTTTTTTCGAATGCGGTAGAATTTTTTTCGAATATGATAGTTTTTTCGAATGCGGTACAATTTTTTCGAATTCGAATACAAAACTAAACGAATCCCGAAAACGAATGTAACTAATGCAACTAATTTAACTAAATGAATTTAGTTAAATAACGAATCGAAACGAAATTAAACTAAAAAAAATTTTTCATCCTGCACATGTCTATTTTTCAATTACATTCCATAGACCAGTTGCCTGCACTTTTCAATTTCCTGGGTGCCGAAACTATCAACGTACCCAACTGGCTGGATATCCCTGAGGAGAACAATTCCCATCCGGTCACTGCAAGACTGCCACAGCGCAGATGATGCTCCAGGTTCCGCTAGCTTTGGGTGCCTCCATGCTCTCCTCTACCCAGGGAACTCAAACTCTGACTCCAGGTTTGAAAAAGCCGCAACTATCTACTTACCCATTGACCGTGAGTAATACTGGCCATACAGTGCCTTGAAAAAGTATTCATACCCCTTGAAATTTTCCACATTTTGTCATGTTACAACCAAAAATTTAAACTTATTTTATTGGGATTTTATGTGACAGACCAACACAAAGTGGCACATAATTGTGAAGTGGAAAGAAAATGATAAATGATTTTCAATTTTTTTTAACAAATAAATATGAAAAGTGTGGTGTGTATTTGTATTCACCCTCCTTTACTCCTATACCTCTAACTAAAATTTAGTGGAACCAATTGCCTTTAGAAGTCACCTAATTAGTAAATAGAGTCCACCTGTGTTTAATTTATTCTCAGTATAAATACAGCTGTTCTGTGAAGCCCTCAGAGGTTTGTTAGAGAACCTTCGTGAATAAACAGCATCATGACGGCCAAGGAACACACCAGACAGGTCATGGATAAAGTTGTGGAGACGTTTAAAGCAGGGTTAGTGAGTATGGCACAACAGCAAACCTACCAAGACATGGTCGTCCATCTAAACTGACAGGCCGGGCAAGGAAAGCATTAATCAGAGAAGCAGCCAAGAGGCCCATGGCAACTCTGGAGGAGCTGCAGAGATCCACAGCTCAGGTGGGAGAATCTGTTCACAGCACAACTATTAGTCGTGCACTCTACAAATCTGGCCTTTATGGAAGAGTGGCAAGAAAAAATCCATTGTTGAAAGAAAGCCATAAGAAGTCCCGTTTGCAGTTGGCCAGAAGCCATGTGGGGACACAGCAAAACATGTGGAACAAGGTGCTTTGGTCAGATGAGACTAAAATTTAACTTTTTGGCCTAAAAGTAAAAGGCTATGTTTGGTGGAAAACTAACACTGCACATTACCCTGAACACCCCATTCCCACTGTGAAACATGGTGGTGGCAGCATCATGTTGTGGGGATGCTTTTCTTCAGCAGGGACAGGGAAGCTGGTCAGAGTTGATAGGAACATGGATGGAGCCAAATACAGGGCAATCTTAAAAGAAAACCTGTTATGCTGCGTACACACGAGCAAACTTTTTGACCGGACTGGTCCAACGGACTGAGTCCGGCGGACTATTCGACCATGCGTGGGCTTCATCGGACCTGCAATGGACTTTTTCGGTAGAAAATCTGACAGACTTTAGATTTGGAACATGCTTCAAATCTTTCCGACAGACTGGAGTCCGGTCGAAAAATCCGCTCGTCTCTATGCTAGTTCGATGGACAAAAACCCACGCTAGGGCAGCTATTGGCTACTGGCTATCCGGTCGTTAGAAAGTCCATCAAAAGTCCATCGTAACTCCGTCGAAAGTCCATTGGAAAGACCGTCGGACCTTTGTTGTCGAAAAGTCCGACCGTGTGTACGTGGCATTAGAGTCTGCAAAAGACTTGAGACTGGGGCAGAGGTTCACCATCCAGCAGGATAATGACCCTAACCATACTGCCAGAGCTACAATGGAATGGTTTAGACCAAAGCAGATTTATGTGTTAGAATGGCCCAGTCAATATCCATACCTGAATCCAACTGAGAATCTGTGGCAAGAATTGAAAATTGCTGTTCACAGGCGCTCTCCATCCAATCTGACAGAGCTTGAGCTATTTTGCAAAGAAGAATGTGCAAAGATTTCACTCTCTAGATGTGCAAAGTTTGTAGAGACATCCTCAAAAAAAGACTTGCAGCTGTAATTGCAGTGAAAGATGGTTCTACAAAGTATTGATTCAGGGGGGCTGAATACAAATGCACACCACACTTTTCAGATATGTATTTATAAAAAAAATAAAAACCATTTATCATTTTCCCTCCACTTCACAATTATGTGCCAATTTGTGTTGGTCTATCACATTAAAACCCAATGAAAAACATTTACGTTTTTGGTTGTAACATGACAAAATGTGGAAAATTTCAAGGGGTATAAATACTTTTTCAAGGCACTGTACACATATAACTTTTTATTCCAAAATTTTAGTTTTATGAACGCTTGTTCGAATTTCTAGTCAATAGTGGGGTCAAATCAATGTTTGTTTTTGTCCACAGTGATAGGAAAATTTGAAGGAGCGGATTGTAAAACTTTTCTCAATTGAACAAATTTTTGGACAATGTATGTGGTTTTCATTCAGAAAGTGCATTCATTTAAAAATTAAATGGCAAAAAGAAAGTGACATTTTCTAAGGCATTCGACCATTCATTGAATATACAAAGATTTTTCATATGAATATTCTTGTCTGAAGATCTACCAGTGTATGGCCAGAATAACTATCTGTTTCCCTTCCTCTCTCTGAGCTGACTGCACTATACTAACATCAGGAATTTGCTGCCAGCTCATGCTTCCTCTCATATCTTGCTCCTTGGGGCTCCTCACTCAATCTGACAACTGTCCTACTGTGTTTCCTGTCTTTGGCACCTTGTTTGCATTGATCTGCTGAAAGTCGGTCCCCTCTACATCTCAGTTATGCATGCCCCTGGCTAGAACTTAACTGCTGGCAGCAGAGCATCACCTCCCCATCTCCCACCTGAGACTGATCTCTATACTCTGCCTTCCTGCTGCTGTGTTCTCCATATTTTACTTATGCTGCCATGTGCTTTATTTTTTAGCTCTGTGGTCTATGCCCTGCAGGCATTAGCAAGGTTTGCATGTCGACAGTTACCCACACCAGATCTTCTACATTCGCTCTTTCTACTTTTAAGATTTGGGGTTTTGGCTTTCACCATTTTAGTTTTCCACAGGTATCTGCTTATGCAGATGCCTCATTGTTCCAGTTTACATACTGTTTAGTCTCCTGTACAATGCAATTTGAAGTACTGTCATTGTTTCATTGTTGCTATGTTTTATCGTATATTTTCAGTAATTATCTCCCTGAGATACTTCTCACCATGGTAGCTCTGTCATACCCGCAAGCTTTGACTCCTCAACCTCTTCCGCCTCAGATCATTTTACCTGGCTGGTAACTTCCTGCACAATATGATGCTTCCCTCAGGGAGGCAAATTTGCTGGTCTAGTTTAGTTGAGCACTGTTTAAGATTTCTACAGCCTGTCTGGCTACCTGATGCCTCTCTTGGCTATTCAGCAGACGTGTGGACAGCCTGCGTCTTTAACGCTCCATCTCACATGCCTATGATGCACATGTCTCCTGTGCAGTATACACATCCTGAACTTGGTTGCTGGAATTAGTCCTCTCTGTCTTGCTGAGTCTGCTGCTGACTGGCCTACCATGTCTGTGGTTTCAAATATTTAAATACTTATATCAGTTGCTGCATCATAGTACCAAGTCTCTGGCTTTAAGATGCATTCATAAAATGAGTGTACTGCAATTGTTTCTATCCCCCAGACTCTAAAATTTAAACTGGTAAATTTGATTGGATTGGCTGACAGCCTCTGCTCTCACCCGTATTTAGTTAGTAACCATCACTATTAGTATATACTCCTCTTCCCCTAGTGGACTAATGACTTCCTTGTGCTTGACACCTCTAGTCTCCTTCGCCTAGTTCCCTACAACTCTCCCTCCTAGACAGGCTTCCGTCTAGCATTTGTAGCCCCTCCCCATTCTGAAATACTGAAATCCTGGAAAGGGGAGCAGATACCAACCCATAGGGAGTGGATCAACCATATCGGAGATATCCTTTGCTTAGAACGCATTATTTTCCAAAATAGAAGGTGCCCAGGAAAGTTCTGGAACTGTATACCTGTTTTTGACTCTGGTTTTGATTTACTAAAGGCAAATAGACTGTGCACTTTTGCAAGTGCAGCTGCTCCAGAGGTTAGGAAATGAGGGTGAGCTCTGCAGACTTTCATCTTCTAATCATGTGCAAGCAAAAATTATGTTTTTTTTCATTTTCGTTGCATGTAATTGGGTGTTCTTTGTAAAGTGAAGCTTTTACTAAGCTCTGAAGCAACTGCACTTGCAAAAGTGCACAGTCTATTTGCCTTAGGTAAGTCAACCCCCTTTTTGTTACCATGTTTATTATGCTCAATAAACGTCTTCCTGATTTAAAAAAAGAAATATAAAGGAGGAGAGGAAGTGGATCTGTCTGAATATATGAGGGGGCGACCTGTCCTGAATCATTTAAGTAGAGACATCTAAAGGTGTGAAGGAGTGATGGAAAAGCCTGGTAGAGAACAAGTAGGGGAGTGGTGGAAACCTCCAAATATTGAATGCAAGCTGATCCAGGGGTGGTGGGTTAGTATATTTGGTGAGTATGGTGTGAAGGTGGAAAGGATCCATGTGGTGAAGGCAATTTGGAAAAATTGATGTTTATGTGGAGTATGACACTAAACGTGTACACAGTATTTGGACAGTAGAGGTTTTGAAACATGGAGCCCCCTCACTGATGAACTGATTTTAGGGGTAGGGGCATTTATAAAAAAAATCCCAGGTTGAACAGGTAGGGGCATTTAAAAAAAAAAATCCCAAGTTGAACAATCTCCATAGACAATGATTTAACACCTCAAGCCAGGTGACTTTTGAAAGATTGACTGAGTGAATATCAGGTGAATGTGCAGGAAAGGTAATATTCACCTTTTCTTACAAAGGGTACATTTTTCACCATTACAGGACAGATATTGTTGAGTACCAGGGAATGCAAGTGTGAATCCTGTGTGAATTTTCACTTAAGCCTGGTTCGCACTAGTGTGATTTCAGATGCAATTAGAGTAGCATAGAATCACATGACAAGGGAAAACACATTATTTTAAATGGTGTCCATTCAAATCAATGCAACTCAGCAAAGAGCAATTTTGGAAAAGGTTACTGTACTAATTAGGCGAGTTTCCAATGTGATTTTGTCCCTATAAAGTATAGAAACCTTATCAAAGTTGCAACTATGTAGATCTACATAATCGCACTGAAAGTCAGATCAAAATGTTATTGCAGCTGTGTGAACCTAGCCTAATTTGGCTTAATTGTGTGTGATATTGTAAACAATTCTTACCATTAAGAGAGGACCCATAACAAAATAGCACATAGTAAACATCAGAACTGTTACTGGACCGAGATTGCAGTGTAGGCCTTTGTGTTGAGATTTGGTTCCTTGAAGAGAAGGCACATTGTATCACACCACCACTGTATGACATAAGACTGGCTTCTACATTAGTCTGTCAAGGTGAACAAATCACAAAAAATATGTCAGTGTGGACTATTCTCTATGAGTCCACAGTTGTGTGGACACCACTGAAAGTGAAATCAATACCTATAAGTTCTGCAGTAAGCATTCCTGACATTTTCTTTATTGGAAGCAGAAGAAAAGAAAATACAACACGTGCAAACTGTGTAGATGATTTATTTTCTTAAAGTTTATCTAAAGCCAAATAAATATGTTTTGTTTTGGATAGAACAGTAAATAGTAAAAAAAAACTGTATTTTTTCCTTGGAGTGTTCCATTTGGCCAATATAAGTAGTGGCACACTGCGCACCCAGCATTAGAGTGGGAGAGAGCGATAAGCCCCCCGCCTGCAGACCCCGACAACCAACGGCCAGGGTTGTTGGGAAGAGGCCCTTGTCCTCATCAACATGGGGACAAGGTGCCTTGGGGTGGGGGGCCCCAAAGCACCCCCCCCCCCCATGTTGAGGGCATGAGGCCTGGTACGGTTCAGGGGGGGGCACGCTTATCCCCTCCCTTTCCTGGCCTGCTGGGCTGCATGCTTGGATAAGGGTTCCCCTGAAAAATTAATACCAGACTGAAGGGTCTGGTATGCTCTTTGAGGGGAACCCATGCCGGTCGCATGCCAAAGTTGGGTCAATTATGACGGCGATCCGACTTTGATCCGACTTCAGTGATATTCAATGGGCTGAAGTAGGATCAAAGTCGAACCAGAGTAGTGCAGGGAGCATTTTCAAAGTCGGACTGACTTGTGTCGGAACAGTTAAGACATCTCCCATAGTGAAACATTGATTTTCACACGTCATGCGACATGAGCTCCCAGTGTCGGAAGGTTTGTCGTACCAGTGTGAACCCAGCCTTAGACAGTTTTGCCTGCTACTTCTATTCTAGTGACAACTCAAAATTCCCCTTTACTATCAGTCCTAATGACAATCTTTACCAGAACAGGAAGAGTGGATCTCTCTAGCAGAGACACAGCAATACAAACTTGACAAGAGTTCTAACCCATCTCCACTAACCATTACAAAAATGTTTTGACTTTAGATATACCTAAAAGATAATGCAAAGATACTGGTAGCACTTGAAGCTGAACTAAGCCCAACTCCCCTCGCTTTCTTACTGGTGCTGACATCTTATGTATGCAAGAGTGATATTCATACTAAAACATACCAGCTAATCCTCCAAGAAGCTTTGCTAGGTTGGTAGGTTTGCAGTTGTACCATACTCTTTCCATTTTCGGATGATGGATTGAACAGTGCTCTGTAAGATGTTCAAATCTTGGAATATTTTTTTTATAACCTAACCCTGCTTTAAATGTCTCCACAACTGTATCCCGGACCTGTCTGGTGTGTTCCTTGGCCTTTATGATGCTGTTTGTTCACTAAGGTTATCTAACAAACCTCTGAGGGCTTCACGAAAAAGCTGTATTTATACTGAGATTAAATTACACACAGGTGGACTCTATTTACTAATTAGGTGACTTCTGAAGGCAATTGGTTCCACTAGATTTTAGTTAAGGTTATCCGAGTAAAGGGGGTTAAATACAAATGCATGCCCCACTTTTCAGATATTTATTTATAAAAAATGTTGAAAACCATTTATCATTTTCCTTCCACTTTACAATTATGTGCCACTTTGTGTTGGTCTATCACATAAAATCCAAATAAAATACATTTACGTTTTTGGTTGTAGCATGACAAAATGTGGAAAATGTCAAGGGGTATGAATAAATTTTCATGGCACTGTATCACTTTGTGTGTAATGAATCTATATAATATATGAGTTTCACTTTTTCAATTGAATTTCTGAAATAAACTTTAAACTTTTTGATGATATTCAAAAAAGTTAATTTTTTTTTTAAATACACCTGTATATACATTATATTTATTGAATATCAGTACTAATAGCACTACATATACAGTATACATTCATGCCAAAATAAAACCTCAGCACAGTAGAACAATAGTCCAAACCCTGTATACCCAAAGACTTATGCCCCGTACACACGGTCGGATTTTCCAATGGAAAATGTCCGATCGGAGCGTGTTGTTGGAAATTCCGACCGTGTGTGGGCTCCATCGGACATTTTCCATTCGATTTTCCGACACACAAAGTTGGAGAGCAGGAGATAAAATTTTCCGAAAACAAAATCCGTTGTCGGAAATTCCAATCGTGTGTACATAAATCCGACGGACAAAGTGCCACGCATGCTCAGAATAAATAAAGAGATGAAAGCTATTGGCCACTGCCCCGTTTATAGTCCCGACGTACAAGTTTTACGTCACCGCGTTTAGAACGATCGGATTTTCCGACAACTTTGTGCGACCGTGTGTAGACAAAACAAGTTTGAGCCAACATCCGTCGGAAAAAATCCTAGGATTTTGTTGTCGGAATGTCCGAACAAAGTCCGACCGTGTGTACGCCCTATAACAGTCTCCAAATGATAAGTGTCTACCTTAGGAAACAGGTGAAATTGTTTAAATTGTAAGCAGAAACCTGGGATATTTTGTGCATCAAATAAACAATTTCCTATGCTTGTTGGCAAAGGGATGTAAAAAGGAAAAATTACCAGAGTTAAGATCTGGGGACGACTTCTTCCTTCAGCGAATGCATGCTGAATGTGAACCTGACCTGCAGCATTGACCCCACAGATGTAAATATCATCATTTCCCTGGAACACAGAAATACAACAGTGCTGACATCAGAGCGTGATGATTGTACAGTTCCAACAATTGTTCAGAGTTTCTAATAAAACACAGTGACCACTAGTCCTCTACGAAAATCAAATCATTTGTCTCTCTTTAAAATGTATCTCATTTGTTTCTCTATTAGGAATAATAATATAGATATGTAGGATTACATTTATTAGCTACAAAAAGTCACCCAATGCCACTTTTAGTTTTAATTTTAAAGCCATTCTGTAAATAACTTATTTTTACTATATATTAAAAAAAGTACTAATATAATAACATTAGATATGAAATAGTATAGAATAGAATAGTATTAGATTTTTGATCAACATTAGTAAACTATTGGATTTTGTTTGCTACTGTTGTTCTAGCCAACACCAATTTAGGCTCCATTCACACTTGTGCGACTTGTCATGCAACTTTGGACATCAAAGTTGCTTGCCAAGTCATTCCCCATGTTTTCCAATGATAACTATTCATATATGTGTGACTTAAAGTTGCAGCAACTTCAAAGTAGTCCATGCAACTTGAGGGCCATAGACTTCCATGTTAACTCTCAAAAGTTGCATGAAAGTCGTACCTGAATGCTATGCAATGCAACAGTTGTGTAACAGTTGTCCATTATCACTGGTCAAAGCCAAAGTCATATCCAAGTTGCACCCATCCAAAGTTGGGTCAAAGTTGCACTCCAAAGTCGGTGCAACTTTGGAGTCATAAAAGGGAGTAGAAAGTTACTATTTAAAGCTGGTCCAAGTATTTGGCTGCTGCAGCTACTTGGTTCAGATCTAATTTACTGTGCACATTAATACTGTACTAATGAGCTCACCCCCTGTCACTCTGCTTTGCTGCTGCTATTAGAATGTCCCCTGTTAGCACATGAACACTGCTGCTTGTGCTGCTTCTCCCTCTCCCAGAGTTTTTCATAAGCTATTGTTTTCATAGGTGTATGTTTAATTAACCTTATAGTCCTCTGTAGATATATCAGGCGCTGTACTACTGGCTCCCTGCTGGATTGGAACAATGTTTGGCAGACCCAGTTTCGGTGCTGTGCCTCCACCCCCTACCTAGGGTGACCACATTTACAATTCAGGGACATCCCTCCCCCCCTTCCCCAAAAAAGATGATTATTAATAAAAAATAAAATGCCAGTTTTTGGAGAAAAAAAAAACAGTGGTCACCAGTTTAGACAGGTGGTATACAATGTACAAATTTTAAAGGGAGCAGTGATTTTAAAGATGCACTTTTATAAGCGCAACAATAAAAATGACTGCCAGGCACCCACGATCGCTCATGACAGAGCTAGAACCGAGAAACACACACATCCCGGTTCTTTCAGGGGAGTAGAGACAGATCGTGGGTTCATACTAAGTATGAACACCGATCTCCCTCTCTCCTCCTAGACAGTCCCATCCCCCTACAGTTAGAGCACACCTAGGGAATGCAGTTAACCCCTTGATCGCCCCCTAGTGTTAACCCCTTCCCTGCCAGTGACATTTATACAGTAATCAGTGCATTTTTACAGCACTGATCGCTGTATAATTGTCAATGATCCCAAAATCACATACCATGCCATACATCTATCCCCTATTTTGTAGATGCTATAACTTTTGTGTAAACCAATCAATATACGCTTATTGCGATTTTTTTTACGAAAAATATGTAGTAGAATACATATTGGCCTAAACTGAGAGAAAAAAATTGTTTTCTTGATAAAAAATGTGGGATATTTATTATAGCAAAAAGTAAAAGATATGGTGTTTTTTCCAAAATTGTCGCTCTTCTTTTGTTTATAGCGCAAAAAATAAAAACCGCAGAGGCGATCAAATACCACCAAAAGAAATCTCTATTTGTGGGAGAAAAAAAGGACGTCAATTTTGTTTGTGTACAGCATTGCACGACCGCGCAATTGTCAGTTAAAGCGACGCAGTGATGTATCGCAAAATATTGGCCTAGTGATTGAGCAGCCAAATCTTCTGGGCTGAAGTGGTTAAATATAGTGCCTGGGGGGTCCCCATAGTCTGCCTGTAAAGTGGCACATCTGTAGCATGCATTGAACATGCTGCAGCAAAAATGACATTTCTAAAGAAAAAAAAAAAAAAAAAAGAGTCTAATCACTTTGAAATTGATTGCAATTGGCTGCAATTGCTGGTACTCGACTATTGGAATAAAGAAAAAAAACTGTGTGGGGTCCCCCCCAAAATCTATACCAGACCCTTATCCAAGCAAGCAGCCTGGCAGGTCAGGTCAGAAAGGGGGGGGAAATGAGCAAGTGATTCCCCCTGAACCATACCCCTCTATGTGAATGATTATGGGGTACATAGTACCCCTACCCATTCACCAAAAAAGTGTCAGAAAGTAAAAAAAACACAGAGACGGTTTTTGACAATTCCTTTATTAAAAAATAAAAAAACAATGTCCCCCGATGTCAATCAATCATTAATCACACTGCCTGCCACACCGGAAAAAAAGAAAGAAATGCTCCCGCCGTCCATGAAGGCTATTGCAGGCTCTGTCATTTGACAGTTCTTATATAGGTAAGGGCAAGGCCACCTGGCGATATCACTTGGTGGCACCTCCCCCTTGTGACGTCACAGACCAGTACATGCTGGGTTGGTGACATCACAAAGGGCTGTGCCACCAGGTGACAATGCCAGGTGGCCCTGCCCCTTTACCTGTATAAGAACTGTAAAATGGCAGAGCCTGCAGTAGGCGGCCAGACTTTATGGATGGTGGAAGCAGTTTTTTTCTTTTGCAGGTCCGGTGGTAGCGGCAGCGGCATGACTAATGATGGATTTACATTGTGGATGTTTTTATTTTTTAATAAAGGAATTGTCAATAACTGTATCTGTGTTTTTATTACTTTTTGACACTTTTTTTAGTGAATGGGTAGGGGTACCCCATACTCACTCACTTTTTTAAACGGCAATTTTTTTTTTATTATTCAGCTGTCAGCAGGGAAGCCCATTGACAGCTGATGACTTATCGGTTGTTAAGGATACGGCGACCAGCTTTCTGGCCCTGCTCCCTAATAGGGATGAGCTTCGCGTTCGTGTCGAACCCATGTTCGACTCGAACATCGTCTGTTCGATCGTTCGCCGAATTGCGAATGATATGGGCCATTCGCGCCAAATTCGTGTGGCGCGTCACGGCCCATAATTCACTGCAGCATCGCAGTGCATTGCTGGCTGATGATCGGCCAAGCATGCACTATGACCCGCATGCTTGGCCAATCACAGCGCCGTCAGTAGAGAGAGCTGTAATTGGCCAAAGCCAGGGTGGTTCCGGCGTGCTTAGAGAGAGAGAGAGACAGTGTCATTTCATTTGAGTTAGCTAGATTAGGCAGGACAGTCAGTGAGTTAGCTGCACTTACAGTGTATTGTGTATATATATATATATGCATCCCAGGTGTTGTGTGTATATATATATATATATATATATATATATATATATATATATATATATATATATACATATACACTGTATTCAGTTTAGCTAGATCCGTTCCTGTTATCTTCCTACTGACAGGCAGGCTTGTCTTGTTACAGTATTTACAGCTACCTGAAGAAAATTGCTGGTGTTCTTTTGATCCTATTAGTACCACAGTCAGTCAGCTAGACTATTTACACAGTTAGTGTAGTGCGCCCTCCTCACAGTGTTCAGCTAAACTTACAAGTTAGTGTAGTGCGACCTCTGCACAGTGTTCAGCTAAAGCTACAAGTTAGTGTAGTGCGTCCTCCTCACAATGTTCAGCTAAAACCACAAGTTAGTGAAGTACGACCTTTGCACAGTGTTTAGCTAAAGCTACAAGTTAGTGTAGTGCATCCTCTGCACAGTGTTCAGCTAAAGCTACAAGTTAGTGTAGTGCGTCCTCTGCACAGTGTTCAGCTAAAACTACAAGTTAGTGTAGTACGACCTCTGCACAGTGTTCAGCTAAAGCTACAAGTTAGTGTAGTGCATCCGCTGAACAGTGTTCAGCTAAAACTACAAGTTAGTGTAGTGCGACCTCTGCACAGTGTTCAGCTAAAGCTACAAGTTAGTGTAGTGCGACCTCTGTATAGTGTTCAGCTAAAGCTACAAGTTAGTGTAGTGCGTCCTCTGAACAGTGTTCAGCTAAAACTACAAGTTAGTAGTTTTAGTAGTGCTTGCTTGGTGTTTTCCTGATCCTATAAATACCGCAGGCAGCTAAATAAGCTACAAGTTAGTTTTTTGCAACCTCTGCACAGTGTTCACCTAAAGCTACCTGTAGAAGGTTGGTGGTGTTTTCCTAATCCTATCACTACCGCAGGCAGCTAAATAAGCTACAAGTTATTTTTTTGCGAGCTCTGCACAGTGTTCAGCTAAAGCTACCTGTAGAAGGTTGGTGGTGTTTTCCTGATCCTATCACTACCGCGGGCAGGTACCCGGGCTTACAGGATGACCTGAGGCAGGTCAGAAAAGTTTGTGTGCATTTCCGTCGGTCATATAATGCCAGTGCTCGGCTGGCAGACCTCCAAAAGGAGTTTAACCTGCCCAAGAACCGCGTAATCTGTGACATGCCCACCAGGTGGAACTCAACGTTGGCCATGCTGCAGCGGCTGCACACGCAGCAGAGGGCCATCAGTGAGTACCTGTGCGACTATGGCACCAGGACAGGGTCAGGGAGCTTGTTTTTTTTCCCCACGCCAGTGGGCCATGATCAGGGATGCATGCACTGTCCTGTCACCATTTGAGGAGGCCACGAGGATGGTGAGCAGTGACAGTGCATGCATCAGTGACACTGTCCCCCTTGTCCACTTGTTGGAGCACACGCTGCATGGAATAATGGACAGGGCACTTGAGGCAGAACAGAGGCAGGAAGAGGAGGACTTCCTTAGCTCTGAAGGCCCCCTTTATCCAGACAGTGTTCCTGCGTGCCCGCCGATTGCACAGGAAGAGGACGAGGAGGAGGAGGAGGAGGATTGTGTCAGTATGGAGGTGGAGCCTGGCACTCAGCGTCAGCAGCAGTCTTTAAGGGATCAGTCCCAAGAAACACATGGACTTGTACGTGGCTGGGAGGAGGTGGCTGCGGACCATGTCGTCCTTAGTGACCCAGAGGACTCCGGACCGAATGCCTCAGCAAACCTACGCTGCATGGCCTCCCTGATCCTGCAAAGCCTGCGTAAGGATCCTTGTATTCATGGTATCAAGGAGAAGGACCAATACTGGCTGGCAAACCTCCTTGATCCACGTTACAAGGGTAAGGTTGCGGACCTTATCTTGCCATCGCAGAGGGAGCAGAGGATGAAACATCTTCGGGAGGCCTTGCAGAAAGGTCTGTGCAACGCGTTCCCAGAGACTAGGAGGTTACAAACTCCTGTTTCTGGACAACGTGTTGCTGAGGCTTCAGTCAGTCAAAGAAGGAGCGGTGGAGAAGGTGACCATCTGACCGATGCGTTCAGACAATTTTTTGCCCCAACGTATGATCTGTTCCAGCAACCATCGCCAGCATCTGTTTTACATGGTGCAGGAATACCTAGGGGCAAGATCTGACTTGGACACCTTTCCCACCGAAAATCCTCTGGGTTACTGGGTCTTGAGGATGGATCACTGGCCAGAGCTTGCACAGTATGCTACTGGCCTGTCCTGCGTCCAGCGTTCTTTCGGATTGCACATTCAGTGCTGCTGGAGGCTTTGTAACCGATCACAGGGTGCGTCTGTCCACCGACTCGGTCGATCGACTGACCTTCATAAAAATGAATCAGTCTTGGATCACCACCAGCTACCAAGCACCTGATGCTGATGTAACCGATTAATTTTTTTTGAAATCTCAGATCCCTTCAAAGACTGCCTATGCTGATGCTGAGTGACTATCCTGGGCAATTATCCTCTTCCTCCTCAATGATCATGCTGATAGCTTGTAAGAACATTTTTGGTTGTGGGTGCCGCCACCAGTGCCTAAGGCCCAATTTTTCAGCCCCTGTTTAACAGGGGCGTGTAATTACAATTTTTGATGCAATACTTTGCAGCAGAGCTCGTTTCTGTGTTCCAACTAGAGTATCTGTGAGGGGTTGCAGTGTTGTGGCACCAGTGCCTAAAGCCCAATTTTTCAGCTCCTGTCTAACAGCGGCGTGTAATTACAATTTTTGATGCAATACTTTGCAGCAGGGCACGTTCCTGCATTCCAACTAGAGTATCTGTGAGGGGTTGCAGTGTTGTGGCACCAGCACCAGTGCCTAAGGCCCAATTTTTTAGCCCCTGTTTAACAGGGGCGTGTAATTACAATTTTTGATGCAATACTTTGCAGCAGGGCTCGTTCCTGCGTTCCAACTAGAGTATCTGTGAGGGGTTGCAGTGTTGTGGCACCAGTGCCTAAGGCCCAATTTTTCAGCCCCTGTTCAACAGGGGCATGTAATTACAATTCTTGATCTAATATTTCACAGCAGGGCCCGTTTCTGCGCCCACCAAGATCGAGTGAGGACTTACAGTGTTGTGGAACCAGCACCACCACCAAAGGCCCAATTTTTCTGCACCTGTTGAGCATGTAATTACAATTCTTGATCTAATATTTCACAGCAGGGCCCTGTGAGGGCTTACAGTGTTGTGGCCACAACAACACCTAAGGCCCAAATTTCTGCTGAGTATATAGGGCAGGCCCGAACTTTCAAACATCCAACTTACAAACGACTCCTACTTGCAAACAGAAGGAGACAACAGGAAGTAAGATGAAATCTACCCCTAGGAAGGGAAATTCTCTCCTGCAAGAGTTAATATGGGAAAAACATTTCTCCTTTCCACTGATACTTTATCACCAATCCTTGTTTCACAAAAAAACCCAAATTTTCAAAAAACATTTGTCATTGGGACAAAAAGTGAGGTGAAATCTTCTGAAGAGGAGCACAGGCAGCAAAACAAATGTCACAGGGGTGATAACCCTTCCCTATGTTTTCCAAAAAGCTTAATATAAAATTTTTGGCTGGAGCTAAACACGTTAAAAATGTACCAGTTCAAAATTACAAACAGATTCTAGTGGGGTTCCACCCAAAAAAACAAACATACATGAAAAATCCTAAAAAACAAAACAAAAAAACATTTGGATATTTTTTTTTTAACTTACGTCTAAATTCCTGTTGCTAGGGGGTCCCTCGTAGTCTGCCCCTTCCAGTGCCTGGGCTGGTGACAGCACTTCCCCCTCGGCACAGGAGGGGCTCCGCTCTGCTCCCTCCATCCTGTCAATCATCGGGACCCATTACAGGTCCCAGGTGACTGAGCGGCCAATCACGGTGCGTGGCGCCACTCGCGCATGCGCAGTGGGTGCCAGGCTGTGAAGCCACAGCCCGGCGCCCACAGTTGCAATGCCGGCACCGCTGAACGGAGGGGGAGACGAGCGGGGCTTCGATCCCCCGCATCGCTGGACCCAGGGACAGGTAAGTGTCCAATTAAAAGTCAGCAGCTGCAGTATTTGTAGCTGCTGACTTTTAATTTTTTTTTTTTTTTACTGGACACCCTGGGTGGAACTCCTCTTTAACAACAAACCTACAGTCCCTATCTTGTTTGCACCGCCTGTATACTGCTGTTCAGAGTACAGAGCCTGTGTACTGCGGTTTCCTTTTTTAATTTGGGTGCGGGGTTCCCCTTAATATCCATACAAGACCCAAAGGGCCTGGTAATGGACTGGGGGGTACCCATGCCGTTTGTCTCACTGATTTTCATCCATATTGCCAGGACCCGACATTACATTAAAGCCGCAAGCAGTTTTAAATGACTTTTTTTCCTTTAAAAATGACATTTTGTGCAGGGACTGTTCTGCCCCGTACACACGGCCGGACATTGTTCGGACATTCCGACAACAAAATCCTAGGATTTTTTCTGACGGATGTTGGCTTAAACTTGTCTTGCATACACACGGTCACACAAAGTTGTCGGAAAATCCGATCATTCTGAACGCGGTGACGTAAAACACGTACGTCGGGACTATAAACGGGGCAGTAGCCAATAGCTTTCATCTCTTTATTTATTCTGAGCATACGTGGCACTTTGTGCATCGGATTTGTGTACACACGATCGGAATTTCTGACAACAGATTTTGTTGTCGGAAAATTTTATAGCCTGCTCTCAAACTTTGTGTGTCGGAAAATCCGATGGAAAATGTGTGATGGAGCCTACACACGGTCAGAATTTCCGACAAGAAGGTCCTATCACACATTTTCCATCGGAAAATCCGACCGTGTGTACAGGGCATTCTAAGCACGGGAAACACGCGCCACTTTACAGGCATACTATAGACGACCCCCAGGTACGATATTTAAAGGAATATTTCACTTTTTTTTTTTACTTTAAGCATCATTAAACACTTCAGCCCCGGACCATTATGCTGCCTAAGGACCAGAGGTCTTTTTCCAATTTGGCACTGCGTCGCTTTAACTGCTAATTGCGCGGTCATGCAATGCTGTACCCAAACAAAATTTGCGTCCTTTTCTTCCCACAAATAGAGCTTTCTTTTGATGGTATTTGATCACCTCTGCGGTTTTTATTTTTTGCGCTATAAACGGAAAAAGACCGAAAATTTGGAAAAAAAATGATATTTTCTACTTTTTGTTATAAAAAAAATCCAATAAACTCAATTTTAGTCATACATTTAGGCCAAAATGTATTCGGCCACATGTCTTTGGTAAAAAAAAAGTCAATAAGCGTATATTTATTGGTTTACGCAAAAGTTATAGCGTCTACAAACTAGGGTACATTTTCTGGAATTTACACAGCTTTTAGTTTATGACTGCCTATGTCATTTCTTGAGGTACTAAAATTGCAGGGCAGTACAAACCCCCCCCTCCCCCCCCAAATGACCCCATTTTGGAAAGTAGACACCCCAAGGAAATTGCTGAGAGGCATGTTGAACCCATTGAATATTTTTTTTTTTTTTGTCCCAAGTGATTGAATAATGACAAAAAAAAAAAAAATATTTACAAAAAGTTGTCACTAAATGATGTATTGCTCACACAGGCCATGGGCCTATGTGAAATTGCACCCCAAAATACATTCAGCTGCTTCTCCTGAGTACGGGGATACCACATGTGTGGGACTTTTGGGAGCCTATCCGCGTACGGGGCCCCGAAAACCAATCACCGCCTTCAGGATTTCTAAGGGCGTAAATTTTTTATTTCACTCCTCACTACCTATCACAGTTTTGAAGGCCATAAAATGCCCAGATGGCACAACCCCCCCCCAAATGAACCCATTTTGGAAAGTAGACACCCCAAGCTATTTGCTGAGAGGCATGTTGAGTCCATGGAATATTTTATATTTTGACACAAGTTGCGGGAAAGTGACACATTTTTTTTTTTTTTTTTGCACAAAGTTGTCACTAAATGATATATTGCTCACACAGGCCATCGGCATATGTGGAATTGCACCCCAAAATACGTTTAGCTGCTTCTCCTGAGTATGGGGATGCCACATGTGTGGGACTTTTTGGGAGCCTAGCCGCGTACGGGGCCCCGAAAACCAATCACCACTTTCAGGATTTCTAAGGTGGCACAAAACCCCCCCAAATGACCCCATTTTTGAAAGTAGACACCCCAAGCTATTTGCTGAGGGGCATGGTGAGTATTTTGCAGCTCTCATTTGTTTTTGAAAATGAAGAAAGACAAGAAAAACCATTTTTTTTTCTTTTTTCAATTTTCAAAACTTTGTGACAAAAAGTGAGGTCTGCAAAATACTCAATATACCCCTCAGCAAATAGCTTGGGGTGTCTACTTTCCAAAATAGGGTTATTTGGGGTGGGGGTTTGTTCCACCTGGGCATTCCATGGCCTCCGAAACTGTGATAGGCAGTGAAGAGTGAAATCAAAAATTTACGCCCTTAGAAAGCCTGAAGGCGGTGCTTGGTTTTCGGGGTCCCGTACGCGGCTAGGCTCCCAAAAAGTCTCACACATGTGGTATCCCCATACTCAGGAGAAGCAGCAGAATGTTTTTTGGGGTGTAATTTCACATATTCCCATTGCATGTTTGAGCAATATATCATTTAGTGACAACTTTGTGCAAAAAAAAAAAAAAAAAAAAAATTTGCCTCTTTCCCGCAACTTGTGTCATAATATAAAATATTCCATGGACTCGACATGACTCTCAGCAAATAGCTTGGGGTGTCTACTTTCCAAAATGGGGTCATTTGGGGGGGTTTTGAACTGTCCTGGCTTTTTATGCACAACATTTAGAAGCTTATGTCACACATCACCGACTCTTCTAACCACTTGAAGATAAAGCCCTTTCTGACACTTTGTTTACATGAAAAAAAAAATTTTTCTTGCAAGAAAATTACTTTGAACCCCCAAACATTATATATATTTTTTAAAGCAAATGCTCTACAGATTAAAATGGTGGGTGTTTCATTTTTTTTTTTCACACAGTATTTGCGCAGCGATTTTTCAAACGCATTTTTTGGGGAAAAAACACACTTTTAAATTTTAATGCACTAAAACACACTATATTGCCCAAATGTTTGATGAAATAAAAAAGATGATCTTAGGCCGAGTAAATGGATACCAAACATGACATGCTTTACAATTGCGCACAAACGTGCAGTGACAACAAAATAAATACATTTTTAAAAGCCTTTAAAAGCCTTTACAGGTTACCACTTTAGATTTACAGAGGAGGTCTACTGCTAAAATTACTGCCCTCGATTTGACCTTCGCGGTGATACCTCACATGCCTGGTGCAATTGCTGTTTACGTTTGACGACAGACCGCCGCTTGCGTTCGCCTTAGCGCGAGAGCAGGGGGCGACAGGGGTGCTTTTTTTTTTTTTTTTTTTCATTATTATTTTTTTTTTTTATCTTATTTTTAAACTGTTCCTTTCATTTTTTTAAAATCATTTTTATTGTTATCTCAGGGAATGTAAATATCCCCTATGATAGCAATAGGTAATGACAGGTACTCTTTTTTGAAAAAATTGGGGTCTATTAGACCCTAGATCTCTCCTCTACCCTCAAAGCATCTGACCACACCAATGGCGCTGTTTACATCCGGAGAAATCTAAGTCATGAAATGCTCGTAGCTTCCGGTTTCTTAGGCCATAGAGATGTTTGGAGCCACTCTGGTCTCTGATCAGCTCTATGGTCAGCTGGCTGAATCACCGGCTGCATTCTCAGGTTCCCTGTTGAGACAGGAGAGCCAGAGAAAAACACGGAAGACGGTGGGGTGGGGGCATTCCCTCCCACGGCTTGTAAAAGCAGTCTAGAGGCTAATTAGCCGCTAGGATTGCTTTTACATGAAAGCCGACCGCTGGCTGAAAAGAATGATACCAAGATGATACCTAAACCTGCAGGCATCATTCTGGTATAACCACTCAAAGTCGTGAATGGCGTACCTGAAGACAAAAAAATGGTTAACAATAAAACACAGTAAACGGTAAAGTATAAAAAATTGCATACCTGAAAAACAAACATGATAAAACATAACAACAATAAAACATTGCAGAATAGAATACAGTAAAAAAGAGCAGAACAATAGAGAGAGAATAGAGAGAGAGAATAGAGAAAGAGAATAGAGAGAGAGAGAACAATAAAACGACAACTATTTTTTTTAATTCTATATATATATATATATATATATATATATATATATATATATATATATATATATATATATATATTTTTTTTTTTACACTTTTTTTGTAACTAACTTTTATAACTGTAACCAGTTCCAAGTTCAGGTCTCTCAAAATGCGATGGCATCTTGGGAAACCCTGTGAAAGTGTGCCTAGTCTGTACAATGCTGTACCCTACGCTAATACTCAACTAGTGTATGGTAGCGTTCAAAACATTCACCAATGCAAAGACCAGGATTGTCAGGACAGGAGGGACAATAATAGCGGGTGTCACGCCTATATCTGCGCTTGCTGCAGACACGACATCTTTTTTGGGGGGGGTTCGTTGGGTAGGGGTACTCGAGAGGACATAAAGAAAATGCCTCCCATGCAGCTGACTACATTTGGTTGGGGATGTGAATGGGGGAAGTACGGGTGCTGCAGAAGCAGTGGGTTCCCAATTATTAGGATTGGCGAATGCAGCAGGAAGGGCACTATGGGCACGACGGGCCTGTGTTTGTCTTCTTGGTGGCAGCGGGACACTACTTGTGCTTGCCACCTCACCAGCTTGAACTGCACTTATGGGACTCGCCACATCACCAAGTGTTACTGCAGTGCTGGCTTGACTACAACCGGGGTGTACTAGGCCGCTGGCGCTTGCCAGTTCACCAAAACACTACCAAAAAAACTGTTAGCAATCGCAGGGATCAGGCCTCATTCTGCGAACGCTGCAGTTATGCGTTTAGTGTTTTGTAAGTGACAGTGATCGATCGATACTGCACTTGGGTGGGCTGGGCTGGGCCGAGCGGAGGGGCAAAACGCAGGTGCTAGCAGGTATCTGGGCTGATCCCGCTAACACTGCGTTTTTGGGAACCCTAAACTGCTGGGGACGCTAGTATAGATCTGATCGGATCAGATATTTATGCGTTCAGATACTATATCACTAAGGGAGGCATATGCTGTGTGCGTGGGTGTTAGCGGTACTGGCGCTAATCTGACGCTGCCTGGGGCGACGCATATCACCGCCGGGCGC
This sequence comes from Lithobates clamitans, assembly GCA_037952925.1. Taxonomy (NCBI): domain Eukaryota; kingdom Metazoa; phylum Chordata; class Amphibia; order Anura; family Ranidae; genus Lithobates; species Lithobates clamitans. Next base: position 1,441,847 of record JBBGZY010000550.1, on the reverse strand, counting down.
CATCAGTGACACTAATACAGCGATCAGAAAAATGATCGCTTAGTGACATTGGCGACGGGGGGGTGATCAAGGGGTTAAAACTTTATTAGGGGGGGTTAGAGGGTACCCTAGACCTAAAGGGGGCTAATACTAACTGTCCTAACACAGTAACTGTCACAAACTGACACCATGCAGTAATCAGAAAAAACAAAAAAAACAAAAAAAAACCTGCTTGGTGTCAGTGTGACAGGGAGGGGGAAGGGGTGATTGGGGGGTGATCGGGGGGCGATCGGGGGGGGGATCGGGGGTGTTTTGTGTGCCTGGCATGTTCTACTGTGTGTGTAGTGTTTGTGCACTCACATAGATGTCTTCTCCCCTCGGCGCCGGAACGGAAAATACCGAGCCGAGGAGAGATGACATCATTTCCTTTGCTGCTGTTTAGCATACAGCAGCAAAGGAAGATTCTCATTGGCCGGCGGCGATCGTGAGGGGGGGGGCCACGAACGGATGGCCTCCCCCTCACCTCCGATCGTCGGGAGACAAAATAGGACCGCCTCGGGCACCGGGGGGGGTCCGATCGGACCCCCCACCCGCGGGAGGCAGATCACGTAGATGTACGTGATTTTGCCTGCCCGTGCCGCCTTACCGACGTACATCGGCGTGAGGCGGTCCTTAAGTGGTTAAAATCACTGCTCCCGAAAAAACGGCCGTTTTTAAAAGTTTTTTTTGCATTGATACATGTCCCCTGGGGCAGGACTGGGTCTCCAAACCCTTTTTAAGACAATACCATGCAAATTAGCCTTTAAAATGAGCACTTTTGATTTCGAACGTTCGAGTCCCATAGGCGTCAAATGGGTTCTAACGTTCGTGCAAATTTTCGGTCCGTTCGCAGGTTCTGGTGCGAACCGAACCGGGGGGTGTACGGCTCATCCCTACTCCTTAACAGCTTTAGCTCATTGTCGGCTGAAAACGGGCCACAGGTGTGCAGAACTTCATAGAAGTATAGCCAAAAAAGCTTTGCCTATACTTCTCTTTTAGTCTTTAAAGTACATGTCAAGTCAAAATGTTTTCTTCTAGCTTTGGATGGAGTGGAGAAGTGTTAAAACCTGTCATGTTTTTTACTGCTTTCTAGGGTTTCATTAGAGAGATTTACCCTCACTTCCTGTTCTGCTGACAACGTTTTGCCAGACAGGAAGTAGGGAAAAACATGGAACAGGGACACACCTTGCCCTAGTCTGGCTAAATTTAGTATTTGGCTCTGCTGTACTAATTGGAGCAGCAATCTATTTTCTAGGTCTGGCCAGGTTACCCCAAGCCTTGTAGTTGATTGTTTCTAAACCAAATACAATAAATTACTTGCAAAAAGAACCATATTTTAACAAAGTGCTGGAAGAAAAAACCTGGGTAGCTGCTCCTTTAAATTGTGTGTAACCCTTTACACCATGGAAAAATAAATTAATAAAAAGTTGTTCTTGCCCTTTCTATGTGCAAAATAACTATACATAAAGGATATAATATAAAGTGCCTTAAAGGAGTTGTACAACCACTTTTACCTACAGGTAAGCCTGTAGGGGTTGGGATCATCCGTCGGGTTTGACTCGATCTCCGACAATCCAGCTCCTCGCCCTTCCAGGTTGAGAGGGCGCAGGCGCATTGAGGGCGAGGAGCTGGATTGTCGGAGATCGAGTCAAACCCGGCGGATGATCCCAGCCCCTAATAGGATTAGAAACCAGAGCCGTGAGGTCTTTCCTGTCTACCAGACACTTCCTCTGGACCGGAACCGGACCTAACCCTACCGCTTTGACGGTGCAAGCCTGTATTTACTCACCGCCAACGGTCTGTGAGTCCAACATCTCTGGTAAGGACATTATATTTTTCCCCGATGGAGTGTATGTTTTAAGAAGATCTGGCGTTGTATGTTGATATGCCTTATACTTCGTTGTGAAAAGCATTTGCACAAGTCTGGAACATTTTATTTCTCCAAGAATCTCCACTACACACATGGACTTGTTTTGTCACATCATGCTTATATGTCTTTCAATTTTCAGTTAATTTCTTTTCACATTTGTTGGTACAATTTTTCTGTCATGATAGACTTGTGCCACCTTTTTCCTTTTATGTTTGTATCACCATGCTAACATAATCCCCCAGATCACTTATGTATTTCTGGTTGATTTTCTTATCTCTTTCTCCTTATTTTTGTATATTTTGCCCTGTTTGATGTCACATTCAGTGAGACACATTTACACGGTTTACGATCATCTATTGGATGCAGTATTCCTTGACACAGTAATTGTCTGTTTGATGCTATACACCTTATAGGGGTTGTCCATACACTTGGTCACCACAGTGTTTCTACACTCACTGTAGTCAGTGCCTGTGCCTGGATTACACAGTCTGCGGGCATCTCCCACTGTGTGTCTCGGAGCTGAGTGTGAAAACTTTGGCCACGCTGTGAGAAAAGTCCTGCCCTCTTCCTAGATCAGCTCGTGTGATAGACAGAACACTATCTATCTTCTCGTCTATCACGCAAGCTGATCTAGGAGGAGGGCGGGACTTTTCTCACAGCATGGCCAAAGTTTTCACACTCAGCTCGGAGACACACAGCGGGAGATGCCCGGAGACTGTGTATGACATATAGTGGAGGAGGAGGAGGGAGCGGAGCGCTGCTTTGCAGCCACAGCTTGGCCCAAAGCGGCCCCAGGGCAGGCAGCTTACCGATCAAAAAAATTTTGATCGATCAAAAAAATTAATGATTAATAGGGGAATTACCGTATATACTCGAGTAGAAGTCGAATTTTTCAGCACATTTTTTTGTGCTGAAAGTGCCCCCCTCGACTTATACTCGAGTCAAGCACTTTTCTGCAGCAAAAAATTTCATTTTCCGAACCGACTTTGGGGCCCCGTATCTCAGTTCCTAGCGCTAAGTGGCCCCGAGATACGGGGCCCCAAAATCGGTTCGGAAAATGTCATTCTCTGCTGCAGAAAAGTGCTTGACATTTTCTGAACCGACTTTGGGGCCCCGTATCTCAGGGCCACTTTGTGCTAGGAACCCCAAATATGGTGTGCTAACCCAGTGGAACTGGTACCATAACATATCCAGAGCTGGGGTTCCTAGCACCAAGTGGCCCTGAGATACAGGGCCCCAAAACCGGTTCGGAAAATGTCATTCTCTGCTGCAGAAAAGTGCTTGACATTTTCTGAACTGATTTTTGGGGCCCTGTATCTCGGGGCTACTTGGTGCTAGAAACCCCAACTTTGGAAATGTTTTGGTGCTAGTTCCACTGGGTTTGCATACCAAATTTGAGGTTCCTAGCATTAAGTGGCCCCGAGATACGGGGCCCCAAATTTGGTCAACTGTGTCCATCTGCAGCAATGTCATTTCGGGACCCTTTGGGTTCAGAGACCCCAAATTTTGGCTGCAGCTAGGGGGCATCTAGGAACCCTTAACTACCGAGTTTGAAGTTCAGGGGACCTATGGCTGCAAATGGGCACAGCGAGGCATGCAAATGGGCATTGTTGACCCTCTTTTCCACTTACAGTAGCTGTGCATTTCTCACCCTCGTCTTATACTCGGGTCAATAAGTTTTTCCCATTTTTTTTGTGGTAAATAAGGGCCTCGACTTATACTCGGAACGACTTATACTCGAGTATATACGGTAATCGTTAATTTATGCAGCCCTAAAATGAAGTAAAGTAGGGTTTTTCAATTTTGCGCTATTTTCAGTGTGATACATTTAAATATATGTAAAAAGTGTAAAAATAGGAAAAAAAGTTTAAATATTAGTTAATAAAATAGAAAAACAAATACCCAGGAAAATTGTAATTGAATGGAGAAGGTGTATAAGGAATTAATTAGGGCTAATTAGAGTAGATTAAGGGTTAATAAAGGGGTCCAAAAGAGGAACATTTAAGTAAAAAACAACTATTTTTTACTTGTCAGGTTGCTTTAAGTGACTTCATCTGCAGACTGAAGTTCATTCCTTTGATTTGTAGATGAAAAAACAGAAAGTTACAAAATAAACCATGTTTCCTTGTAGCTTTCTGTATTCATGGCTGAGCAAATGTTGATAAACATTGCCCGACTGCTTTTTTTTTACAGCTTCTGCTGCCGAGACCTTCTCCATGTACTTGGCAATACAGCTGTGATTAAGCAAAGCTGAATTGCCATGTACAGGGACAGGGGGGATCCCGGCAGCAGGGCAGAAGAATTGGATGATCTAGAAATGCCCTATGTACAATGATTACATTTTTTGGCCATGTCCAGTATGCCCAGAGTCTGCAACTGGTTAAAACATGTATAAACATACAAAGAAGTACCCTGTCCTAGCACCGGGAATTGTCTGTGGGCCATTCAAAAGGATGGCCACTGCTGCTCTGTGCTCGCTAGAGCCAGCTTGCATTCCTAAAGGCAGATGTGACATAACTGGAAGTCCCTGCCCTTATGCGTTTTTTCTCCAGGACATCATTAGGAGGTGTAGCTTAGCACAATGGCTATCCCCTCTACTTCCAACAAAGACTGTTGGTAAAGGATTTTTGCTCAAGAATCTCTTCCGCTGTACCTCTTTTGCATTTTACAGTATGTTGCACCCACATCCCTCTCTTTTTTTAAGAGACTGCGATTAAAACTACAATAAGATATCCCCTAGACTGAGCATGTGTTTATCCAAGTGCTTGGAACTGGTGTCTGGCAGCCTCTGAACTGGTAAGGGAGACCTGGGTGATTCACAGTGGCACTACACAAAATATTTTTATTAGATAGATGAGGGGAAGGCTAGAAATCCTGCCAGATTTTTATTTCTGTCTGGGTCCCTGTTAAAGCGGTTGTATACCCGCACATTAAAAAAAAAAAAAAAAGAAAAAAAAAAAACCCTGCAAAGGCATAATGAGCTAGTATGCAGCGCATACTAGCTCATTATGAAATACTTACCTCAGAAGGAAGCTCCCGTATCAGAGCCCAGTCCATGCCGAGGGAGCTGACATTTTGCCCTCGGCGTGTCTTCCGGCGCTGTGAGTGGCCAGAACCACGATGACGTCACTCTTGCGCATGTGCGCATGCCGGGAGTATTCTTCCCAGCAAGGTCCGGCAGACGCTTCAGCCTGGGCATTCAGAGCACATGCGCTGCCGACATCAGCAGCTGCATGCAAAGGGAATATCTTCTAAACCGTACAGATTTAGGAGATATTAATTTTACCTACAGGTTAGCCTTATTATAGGCTTACCTGTAGGTAAAAATTTCAAATTTGGGTATACAACCACTTTAAGATTTTCCCCTCAACTCTGATCTAGTGAAACCATTGTCAACAAGACAGAAAGTGACTGAAAGTAACCTTAGCAGAGCCCTGGATAGCTGTAATGATTCGAAAGGAGTTCTATTCCTTCCCCACGCTATCCAAAAATAGAAGAAAAAAAATCATATAACATATAATATATATATTATTATTATTATATATATAATATATATAATATATAAAACACAGAAAATCAATGAAGTAATAATTTTGTACATATGTTAGAAATATATAACAAATGCTTGTTTTATGTCTCATTGAGAAAATTAGATTTTTGTGAATTCTTACCAGTGGAGGTGTTGTCTTTGTTACACACAATTATAATATGGAGACATAACACAGATGACTATACAATGTTAGAATGAGGTTGTTCTCACCATAATTTGGTCATCTGAAAATCCAAAGGCTACATATCCAGGGGCTGGCCCACTAATCTCAAAGCGATAGCCTCCATCAATCATCTTGGTTGAGGACATGAAGTGGCAGTTAGTGGTTTTGGAAGGGTCACAGTCAGAAGGGCTGCTGAGACAAATTTTCTGTATTCCACATGTGTCCCGGGTTATATGAGTGGAAGGAGAAATAGAAGTAAGGGTCGCAAGGGTTGCAGATGTGGCAGTGCTTGAGGGAGCAGTAGCATTCGGACTGCTGGATGTGCTAGGACTATTGATGTTCTAAAGTCAGAAAATAATTGCACATTACTGTAAGAAAGAATAATATACTGTACAATAAACAAAAATTGGTCGCCAATATCTCACTATCCTGTAGGAGCTGTGATTTGTAATACAGAGATAGACACAGAGTTTCTCTATTTGCTGACTCACCAGTCAAGGTGTAATCCAGGTAATCATAGGCAAATTACTAAAACAGACAGGTGAGGAAGAACTCCACCTAAAGTAATTACCACAGACTAAGCAGCTTATAAAAGAGATCTTTAATGCAAAATTCATAATAGTACAAAAAACTGTATTGAAAAAATGTCACCACCAACACCCAGTCAAGGGAATTTTAAAAATCCCAGTTGAAGCTCAAGTTGATTTGGCGAAACATGTCGGATAACATGACACCACGTGTGTGACTCCCCGTAGTCACATCTAATGCAGTCTGCATACCTGCACATGCTCAATGAACTCCTCGATCACCACGGCATCCATCTTGGAATAGGCACGCCAAGCCACTGCTCCACGAGATCAGACTTGACAAGCGGTAAATGCTCCAATCTTCAGGAAAGCCTCCTACACTGACCCCCGCCTCACACTGATCACCTACACCTGCCTGTGCGAATAAGCTGATCATCCAGTGCTGGAACGCATGTGGGAACCTACTGCATCAAGGCTGGGTGAGCAAACCTGTGGGTCTCTGATCTCTTTTATGGCTGAATGAACTGGCCAACCATTTACAACTATATTTGGAAGCCTTTTTTTGAAACTGGAAGTTCCATATTAAGAGGTTCATATAGAGATTTTCAGGCCATTACACCAGCTAACGGGCTGATATGTGAACGATGTATGGGTAAGAGGTATTAATGATGCAGCTGCAATAATTGTAGACAACGTTGTCTGTTTTTAAATTCCTTGCTTGGGTGTTGGCGGTGGCCTTTTTTAAATCCAGTTTTTTGTACTAATATGAATTTTGCATTAAAGATCCCTTTATAAGCTGCTTAGTCTGTGGTAATTATTTTAGGTGGGGTTCTTCCTCACCTGTCTGTTTTAGTAATATACTGTAAAATAGATGCAAAATGCTCTGCTGAGCTGTTCTTGTCAAATTTGTTTATTGATTTTGAAAATATAATTGGTGTAAATAACAAAATATTGATTACATTAAATGGTAGCATTAGTTGAATTTACATATCAAATCTTAGTATTACTTGTAGTTACAAGCAATTAAAGGCTTAAATAGGCTATATGTTATTTGAAAGACTAAGGTGTTACAATCAATTTTAACAATTATATAATCAAGAGTAACAAAAAATTAAAAAGTTGTTAAACTTTTAACTTTTAGAGTAATATGTAATAAAGAAACTAGAGCTTACTAACTATTATTGTGTTATAATAGAACATTATAAAAGTGAATGTTTCGCTACCATTTTGTTATATAAAAATAAATATGAGAAGACAGGATAGAATAAGGAGAAAACAAAAGACTAAAAGGAAAGTAAAGATAAGAAGAAAAAGTCTGGATTAGTGGAGGTTTCCGGGGATTTCTTAGTAACAATATATACATAGTATCTATTCGGCAGTTATTCAAAACAAAGTTATATAGTTACCAAGGTCTTAGTAAAGAAGTGTCAAAATTAGAAGAAAGAAAGTAAGTCACCAAAGGATTCCATATTTTCTCAAATTTATGTATGTTATCGTTGGATATGGCATCTGTTTTCGAGAGGATCATGGCTTGATGTATTCTATTCGTAGTTTCAGAAAGCATTAATGATGAGTACTTCCACGCTTTGGCAATGGTCTGCTTTGCAGCTGTGGTAATTTGTAGAAGGAGTTTAAATTGGGTATAGGAGATTTGGGTAGGCTTTAAATTTAGAAGTGCAATTGTCGGACCTGGGATGATAGTTTTCTTGAATAATTTAGGGAGCATTAGGAATATTTCTTTCCAATAATTTTTCGCTATATGGCAATCCAAAAAGATATGAAAATGCGTTCCTGGATCACCACAGCCGCGAAAACAAAGTGGAGAGTATTGTGGAACATATTTCGCAATCCTAACAGGTACCAGATACCAACGCATAAGTACTTATATAGTTCGCCTCTAAGGCTACTATATTTTGAGAAGATATTTTGGTATTGGCCCAGACTTTATCCCATTTGGATGAGTCCATGTGAAAACCAAGATCATTCTCCCATTTTTCCACATTAGGAGGGAGTTTTTGTAACAGGCAAAGTATTCAGGTGACTATACAACATTGACACGAACCCCTTTGAGTGGGGGTCATTTTTACAAATTTGTTCGAAATTAGTTATGTCAAATAAATTATCTCTATCTTGTATAAATGGCATAAAACATTTTTTGATCTGTAGATAACGAAAGAGTTCTGAATCTGGAAATTGATGACTTTCACATATTTCAGGAAATGTTTTAAGTGAAGTGTTCGTTATCAGGTCATAGAGTTGTCTTAAGTCAGCAGAAATCCATTTTTTTAAAGTTTTAGGAGATGTATGCGCTGGGTAGAAAAGTGGATTTCTAATAAATGATACAAGAGGTATATGCGGAGATTGCAGTCCTTTGATTACTTTGAATCTATCCCATATAGCAATTGTATGTTTAGTAATCCTGTTTTTTATTATTTTATGGTCAGGAGAGGTAGACCATATTAGATTTGGTATGGAGATCGGATCTCAGTCGACTGATTCAATCGCTACCTAGAGGGGGACCTCGTGTTTCGTGTGATATTTGGGAATATGTGCTATTTGTGCTGCATGGAAATAATCAGTAAAATTAGGGAAACCTAATCCACCTTTAAGTTTAGAAAGATAAAGACTGTGGGTAGGTAGGCAAGATTTAAAGGAGCTCCATATGAATGCTTGTGTTTTACGTTGTAGGTTCCTAAGGAAGTATGGCGGGATAGGAATGGGTGATACACGAAAGAGGTATAACATTTTAGATAGTACAGTTTTATTACATTTATTTTACCAATCCATGATATTGGCAAAGAGGATCATTGTTTAAGAGAATAAGTAATTTTTCGTAGTAGTGGAGGATAGTTAGCAGAGAAGATATCAGATAGATTGGGGGTAAGAGTAATACCTAGATACGTGTGGTGAGATGTTGACCATGTAAAAGGGAGAGATGTTTGAGCTTGTTGTAGTGTTTGCAGGGATAAAGAGACATTTAAAGCTGTTGATTTTTGTGAGTTTATAATTAGTCCAGAAATGTGGGCAATCTTATAGTTTGCTTATGAGATTGGGAGCAGAAATATGAGGGAAAGACATAAAAATGAATATATCATCAGCAAATAGACATAATTTATGTTGATGGCCTGCTAAATCTATGTCCTTGATTGAGGGGTCTGTATGGATAGCCTGGGCAAGAGGTTCAATGAGTAAGGCTTTCTAGCACCACGCGGCCCCAAGATACAGGGCCCCAAAAATCGGTTCAGAAAATGTCAAGCACTTTTCTGTAGCAGAGAATTACATTTTCTGAACCGGCTTTGGGGCCCTGTATCTCGGGGCCACTTGGTGCTAGGAACTCCATCTATGGATATGTTGTGGTACCAGTTCCACTGGATTTGCATACCATATTTGGGGTTCCTAGCACCAAGTGGCCCTGAGATACGGTGCCCCAAAGTCGGTTCGGAAAATGAAATTTTTTTGCTGCAGAAAAGTGCTTGATTCGAGTATAAGTCAAGGGGGGCACTTTCAGCACAAAAAATTGTGCTGAAAAACTCGACTTATACTCGAGTATATATGGTAGGTCTAAAGTTAGTACAAGACGAGTCATCAGACTGAGGTTTAGGGATCATTGAAATTATTGCTGTTAAAGTTTCGGGTCGGAAGGATTGATTGTTAAGTAGGGAGTTAAATGCTTTTGTCAGTATGGGAGTAAGAATATAGGAACATTTTTTATAGTAGAGGGCTGAGAATCCGTCAGCGCCTGATCATTTATTTAACTTAAGGGATTTAATTGCTATAGGTATAGTAGGGCTTTCAAGGATATCGTATTGAACTTGAGAAATGGTCGGAAGTTTAACTTGTGAAAAAAATGATTCTGCTGAGGATTGATCGAAGGATCCTTCTTTTTTGTATAAAGATATAAGATGTTTATGAAAGATGTGTCAGATCTTTACTGGGTCACTAGTGTATTTATCATGGGGTATTTTTAGGCGAATTGGCTTAAATGGGTTATTTATTTATTTTTTTTTTAAGCGCATGTGCAAGAAGGGTGCCAGGTTTATTAGCTTTAAAGTAGAATTTATGTTTAGATTTCTGTAATGTTTTGTCCACCGATTCTGATAGGAATAGGTAAAGATTCAAACTTACCTTTTCAAGTTGTGTTTTTGACACTGGTGTAGGGTTAGATTGGAAATTTGTGTGGCAGTCATTGAATTCTTTTTCTAGTTTTTGTTTTGTAATAGTCGTTTTTGTTTTTTAAGGTATGATTCTTGTCGTAAACAGACCCCTCTAAGAACAGGTTTATGGGCTTCCCACAATGTTAGTGGGGATATATCAGGAGTATCATTGTTTCCCAGATATTCTTTGATTGCTGATTCTAAGTCAGATGAATGTGATGGGTGTGTGAGAATTGAGTCGTTTATGTGCCATGTGGGGTCTTGAGTTTTTGCAATAAAAGCAGTAAAGGTTGAAAGTATCGCACAATAATCTGTCCAAGTGTAAGGTTTAATATAAGAATTGAGCAATTCTGGTGACATACTTATAGATATTAGGATAAGGTCAATACGGGAAAAAGATTTACGAGAGTGGGAATAAAAAGAGAATTGACGTTTTGAAGAATTAATTTCATGCCAGGAATCTAGCAGTGAATGTTGTTGAAGGAGTCTTTGAAATTTTCGAGATTGAGAGCCGGATACGGTTGGAGTTGGGGATTTATCTAGATAGGGATATAAAACTTGATTTGAATCACCACATATCAAAAGTGTGCCCAATTTATGTGAATCTATTACTTGTAGCAAGTGAGAGAGGAATGATGTTGGTCTTTTATTAGGTGCATAATAGGAAACAATTGTGAGTGGGATATCACATAGGTGTCACAAAAGTATGAGATAGCGGCCTTCTGGATCTTTGATCTCTGTTATGAGGGAAAAAGGTGTAGTTTGGTGAAATGCTATTAGTACTCCTCTGCGTTTTGATTTAGCTGGAGCAGTAAAAACTTGGGGGTAGCATGTCCCAAAATATTTAGGGGTTGAAGTTTCAGTAAAATGCTTCTCTTGGAGGCACACTGTATGGGCTTTTGTGGAGGATAAAGATCTGAATACTTTAGTTCGTTTATGAGGAATGTTTAGACCTTAGACATTTAAGGTTAGAAGATTTAAAGGAGCCATATATAATTCTTACATAAGATATATCAATATATTTCTGTTATCAGGTGCGGAATCAGAGAAACCCCAGGGAAAGATCGGATAAAAGAAGAAAGAAGAAGTAGATTATCAGAGAAGAAAAAAAAGAATAAGAGTCATATATTTAAAATAAGTTTTAATTACTAATATATACATAAAAATAAAATGATGGCGTTGTCAGGGCTGTCTCAGCCCTTCCTTCTCTGAGCTGGCCGCTCAGCTGTGGGCTAATTGCCAGCTCTCATCTCTCTCCACAGTTAACCAGCTGTTGTGGATCTGCTCGTCAGTCCGGCCTACTTAAAGATCTCCAGCTCACTTCATTCCTGCCTTCGCCTTGGTCACATCACAAGAAATAATTTCCTGCGTTCCTGTTTAAAGACTGGCTTTGCTGACATCCCTTCTGGCTCCTTATGCTGCTTGCTGTTCCTCTACTTGGATCCCTGACTTCTGGCCTGGCTGATTACCCGATCCGGTTACTGGACTCTGGCTATGCTTTGACTACGCTTACTCTATTTATCTTTTTATTTTTATTAATAAACAAGTGTGATTTTACTCTACTCTACTGTCTCGGTCTGGTTCATGGTTTCTGACAGGCATACTGAGCACGGAAATCTGCTAGCTCAGAGGCACAAAGTCTATCCGAGGAGGCTTCTCACACTGTAACCCACGTGGAGGAGAGTCCTAGGACAGAAAAAATGGGGTCAGCAGTGACCAATTCCCAGGTCCCCCGTGACCAAATTTTATGAAAATTTTTTAAAAATATTTAATTTAGGCATCCAATTTTGGCTATACTCCTTAAACATAAGTAAACATAAAAGAGTAGGATTAAGTAGTATTCCTTTTAACAAATCCTTAATTAATTATATGTAAATAGTTGTATGTAAGGTTATACAGTTTAATTTAGAACATATTAAGAACTTAAAATATTTAAAATTTAAGATAAGAAAGGTGAACCGTAAAGTTGAATGAGCTTCAGAGAGAAATGCAAAATGCATTCAGTCCATTGTGTCCGGTGGGTCCAGGTCTGGGGAATTGAATTGACCCCTTTTTGATGAACTTTATCTGCTTCTGTCAGTTCCAGGCTTAGAGGCACTTTGTCGAGAATTTGTGGAGAATTGGATGATGTACGTCGCCGAGGGCTGGTAGAGGGCCCATTGTATAGATGAAGATTTTGCAATGTGTTCTATAATTCTTCGGAGGATCTGCTTGAATATTTGGTGCCTTAAAATGTTAAACAAAGGTTTCATTGCGCGCCGTTTAGCAACTGTTATTGGGGATAAGTCAGCAAAAATCTGGTATGAATGTCCTTGAAAAGTAAGAGATTCTTTGTTCCTGGCAGCTGTCATAAGTTGCTCCTTTGTGCGAAAAAAGTGGAACTTTACAATTATGTCACAAGGGGGACCTTCAGCTTTGCGTGGCGCCAAAGCTCTATGGATTCTGTCCATTTCCAATCTTTCAATTGGGATTGACAGTGTTAATTCCTGAAAAAGAGCAGTCATAGTCGATTGAAGGTCAATGATTGACTCAGGTATACCACGTATGCGGAGGTTTGATTGACGTGCTGTATATTCTCACAGTCTTCTAAATGTGCTTGCAGCATTAAATTTTCATCTTTAAGAACCTCAATTTCATTGTCATGTGATAGTACATTAGTTTCAATGTCATCCATTTGGTTTTCCAATTCAGCTGTGCGGTGGCCTAAATCACATATTTCTTTTGTCAGTGTCTCTGTAATTTGGTCAGAGGTCTGCTTCAAAGCTTTCTGTAGCATTTTCTCTATTTGCTTTAATATATTTGGGTATAATGTATCTGCTTGCTGTAGCTGGGAGCTGGTGCTGTATTCACTGTCTGTGTCATACAGTTCCTGAGGTAAATGCACGTGGCTTCATCAGGGGATCATGGATCCCCGACGGACATGTATTGTAACATTGCACGTTTATTTTTATTTTTGCTTATTGTATTGCTTTTTTGCCTTCAATTACTGCCTATATATATTTTATCTTTTTTCATTATCTGGCACGTTTGAATGATTATTGGATATTTCTCAATTGCACGAGGCACTTTCTCTAATTATAACACGTTTTCTGCTGCTGCACCAGTCACCTTTTTATGAATTGTATTTCTGTTCTTTTAAGCAGTCATTATTGGTATTAGACACTATATTGCAGTGTTTGCAGATCCCCACGGACATTTAGTGTAACTTTGTACTTTTAATATATATATATCATTTTTCTTTGCGTGTTTTTTGGGAATTCTCTGTGGCTCCAATAGTTTTCATATGTAATATATAGACTTATGTTTTTAGATTGATTGATCACTATTGTTTAACACGTCACTATTTTGGATTTACGCTCACTTATGTTCATTTGTAGTCCGCACCATAGGCGACACTGTCACCGCCTGACCTTTATATTTACAAGCACACTGATTTTTAGCCACTGATTACCTACATTTATGTACATGTAGACACTGTGGGGTACATTAGGATTAGCGCAGCACCATCCCTTCTGTTTTTACTACCTATGCCCCTAGGGTCAGGTTGGACCCTATTCGGTGCAAGCTGCTTTTCCCTCACTATTACTATCCTTACATGGTAGCGCAGGAATAAAATATACCTGTAAACAATTTTGTTTAGGTACAGCGTCGCACGACAGCATAATTGTCAGTTAAAGTGACACAGTGCCGAATAGCAAAAAATGCTCTGGTCATTACCCACTTGCCGACCGCCACACGCCGATGTACATCGGCAGAATGGCATGGGTGTGCAAATGAGCGTACCCATACGTTACATAGTTACATAGTAGGTGAGGTTGAAATAAGACACAAGTCCATCAAGTCCAACCTATGTGTTATTATGTGTCAGTATTACATTACATATCCCTGTATGTTGCGGTCATTCAGGTGCTTATCTAATAGTTTCTTGAAGCTATCGATGCTCCCCGCTGAGACCACTGCCTGTGGAAGGGAATTCCACATCTTTGGCGCTCTTACAGTAAAGAACCCTCTACGTAGTTTAAGGTTAAACCTCTTTTCTTCTAATTTTAATGAGTGGCCACGAGTCTTGTTAAACTCTCTTCTGCGAAAAAGTTTTATTTCTATTGTGGGGTCACCAGTACGGTATTTGTATATTGAAATCATATCCCCTCTCAAGCGTCTCTTCTCCAGAGAGAATAAGTTCAGTGCTCGCAACCTTTCCTCATAACTAAGATCCTCCAGACCTTTTATTAGATTTTTTGCCCTTCTTTGTACTTGCTCCATTTCCAGTATATCCTTCCTGAGGACTGGTGCCCAGAACTGGACAGCATACTCTAGGTGCGGTCGGACCACAGGCTTGTAGAGTTTCATCTCTGGAGTTGATCCCTTTTTTAATGCATGCCATTAGTCCGTTTGCTTTGTTAGCAGCAGCTTGGCATTGTATGCCATTGCTGAGCCTATCATCTACTAGGACCCCCAGGTCCTTTTCCATCCTAGATTCCCCCAGAGGTTCTCCCCCCAGTGTATAGATTGAATTCATATTTTTGCCACCCAAATGCATTATTTTACATTTTTCTACATTGAACCTCATTTTCCATGTAGTTGCCCACACCATTAATTTGTTCAGATCTTTTTGCAAGGTTTCCACATCCTGCGGAGAAGTTATTGCCCTGCTTAGCTTAGCATCGTCTGCAAATACAGAGATTGAACTGTTTATCCCATCCTCCAGGTCATTTATAAACAAATTAAATAGGATTGGTCCCAGCACAGAACCCTGGGGAACCCCACTACCCACCCCTGACCATTCCGAGTACTCCCCATTTATCACCACCCTCTGAACTCGCCCTTGTAGCCAGTTTTCAATCCATGTACTCACCCTATGGTCCATGCCAACGGACCTTATTTTGTACAGTAAACGTTTATGGGGAACTGTGTCAAATGCTTTTGCAAAATCCAGATACACCATGTCGGGCCTTCCTTTATCTAGATGGCAACTAACCTCCTCATAGAAGGTTAGTAGATTGGTTTGGCAAAAACGATTCTTCATGAATCCATGCTGATTACTGCTAATGATACCGTTCTCATTACTAAAATCTTGTATATAGTCCCTTATCTTCCCCTCCAAGAGTTTACATACTATTGATGTTAGGCTAACTGGTCTGTAATTGCAGGGATGTATTTTGGGCCCTTTTTAAATATTGGTGCTACATTGGCTTTTCTCCAATCAGCAGGTACCATTCCAGTTAGTAGACTGTCTGTAAAAGTTAGGAACAATGGTCTGGCAGTCACTTGACTGAGTTCCCTAAGTACCCTCGGATGCAAGCCATCTGGTCCCAGTAATTTATTAATGTTAAGTTTCTCAAGTCTAATTTTAATTCTGTCCTCTGTTAACCATGGAGGTGCTTCCTGTGTTGTGTCATGAGGATAAACACTGCAGTTTTGGTTACTAAAGCTCCCGATTTACTCGTGAAGACTGAGGAGAAGAATAAATTCAATACCTTTGCCATCTCCCCATCCTTTGTAACCAGATGTCCTTCCTCATTCTTTATGGGGCCAATATGGTCTGTCCTCACTTTTCTACTGTTTACATACTTAAAGAATTTCTTGGGATTTTTGTTGCTCTCCTCCGCTATGTGTCTTACATGTTCTATCTTAGCTGTCCTAATTGCACCCTTACATTTCTTGTTGCATTCTTTATAAAGTCTGAATGCTGATGATGATCCCTCAACCTTGTATTTTTTGAAGGCCTTCTCCTTTGCTTTTATGTGCATTTTTACATTGGAGTTAAGCCATCCAGGACTTTTGTTCGCTCTTTTAAATTTATTACCCAATGGGATGCATTGGCTAATGCCCTTATTTAATATGCTCTTAAAGCAAACCCATCTCTTCTCCATGTTCTTTGTTCCTACGTCCCTCGTTTCTGCATGAGGGGGTGCGCTGCCCCCTCCCTCATGCCTGCGGCGGTCTGATTTATTACAGAACCGATCAGTCTTCAGGTCCAGGCCAATGATTTCTGGCCTGGACCTGTTGATCGCTTCTGGCAAATGAAATGCCTCCCCTGCCTGTGTAAGTGTAAACACAGGCAGGAGAAGTTATGTCATCTCCCCTTGTGGAACTCTTTTCCACTCCAGAGAAAGGAGAAAGGACGTCTAACAGTGAGTTGCACAACACTACACTAACACCAGTACACGTAGGTACACTTGTCACCCTCCAATCGCCCCCCCCCAGTTAACCCCTTCGCTCCCTGTCACAGTGTCACCAAGTGCAGTTTTCAGATTTTTCACTGATCACTGTACTGGTGTCATTTGTGACTCTAATCAGTGTTAGGGAAGCTAGTAGTAGCCCCGGGAAGCTTTAGGGTACCCCCTAATAAAGGTTTAACCCCCTGATTGCCCCCTAGTTAACCCTTTCACCCCCTGTCACCAGTGATCACCGTATTAGTGTTACGGGTGACGCTGGTTAGTTTGTTTGTTATAGCATCAGGGCACTCGCCATATATTACCCAATAAAGGTTTAACCCCCCGATCACCTGGTGGGTGACATCAGATTAGCATCAGTTAGGGTCTGCGTCAGCCCTAGGCAGTGTCAGTAGCCCCAGGCAGCGTCAGTAGCGCTAACACCCACACACGTACCATACACCTCCCTTAGTAGTATAGTGTCTGAACAGATCAATATATTTGATCTGATCAGATCTATACTAGCATCCCCAGTAGTTTATGGTTCCCAAAAACGCGGCGTTAGTGGGATCAGCCCAGAATACCTGCTAGCTCCTGCGTTTAGCCCCTCCGCCCAGCCCACCCAAGTGCAGTATCAATAGATCACTGACGCTTACAAAACACATAACTGCAGCATTTGCAGAGTCAGGCCTGATCCCTGCAAACTCTAACAGTTTTTTTGGTAGAGTTTGAAGCAGTCATTGACAATCGGGTGCTCTTTTTGCCTGTGAGTTTCACTAGTTGTACCAGTAAATTTAGAGGCCACAATGTCCAATCGAAGTACACTAGTAAAGAGGCCTACACGTTTCTGAGCATGACAGATGAGAGTGAAGAGGAAGTCACCCATCTGTCAGATTTAGGCTCAGAATACAATCCAGTAGACAGTAGCGGCACCCTGACAGATAGCTCTGACGACGGAGTAGTGGTCCCTGCTAAGTTAAGGCGTACCCGACCCCGTTCTTTTTCTGTTGTTGAGGTGCAAGAACTGTAGGGCTCTCGTATGGAGCAGAGAGCCAGTACTAGTGCCGCTCATCCTTCTGGTGAACTAGCAAGCACCAGCGGTCTAGTAAACCCTGGTTGTAGTCAAACCAGCACTGCAGTAACCCGTGGTGATGTGGCGAGTCCCATAAGTGCAGTTCAAGCTGTGGAGTAGTGACACCAAACACCAAAAAGACAAACACAGGCCCATCGAGCCCATAGTGCCCTTCCTGCTGCATTTTCCAATCCTAATTGGGAGCCCACCACTTCTGTAGGACCCATACTTCCCCCATTTACTGGCAAACCCGGAATTCAGGTGGAAACTGGTTTGATTTTACATCACTTGATTTTTATTCACTGTTTTTCATGGAAGATCTCTAGAGATCTATTGTGGACCAAAGCAATATGTATGCTGGTCAATTCATCGTCGCTAATCCCCAATTGACCCTTGCCAGAGAATGGAAACCTATAACGGTCTCCGAATTTAAAACCTTTCTGGGTCTATCCCTCCTCATGGGCATAACTAAAAAAAGTGAGTTGCAGTCATATTGGTCCACTGACCCAATTCATCATATGCCCGTGTTCTCTGCATCCATGGCCAGGGCTAGATACGAGCAGATCTTGCGGTTCATGCATTTTAATGACAATGAACTCTGTCATCCTCGGGGTGACTCTGAATATGATCGGCTCCACAAAATTCGGCCCCTCGTAAACCACTTCAACCAAAAGTTTTCATGCTTGCTTACTCCCAATCTTGATGAGTCCCTGATTACGTTTTCTGGCCACTTGTCTTTCAAACAGTATCTTCCCAGCAAGCGTGCTAGATATGGGGTCAAGAGGTTTAAGCTCTGTGACAGGACAACAGGCTATACATGTAGTTTTATGGTTTACGAGGAAAAGATAGTCACATGGAGCCGGAGAACTGGCCAAACTACATAGGGAGTGCTGGTAAAATTGTGTCGGAATTGGTACCGCCCTTATTCGGAAAGGGGTACCACTTGTACGTGGACAATTATTACACAAGCGTGCCGCTTTTTAGTCATGTGTTTGATCATGAAATTGGCGCATGTGGCACAGTGCGATCTAATTTCTGGGGCTTACCCCAGCGACTTGTAGATTCCCGCCTTAGGCTTTGGGAGAGAGCCTGCTTGAAAAGTAATAATTTGCTCACAGTGAAGTGAAGGGATAATCAAAATGTTTTCGTTCTCTCCTCCCTTCACGCAGATAAGACAGTCCAAATTCAAACGGTGACTGGTGTTGTTGAGAAACCCCTCTGTGTCCACGAATACAACCTTAATATGGGAGGGGTGGACCTCAGCGACCAGTTGTTGGCACCGTACCTAATTGCCAATAAGGCCAGACGCTGGTACAAAAAAATGTCTGTATACTTATTCCAATTGGCTCTGCTGAACGCTTATGTGCTATACAAAGCGTCAGGATGAACTGGATCCTTCCTTAAATTCCAGGAAGAGACCGTCACAGCCCTTATGTTTCCAGACAGTGCTGTGGCCCAACTTCCCAACACAAATGCAGTGAGGCATTTTCCATATGTCCTCCCTGGTACCCCTACCCAACGATCACCCCAAATGTCGTGTCTGTAGGAAATGTGAATATAGGTGTGACACCCACTATTATTGTCCCTCCTGTCCTGGCCAACCTGGTCTTTGCATCTGTGAATGTTTTGAGAGCTACCACACACTAGTGGAGTATTAGCGTAGGTGTCAGACTTTTACTTACCAGACTAATGAGTCCGCTTAGGCAGAGGGTAGACTCATTTACTTATCCGACTCACGGCCCCTGGTAGAGCAGACAGGAGGCACGAGAGTGCGGAATGGTATGAGAGCCTGCTAAAGAGATCCAGGTACAGGATGAGAGATGATCTTCAGACAACAGGTCAGTAGTCCGTAACACTGGTAACAGGTGCTGAGCAGGAGCAAGACAGGCAGATCAGGACACAAGCAGGGTTCGGCAACAGACTGGCAGCAAGGTACAATAGGAGCAGGCAGAAGCGGAGTCAAACAGGCCAAGGTCAGGTACAGGCAGCAAACAGGAGAATCCAAGGGCAATCCGGGTCGTCAGGAGATCAGGTAAACAGGAAGACAAGACAGGAAACAGGAACTATGGCACAGGAAGCTGATGATCAGGCAGCACTGAACAGAGTGCCTGACAAACCTAAATAGGCCGGCTTGCTCGCAGGCGCGCCCCAAGGTGGCCAATACCATGACCAGCAAGGTGAGCTCTCTGACAGTGCCCCCTCCCTAAGGGCAGCCTCCGGATGCCCAGCCGGGCCAACTTGGAGGCATGAACATTTCTGAAAGTCTGTAAAAGTTCCGGGGCATGTAAATTGTTTTCTGGTTCCCAGGAATTGTCCTCCGGACCATACCCCTTCCATTTAATAAGATACTGAATTCCATTCCTCCTTTTCCTACAGTCAAGGATTGCCTTGAATTGCCTCGATTGCCTCGAATTCCTCTTCGTGGTCAATTATGACAGGTTTGGGTGGGCCGACAGTGCGACCAGCAAAAGGATTAGAGGTAGCAGGTTTCAGCAGCGTCACATGGAAGACCGGGTGTACTTTTAGAGAGTCTGGCAAATCAAGTTCATAGGTCACATCATTTATTTTCCTCTTCACTGGGAACGGACCCATAAACTTAGGGCCTAATTTCCTAGAGGGACAAGACATTTTCAGGTTAGTTGTGGACAACCACACTTGGTTGCCGGGCTCCAAGATCAATTCTCCACGCCTCTTCTTATCAAACATTTTTTTATTGTAATCCTGGGATTTGGCCATAGTCTCTTGTAGGATCTTATTGTTGGTGGAAAAGAAATTCATAGTCTCTGAGACAGCCGGAATGGAGCATTCAGGTACTGAGATTGGTAGAAAAGATGGATGGAACCCGTAATTAGCGTAAAATGGTGTTTGATTGATGGCAGAGTGCAAGGAGTTGTTATAGGAGAATTCTGCAACGGGTACTAAGGAAACCCAGTCATCCTAATAGAAGGCAGAGAAGCACCTGAGGTATTGCTCCAAGGTCTGGTTGGTTCTCTCAGTTTGCCTGTTCATCTGGGGATGATAGGCGGATGAAAAGGCCAATTCAATTTCGAGGGAACCACAGAGGGCCTTCCAGAATCTTGAAGTGAATTGAACACCCCGATCGGACATAATGCTTGCTGGGACTCCATGTAGCCTAACCACTTCTTTGACAAAAATCTTTGCCGTATCCATAGCCGAAGGTGTACCCTTCATGGGGAGGAAATGTGCCATCTTTGACAGCCTGTCTACCACAACAAAAATAGTAGAGAAACCCGCGGAGGGGGGCAATTCCACGATTAAGTCTATTGATATCATCTTCCATGGCCTCTCTGGAACAGGTAAGGGTTTTAATAATCCCCAGGCCTTTGTCCTGGTGTTCTTACTCCGAGCACAAGTGTTGCACGAATCCACAAAATTTTTACAGTCACAGGCTAATTGAGGCCACCAGAAGGTGCACTGTACCAGCTCAGTGGTTTTCAGGACACCGAAATGTCCGGCCAACTTATGATCATGACATAGTTCCATCACAGTTACCCTTAGCTTCTCGGGAACCACGATCTTGTCTCTTCGCCAAAACAGGCCCTCTCTCCAATCGGTTTCGGGGTAGGGAAGCATTCCCACCGAGGCCTGTCTTATCCGTGAAAAAAGGTCCCCTTGGAGGAGCAGGAAGTTCCCCGAAGGAAGAATCGTATCGGGAGATACGGTCTTCTCTGAATCGTAAAACATGCGGGAAAGAGCATCTGACTTTATATTCTTGGAACCGGGCCTGTAAGTTATGTGAAACTGGAATCGTGAGAAAAAAAGTGCCCCCGTCTTAATCTTTTGGCTGTTCTCAGGTATTCCAGATTCTTGTGGTCGGTGTAGACCAGAATAGGATGTGCAGCACCCTCCAATAGGTAACGCCATTCCTCCAGAGCCGCCTTGATGGCCAGAAGTTCTCGATCCCCCACATCATAATTTCTGTCCGAAATTGAAAGTTTGCGTGAAAAGAACACTACTGGATAGAGGAGGGCCTTGGCGCCCTGTCGTTGAGAGAGCACCGCTCCCACTGCGATCTCCGAAGTGTCGACCTCCAAGACAAATGTTAGGACAGGGTTAGGGTGTTTCAAAATGGTGGCTGAAGTAAATAGCTTTTTGAGTCTTTCGAAAGCCAACTGGGCTTTGTCAGTCCAAGAGAATCGGGTTCCCTGTTTGGTCAATTAGGTGATTGGAGCGATGATTGCAGAAAAACCTTTAATAAACTTCCAGTAAAAATTGGCAAAGCCAATAAAGCGTTGTACCCCTTTTTTATCTATCAGAGCAGGCCAATCCCGAATAGCAGACACCTTTTGGGGGTCCATCCTGATACCCTCCACTGAGATAACTAGGCCCAAGAACTGAATACATTGACATTCAAACTCGCATTTCTCGAGTTTTGCATAGTGGCCGTGTTGCCTAAGCCGGGTTAGGACATTGCAGACATGTCTATGGTGATCGGTTAGTGAAGAGGAGAAGATCAAGATGTCGTCAAGGTATACTATTACATACAGATCCAGGTAATCACGGAAAATATCGTTGACGAAATGTTGGAAGGTTGCGGGAGCGTTGCATAATCCAAATGGCATGACAAGGTACTCGAAGTGCCGGAATCGAGTACGGAAGGCCGTCTTCCATTCGTCCCCTTTTCTGATACGGATCAAGTTATAGGCTCCGCGGAGATCTAGTTTCATGAATATGACTGCGGTTCCTAATCTTTGAAAAAGTTCAGGTACTAAAGGCAAGGGATAACGATTCTTAATGGTGATCTTATTCAACTCCCGGTAATCGATGCAGGGACGTAACAAGTGGTCCTTCTTCTCGACAAAGAAGATGCCGGCACCGGCTGGGGAGGTAGAAGGAAGAATGAACCCTTTTTCCAAGTTTTCATCTATGTAAGTCTTTAATGTGTCTAACTCCTGCTCAGTTAACGGGAAGATTCTCCCAAATGGAACTTCAGTACCAGGTAACAGTTCTATAGGACAGTCATACGGCCTATGAGGGGGCAAGGTTTCTGCTCCTTTTTTACTAAATACATCCAGGAAGTCCAGATAAGCTTCAGGGACGGACTGACATAGTTCAGCATCTGAGTCCAAGCACAGGAGTTGGGAGGTCATGTCAGAAGATTGCTGTAAACAATGCTGTTGGCAATACTCAGAGAGAAATTTGACTTCTCCTGTGGCCCAGTTGATACTGGGATTGTGGGCCTGCAGCCAGGGCATCCCTAGGATAATAGGAAAGAGAGGAGAAGAGATGGCGTCCAGACACAGAAGCTCCTGATGGTGGGTACCCATGGTGGCCAGCAAGGGGACGGTCTCTTGAGTGACCGGGCCGGAACTAAGGATGGATCCATCCGCTAGATGGACAGCAAGCCCCTGAGCCTTAGGTTGAAGCGGAATACGATGGTTGGCAGCAAAGGTCAAATCGATGAAACAGCTGCATGCGCCGGAATCAATAATTACTGACACTGGAATACTCCCTCCTGGTAGCTGCAGAGTGAAGGAAAGAGCGAGATGAGAACCAAGTTTAGGTAACACAGATGCACACATTGAAGAGGCTGAACGACACTTATGCATCTTGTTGGGGCAGGCTCTCACGTAGTGCCCGGATTCACCGCAGTATAGGCACAGGTTGTGGGTTCGCCTGCGCATCTTTTCCTCTGGAGTAAGCGTAGGCTGGAGCAGACCGAGTTGCATGGGTTCAGGGGGTTCTGGAGTCGAGACAGATGAAGCCGGAGGAAACTGACTGACCGGACTGGGAACCTTGGGTAATATCCAGGTGGGACGAGGGTGGCTGGTAGACCTTTCCGACCGACGCTCTCTGACCGATGGCCAATCTGGATGGAGAGATCGATGAGGTCTTTCAGAGACTGAGGTACCCCCACTCGAGCCAACTCGTCCTTGAGTGGGTCAGATAGTCCCATTCTGAATTTGATGACGCAGGGCAGCGTCGTTCCAGTCCGTATCGGCGCTCCAACGTCTGAAGTCGACTGCATAATCTTCGGCCGCTCTGCGACCCTGTTGCAGAGAGTGCAGTGCAGCTTCAGCAGTCGCTGTCAGTTGGGGATCTTCATATAATTGGGACATGGCCCTGAAGAAATCGTCTAGGCTATCTAGGGAGATAGATTTTTGCTCCAGAAGGCGGTGAGCCCAGGTTTGTGGCTCACCTGTCAGCAGGGAAATAACAAAGCCTACTTTGGTCGCTTCCAGTGAAAACGTGCGGGGTTGCAGAGCAAAGTAGAGTTCGCAGGAATTGCGGAAGGCACGATACTTGCTGCGTTCACTGACAAACTTCTCGGGAGTGGGTACTCTGGGTTCTGGAGGAAGCATTACTACGGAGGGTGCAGATTGGAATCCAGCAGAAGACGCCCCCTGGGGGTTGGAAGAGGAAGATAAGGCCTGGACTTGTTCCTCCAATCTTGAGTAACCTTCCTGAAGGCTTTTCATGGCCTGGGTAAGTCCTGCCAGGTGTCTACATAGTTCATCCATGGGGGAGGCCCCCTGCCCCGACTCAGTCATGGCTGCCTGATACTGATGTCAGACTTTTACTTACCAGACTGATGAGTCCGCTTGGGCAGAGGGTAGACTCCCTTACTTATCCGACTCACGGCCCCTGGTAGAGCAGACAGGAGGCACAAGAGTGCAGAATGGTATGAGAGCCTGCTGAAGAGATCCAGGTACAGGATGAGAGATGATCTTCAGACAACAGGTCAGTAGTCCATAATGAAAAGAAAGAAAAAAAGAGCGCACCAGCCTAGTGCATTATCCTTGACAGATTTATTAAATAAAAACAAGATAAAATCTACTCACAAAGGTCGAAGAGAAAATCGCATTGTATATTACACAGAGGCGAATAATCCAGTGGTAGCAGTTCTCCAGGTCCCAGGAAGGAGGCGTACGGACTACTGCTGGCTAACGCGTTTCGAAGGTTACCCTTCTTCATCATGTCAAGGATAATGCACTAGGCTGGTGCGCTCTTTTTTTCTTTCTTTTCATTTAATACTAGGACAATCCCATCCTTAAGAGCAGCAAGGCCGAAATCCACAGTCCTTCCTGAACCCTTGGGATCTTTTAGCTAGTGCACCTGTGCGCAAGAGTATTTTTGCATCTTTTCATACAGTAGTCCGTAACACTGGTAACAGGTGCTGAGCAGGAGCAAGACAGGCAGATCGGGACACAAGCAGACTGGCAGCAAGGTACAATAGGAGCAGGCAGAAGCGGAGTCAAACAGGCCAAGGTCAGGTACAGGCAGCAAACACGAGAATCCAAGGGCAATCCGGGTCGGAGATCAGGTAAACAGGAAGACAAGACAGGAAACAGGAACTATGGTACAGGAAGCTGATGATCAGGCAGCACTGAACAGAGTGCCTGACAAACCTAAATAGGCCGGCTTGCTCACAGGCGCGCCCCAAGGCGGCCAATACCATGACCAGCAAGGTGAGCTCTCTGACAGTAGGGTACAGCACTACACAGACTAAGACACACTTTCGCAGGGTCTCCAAAGATGCTATCGCATTTTGAGAAACCCAAACCTAGAACCGTTACAGTTGAAAATAAAAGTGTTAAAAAAAAATATATAAAATAAAAAAGCCAAAAATAGTTGTCGTTTTATTCTCTCTCTATTCTCTCTATTGTTCTCTCTCTCTATTGTTCTGCTCTGTTTTACTGTATTCAACTGCAATGTTTTATTGTTACTATGTTTTATCATGTTTGCTTTTCAGATATGTAATTCTTTTGTACTTTACTGTTTACTGTGTTTTACTGTTAACCATTATTTTCTTTTCAGGTACGCCATTTAGCTGCAGCACTGATTTACTTATCTTGACAGCAACAGCGTTTGCTCTCATGATACGTAAATCGGCGACTCCAGCGATGTAGGAGGTGATTTCACCACTATAGAAAAAAAAAAAAAAAAAGAGCATATATGCCGAAGCATGGGGGCAGGGGTGAAGGGGCAATTTGGCTCTTACATTAGGGGCTGATTGCCCCCATGCTTCGGCATATATTTTTTACTCTTTTTTGGCACAGATTGTTGTTTTATTGAGTTTTATTAATGTTTTATTGTTACCATTGTTTGCTTTTCAGGTACACCATTCAGCTGCAGCACTGATTTATTTATCTTGACAGCAACAGCGTAACAGCGTTTGCTCTCACGATAAGTAAATCAGCGACTCCAGTACTGTAGAAGGTGATTTCACCACCACAGTTAAAAAAAAAAACGGTGCATGTATTCCTATCATTAGAAGTTGGTGGATGCAGGGCGGTATTCTAATGGTGGACATACCCACTGATCAATCTCTTTTTTCGTTCAGCCCTCAGGCTGCATGAAAAAAAAGAACATTACAATATATGACCAACAAGGACCAGCGACGTACTGGTATGTTGGTGGATAGGGATGAGCTTCGAGTTCAA
The DNA here is from genome assembly GCA_037952925.1 of Lithobates clamitans. Classification (NCBI taxonomy): domain Eukaryota; kingdom Metazoa; phylum Chordata; class Amphibia; order Anura; family Ranidae; genus Lithobates; species Lithobates clamitans. The sequence continues at coordinate 1,415,933 of JBBGZY010000550.1, read as the reverse complement.
GTCGAACTCATGTTCGACTCGAACATTGGCTGTTCGCAAGTTCGCCGAACAGCGAACAATTTGGGGTGTTCGCGGCAAATTCGAATGCCGCGGAACACCCTTTAAAAGTATATGGGAGAAATCAAAAGTGCTAATTTTAAAGGCTAATATTCAAGTTATTGTCATAAAAAGTGTTTGGGGACCTGGGTCCTGCCCCAGGGGACATGGATCAATGCAAAAAAAAGTTTTAAAAACGGCTGTTTTTTCAGGAGCAGTGATTTTAATAATGCTTAAAGTCAAACAATAAAAGTGTAATATCCCTTTAAATTTTGTAGCTGGGGGGTGTCTATAGTATGCCTATAAAGGGGTGCATGTTTCCCGTGTTTAGAACAGTCTGACAGCAAAATGACATTTTGAAGGAAAAAACCCATTTAAAACTACCCGCGGCAATTGCATTGCCGACAATACACATAGAAGTTCATTGATAAAAACGTCATTCCCCGTCATTTGGTTAGGGAAACCCCGAACCAAAATTAAAAAAAAAAAATGAGGTGGGGGTCCCCCTAAATTCCATACCAGGCCCTTCAGGTCTGGTATGGATATTAAGGGGAACCCCGGCCAAAATTTTTTAAAAAAATGACGTGGGGTTCACCCTAAATTCGATACCAGACCCTTCAGGTCTGGTATGGATTTTAAGGGGAACCCCGTGCCAAAAAAAAAAAATACGGCGTGGGGTCCCCCCAAAAATGCATACCAGACTCTTATCCGAGCACGCAACCTGGCAGGCCGCAGGAAAAGAGGGGGGGACGAGAGCCCCCCAAAACACCTTGTCCCCATGTTGGTGAGGACAAGGGCCTCATACCCACAACCCTGGCTGGTGGTTGTGGGGGTCTGCGGGCGGGGGGCTTATCGGAATCTGGAAGCCCCCTTTAACAAGGGGACCCCCAGATCCCGGCCCCCCCTGTGTGAAATGGTAAGGGGGTACTTACCCCTACCATTTCACTAAAAAACTGTCAAAAATGTTAAAAATGACAAGAGACAGTTTTTGACAATTCCTTTATTTAAATGCTTCTTCCTTTTTCTATCTTCCTTCATCTTCTGGTTCTTCTGGTTCTTCTGTTTCTTCCTCCGGCGTTCTCGTCCAGCATCTCCTCCGCGGCGTCTTCTATCTTCTTCTCCTCGGGCCGCTCCGCACCCATGGCATGGGGGGAGGCTCCCGCTCTTCTCTTCTTCTTTTCTTCTCTTCTTCTCTTCTTCTCTTCTTCATTTTCTTCTCCGGGCCGCTCTGCACCCATGCTGACATGGAGGGAGGCTCCCGCTGTGTGACGGCGCTCCTCGTCTGACAGTTCTTAAATAACGGGGGATGGGGCCACCCGGTGACCCCGCCCCCCTCTGATGCACGGGACATGACGGACTTCCCTGTGGCATTCCCCGTGATGTCACAGGGAAGTCCCGTCAAGTCACCTTGCGTCAGAGGGGGCGGGGTCACCGGGAGGCCCGCCCCCCCGTTACTTAAGAACTGTCAGACGAGGAGCGCCGTCACACAGTGGGAGCCTCCCTCCATGCCAACATGGGTGCGGAGCGGCCCGGAGAAGAAAATGAAGAAGAGAAGAAGAGAAGAGCGGGAGCCTCCCTCCATGCCATGGGTGCGGAGCGGCCCGAGGAGAAGAAGATAGAAGACGCCGCGGAGGAGATGCTGGACGAGAACGCCGGAGGAAGAACCAGAAGAGCCAGAAGAACCAGAAGAACCAGAAGATGAAAGAAGATAGAAGAAAGAAGAAGCATTTAAATAAAGGAATTGTCAAAAACTGTCTCTTGTCATTTTTAACATTTTTGACAGTTTTTTAGTGAAATGGTAGGGGTAAGTACCCCCTTACCATTTCACACAGGGGGGGCCGGGATCTGGGGGTCCCCTTGTTAAAGGGGGCTTCCAGATTCCGATAAGCCTCCCGCCCGCAGACCCCCACAACCACCGGCCAGAGTTGTGGGGATGAGGCCTTTGTCCTCACCAACATGGGGACAAGGTGTTTTGGGGGGCTACCCCAAAGCACCCTCCCAATGTTGAGGGCATGTGGCCTGGTACAGTTCAGGAGGGGGGGCCGCACTCTCGTCCCTCCCTCTTTTCCTGAGGCCTGCCAGGTTGCGTGCTCGGATAAGGGTCTGGTAAGGATTTTTGGGGGGACCCCACGCAGTTTTTTTTTTTTTTGGAGCGGGGTTCCCCTTAAAATCCATACCAGACCTGAAGGGTCTGGTATGGAATTTAGGGGGAACCCCACGTCATTTTTAAAAAAAAATTTGGCCGGGGTTCCCCTTAATATCCATACCAGACCTGAAGGGCCTGGTATGGAATTTAGGGGGACTCCCACGTCATTTTTTTTTTGGTTCGGGGTTCCCTTTTGGGGAATTCCCATGCCGTTTTTATCAATGAACTTCTATGTGTATTGTCGGCAATGCAATAGCCGCGGGTAGTTTTAAATGGGTTTTTTCCCTTCAAAATGTCATTTTGCTGTCAGACTGTTCTAAACACAGGAAACATGCGCTCCTTTACAGGCATACTATAGACACCCCCCAGCTACGAAATTTAAAGGGATATTACACTTTTATTGTTTGACTTTAAGCATTATTAAAATCACTGCTCCTGAAAAAATGGCCGCTTTTAAAACTTTTTTTTGCATTGATCCATGTCCCCTGAGGCAATAACTTGCATATTAGCCTTTAAAATTAGCACTTTTGATTATTCATGTTCGTGTCCCATAGACTTTAACGGTGTTCGCATGTTCGAACAAACTTTTTTCCTGTTCGCATGTTCTGGTGCGCACCGAACAGGGGGGTGTTCGGCTCATCCCTATTGGTGGACTTTGAGTGGTTATACCAGAATAATTTCTGCAGGTTATGTATCATCTTGGTATCATTCTTTTCAGCCAGCAGTCAGCTTTCATGTAAAAGCAATCCTAGCAGCTAATTAGACTGCTTTTACAAGCAGTGGGAGAGAATGTCTCCACCGCCATCTTCCATGGTTTTCTTGGGCTCTCTTGTCCCACCGGGAACCTGAGAATGCAGCCGGTGGTTCCGCCAGCTGACCATAGAGCTGATCGAAGACCAGAATGGCTCCAATCATCTCTATGGCCTAAGAAACCCAAAGCTACGACCATTTCATGACTTCGGTTTTTCCGGATATAAACAGCGCCATTGGGAAATTGGGACAGCATCTTATCACACTGATCTAGGTGTGGTCAGATGCTTTGAGGGCAGAGGAGAGATCTAGAGTCTAATAGACCCTAGTTTTTAGACGCCATAACATTTGTGCAAACCAATAAATATACGCTGAATTTTTTTTTTACCCGAGACATGTGGCTGAATGCTTTTTGGTCTAAATGTTTGACTAAAATTGAGTTTGTTGTATTTTTTTTCATAGCTAAAAGTAGAAAATATAATCTTCTTTCAAAATGCTCTGTCTTTTTTTTTTTTTGTTTATATCACAAAAAATAAAAAACGCAGAGGTGATCAAATACCACCAAAACAAAGCTCTATTTGTGGGAAAAAAAGGACGCAAATTTCGTTTGGGTACAACATTGCATGACCGCGCAATTACCAGTTAAAGCTAAAGCTTAAGGCTACACAGCCAGGAAACTTCAGGGATCTCTGTGAACATAAGACCACAATGAAATCACAGATATCTGTCTCTTCCTTCTAAGGGGTAATCCTTGCGAGCTTTGGTGGATCACTCCGAGGTGGCTAGATGATCTGCTTTCACTCAATTAGCTGCAGTCATCCCAGTTTCATTGGATTGAATTTTTAAACAAATATTCAAAGCTATATTAATTTAATACACCATGAAGGTGCGGTTCAGCGGAATTTGAGACCTGACGTTTCGCCTATCCCACTGACTTGTATTGTTATAAGGAGAACACAGAGTTAAATAGAACAGCATGCTTTTATGTAACCCCTGAAGAAGGAAATATATACCTCAAAAAAATCTCCTCCTCCCCTCGTTTTCCGAAACATGTTGGGTATCTTGGTTCACACACCTCATTGACTTGACGCCTAGTCTGGACCTGCAGGTGATTTGTAGGTGATTGGGAACTCCAAAATAGCTCAGGAATGCACCGTCATGTGGCTATTGAGACTATTCTGCTCAAGAGAATAAATATTTTACATCTCTCTGTCACAGTTTAAAATCAGTGTGGCTGTGCAGGGCTCTGCCCACACAGCTGTGCAATTCATTCACAGAGTTCTGTGAATGAATGAACTACAAATACCATCCTCCACTGTGGCAAACAGCTTGTTGTTCTCACTGAACTGTGAGGGCAATGTTGAGTGCTCTCGTAGTTCATTGATTATTTCTGCTCTTCAGTTACTGTCTGATTGTATGGGAGGTATGGGCAGACAGCTGTAATGAGTGTATGCAGGAGCCTAGTTTTTACCTGCAAAAAATGTGCATGTGTTATATATATATATATATATATATATATAATTTTTTTTTTTTTTTTTTAAATAAACTTATCCTGTAAAACACTACAGTGGCCCAACGAATGTCCCCCACAGATGTCCTAGTGAATTGATTGAATATTTAGCAAAGAGGGTCCAGCTTTAAAATACAAGTGGATGTAAACTCCCATGCACTTACCCCTATGTTTTAGCATGTATACTGTAACAGTAAGCAAAAAAAACTGCTAGAACAGTGTTATAGGTTACTGCAATGTGAAGAGCCCATTGCTGGATATTGTTAAGGGGCCTATAAGCAGATGCTGACAGAGGTATTACAGGGTATGTTCAATATTTTTGGGATTAAATGTATTTTCTGCTGTGTAAGTTGCACTGCTTAGTTAATGTTGCCCAGTAGAGGTGTTGCCATTTGGTAGGTAAGTGTTAGCTCTGATGGACAGGTTTTCTCTTTTCTGAAGACTACTGTCCCCTGCTGGACAAAATATATGAAAAGGGAACTAAATCTACGTCAGGAGCTCTTTCGGAACTGAACGGCTAAGATGTAAGCTACCACTCTGCCAGGATACCACCCATTGTGTTCGGAAAATAACTTTGTGGTTCAGTTCAGCTGCCTGGTCTTAAGTCATTAAAGGGGTGCATGCATGGTGTATCAAAAGAACTGGACTTAATCAAGGGGGCAAAAAAAGTTAGAGAAGATACAGTACTGAGGCCTAACAAGCAGAGAAGTTGTCCTAAGGAAGCTATATTTCCATTGCTAAAGATTACCATACTTGTGTCAAGTTCTTAAGCACACAACCAGCCATTTGACATGGCATGGGAGACGGAGTGAAGAGGTTTGATGCTTGGCCCTTTTACTGGCAACTGGTTCCCCACATACTGGGACTATCCTCGTAACACAGAGTTCCTAGGGACCTAGCCTGGAGAACAAGCATGTGTTTATTAATACTTAGCTTCCTGTATCCAATAGCAACATACAAATTATAGGCATTGGGAGTGAGGTGACAGGACTGCTGGGTTGGTGGAGACTGGTACAAGCTCTGCTGTACCAGCTGATAAATGCTGCACACCTGGGGAGAGGTGAAGTCTAACAGAAGTGTGTCCATACTGCATATGTGTTAACAGTGTAGAAGTTTTGCCACAGATTAGAAAGAGACAATTGTGCTCCCATAGGAGTCTCGATTTTAACCTAGAGCTCTGCCTTAATGCTGATTTCACATTAGGCATGTGCAAGATGAAAAAATTTGTTTCGTTTCGTTTTAATTTGTTATTTAATTAATTTCGTTTAGTTAGATTCGTTAAATTCATTAAAATCGTTTTTCAAATCAGTTTCGTTTTCGACCGAATTCGAAAATCTGTTGAATTCGAAAATATTTCAACCGGATCCGATATTATTTCAACCGCATTCGAAAAAATTTCAACAGCATTCGAAATTATTTCAACTGTATTATAAATTATTTCAATCATATTCGATAATATTTCAATCGCATTCGAAAATATTTCTATTTTCGAACTTGATAATATTCAGATAATATTCCTCTTCAGCAAACCAGAAGAACACTGCATGGTTTTGCGTCACCATGGCAGTAAAAGCTGTGAGAGGGATTGAGCGCACCCCAGGCTGCATCCGTCATCGGTAAATAAAAATGATTACATTCTCTCTCTCTCTCTCTCTCTCTGTGTCTCCCAGAGGCGTATCTAGTGAAAATGGCACCTATGGCAAGCACTGAAACTGCGCCCCTGTCAAAAAAAAAAAAACAGCTAATAAAACTACAAGTCTTTAACCACTTCAGTCCCGGAAGAATTTACCCCCCTCCTGACCAGAGGACTTTTTGCGATTCGGCACTGCATCGCTTTAATTGACAATTGCGCGGTTGTGCGACGTGGCTCCCAAACAAAATTGATGTCCTTTTTTTCCCATAAATAGAACTTTCTTTTGGTGGTATTTGATCACCCCTGCGGTTTTTATTTTTTGCGCTATAAACAAAATAAGAGCGACAATTTTGAAAAAAACGCATTATTTTTTGATTTTGCTATAATAAATATCCCCCAAAAATATATAAAAAAACATTTTTTTTCCTCAGTTTAGGCCGATATGTATTCTTCTACATATTTTTGGTTAAAAAAAAATCGCAATAAGCGTTTATTGATTGCTTTGCGCAAAAGTTATAGCGTTTACAAAAAAATAATAAATATATATATATATGTTATTTTTTATTCTATTCTGTTCTATTGTTACTCTATTCTATTCTATTCTGTTTTTTTTCTATTTAAATTTGATCTCTGAAACTTGAAATTCATATAGAGTAAATTCTAATTTAAATAGAAAAGATTAGAATAGTAAAGAATAGAATAGAATAACAATAGAACAGAATAGAATAAAATATTATATATATATATATATATATATATATATATATATATATATATATATATATATATATATATATATAATATTTTATTCTATTCTGTACTTTTTTTTTCTAATATATATATATATATATATATATATATATATATATATATATATATATATATATATATATATATATTTTTATTTTTATTTATTTTTTATCTGATCTATTGTTTTTCTAAGATACTATTTTCTATTCTACTTTAATTCAATTTCATTCTATATGAAATTCGAATTTCGGAAATTTTTCATATATATATATATATATATATATATATATTAGATATTTATTGATATATAACCATCTATTGAAATTCGAAATTCATATAGAATGAATTCAAATTTGAATAGAAAAGATTAGAATAGAAAAAAATAGGACAGAATAGAATAAAATATAATACATATACACATTATATTTTACTCAATTCTGTTCTATTGTTTTTCTAGCCTATTTTCTATTTCTAGTCTAATATTTTCTATTCGAATTCAAATTCATTCTATATGAAATTCGAATTTCGGAAAATGGTTTTATATATATATATATATATATATATATATATATATATATATATATATATATATATATATATATATATATATATATATATATAAAACCATCTTTTGAAATTCGAAATTCATATAGAATGAATTCAAATTCGAATAGAAAAGATTAGAATAGAAAAACAATAGAACAGAAAAGAATCTAATATATATATTATATTTTATTCTATACTGTTCTATTGTTTTTCTAGTCTATTTTCTTTTCTTTTCAAATTCATCCTATATGAAATTCGAATGTAGGGACATGGTTATATATATATATATTTATATATATATTAGATATTTATTTATATATAACCATCTATTGAAATTCGAAATTCATATAGAATGAATTCAAATTTGAATAGAAAAGTTTAGAATAGAAAAAAAAATTGAATTTCAAAAGATGGTTTTATATATATATAACCATTTTACGAAATTCGAATTTCTTATAGAATGAAATTGAATTTGGATAGAATAGAAAATAATATATATATATATATATATATATATATATATATATATATATATATATATATATATATATATATTAGAAAAGCTAAAAAACTATAGAACAGAATAGAATAATATATCATATTTTATTCTGTTCTGTTCTATTGTTACTCTATTCTATTCTATTTTTTTCTATTCAAATTTGAATTCATTCTATATGAATTTCAAATTTCAGAAGATAGATATATATATAAATATTATATATATATATATTTTATATATATATATATATATATATATATATATATATATATATATATATATATATATATATATATATATTTTTTTTTTTTTCTGATCTGTTCTATTGTTTATCTATAGTATTATTTTTTATTCTATTTAAATTCAATTTCATTCTATACAATTCTTTTATGTTTATTCTATTGTTTTATTATTTTATATTCTATTTTATTGTATTCTTTTTTAGAAATCAATTTATATTTTTTCTACTTCGATTCGAATTTGTTTTCGAATTCGAGTCGAATAGATTTCGAATTTGTTTTCGAATCGAATATATTTAGAATTTGGTTTCTAATTCGATTCGAATTTCGTCTGTGGGTTTTCGATTCTAAACATTTCGGATTCGTTTAAATTCGGTAGTATTGTAATTCGGTATTTCGGATGCATCCGAATGTCCGAATAATGAAAATTTTGTCCGAATTTTGATTCGGAACTAAACGGAATGCACATGTCTATTTCACATGACCACAGCCTCTGCCTGCCACTGAGGGCGCTATCGAGGGCTCGCTCCAGGGTCCCCACACTCCAGTGCTGAGCCCCGCCCACAGGTCCATGCATCTAGTTTTATTCTTATTTAAAGATACATTAAATACAGAATTTTCACTTACTGTTAACACGGGACTTTCAACTCCCACCCAGAATGTGGTTCGTGTCTGGACAAATGTAGCTCTGTGTACAGAATAAGAAGGCATATAGATTATTTACAGTATAGCTTTGATGATTAGAATGAATCTGCAAAATTATTTTGTTAAAAATACAAACACTAGGGTCCATTTCTAAAAGGTTGAGATTGATATTTCTCATGTACCATATCAAATATGAATTTCTATGCATGTACTGTATATACAATGTATATATAAATATACTGTATATATCACTTACTCCTATAGGAGCTGCTGGAATTTTGCCCAGGTTTTTCCGCAGTTGGTTGCCACGCAGCCAGGCGCACAATCAAAATCACAATTTTTCCCAATAACCAGTCTAGGGGTAATGTTTTTATTGTTTTAATTTTTGGAGAACTTGGATGGGGTTGGGGGAATTGAGTGGGATACTCAAAAAAAGAAACTATGTACAGGTTTGAGGACAATAAACTCCTTTCTGAAAAGCGTAAAAAGTGTACTAAAGCGCTGATATGAACTAGTAAATAAATAAATAAGTGACAAATACTAGAAGATGACCAAATAATATAGCTGCAATTATTGTGTATGTGAACTGATATCACACAAAAAGTGTTGTATATATTCAGAATGTATAATGCACTAATATTAACCTCCCAATATAATACGGTGTGATCTCTTAATGATTAATCAGTGAATCATGTGCAAAATAATCACATGGAGACTATTATAAATAACATAACATCCTTCACCATAACAGAATCCTATAACTAAATATCAATGTGATAACAAATTATTAAACACAATTAAAAAGAGAAAAATAAAGATGAGATATATTAATGTGATGAACCACAGTGCACAGGTATCTCAATAGGACAGCATATTGCTGTGAAAAAATATAACATATTTGGTGATTTGATGAATATAGACAGGTTTCAATGAGTAATCCCCAGTAATAGCTGGCTTGCTCATATATTCAGTTGCTCATTAGCATGGGCTGGCTTCTGGCTTTCAAGGAACTTCTGCGGTATGAAACAACAAAAAAAGAAAGACCATTGCGCAGGCAGTGTGATATGTAATCCCTATAAACTAAGGGAAAAAATTCACTCACCCTTATTAGCAGAATAAATCGCATATGGTAAGGTCAGTTACATACAGCTAACAGCTGTGATCTAACACGCCAACAGTGTACACACAGCACTGCTCGTCACTGGCTCCTCCTGACCGGTTTCATCACTAGACACGTGACTTTTTCAAAGGTGACCATGTGACGACCTTGCTTAGTATTTATAGTGTGCATGCCGGTTGCCATAGTGACCAGGGAGTGTAATGCATCATCATGCCGCTATATGCGTTCTGCACTACATTCAAACAACATAATATCTATACAAAGTAACAATTTAATACATATAAATACATCATTTTTACAATAAAACATATATTTAAAAACATTATTGCAACTCTACCCTAAAACCCATTTAAATACATGAAGTAAGCAGATATAACCTAGGAACTCCCTCCAGTGGTGAATCAATGGAATTACATCTCTACATAATCATCCGCTAATGGGTTGAGGGTAAATGGATGTGTATGAGATAGAAAGATGCTAGAAAGACGCTAAAAAAAACGCTAAAATAAAATTTTTGACAAAAATATTTAAAAATTTATAATAAAATTATTAAAAATATTTTAAAATATTAGAACTTGTTTTGGAGGAGCAGATGTCAAGAGATATATTAGAAATCCGAAATAAAACAATTTATATCAAAATCTATATTTAAGCCAAAAGGTGCAAAAGTACCAATTTCAAAAATCCATTTTGATTCGCTTTTACTTAATTCTCTCACTTTATTACTACCCCGCCAGTGCGGTTTATATTTTTCAATGGCCCAAAATTTCAATAACGCAGGGTCTTTGTCATGATATAGAGCAAAATGGCATAACACACTGTTTTGGAAAACCTTTTTCAATATTCTGTATGTGCTCCCGAATGCGTTTCCACATAGGGCGTTTTGTTCTTCCCACATACTGTAGGGAGCACGGACATTGTAATGCATACACCACCCCCCCGGTTCTACATGACACAAAATCTTTGATTTCAAAATCTTTGTTTTTACTGGTAGATATGAAATTGATGCATTTTTGACCATTTTTCTTTGTATTCCTACAAGCATAGCATCTTTTACATGGAGAGAAACCCTTTTCTTGAAAAAATGTGAACACCTGTGAGATTTTTGGAGGGTCCAAAACATTTTTCGCTATTAAATCCATTAAAGTTGGTACCTTTCTATAAACTAATTTTGGTTTCTCTGGTAAAATACTACGTAATTGGTGATCCGCTAAAAATAGTGACCAATGCTTTTTAAATATATGCTCGATTTGCCTATGCTGAATATTATAATCCAGAATCATAGGAATCTCTTGGTACTGTGTGGTTTTCTTTTGTTTGTCTCTAATTAATTCTTCCCTTGAAAGCTCCGATACCTCCTTGATTTTATCTTCTATAAAATTATTATTATATCCCTTTTGAGCAAATCTTCCAATAATATTAGCTTGTTCCAAAAAAGTGCTTTTATCAGTGTAATTTCTTCTTAGACGTATTAGTTGCCCCTTCCGAATGTTAATCAGCCAGGGATCAAAGTGACAGCTGTCCACAGGGATATAACTATTCCTCTCGACTGGTTTAAAAAAAGTTTTTGTTAGGAATCCATTCTTAGTTAATTGTATATCCAGATCCAGGAAATGTATAGATGTATTACTGATTTCATAGGTAAGCTTGACATTTTTTTGATTGTCATTCAGTTTTTCCAAAATTTCCGTTAGAGTATTTTCATCCCCATTCCATAATATTATACAATCATCTTTAAATCTTCAATACATTATCAATTGTGGGGGGGTATTTGAGTGCACCGCATATTCCTCCCATTCGGCCATAAAAATATTAGCTTGGGGCATATTTAGCACCCATTGCAATACCATTAAGTTGCTTATAAAATTCTGAGTTATACCAAAAATAATTATGTTGTAAACCAAATGCCCAATATCTTAAAATAAATCTTTTCTGTTTAGAAATGATATTACTATATCTATCCATGGCCCATCTGTGCTTGGTGCTTGGTGTCCCTAAGATAAGATGGTGTTGATGGGACTAATGGTTGCAAAAAATTGTCCTCATATTCCCCTAACCTTGCATTTATGGAATATATACCATTTATTTTTGGCCGTCCCAGCGGATTCTTCTGATCCTTATGGAGCTTTGGTATTGTGTAAAAAATGCATGTATCTGGTAGGAGATATTTTTTCCTCCTTTTTGGTTAATATATTCTTTTTGCTTCCTTTTAGCATCAACTCCTGTCATTCACTTTAATATTCTCTAGTGGGACTTCCTCCCAGTTTTATATACGTATTCTGATCATTCAGTTGTCCTTGAAGTTCATCGTTGTAGTATTCTTTTGATGAAACCACAATTGCACCTCCTTTATCGGCTGGTCTCACTACAACATTGTTATTATTTTCCAATTCTGGATTCCTTTTCTAATATCTTGCGGATCTTTCATTCTTTTAATTTTAAGTTTATCTACCTCTTGTGTCACCATTTTGTTAAAAACTTCTATATGTTTGTTGTTATGAACAGGGGGGTTGAATAAGGATTTGTTTCTTAAGTTGCATCCATTTACCCTTAGCTCATTAGAGGATGATTATGTAGAGATGTAATTCTATTGGTTCACCACTGGAGGGAGTTCCTAGGTTATATCTGCTTACTTCATGTGATTAAATGGGTTTTAGGGTAGAGTTGCAATAATGTTTTTAAATATATGTTTTATTGTAAAAATTATGTATCTATATGTAATAAATTGTTACTTTATATGGATATTATGTTGTTTGAATGTAGTGCAGAACGCATATAGCGGCATGATGATGCATTACACTCCCTGGTCACTATGGCAACCGGCATGCACACTATAAATACTAAGCAAGGTCGTCACATGGTCACCTTTGCAAAAGTCACGTGTCTAGTGATGAAACTGGTCAGGAGGAGCCAGTGACGAGCAGTGCTGTGTGTACACTGTTGGCCTGTGAGGAGATCCAAGCTGTTAACTGTATGCAACTAACCTTACCATATGCGATTTATTCTGCTGAAAAGTGTGAGTGAATTTTTTCCCTTAGTATATAGGGATTACATATCACACTGCCTGCACAATGGTCTTTCTTTTTTTGTTGTTTCATACTTCGGAAGTTCTTTGAAAGCCAGAAGCCAGCCCATGCTAATGAGCAGCTGAATATATGAGCAAGCCAGCTATCACTGGGGATTACTCATTGAAACCTGTCTATATTCATCAAATCACCAAAGATGTTATATCTTTTCACAGCAGTATGCTGTCCTATTGAGATACCTGTGCACTGTGGTTCATCACATTAATATATCTCATACTGCATAGCTCCACACCTAGGTTTCAGAGACTTCTCCATCTCTGAAAAGCAGAGGAAGTAACAGATGGGCAGCAGCTGAGAATTACTGAACTGACCTAATTAATCTGCACTGGATAAACTCAGCAAAACTAGATTTACCTGACAACAAATCACAGCTACACTGGTTACAGTGAGGCAGCTAAATTTACCTATCAAAAACATACCCAGTTCCAAAGAACACAGTGAGCTAGCTTTAGATCTAACTAATCCTAGCACCCACAGTATATAGGAGCTACATTCATCCCCTGCCAAAAATAAGCCATTTCCTCATTGGCCTGAGCTTTGGACTCTGAACGAAAACTATGTACAAAAAAATAGGGCAGAAGTATCCCACAAAGTAGGAGGGGAAAACGGGAGGTTAACAATTAACAAATGCCATGTGTCACTCCACATATCAGCAATAAAGAGTATATACAAATGATATAGCAGTAGAACCCTACCAATATTTAGATTACTAGCAACAATTTCACCCTCTCTGCCAAAATAAAATTAAGGGGTGGGGTGACAAAGCAAATATATACATACATTATTTGAACAAATCCCTATTGCTATCTAAGCACAGACAATTATTTACAGTAATAGGTTAGTACTGAAGTTGAGTTTGTGCATCCTAACAAACTGGTATATACAATCTACTTTTAAGATACAGATTGAAGCACTATCCCCACAGGGATAACCCTTCAAGCGTTCACAATACTAGAACATAACATTCCTGACCTTAAAGTAGTTGTATAGGTTAGATTTTTTTTTAAAATAACAAACATGTTATACCTACCTCCACTGTGCAGTTCGTTTTAAAGGTAAGAATTAACTATAAGCGCATATACAGAAAAAGGCATACAATAATCGGAGTATATTAGGTTAGCCAGGCGTATAGTCCACGGCTATAGTATTGGCAGTCCAGGGGTTAATTAGGATCTGACAGTTCAGAGTAATTTAAATAGATTGGTGCAGTTCGTTTTGCACAGAGTGGCCCCAATCCTGCTGTTCTGGGGTGCCACGGTGGCTGTCTCGGCTCCTCCCCGCTAAAGCTAACCCCCTCTGGGAAGCTCTTTCCCGAGGGGGTTAGCTTGCGGGCACTCTCCTGTGTCATACACTTGGCATCCATAGACGCCAAGTGTATGACTCGGTCCCGCCCCCCCCGGCGGCCGCGTCATTGGATGTGATTGGCAGCAGCGCAAGCCAATGGCTGCGCTGCTATCAATCTATCCAATCAACAGCCAGACTCAGTGGAGAAGAGGACGCTGGGGGACACGCACAGCAGGTGAACAGGCTCAGGTAAGTAAAACGGGGGGGCTGGGGGGGGCCCATGACAGCGAGGTGTTTTTTCACCTTAATGCATAGAATGCATTAAGGTAAAAAAACAAGAACATTTACAACCCCTTTAATGTTTATCTGAATGTAAAACTGATGCAGGCATGCACAATCACTATAAATCACTACACCACATACTATCACATCCTACTCTTAGCAAACTGTGCCACTTAGTGGCTTAACACACTACTAGACCCTACTGGGCACAAAAGAGCACTTGCCATAATTTTACTGCAAATGAGCAATGTACAGATGCATCTCAAAAAATTTGAATATCATCAAAAAGTTAATTTATTTCAGTAATTCAATTCAAAAAGTGAAACTCGTATATTATTAGATTCATTAAAAACAGAGTGATATATTTCAAGCATTTCTTTCTTTTAATTTTAATGATTATGGCTTACAGCTAGTGAAAACCCAAGATTCAGTATTTCAGAAAATTTAAATATTACATAAGACCAATACAAAAAAAGTATTTTTAATACAGAAATGTTGACTTACTGAAAAGTATGTCCATGTACAGTATAGCATGCACTCAATACTTGGTCGGGGCTACTTTTGCATGAATTACTGCATCTATGCTGCAAGGCATGGAGGAGAACGGGTTGCTTTGACAGCGGCCTTTAGCTCGTCTGCATTGTTGGGTCTGGTGTCTCTCATCATTCCCTTGACAATATCCCCCAGGTTCTCTATTGGGTTTAGGTCAGGTGAGTTTGCTGGCCAATCAAGCACAGTGATACCATGATCATTAACCACTTCAGCCCTGGAAGGATTTACCCACTTCTTGACCAGGCCATTTTTTGCGATACTGCACTGCGCTGCTTTAACTGACAATTGCGTGGTCGTGCAATGCTGTACCCAAACAAAATTAATGTCCTTTTTTTCCTACAAATAGAGCTTTCTTTTGGTGGTATTTGATCACCACTGCTGTTTTTATTTTTTGCGCTATAAACAAAAAATGACAACTTTGAAAAAAAAAATATTTTTTACTTTTTGCTCTAATAAATATCCAAGAAAAAAAATAAAAAAAATGTCTTCACCAGTTTAGGCCAATATGTATTCTTCGACATATTTTTGGTATACAAAAAAATCGTAATAAGCACATATTGATTGGTTTGTGCAAAAGTTATAGCGTCTACAAAATAGGGGATATATTTATGGCATTTTTATTATTATTAGTTTTTTTTTTTATTAGTAATGGCAGTGATCAGTAAGGATGAGCCAAACACCCCCCCCCCCCCCCCGATTCGGTTCGCACCAGAACTTGCGAACAGGCAAAAAATTTGCACAAACACAGTTAAAGTCTATGATACACGAACGTGAAAAATCAAAAGTGCTAATTTTACAGGCTTATATGCAAGTTATTGCCACAAAAAGTGTTTTGGGACCTGGGTCTTTCCCCAGGGGACATGTATCAATGCAAAAAAAAGTTTTAAAAAGGCAGTTTTTTCAGGAGCAGTGATTTTAATAATGCTTAAAGTGACACAATAAAAATGAAATATTCATTTAAATATTATGCCTGGGGGGGGGGGTGTCTATAGTATGCCTGTAAAGTGGCACAGTTTTCCTGTGTTTAGAACCACAGTTTAGAATACCACAGCAAAATTACATTTCTAAAGGAAAAAAAGTAATTTAAAACTGCGGCTGTAATGAATTGTCGGGTCTCGGCAATATAGATAAAACTCATTAAAAAAACAGCATGGGTCCCCCCAAAATCCACACCAGGCCCTTCAGGTCTGATATGTATTTTAAGTGGAACCCTGTGCTAAAATGTAAAAAAAATGGCGTAGGGGTCCCCCCAAAATCCATACCAGACCCTTATCTGAGCACGCAACCTGGCAGACCCCCCCTCCTGAACCATACCAGGCCACATGCCCTCAACATCACCCCCAAAGCACCTTGTCCCCATGTTGATGGGGACAAGGGCCTCATCCCCACAACCCTTGATCGGTGGTTGTGGGGGTCTGAGGGCAGGGGGCTTTTCAGAATCTGAAAACAAGGGAGGCCCCAGATCTCGCCCCCCCCTATCTGAATCGGTAGGGGTACATTGTACCCTTATCAATTCACAAAAAAATTTGACACAGCAAACTACATTTCTAAAGGAAAAAAAGGAATTAAACACTGATCGCTGTAATGAATTGTCGGGTCTCGGCAATATAGCTAAAACTCATTGAAAAAAAGGCATGGGTTCCACACCCCAGTCCACTACCAGGCCCTTGGGGAACTCTGAACCAAAATGAAAAATAAAATTGCATGGGGTCCCCCCAAAATCCATACCAGTCCCTTCAGGTCTGGTATGGATATTAAGGGGAACCCTGCACCATTTTTTTTTTAATGGCATAGGGGTCCCCCTATTTTTAGCACAGTGTTCCCCTTAAAAACCCCCACACAATTTTTTTTTTTAATTTTGGTTTGGGGTTCCCCTTAATATTCATACCAGACCGAAGGGCCTGGTAATGGACTGGGGGGGGAACCCATGCTGTTTTTTTCAATGAGTTTCATCTATATTGCCAAGAACTGACAATTCATTATAGCCGCAATCAGTTTTAAATTACTTTTTTTCCTTTAGAAATGTTATTTTGCTGTGGTGTGCTATTGTTCTAAACACGGGAAAACTGTGCCACTTTACAGACATACTATAGACACACCCAGGCACGATATTTAAAGGAATATTTAATTTTTATTGTTTCACTTTAAGCATTGTTAAAATCACTGCTCCTGAAAAAACGGCCGTTTTGGCATTGATACATGTCCCCTGGGGCAGGACCCAGGTCCCCTAACACTTTTTATGGCAATTAATTGCATATAAGCCTTTAAAATTAGCACTTTTGGTTTTTCATGTTAATGTCCCATAGACATTAACGGTACTCTGCAGCTTTCCAATTTGCCATGAACACCGCGTAAAGTTCGCTGTTCGGTGAACAAACGAACACCCGATTGTTCTAGTCGAACGTAAGAACATCGGACTCACCCCTAGTGATCAGCGATTTTTAGCGGAACTACGACATAGCGGCGAACAGATCGGTCACTTTTGACACTTTTTTGGGTCTACTGACACTCATACAGCGATCAGAGCTAAAAATAGCCACTGATTACTGTAAAAAAGTCACTGGCAGGGAAGGGATTAACACTAGCGACGATCAAGGGGTTAAGTGGTCAGCAGGGGGAAGCATGAAGTGCCCTAGAATTTCCTAGTAGAGGCATGCGCTGACTTTGGACTTGATAAAACACAGTGGACCAACACCAGCAGATGACATGACTCCAAAAAATCATCACTGACTGTGGACACCTTACATTGGATCTCGTGCAACGTGGATTCTGTGCCTCTCCACTCTTCTTCCAGACTCGAGACCTTGATTTCCAAATGAAATGCAAAATTGACTTTCATCTGAAAAGAGAACTTTGGACCACTGAGCAACAGTCCAGTCCTTTTTCTCCTTAGCCCAGGTAAGATGCTTCTGATGTTGTCTCTGGTTCAGGAGTGGCTTGACACAAGGAATACCACAGTTGTAGCCCATGTCCTGGATTCGTCTGTGTCTGGTGGCTCTTGAAGCACTGACACCAGCCATAGTCCACTCCTTGTGAATCTCCCCTAAATTCTTGAATGGCCTTTGCTTCACAATCCTCTCAGGGCTGTGGTTATCCCAGTTGCTTGTGCACCTTTTTCTACCACACTTTTTCCTTCCACTCAACCTTCCATTAATATGCTTGGATACAGCACTCTGTGAACAACCAGCTTCTTATCTTCTTTCGCAATGACCTTTTGTGACTTACCCTTCTTGTGGGGGGTGTCAATGACTGTCAAGTCAGCAGTCTTCCCGATGATTGTTTAACCTACTGAGCCAGACTAAGAGACCATTTAAAGGGTCAGGAAACCTTTATAGGTATTTTGAGTTAATTAGCTGATTAGAGTGTGACACTATGGGGTTGATTTACTAAAGGCAAATAGACTGTGCACTTTGCAGAGTGCAGTTTCCCTCTGCAAGTGCAATTGCTCCAGAGCTTATTTCCCTTTAGTAAATCAACCCCTATGAGTCTGCAATATTGAGCTTTTTCACATTATTCTAGTTTTCTGAGATACTGAATTTTGGGTTTTACACTAGCTATTAGCCAAAATAATGAAAAGATAAAAAAGAAAAGCTTGAAATATGTCACTCTGTGTTACATTATCTACATATGAGTTTCACTTTTTGAATTGAATTACTGAAATAAATTAACTTTTTGATGATATTCAACATTTTTGAGATGTGCCTGTATGGACATTCGTTACTCTGACCTCCTGAGCCTTAGAAAGCAAAGCACAAACAGACATCCTAACTAGTCTAATCTATCTAGACATCTGCAACAAACATAACTAGCAATGATATATTGCTCCCTAGACAGGGGCACCTAGCAACAGTAGAAGAGTTTTTTAGAAATTTTTTGGGTTCTGGCTCTGCTAGCCAAAGTCCATCAATCCAAGTAGAAGATGTGAAGTTCAGCTCAACTGACAATTACAGTGCTGCCACTTGTGCAGCAACAGGAGCAAAAACGCCAGCTCTCAAATGTAAAACAGTAGTTGAAATTTGGCAAGGGATCTTTCCTCTGCTGGGTAGAAAGTAATTTCTTGCTATCAAGAGTCTCCTATAGTGAGCCATTGCCCATTACTAACAAAACAGCTCAAAACAATGTCTTCTGATAATTAACTAGGGTCGCACCCTTTGTTGGGGGCCAAGTTCTACAGTTCAGTTCCTGATTGTAGAACTTGAAGAATTAGGAGCTCCTCCTTTGGATGGTAAGCTATTGCCCTCGCTCAAAGCAACAACTCACCTTAACTCACTTCAGAATGGCATGTCCAAGCATGAGCCAAAGTACCCCTCTTAGTGGAAGGGATGTAAAACTAGGATATCGCTCCTTAAGTTGCAGATCAGATCAAAACTTGAACTTGAACTTGAAAACTGGACTGAAGAATCTTTGTCAGAAAGTCTGTCAGAAAGTCTTTCCTCCTCTCAACTTCTGTAGAACTTTAGTGAGCAACTGTCCTTTGCCACAACAGCCACTCACGCGGACTTAACTTCAGCTCCATCCAAATCATCGCATCCACACAAGAGCTGAACCACTCTTCTTCTTAAGTTCCAAGGATAGGAGGGAAGGGGTTTTGAAATAAAGGGGATTGTCCCTTAAAGCTGCAGTTCAGTACTTGAGAACTTGACGAAAATACTGAAGATACTTGTCAGAGAGTCTTTCTCCTCTGTACATACAGGTAGAACAGTAGTGAGCAGCTGTTCATTTCCACAACAGCAGCTCTCTTGTTGGAGGTTGTGGCCATTTTTAAAACTGCTTAGTGTTTTGCAACACAAGGCCCACCTTAGGACAGAGCAAATAAAGTCATGGATACAGTTTCCTCAATCCCTAATGGTAAAATCCAGGATTTGGAATTAGTAACTGCCTCTAAAGACACAGTCACATGTCCTGACAGCTGAATTGGATTGCAGGTGAATGTGGTTGTAAAGGTTGAAGATATTTTACCTTTATACATTCTATGCATGAAGGTAAAAAACATTCTGTGTGCTGCTCCCCCCACAGGGACTCCCTCTCTTTATTGGCTAAGACAGCAGCTGCGGAAACCACTAGCTCCCCCTTGCTGTCAATCACAGCCAGTGAGCCAGTGGGTTGAGGGGTGGGGCCGAGCTACTGCTCTATGTGTCTTATGGATGCATAGAGCAGGGCTTGGGAGCGAGCATGCACCAGTGCCCCCATAGCAAGCAGCTTGCTATTTGGGGCACAGGTCAAGGGGGAGGAGCCAGGACACTGGCGGGGGACCCGATCAGGGCTGCTCTGTGCAAAACCTCTGCACAGAGCAGGTAAATATGACATGTTTCTTATTTTGTTTTTGTTTTTTAAGCCAAACCTTTAATACCACTTTAACTGCCAGCCAAAATGTGTCTCCACCGGCTCACCTACAAGATCTTTGGCATCTGGCTCCTTCCATGCGGAGAAGATAGGGTTAACTGTGGCTGGGGGTTTCTCCTCCCCCAAAAGACTGGTGAAATCCAGCACTGGTGAACTGCTGACAGCTGTCTCCTGTATAGCTTGGTTAGCTGCAGTAGATTTTGTTGTAGTAGGTTTAGCTGTAGCTGGCTGTGGCTGCAACTTTGTGCTTTGCTGAAAGATGCTAGTCTGGCTGACAACCATTGGTGCTGACCCCAACCGCTGCACTGCAATGTCACCACCGCTCTGCAGAAACTTGGACACTGACTCTGTCTCCCAGTCCACATTGTTGGCTACAGACTGTTTGGCAGCTGCCTCAGTAACACTTTACTGCAATGGATGCACTGGCTCTGTGCTTGTAGCTTAAAGTGGTTGTAAAGTCAGAAGGTTTTTTATCTTAATGCATTCTACGCATTAAGATAAAGAGCCTTCTGTGTGCCGCAGCCCCCACCAGCCCCTCTAATACTTACCTGAGCCCTATCTCTCTGAATGGACACATGGAGCTGCAGCTCGGCTCAGGTGCCCCCATCGCAAGCTGCTTCCTGTGGGGGCACTCAACAGGAGGAAGGGGCCAGGAGCACCAAAGAGAGACCTGAGAAGAGGAGGATTCAGGCTACTCTGTGCAAATCTACTGCACAGAGCAGGTAAGTATAAAATGTTTGTTATTTTTTATAGAAAAAACTTTACTTTACAATCACTCTAACAGTGAGACACTGGCATTTCCTGCAGACAACCACGCCATGCACAACTCCGCCCTTACTGCATAGAGCTAGACTGCCTTGCAGTACTAGCCATACACTAGTGTCAGTAAGTAACCTGCTTTGTAGCTTTGCCAGCATATCTGGGTATTTACCACTGTCTGCAGCAACTCCGGTGGTTACGCAGCATCATCTGTAGTAGCAAACACACTGACGGTAATTTCACTTGTCTCCAAACAGGCTACGATGGCACTCTCTCTCCAGCACCCCGAGGTAACTCCTTCATTGCGACCAACTTAAAATACTTTTGCGCTGGCAACAGTACCTATTGTAGCACAGACATTCTCCCTGGTAGCATAGACATGGATGGTGACTCTTCCTGTCCCTAGGCAAACCTCACTGGTGCTCTCACTCCCATGCCACTCATTAACTCTTCCGCTGCCACCACTTGGAAATATCTCTGATCTGGCAGTGTTAATTACTGTAAAGCAGACATTCTCCATTGTGACACAGCAGTTCTTTAACACACTGATTGCTTTCCCGCAATTCAAAATCCTGATTGCCTCTCCGCAATCTGCACAGCACTGACAACGCTGACAGTCTCTCTTCTTTTCTTCCATTTCTAATAACAACCGCTGCAAGAGGTCCCAGGTTCAATTCCCGGATGAGCCCCCAAATGTAGCACTTACTTCCGTAGGAGCCGCTGGAATTTTGCACAGGTTTTTCCCCAGTGGATTGCCCAGCAGCCATGCTTCTTCTTAATAACCAGACTAAGGGTGTTGTTTTTGTTGTTTTTATTTTTGGAGAACTTGGATAGGGTTGAGGGGATTCACTGGGATACTCCAAAAACAGAAACTATGTACAGGTTTGAGGACAATAAACTCCTTTCTGAAAAGCTGAAGCAGAAGTTCTTGCTCATAGCAAACTGTACACTTGGCTTGTAGTAGATATAGTTAAATGCAGAGCTGAAGTAGAGGTCCTTGCATATAGCAAACTGTGGACTTTTTAATAGAAGCAGTTTACAGCACAACAGTTTTTTTCCTTTAGAGAAGGGGTCTCCAAACTTTCAAAACAAAGGGCCAATGTACTGTCCTTCAGACTTTTGGGGGGCCAAACTATGGCCATTGGGAGTAGAAAAGGTCTCAATGTTAGTGAGAAAAACAATGCCCCATCATTGGTGTCAGTGGGAGGAATTGTGCCCCATAGTTGGTGTCAGTGAGGAATTGCATCCCATCATTGGGCCCCATTGTTGATGTCAATTGTTCCCCATCATTTGTGTCATTGGGAGGAATTGTGTCCCATTATTGGAGTCACTGGGCCCCATTGTTGGTGTCATTGGGAGAAATTGTACCCTATCATCGGTGTCATTTGGAGGAATTGTGCCCCTTCATTGGGGTTAGTGGGGGGGGAATTATGTGCCATTGTTCCATTGTTGGTATCAGTGGATGAAATAGTGTTGCAAGAGCCAGTTAAAAGCAAGCAAAGGGCCACATCTGGCCCCTGGGCTGCAGTTTGGAGACCACTGCTTTAGAGCAACAAGAGTAGAGTCCCTTCACAAGGAATCAAATAGACTAAGCTCTTCAGGACACCAGCCAATGTCCCCTTTCGCAAACACATACAGCTGACTCTCTAGCACAAGAGAAGTGGCAACAGCTAAAAAGTCTCTACGATCTCTCAGCAGTCTGTACTCACAGAACAACATACAAGGTAGTTATACTGCATCAGCAAGATCTCTCCAAAGCCAAGATTTCAAAATAGACTGTGGTTTTAAAATGTGCTGTTCCAGGTCTTTTGAAGAAACACAAAGAAGCAGACAACGTTGAGGACCGTAGATGCAGTGGTTGGTTAAAGAAACTTAATGCAGCAGATGAAAGACACATGCTTATCTCCCTTCAACATCAGAAGATAACCAGCAGTGCCCTTAGCACAGAACTGGTGAAAACAAGTGGAACCCAGGCAAGCCCATCTACTGTCCGGAGAAGTCTGTTCAGAAGTGGTCTTCGTGGAAGAATGCATGAAAACATAAGAACTGGGATGCAGAAAAATGGCAGCAGGTGCTCTGGACTGATGAGTCAAAATTTTACTGTAGAAGAAGGCAGTTTGTTTGCCAAAAGGCCGGACAGGTACAATAATGAGTGTCTGCAGGTAACAGTGCAGCATGGTGGAGGTTCCATGCAAGTTTAGGGCTGCATTTCTGCAAATAGAGTTGGTGATTTGGTCAGGATCAATGGTGTCCTCAATGCTGACAAATACAGGCAGATACTTATCCATCATGCTATACCATCAGGGAGGCATGTGATTGGCCCTGAATTTATTTTGCAGCAGGAAAATGACCCTAAACATTCAGCCAATGTCATTAATAACTATCTTCATCTTGAATAATAACAAGGAGTCTTGGAAGTGATGATTTGGCCTTCACAGAGCCCTGATCTCAACATCATCGGGTCTGAACATGAAGACAGAGAAGCATTTAGGCAGCCTACATGAACAGAAGATCTGTGGTTTGTTCTCCAAGATGTTTGAAACAATCTACCTGCCGAGATTTCTTCAAAAACTGTGTGCAGGTGTACCTAGAAGAATTGATGCTGTTTTGAAGGCAAAGGGTGGTCACACCAAATATTGATTTGATTTGGATTGATACTCTGTTAATTTACTTTTACATTTACTTTCCATGTTGTTAATTGATAAATATAAACTATTAACACTTCTAATTCTGAAAGCATCCTTAATTGACACAATTTTTTTCATACCTGCCTAAATTCTTTGCCCAATAGTGTAATATATTCTTTGTGCACCAGTTTTAGTAAGTCTCCCTCACTAATCGCCCCAATATCACATTACATATATACCTACAGTGTATATATATATATATATATATGTGTGTGTGTGTGTATATATATATATATATATATATATATATACATATATATATACACACACACTGTAGGTATATATGTAATGTGATATTGGGGCGTTTAGTGAGGGAGACTTACTAGAACTGGTTCACAAAGAATCTGGTGCAGCTGTGCATAGCAACTAGTTTCCAGGTTTTATTGGTAAAGCTTAATCAGAAGCGGATTGGCTACCATGCACAGCTGCACCAAACTCTGAATGCTCCAGTTTTAATAAATCTCCCCCAATGATAGATGCATTTTTTTGTGACGTCCATGCCAGTCTGAACTGTGTTTTAAGGGCCTGGTAGCCCACTAACAGATTAGAAAGTCCACATACTTGCCTACGCAGGGGTGTCCATTGCACACAGCATAAATAGGGTAATAAAAATACAAAGCCCCCTGGCTCTCTCTTCAGGAGTACCTCTGCTCTTATTAATTTGTTCCTTAGGCCCCATACACACTATTAGATTTTCTGCAGATTTTTGTCTTCAGATTTACCAAAACCATGTAGTGCAAGGGCCTGTCTTATTGCATAAAAATTTAAACTTTTCAGGTTTGACCTCCAATTATATGTTTTTAGTAAATCTGAAGACAAAAATCTACAGAGAATCTAATAATGTGAATGGGGCTTTAGACCATCAGCTCTTCAATGCACATAGCTTCCAGCTTGTCAATGCACACAACTGCTCCTTATTGCACACAGCAGCAGACAGCAATACTGGTTCACACCTGTCTTCTAAGGTGAAGCCCTGTCTCCAAAATGGGAGCTTACATCCCTCCTGGCTGGAGCCCTGAACTAATTTCAGTCCTTCATTATAAAGGCTGTGTGCACTTGCACACACACTTTGCTAGTCTTCAACAAAACCTGGCAAATAGGCTCAGAAATCTCCAAACTATGGAACCCAATCTGGGAATATCGAATTTTGCAAACCCTTTGTCCATTTTCCAACCATTTACCCAGTGGCATGGCCTCATACTGTCACTCTCAATATATATATATCTATTGTTGAAGAAAGGTGAAAATTCTTTATCTATAGTAAATCTATTTTACAGAATATACTGAACTATCAATCCTTTCTTTTCCATTCATGCCAAAATTACTGGTTCCATTATTTAGATGGAGATGAGAATGTGTTTGACTTTGCTATAGTTCTCAGGGCTTTTGTCATTTTCTCTCTTAGTGTAGACATGTGGGTGTCAGGTGTCAAACAGGGGTATTCATCTACTACTTCTCATTATTATGGGTGAAACACTTCCCTTTTGGCTGCTAGGACTCTCCCTTTCCTCTTTAGAACAGGGTGTTACTGTATGGTCACAGACGAGGTCATCTGACTGCTGCTGTGCACTAGAGAAGCCCTGGGCCGACATCTTGAGGAAGCCAGTACCTACTATTGGCATTGAAATCCTGTGAAATGTGTGTGGCCATTTTGGCATGGCTGTGGTATACTGTATATACAATATGATGTGCCATGCCATGTGAGCCTAGTCCTGCATAGAAGAGTGAAGGGGCAAAATAATTTGCAACCTGCAGTTTTGGGTAGGCCTTGTGTGGGCTCCCCTTCTGCAAGTCATTTCCCTGCTGCATACCTATAGTAGGAATGGGAATAAAGCAGCCATGTAGAGTGAATATACAAGTTTGCTCTAGATTGGACTTTTTTCACCTTGTGGGTTTTTCCTGCTATGGGCCGGAAGCATCATTAAAGACCTTGTTCTGATAATCGATCACCCACCAGTCTCACTGTGGTTGTCATTGACATCGGCGCCAGAGCGAGCTGGATGGAGTTTGTCCTGTTAATCGATATCTGTTCCTGTGGTTGAACCCTGGATTCAGAATAAGTTACGCAAATTCTGGCCTTAGAATGTGACCTCATCCTTCCCAGGCATGCTCTGAGACGCCTTCAAGGCCTCCTTGTGTGGTCACTATTGGACACCTCTGTGGGGATAAAAGCAGGGATTTGGACCAAGCAGATGACAGGGTGCAATGGCTTGAGTTTCAGCATAAAACTATGAAGGATCCACGTGCCTACTCTGACCTCCAAGTGGCCCAGGTGGAAAAAAACTGTTTCTAGCGTGGATTGCCAAAGAGCAAATCCCATAGCCGCTGCAGTTGATCAGTTGGATGCACTGGTAACTGACCCAGAGCTAATTAATTATAGCTTTGCCATTTATTACCAGACCTTTTATTCCTCCAAAGTGATCTATACTCTTGATGAGTTGATCCATTACCTGAACAAGAGTACCCTACTCTCTCTCTCTTTCCTCGAGGGTACAATTAGACTCCCCAATCACCCATGAGGAATTCCAACTAACTATCCACTCTCTGCAGTCTGGTAAGATGCCAAGCCCTGATGGACTTTCTGCAGTTTTATGAAGCATACTTAAAGGACTTGTCTCCATCATTCCATGCTGACCTCAAAACTGACATCAATGACTGATGCCTTTTTACTAACATCTCAGCAGCGCGACAGAGGGAAAGTGGAGGGGTGGTGCCGTTCGAAGCACTAATACACTGCCCAGCAAGAATTCTCTTGCCTTTGTGGCTAAATATGTGGTGAGGAGATGAGCTCAGGTGTGTTATTTGTATATATATATATATATATATATATATATATATATATATATATATCTTTTGTGGCCCCAACAAATCCTTGGATGCTGCTCAGGACTAAGGATGAGCTTGGGTTGTGTTATTTGGATATACCGTTTTTATTGGCGTATAACACGCATAGGCGTATAACACGCACCATCGCTTTAATAGGGAAGTTTCAGGAAAAAACTTACATTTTAAATAAAGAACTGTGAAGCAAAATAAGGGTCAGTGCCCATCAATGCAGCCCAATCAGGGCCCATCTGCAGCCTCACCATTGCCATGAATGCAGCCTCACCATTTACATAAATGCAGACTCACCATTTCCATGAATGCAGCCTCACCATTGCCATGAAGGCAACCTTACCATTGCAATCAATGCAGCCTCACCATTGCCATGAATGCAGCCTCACAAGTGCCATGAATGCAGCCTCACCATTGCTATGAATGCAGTCTTACCATTGCCATGAATGCAGCCTTACCATTACCATCAGTGCAGCCTGATCCATGCCCATCTGCAGCCTCGGAGGAGACAGGGAGGGGGGCGGGACTAGGGCCAACAGATTACATACAGGAGAATCTCCACTTTACTCGGCAGCCTCTTTAATACAAAGTTCCGCCTCCTATGATAGACAGAACAGTCATCCAATGGCAGCCCAGGAGTTGGGACTTCCTATTACAGACACCGCCAAGTAAACAGGAGTTTCTCCTGTATGTAATCTGACAGCGTTCGCCCTGCCCCTCCGAGGCAGCGCCGATAAATATGGTATACATCTTTTGTAATCCAAATTACCAGGGGGGGCGCATAAAACCAGAACGTGAGCCACAATTGGCCCGCGGGCTGGACTTTGGACATGCCTGCCCTAATCGGATTTAATAGCATGGAGACTGACCTGTCATCCCCCTGCTCAGTGGGGATCAGCGGAACCTTATTGTCAAAGTTTAATTAAACAAGCTGTTAGAAGCTGATTGGTTAATATGCAGTGGCATCTCCAGCTTTCATATTTAGGGGGGTCACATGGGGGGACAGAGACAAAAGTAGGGGGCCAACTATAAAAATGTATATATATATTACACCAGAGCACAACTCCGCCTCCTCCTTCACCTGATTACCGCAGCCAAGCATAGGATCGCTAAAGCCTGGAAGACACCCACCCTTAGCATAGTTGAAATGTAAAATAGGGTCACTCAGGCTATGATACACAGTAAAATCGAAGCGAAGATCCTGGATAAGGTCCCCCAGCATTTCAAAACTTGGCAACCATGGATTGATCACTTTATGCCTACTGAGATAGACAAACTTTTTTTGGAACCCTGAGAAGGTTCTAGTGTCCACCTAAGAATTTTTTGAATTAACACCTGCGCCATCCCCCACTCAACTTACTCTTAATCCCTCTCTTCTGATCTCCTCCATTCTGCTCTCCCTCAATATGACAAAATGAGGGACCCTGCTCCCTCTTATGCCCCGTACACACGGTCGGATTTTCCGATGGAAAATGTCCGATCGGAGCGTGTTGTCGGAAATTCCGACCGTGTGTGGGCTCCATCGGACATTTTCCATCGGATTTTCCGACACACAAAGTTGGACAGCAGGAGATAAAATTTTCCGACAACAAAATCCGTTGTCGGAAATTCCGATCGTGTGTACACAAATCCGATGGACAAAGTGCCACGCATGCTCAGAATAAATAAAGAGATGAAAGCTATTGGCCACTGCCCCGTTTATAGTCCCGACGTACGTGTTTTACGTCACCGCGTTTAGAACGATCGGATTTTCCGACAACTTTGTGTGATTGTGTGTATGCAAGACAAGTTTGAGCCAACATCCGATGGAAAAAATCCTAGGATTTTGTTGTCGGAATGTCCGAACAAAGTCCAACCATGTGTACGGGGCATAACTGTTAACATTTTCGGCTAAAGCTAGCTACTGAGTTATTTGACAGAGTATCCATCTCCTGTAATATTCTCCATCCTTCTTTATATCATCGTTATACTGTTCAACTGAGATGTGCACTGTTCAATATATGTTCTCTACCTTATACCAATAAAATATTTGAAAAGAAAAATGTATATATATATATATATATATATATATATATATATATATATATATATACACACACACACATATATATATATATATATATATATATATATATATATATATATATATATATATATATATATATATATACACCGTATTTATCGGCGTATAACACGCATAGGCAAAATAAGGGTCAGTCAATGAGAGATGAGTTCAGCGCTGCACCAATAATAGTGTGAAAAATGGTTACACAGTAAGCAGCTGACACTCCTCTTAGACAAAGGAAAATAAAATTAGGAAGTGTATAAAGTGTAGCGCTATATGTGTAAATATAATAAATGAAAAAACAAAGTGAACTAGGCCCAAACCATTCCTGGGGGGCCCGCGAAAAAATAATCTAATTCAAGATTGCATATAAATGACTAAATACAATCGAAATTAAGCAAAGTGCCACATACTGTCACATAGATTGGTACTATTGGACCAGTGAGAAAACAGTGTGAAAAATAATATAAAAGTGATATAAAAGTGAAAAAATATATATAACAAAATGTCCATAAATGCTAAAAATTATGATCTAAATAGAATTCAACACCCACCACCCATCATTGCCACCTTACTGTGCCCATCATTTCCGCCTTACTGTGCTCTCATTGCAGCCTCACCATGCCCATCTCATTGCCACCTTACTATGCCCTCATTGCAGCCTCACCGTGCCCTCATTGCAGTCTCACCGCGCCCATCTAATTGCAGCCTTACTGTGCCCATCATTGCCGCCTTACCGTGCCCTCATTGCAGCCTTACTGTGCCCATCATTGCAGCCTCACTGTGCCCATCATTGCAGCCTCACCATGCCCATCATTGCAGCCTAACTGTGCCCTCATTGCAGCCTCACTGGCCCTCATTGCAGCCTTACTGTGCCCATCATTTCCACCTTACTGTGCCTCTCATTGCCGCCTCACTGTGCCCTCATTGCAGCCTTACTGTGCCCATCATTGCCACCTTACCATGCCCTCATTGCAGCCTCACCATTGTTGCAGCCTTACTGAGGCCATCATTGCAGCTTCACATGCCCATCATTGAAGCCTCACCGTGCCCATCATTTCTGCCTTACTGTGCCCATCATTGCCGCCGTACTGTGCCCATCATTGCCGCCTTACTGTGCCCTCATTGCAGTCTCACCCTGCCCATCTCATTGCAGCCTTACTGTGCCCTCATTGTAGCCTCACTGTACCCTCATGATCAACCTCACCATCGTTGCAGCCTTAGCACTGTGTCACGGAGCTGAGTGTGAAATCATGTTCTGCTGTGCTATAACAAAGGTCCTGCCCTCCTCCTAGACCAGCTCGTGTGATAGACAGAACACTGTGTCTATCACACGAGCTGGTCTAGGAGGAGGGCGGCAGAACATTTCAAAGCTCCGTGACACAGCGGTCTCAGGTCTCCCACTGTGTGTGAGAAGGAGGGAGGGGAGGGGATGAGAGCGCTGCGCTGCAGCCACGCACGGCAGAGCCCCAGGGCAGGCATCCCCAGCAGGCCAGTCCGGCCCTGTTGGGGGGGCACATGGGGGGGCCCAGTATGATGTTGGGGGTGTCAGTGCCCCCTGTGGCCCCAGGTGACGCCAATGTTAATATGCACAGCTGCACCAAGTTCTGTGTGCACCAGTTTTAGTAAATCCCCCCCAATATGAGAAGTAGTTGTTTTGATGACAATTATAAAGCTGCTTTATCAGATGGCAGACAGCAATATGTTTAAAGGTACAAAGAATGTTTGGACTATCTAAGGCATTTTTTTAATGAGTGTTTTACTGTTTGCATCGATTTCCGGCTGAAGTGAAAAGGGGTGAATGCGGACAAATTATTTATTTATTAATCTGAGGACAGTTATTTATTAATCTCTGTTCCATGCTGTCCATACAGGTTATTGATTTTTATAGGGATTTACAGGACTCTAAAGGTTCACATGTTAGGGTGAGCAATACTATGGAAATTGGAGTACGTTAATTATAATGAATTACTTTCTAGAAAATCTTCCAGGAACACAACTGACATTAGACAGCTTGGTTTGCAGACACAGTGTACCAAGCCAATCTCATCGGCTCTGTGGTATATGATCGCATTAATAACCAATCACAGCAATCACATTACAATTACTATTTACATTTATACTCACTGACTGCAGGATCATTGTATTAACCCTTTCAACCCACCTCCTTTCCTTTAAAGTGGTTGTAAACCCTTACACACCACTTTTACCTACAGGTAAGCGTATAATAAGGCTTACCTGTAGGTACTGAAAATATCTCCTAAACCTGCACTGTTTAGGAGATATTTACCATATACGCTTGAGCCAAGGTCATTGGCGCATGCGTACTGAAGAAAGGGCACAATCGTACCATTTCTATAGGACCCGTGCCACGACCGTTGGCTCCCACGCACATGTGCGGGAGTGATGTCATGCGACTCTTTCCAGTCACAGAGTCCACAGCCCCAGAAGGGAGAGGGGTGAAGATGGATGCAGCCACCAGCGGGGACCTCAGGGACATTGCGGGCTTCATTTGCAAGTAAGATGCATACTAGCCCATTATGCTTTTACTTTGCAGGGGAATAAATAGGTAGTAAAACCCATCAGGGTTTACTTCCTCTTTAAAGTGATAATAAAGGCTTGTTTAAAAACAAAAAAACAACAACAAACAGGTCATACTCACCTACTCTGTACAGTGGTTTTGCACAGAGCAGCCCTGATTCTCCTCTTCTTGGGTCCCTCGCCAATGATCCTGACCCCTCCATCCTGCCAAGTGTCCTCACAGCAAGCAGCTTGAAATGTAATATATTGCAGCTTACCAATCATTAGATATGGCTGCATTAGTAACTTATTCATTTTTCTGAAGAGCGTGTTCTTTTGAAAGACAACAGACTTACTGGCCAGATCACCAGATGAAATTAGAAGAAAGAAAACCTGAACAAGAAAAGGAATGCAGCCTTTTCATCTAAGAATTGGTAAGCTGCAATATATTAGATGATTGATTTTTGGTTTAACCCTCTTGGCGGTATTCCGAGTGTGGCTTTGGGTTAAATTTAAGTACCATTAGCGGTAATCCCGAGCCACACTCGGGATTGCATTGCAGAATCCTGGTACAGCCTACTTACTTTGTCACCAGGATCCTGTGATGTCCCCCCGCTGTGTCCTCCACCGGATCATTCGCCCGATCCTCTGTGTGCCGGGCTCCGTTCAAAATGTACAAAAAACATAACACATACAGTACACTGTAATCTGTAAGATTACATTACTATATCAAATCATATCACATCCCTTTTGTCCCTAGTGCTTTGTCCAGTGCCTGTGCATGCACTTTTATATTATATATACTGTTCTTTCTGCCTGGAAACTTGAAATTGTCCATGGCAACCAAAAAGTGTCCCTTTACGTCAAAAGTGGTTTTAGACCAGCTAGAAAACAGCGATAGTAAATAAGAACACTTGCAGAATTGAGCAATAGTGAATCATGGAGAAATACATTTTATTATTATTATATTATTATTTTGTATAATTATTTATAGTTATTTATTATATTATAATTTATGATTTACATGAAGGGCCAGGTATGAATGGGAGGGGGGGGGATGCTGTTTTTTTCCTTTATTTTTCGTTGCCATTGGCATTCTCTCGTTTACATTCAGCTGTCTGGGTGGAAATCCTCTGACAGCTGATGAGTCAGCAGTTGTTAAGGATGCGTCAGCCGGATCTCTGGCCCACTCCTTAATAATAGCCAGCTATTCTTCACACAGAATTCAGATTGGTTGATACATTTTAGAACAATTCAAATTCAAATAGTTCTGAAAATTTGGAATTGATTAGAAAATGAATAAGCAAAACTAAACTAAACTAATTCTGAAATGAATCCACAAAACAAAATTAGTAACATAACGAACTTAACCGAAACAAAACAAATGTTTTCGTTCTGAACATACATGTCTAGGCAGCAGTGGCGTTGTTAGGTGGGTGCGGGGGGTGCGGGCCGCACCGGGTGACACCCGCCAGAGGGGTGACACCCGTAGGTAGCGGCACACACCGCTACACTGCCCGCTGCGGCTTGTGCTGTGTCCCGCAGCACAGCGGGCTGAAGCCGCCTCCCCCTCCTCTCTGTTTACTTCACACAGGAGGAGGAGGAGCCCGAGGGACACACACGGCTGTGTGTATCTTCCGGTCCGCGCTGTTCTGAGGTCTGTAAACTTTATGCTTACAGTATGTGGGTGGATATGTGCAGGGGGATTCTATACTAATGGGGGCTCTGCACTGGGGGGATTCTATACTAATGGGGGCTCTGCACTGGGGGGATTCTATACTAATGGGGGCTCTGCACTGGGGGGATTCTATACTGATGGGGGCTCTGCACTGGGGGGATTCTATACTAATGGGGGCTCTGCACTGAGGGGGATTCTATACTAATGGGGGGCGCTGCACTGGGGGGATTCTATACTAATGGGGGGCGCTGCACTGGGGGGGATTCTATACTAATGGGGGCTCTGCACTGAGGGGGGATTCTATACTAATGGGGGGTGCTGCACTGAGGGGGATTCTATACTAATGGGGGTGCTGCACTGAGGGGGATTCTATACTAATGGGGGCTCTGCACTGGGGGGATTCTATACTAATGGGGGCTCTGCACTGAGGGGGATTCTATACTAATGGGGGCTCTGCACTGGGGGGATTCTATACTAATGGGGGCTCTGCACTGAGGGGGATTCTATACTAATGGGGGGTGCTGCACTGGGGGGATTCTATACTAATGGGGGCTCTGCACTGAGGGGGTCTCTATACTAATGGGGGCTCTGCACTGGGGGGATTCTATACTAATGGGGGCTCTGCACTGAGGGGGATTCTATACTAATGGGGGGCGCTGCACTGGGGGGATTCTATACTAATGGGGGCTCTGCACTGGGGGGATTCTATACTAATGGGGGGCGCTGCACTGGGGGGATTCTATACTAATGGGGGCTCTGCACTGGGGGGATTTTATACTAATGGGGGCTCTGCACTGAGGGGGATTCTATACTAATAGGGGGCTCTGCACTGAGGGGGATTCTATACTAATAGGGGGCTCTGCACTGAGGGGGATTCTATACTAATGGGGGCTCTGTACTGAGGGGGATTCTATACTAATAGGGGGCTCTGCACTGAGGGGGATTCTATACTAATAGGGGGCTCTGCACCGACGGGGGATTCTATACTGATGGGGGTCAGCACTGGGGGGGGGTGTATGTACTGATGGGGTGGTCTGCACTGAGGTGGGAGGTTGATACTGATGGAGGGGGGTCTGCAGACTCTGTACTGATGGGAGGGCTGTACTGAGGGAGGGGGTCAGTACTTAATGGGGGGTCTATACTGAGGAAAGGGGGTCTGCACTGAGCGGGGGTCTGTACTGAGGGAGGGGAGTCTGTACTTAGTGGGGGGGTCTATATTGATGGAAGGGGGTCTGTACTGAGGGAGGGGGGCTATATTGATGGAGTGGGGTCTGTAGTTAGTGGAGGGGGGTCTGTACTGAGGTAGTTGGTGGAGGGGGGTGACACCAATTTTTTTGGCACCGGGTGACACCAACCCTAGTGACGCCACTGCAGCGTCATCCATTCACAGTGTTCTGTGAATGTGCAAACTGCAAGTACCAACAGCCTTTGTGGCTTGTGGTTCTCAATTAACTACTAGGGAGCTGTTGAGCACTCTAAATAGTTATTTGAGCTTCCTCAGGCAGACAGACGTTCAGATAGTCTGTAGGACCGTGGCCCTACACCCACGATCTGCTGATCATTGATGCAATGCTTTACAGGCCCTCAACAAAAAATAAATAAATGCATATTTTTTTGCCTGAAAAAAATGTGCATTTATAATTTTTTTTGCAGAAGTAAACTTATCCTTTCATTGCACATTTATTGATTTTAGCATGTGTGGGCAGGTGAACAGATTAAAGTTGTTGTAAACCCGTTTAAAAAAATTATTAAAAAAAAAAACCTGCAAGACAAAGGCATAATGAGCTAGTATGCATAGCATACTAGCTCATTATGAATTACTTACCTGAGATCGAAGCCCCCGCAGCGGTCCTCGTTCACCGCTCCGGTGGCCGACATCTCCCCAGGGGGTTACTTCTAGGTATTGCGGCTCCAGTGCTGTGATTGGCCGGAGCTGCGATGACGTCACTCCCACGCGTGAGCCACAGGTAACAGTACAATACAACTGAAACACTGGCATGTACTTGCCATTGCTTCAGTTCGCTTAAGTGCGCATGTGCCGATGGCGTCGACACATGCACATACAGGGATATCTCCTAAACCGTGCAGGTTTAGGAGATATCCAGTGTAGCTACAGGTAAGCCTAATTATAGGCTTGCCTGTAGTATAAAGTGGTTATAAAGGTTTTACAACCACTTTAAGGCTGGGTTCACACCTATGCGAATTGGATGCAGTTTCCCCTCATCCAATTTGCATAGCAGGAGAATGTGACCGGCTCTCTATGGAGCAGGTTCACATGCCTCCAGGTCTGCTGCGGAGCGTACTCCACAGAAACGCTGTGCGTATTTGCCTCTGTTTCAGGGCCGATTTCAGGCAAAGATTCTGCCCTGATTCGACCTGCAGCCAGTTTAAGTGTGAACCGAGCCTAAACGATATCTCCTCTGGACACCATACTTGCATGAAGTTTGATTTGAATTTTAATCTCCTTTCCTTTTATTTTCAATTATTAGTGGAAATACTTTGTAAGATTTGATTTACTAAAGAAAATGCACATATGACATTGCATCAATGCACCTCAAACCTAGTTGAGTTACCAATCTTAGCATAACTATGACTAGTAAATTATCCATGTGGTTTGCTAAGCAGCACATACTCCAGCATCCATTCATATGCTAGCTAAGTAATGATTTACCTACAGCCGTGGCCAAAAGTTTTGAGAATGACACAAATATACATTTTTACAAAGTCTGCTGCTTGAGTGTTTTAGATCTTTTTGTCAGATGTTACTATGGTATACTGAAGTATCCGGTAATTACAAGTATTTCATAAGTGTCAAAGGCTTTTATTAACAATTACATTAAATTTATGTAAAGAGTAAATATTTCCAGGGTTGACCCTTCTTTTTTCAAGACCTCTGCAATTCGCCCTGGCATGCTGTCAATCAACTTCTGGGCCACATCCTGACTGATGGCAGCCCATTCTTGCATAATCAATGCTTGGAGTTTGTCGGAATTTGTGGGTTTTTTTGTTCACCCGCCTCTTGAGGATTGACCACAAGTTCTCAATGGGATTAAGGTCTGGGGAGTTTCCTAATCATGGACCTAAAATGTTGATGTTTTGTTCCCCAAGCCACATAGTTATCACTTCTGCCTTATGGCAAGGTGCTCCATCATGCTGGAAAATGCATTGTTCCTCACCAAACTGTTCGTGGATGGTTGGGAAAAGTTCTTGGGGGATGCTTTTGTACAATTTTTTATTCATGGCTGTGTTGTTAGGCAAAATTGTGAGTGAGCCCACTCCCTTGACTGAGATGCAACCCCACACATGAATGGTGTCAGGATGCTTTACTGTTGGCATGACACAGGACTGATGGTAGCACCAGGGGCGGACTGACCATTCGGTCACTCGGTCGCCGACCGAGGGCCCGGCGTCAGGAGGGGCCCCATGAGCGGCTCAGTCAGCAGCGGAAAAAAGCCGCCCGCCGCACCGCACGAAAACCCCGTCCTCTCGGATTATTTCCGCTCCCAGCACCGCGGCCAGCCCCCTGCCGAGCAGACCTCGGCTTAGGCTGAGAGAGGCTCTGTCAGCAGGGAGGGGCGGGGCAGGGAGCTCCACTGACGCTCTGACCCTGCCCTGCCCCGCCCCTCCTCATGTAGTCTGAGTCTGTTCCTAAATAGAGCGTCTCTCTTGCACTTCTGAGAGCTCCGCTCTGGATCACAAAGATCACCGCCCCTACCGACGGAAGCCCCGCCCCCTACCGGCGAAAGCTCCGCCCCCTACCGCCGAAAGCTCCGCCCCTGGACCTCTGAGGGCGGGAGGTGAGCCCGACTGGTCAGGTAGGTCCTTCTGCTTACATTATATACACGGCCTGTAGAGCCCTTTTTTCCCTAAACCATCCCTGGAAATGTTGTTTACCCCCCTGTATAGCTGTGCATTGCTGAAATTTAAAAACTGGCTACCTGGTCATTTTCCGTAGTCGCATCCCCAGTCTCTGGTTATCTCCTGTAGTCGCATTCGCAGTCTGGTCATTTCCCGTAGTCGCATTCGCAGTCTGGTCATTTCCTGTAGTCGCATTCACAGTCTGGTCATTTCCTGTAGTCGCATTCACAGTCTGGTTATCTCCTGTAGTCGCATTCGCAGTCTGGTTATCTCCTGTAGTCGCATTCGCAGTCTGGTTATCTCCTGTAGTCGCATTCGCAGTCTGGTCATTTCCCGTAGTCGCATTCGCAGTCTGGTCATTTCCTGTAGTCGCATTCACAGTCTGGTCATTTCCCGTAGTCGCATTCGCAGTCTGGTCATTTCCTGTAGTCGCATTCACAGTCTGGTCATTTCCTGTAGTCGCATTCACAGTCTGGTCATTTCCCGTAGTCGCATTCGCAGTCTGGTCATTTCCTGTAGTCGCATTCGCAGTCTGGTCATTTCCTGTAGTCGCATTCACAGTCTGGTCATTTCCTGTAGTCGCATTCACAGTCTGGTCATTTCCCGTAGTCGCATTTGCAGTCTGGTCATTTCCTGTAGTCGCATTCGCAGTCTGGTCATTTCCCGTAGTCGCATTCGCAGTCTGGTCATTTCCTGTAGTCGCATTCACAGTCTGGTCATTTCCCGTAGTCGCATTTGCAGTCTGGTCATTTCCTGTAGTCGCATTCGCAGTCTGGTCATTTCCTGTAGTCGCATTCACAGTCTGGTCATTTCCCGTAGTCGCATTTGCAGTCTGGTCATTTCCTGTAGTCGCATTCGCAGTCTGGTCATTTCCTGTAGTCGCATTCACAGTCTGGTCATTTCCTGTAGTCGCATTCACAGTCTGGTCATTTCCCGTAGTCGCATTTGCAGACTGGTCATTTCCTGTAGTCGCATTCGCAGTCTGGTCATTTCCCGTAGTCGCATTCGCAGTCTGGTCATTTCCCGTAGTCGCATTCGCAGTCTGGTCATTTCCCGTAGTCGCATTCGCAGTCTGGTCATTTCCCGTAGTCGCATTCGCAGTCTCTGGTTATCTCCTGTAGTCGCATTCGCAGTCTGGTCATTTCCTGTAGTCGCATTCGCAGTCCGGTTATTTCCTGTAGTCGCATCCCCAGCCTCTGGTCATTTCCCGTAGTCGCATTCGCAGTCTCTGGTTATCTCCTGTAGTCGCATTCACAGTCTGGTCATTTCCCGTAGTCGCATTCGCAGTCTCTGGTCATTTCCTGCAGTCGCATCCCCAGTCTGGTCATTTCCTGCAGTCGCATCCCCAGTCTCTGGTTATTTCCTGTAGTCGCATTCGTAGTCTGGTCATTTCCTGTAGTCGCATTCGCAGTCTCTGGGTATCTCCTGTAGTCGCATTCGCAGTCTGGTCATTTCCTGTAGTCGCATTTGCAGTCTCTGGTTATCTCTTGTAGTCGCATTCGCAGTCTCTGGTTATCTCCTGTAGTCGCATCCCCAGTCTCTGGTTATTTCCTGTAGTCGCATTCGCAGTCTGGTTATTTCCTGTAGTCGCATCCCCAGTCTCTGGTTATTTCCTGCAGTCGCATCCCCAGTCTCTGGTTATTTCCTGTAGTCGCATTCGCAGTCTGGTCATTTCCTGTAGTCGCATTCGCAGTCTCTGGGTATCTCCTGTAGTCGCATTCGCAGTCTGGTCATTTCCTGTAGTCGCATTTGCAGTCTCTGGTTATCTCTTGTAGTCGCATTCGCAGTCTCTGGTTATCTCCTGTAGTTGCATCCCCAGTCTCTGGTTATTTCCTGTAGTCGCATTCGCAGTCTGGTTATTTCCTGTAGTCGCATCCCCAGTCTCTGGTTATTTCCTGTAGTCGCATTCGCAGTCTGGTTATTTCCTGTAGTTGCATTCGCAGTCTCTGGTTATTTCCTGTAGTTGCATTCGCAGTCTCTGGTTATTTCCTGTAGTCGCATCCCCAGTCTCTGGTCATCTCCTGTAGTCCCATTTGCAGTCTCTGGTCATCTCCTGTTGTCGCATCCCCAGTCTCTGGTTATTTCCTGTAGTCGCATTCGCAGTCTGGTTATCCCCTGTAGTCGCATCCCCAGTCTCTGGTCATCTCCTGTAGTCGCATTTGCAGTCTCTGGTTATTTGCTGTAGTCGCATTTGCAGTCTCTGGTTATTTCCTTTAGTCACATTCGCAGTCTGGTTATTTCCTGTAGTCGCATTCGCAGTCTCTGGTTGTCTCCTGTAGTTGCATCCCCAGTCTCTGGTCATCTCCTGTAGTCACATTCACAGTCTCTGGTTATCTCCTGTAGTCGCATTCGCAGTCTCTGGTTATCTCCTGTAGTCGCATTCGCAGTCTCTGGTTATCTCCTGTAGTCGCATCCCCAGTCTCTGGTTATTTCCTGTAGTTGCATTCGCAGTCTGGTTATTTCCTGTAGTCGCATTCGCAGTCTGGTTATTTCCTGTAGTCGCATTCGCAGTCTCTGGTTGTCTCCTGTAGTCGCATCCTCAGTCTCTGGTTATTTCCTGTAGTCGCATTCGCAGTCTTTGGTCATCTCCTGTAGTTGCATCCGTAGTCTCTGGTTATCTCCTGTAGTCATTTATGATATCTATGGCTATGAATATTTCTTGAATCCATATTGAGCACTATATTTGATTGGCTGTTTGCTTCTGCTTAGGCCTGGCAAACATGCACAATCGCACATGATGATGACTTCATCATCATGTGCGTGATTGTGATTGTGCGTGTGTGCCAAGCAGAAGCAGCCAATCAAATATAGTGCTCAATATGGATTAAATAAATAGTGGTGGTCAGTGGTGTAATGTTCCTTACATTGGTGATCAGTGAGCAGAATGTTCCTTACATTGGTGATTAGTGGGAAGAATGTTCCTTACATTGGTGATCAGTGGGAAGAATGTTCCTTACATTGGTGGTCAGTGAGAAGAATGTTCCTTACATTGGTGGTCAGTGAGAAGAATGTTCCTTACATTGGTGATCAGTGGGAAGAATACCCCTTACATTGGTGATCAGTGGGAAGAATGCTCCTTACATTGGTGATCAGTGAGAAGAATGTTCCTTACATCAGTGGTCAGTGAGAAGAATGCTCCTTACATTGGTGATCAGTGAGAAGAATGTTCCTTACATCGGTGGTCAGTGAGAAGAATGCTCCTTACATTGGTGATCAGTGGGAAGAATGTCCCTTACATTGGTGATCAGTGGGAAGAATGTTCCTTACATTGGTGATCAGTGGGAAAAATGTCCCTTACATTGGTGATCAGTGAGAAGAATGTTCCTTACATTGGTGGTCAGTGAGAAGAGTGTTCCTTACATTGGTGATCAGTGAGCAGAATGTTCCTTACATTGGTGATCAGTGGGAAGAATGTTCCTTACATTGGTGATTAGTGGGAAGAATGTTCCTTACATTGGTGATCAGTGGGAAAAATGTCCCTTACATTGGTGATCAGTGAGAAGAATGTTCCTTACATTGGTGATCAGTGAGAAGAATGTTCCTTACATTGGTGATCAGTGAGAAGAATGTTCCTTACATTGGTGATCAGTGAGAAGAATGTTCCTTACATTGGTGATCATTGGGAAGAATGTTCCTTACATTGGTGATCATTGGGAAGAGTGTCCCTTACATTGGTGATCAGTGGAAAGAATGTTCCTTACATTGGTGATCAGTGGGAAGAATGTTCCTTACATTGGTGATCAGTGGGAAGAATGTTCCTTACATTGGTGGTCAGTGGAAAGAATGTTCCTTACATTGGTGATCAGTGGGAGGAATGCTCCTTACATTGGTGATCAGTGGGAAGAATGTTCTTTACATTGGTGATCAGTGAGAAGAATGTTCCTTACATTGGTGATCAGTGGGAAGAATGTTCCTTACATTGGTGGTCAGTGGGAAGAATGCTCCTTACATTGGTGATTAGTGGGAAGAATGTTCCTTACATTGGTGATTAGTGACAAGAATGTTCCTTACATTGGTGGTCAGTGAGAAGAATGTTCCTTACATTGGTGATCAGTGGGAAGAATGTTCCTTACATTGGTGGTCAGTGAGAAGAATGTCCCTTACATTGGTGATCAGTGGGAAGAATGTTCCTTACATTGGTGATCAGTGAGAAGAATGTTCCTTACATTGGTGATCAGTGAGAAGAATGCTCCTTACATTGGTGATCAGTGAGAAGAATGTTCCTTACATTGGTGATCAGTGAGAAGAATGTTCCTTACATTGGTTATCAGTGGGAAGAATGTTCCTTACATTGGTGATCAGTGAGAAGAATGCTCCTTACATTGGCGATTAGTGGGAAGAATGTTCCTTACATTGGTGATTAGTGAGAAGAATGTTCCTTACATTGGTGATTAGTGAGAAGAATGTTCCTTACATTGGTGGTCAGTGAGAAGAATGTTCCTTACATTGGTGATCAGTGAGAAGAATGTTCCTTACATTGGTGATCAGTGGGAAGAATGTTCCTTACATTGGTGATCAGTGAGAAGAATGCCCCTTACATTGGTGATCAGTGAAAATTATATAAAGTTAAGAAAAATAATTTAAAAAAAAATGTAAAGCACCCCCATGATCCCAGCACATGCTCTATATGAAAAGCTTTATGTAGGATGAGCACATGTATGTAAACATGTGTCTATAGACGCAAATGCTGGACACGGGAGCCCACCTGCAAGGTAACCCCCCCCCAGGAGAGCGCTTCTCCTAGGGAGTTATCTGATGTGGGAAGGAGCCGCGAGAGCCACCCCCAGATGTTCGGGGCCACTCTGTG
The DNA here is from genome assembly GCA_037952925.1 of Lithobates clamitans. Lineage (NCBI taxonomy): Eukaryota > Metazoa > Chordata > Amphibia > Anura > Ranidae > Lithobates > Lithobates clamitans. Next base: position 1,374,303 of record JBBGZY010000550.1, on the reverse strand, counting down.
CGAAACGAGCTGCACAGTGAAGGTAAGTATGATATGTTTGTTATTTTAAAAAAAACAAAAACGAGCCTTTACAATCACTTTAATTTTAGAAAGGTACCGTTGTTGCACTTTCTTTAATGTAATTCTGTGACGAACGCATGTAGTGTGGGCAGTGCAAAATGTAGGTGGGAATTTGTGTGGGTGTGGCTTGAGTGTGGGTGGGAACACATGAGCGGGGACAGGGGGCCCCAGGATCTCCTATTGCCCGGGGGCCCCATGAGTTGTCAGTCCGCCCCTGGGTAGCACTCATCTTTTCTTCTCTGGAAAATATTTTTGCCCAATGCCCCAAACAATCGGAAAGGGGATTCATCAGTAGGGATGGTCCTGATGTTCGAATCAAACGTAAGTTCGACTCGAACATCAGGTGTTCGTTTGTTCGCAGAAGAACCAAACATATGGGGCGTTCAAGGCAAATTTGAGCGCTGTGGAGCACCCTATAATGCACTGCGACATCGCAGTGCATTGACAGCTGCTGATTGGTCAAAGCATGCACCTGACCTGCATGCATGCTTTGGCCAATCACAGCATGATCTGCTGTGAGAGCCATGATTGGGCAGGTTAATTAGTGGCATGCAGGCAGTTCAGTATATATATATATATATATATATATATATATATCTAGATAGATATATATATATATATATACAGTGCAGCGTATATAGTGCAGTGATAAGGGAGGAGGAGGAGGGAATGGGTAGACGTGGACCTAACTGACGCTGCACCACAGGTCAGGGTCTGGGAAAGAAGTACCGCAGTGCAGAGTATATAATACAGTGTATTGAAGTGGTTAAGGGGAAACCTATGACAGACTTAAGAAAAAAACGACATGGGGTCCCCCCAAAATCTATACCAGGCCCTTTGGGTCTGGTATAGATTTTAAGGGGAACTCCACGCCAAAATAAAAAAAAAACAGCGTGCCCCCCCAAAATCCACACCAGGCCCTTGGGGTCCTGGTGTCCAGGACCCCCATTGTTCCTTAGCAGTCCAATCCCTGTACCTTTTGCAGAATATCAGTCTGTCCCTGATGGCTTTCCTGGAGAGAAGTGGCTTCTTTGCTGCCCTTCTTGACACCAGGCCATCCTCCAAAAGTCTTCTTCTCACTGTGCATGCAGATGCACTCACACCTGCCTGCTGCCATTCCTGAGCAAGCTCTGGACTGGTGGTGCCCCGATCTTTCAGCTGAATCAGCTGTAGGAGACGGTCCTGGCGCGTGCTGGACTTTCTTGGGCACCTTGAAGCCTTCTTCACGAATGCAGCAGAAATGTTTTTTTATGGGATTTATTTTCATGGCAAAGAGCTACTTTGCAATTAATTGCAATTCATATGATCACTCTTCATAACATTCTGGAGTATATGCAAACTGCCATCATAAAAACGGAGGCAGCAGACTTTGTTAAAATTAATATTTGTGTAATTCTCAAAACTTTTGGCCATGGCTGTACATGGGATATTTTTTCTAATGTTTGTGACCTCTGTCAGATAATTTGCTTGCACATTTCATGCAGGACAATAAAGCATAACAAGCATAGTGACAATACAAAAACTGACTGTAAAAAACTAAAAGAAGTAAAAATAGCAATAGTGCAAGCTTTGTTACGATATTACAAACCACATGCATACCTCCCAACTGTCCCTGACTTCAAGGGACTGCCCCTGATTTGGAGCAATATCCCTCTGTCCCTCATTCTTCCTCATTTGTCCCTCATTTTAGTCTGATAGATGTATATAAAATGCACTTTTTATCTTTCAAAAAGTTTTTCCCAATGCTAAACCTTTCATCCAATTTCTAAATTGCTGCATTTGTACATTTCAAAAGTCAATATAAAGGAATAGTAGTGGTAAAAAAAAACCTTGTGGATTTAATTAACTGTTTTTTGGGGTAATTCTCCTTTAAGGGGGTGTGGCAGGGGGCGTGTCCTATGCCTACATACATTTGCTAGAAGGTGTCCCTAATTCCCATCTCAAAATGTTGGGAGGTATGCATATGTGCTTACAGTATATGCACAATTTGGTTTGACAAGGGCTTGTACATCATTTCATGTGGTCTACTTGTAAATGCATGTCGTACTACAAAACAGGAGATGCTCCTTTGTTTGGTGAATGTGCCTTTTATATCTTAGCAAGCAATCAGGGTATTTTAGATACTACAGTTTTTTTTTTTATATAATACAGATTCTGAACACACTTAGTGCAACTTATCAGCATATAAAGCACAGAACCAGCACAACTTTAATATCCAAAACACACTCTGGGGAGTGCAATTTTAATATTAAACATAAGTGTAAGATTTAGCACATAAATATTGCTGGGTACTTGAACCCCATAACACATGCATGACAATCTCTTCTACTCTTGTGCAATGTCCATTGCCCTCGACTGTTAAAATTAGATAACAAGAAAAGGACGTACAAAGTTAAACTATTCTCAATATGTATATATGAGTTAATACATACGTCAAAGTGTTACTTATAGGTTAACCTTTGCACACTGCAAATCACAGGGTCAGGAATGACTTGCAGAATGCATAACTTTATAGAATAGATTGTAAGGGCTGGACATTGTTTTACCTTTGAATTCCCTGCATTAAGGTGAAAAAAAATGTCCTAATCATTGCTTTGCCCCCTTACCCCCCCCCCCTATACTTACAGAGTCCTTTCTTGATCCAGCACTGTGGCTATCTGAGCAGCACCTACTGTATATAGGTGCCAGGATTAGACAGATAGATTTAGTGTTTTGTGGAGCTGTATTTTTGATGGTAAATTTGGGCAACCTGAGTGCCTGGATGCTGGGACCTTAGAGAGCTGGCTGAGGGGCTGTCTGCTAAAGATCTGGTCTGGTATCACTGGAGAAAGGTGTCACTTCATAGTTGGAAGGATATAACCAGCTATCCTTGGGCCTTGTGTGAGTATAGATGGTTCTGAGAGATCTTAGAGACTTTTGGGCTGCTGCCCCCCCCTCTGTAGGGATGGGGGAACGGTTCGGCTCGAGTATGAATTCCCTTTGAACTATGGCTGTTTGCCAAACAACCGAATTATTGGGTCGATCGACCGTTTGTTCGGTCCGCCGAACAACCACAATGCACTGTCCTGCCGTACAGTGCATTGAAAGCCCTGTTTCAATGCATTGAAAGCAATGAAAGCTTTGCCCAGTCAGGGCAAAGAGCACTGTCAGAACCATGATTGGATGCTGTCATGATGACTGTATCCAATCATGGCTCATTGCTCTTAATCCTGTCCCACACTATAAAAGTATTCTTTCCATAGTGGCCATTTGAAGTGTGATAGCGGAGAGAGATAGAACAGGGCTCTGTTCAGTGCTATTAGACAGTAATGCCCCGTACACACGGTCGGACTTTGTTCGGACATTCCGACAACAAAATCCTAGGATTTTTTCCGACGGATGTTGGCTCAAACTTGTTTTGCTTACACACGGTCGCACAAAGTTGTCGGAATTTCCGATCGACAACCACGCGGTCACGTACACCACGTACGACGAGACTAGAAAAGGCCGGTTCAGAACCAAGCGCGGCACCCTTTGGGCTCCTTTTGCTAATCTCGTGTTAGTAAAAGTTTGGTGAGAGACGATTCGCGCTTTTTCAGACTCGTGGCTTTCAGATCGTTTTCTGCTGTTCAGTTTGTGCTTGTGGGTTTGTATCTGCTCTTCAGTGCGTGCAGTCAGTTCGTATCAGAGTTTTCTGTGTGATCTTGCCTGCTCGTTGCTGTTTTTCAGGTCGCTCTTCACAGGCCTTGCTGTTCTTCAGTGCGTTCTGTTACTTCGTTCTGAGCAGCCGACCGTTTTATAGCCATGTTTCGTATGCGTACTCCTCGTAGAGTTCGTGCTGTGCGGGGGCTTGGTATTGGGTCCTGACCTTGACACAAGTCCAGTCCATGAACAGGGTGGGGAGGAGTTCATGGACCAAGAATTGGTTGCTTCAGCGTGACCAGTTCTCTCATATGCCTTTGCTCCGTGAGATCCGTGAGAATAATCCTGATGATTTCAGGAACTTTCTCAGGATGACGGACCCCGTGTTTCACCATTTGTTGGCTTCGCTGACCCCTTATATCAGCAGGCAGGATACCTGCATGAGGCAAGCCATCACTCCGGAGCAGAGGTTGGTCGCTACCTTGCGGTATTTGGCCACAGGGAGAAGCCTGCAGGACCTCAAGTTCTCGACAGGCATCTCCCCCCAGGCTCTTCTTTGGTGACATTTACTGCTTGTGTTTGTTTGAGCTGACCCTGACAGAAATGTGTGGAGTCCAGAAAATGTTGTGATTGTGTAACCTTATATAAAGCACTGTTGGCTGTTATTTACTAAATGCAAAGACACTTTTCACTACAAGTGCACTTGCAACTGCACTTGTAGTGCAAAATGGATTTCCCCTTAGGAAATAACCCCCATTTTCTCATAAAACAACAATTACATCACCCCAAAAGTGTAGTAGCGTTGAGACAATAATCCACACATTCTTGATGTTTGTTGTATAACAATTTTTGTGGTGTCATTATCCAAAATCAAAATGTGCATTTTATATAAAACAGGCCTGTGTAAAACCCACAAGAAAGACACACATCTTGATCTTACAATGTTCACATTTGGTAGAACTGGAAGGCAATATCAGACATGAGTATTTAGGAACTGTGTTTGATATAGCGTTCAGAGGGGGGGAAAAGCCAAATTTGGAAGATGCACACAAATTTCCCAATGTCAACATGTGCTAGCTGCCATCACGGGGGATCAAGGGATGTGTTTTGGGGGAGAAAGCCCTTCCTCACCGCTACTTTATTATTGAGGAAGGTGTTGCACCCCCTAAACGCGTCCATTGATCTCCCGTGATGGCAGATAGCACATGTTGACACACTGTGTGCATCCTCCAAATTTGGCTTTGGGAAAAATCACAAAAACATTTCGCACATTGTAGCACACAAAAAAAGAAAGTGATTTGGAGGGGTTTTAAACTCGCCCCAAAACATCAATGATGTTTTTATATTTTGGAATAACATCATTGATGTTTTGCTTGATGTTTTCCAATTGTAAATTACACCCCATGATTTCCCCGATCAGGATCTGGGCACTTTCGGATGTGAAAGGATCTGGATCCACAACCTCACGATCACCTAAAAAGAGAGGAACCCCAAAATAAATTAGGTTTCAAAAAAATGCCGCAATCCATCTCTTATCTGAGCCTGTGGTCGCAGACACTCACCTGTTGTGGTAACTACTTCCACCACGGCTTCATCCTCCTGCTCAGCTTGTGTTGGGGGGATTTCCCCTTCTTCCTGAGGGGGGGGGTCTCCTCGGATGAGGGGTGTCCTCCGAGTTATTTATCCCCTATGTAAAACAAAAATGGTATACTTAGCACACAGATATTTAATGTCAGAACTATAAAGATGAAACATTGCTTGAAAGTGGGGTACAATTGTCTATTTTAGCCGAGTTCCAAGATGTATATTTTTTAGTGGCCTTTGTCAACCTGCAATACTTTACCTGTTTAGTACAAGCTTCACAGATGTAGCCCCCCCTATAGTATACACTGGAGCACCTGTGTGGCCCCCCTAATAAAAATGGTGTTCTTGTGTCCCACACTATAGTGCTCCAGTGTCCAGATGTGAAAGCAGCTGCTCAGTGTCCTCTCCTTACACAGAATCTAGTTTGCATTTCATTCTAGTAACAAAGCCATCTACACAACCCAATTCTTTGAAGACAAGTATAGGGCGTCAAAATGGTGGCCAAATGCATATGGGCTAAACAATGGTATTTTATCGTCCGAAATAACAATGTGTGATCCGAACGAATAATGTGCCCATGAACATGAAAGTTGCCATTTTAAACTGTACAACAGTTCCTAAAAGCACATGGAGCAGCACGAATGTAATAAACATAAAGAATAGGAACACAGCACAACTACTTACTTTTTTGCAGCACTCTCCGGATCTTTCTGTACTGCTCATGTTCTCGTAATTTCAGGTCCAACCACCGCTTCCTGAGCTGATCTTTCGATCGTCGTACCCCGAATTTCCGGTGCAGACCCCTGACCACTTTCGCCATGATCTTGGCCTTTCTGACATTGGGGTTGGGGTAAGGCCCATACTTTCCATCATAGTCTGCCGTCTTCAGGATGTCCACCATCTCCAACATCTCCCCAAAGGACATATTTGAGTCCTTTAATCTCCTTCTGGATCGGGACGTTTCAGGCTCCAGCCTTTCCTCCTCCTCCTCCTCGTTGCTACAATTAGCACGATCCTGCTGTCTATCCGCCATGTGCTCTTCCCCCACTGCGCCGAACGAAAAGGGGCGGGGAATAGACTAGAAAGAACGTCAGGGGCGGGCGGAGTTATACGCATACGCAGTGTGTATAAATCGTAACGCGCGCGTCTTACGTACGATCTGTGAGCGGAGGAAGGAGCCTCGGAGACGCCGATCGTGCTAACGAAGGTAGGATCTAAACTTGGGCCTATACTGCTTCGAAATGGAAGCCTATATTGTAACAAGATTAGGGGAGTTTGGCCTGACATTAGGCTTTGTCTTGTGTTGTGTCTTACAGAGAAAATGGATGGGTTCAACGACCACAATTTCCTGCCCCTGTTTATTGACAAGTACAGAGAGCTGCCCTGTCTGTGGCAGGTGAGACACCCCCACTATAATCACAAACAGAAGAGGCAGGCAGCGCTGGAGAAACTGCTGGAGTTGGTGAACCTGTGGTCCCCACAGCAACCATCACCTATTTAAAAGCTAAAATTGGTGGCCTGAGGAGCACGTATCTTAGGGAGCGCAAGAAGGTCACAGATTCCCAGAGGTCCGGAGCTGCAGCAGATGACGTTTATGTCCCCAGGCTGTGGTACTATGAGAGACTGCGATTTCTGTCAGACCACACTGAAGTCAGGGAATCCCTCTCTACTCTTCCTTCCACGCTTCCTTCCACCCCAGCTGAGGCTTCCGATGTCCAACCTGGGCCTTCCAGCCAGGAAGAAGTGGGGGAGCCCAGCTGGAGTCAGGTATAGCATTCTTCTACAGATTTCTGGTCAATAAATAAATAATGTTTACTAGATGTTATTATTGATCACTAATTGCTGATTAAAAAAAGTGCTTTACATATCAATAGACAGTAGTGGGCACCCAAAATTGGGAAAAGAATGAAAACTGCTGGGCTCAGAAGGATAGTCTCTTATATTTGTTAACACTCAATTTGCAGCAGTCAGGAGGTGAAAATTGTGTGTGATTGATGAATAAAAAAATAAAACTATGCCCCTTTTTCATACACAGGAAGACCTCAGCCAGGAGGAGGCTGTGGAATGTGGTAGTCAGGAGGAGGCGGGGATTAGTGGCAGCCAGGAGGAGGCGGGGATTAGTGTCAGCCAGGAGGAGGCGGGGCTAAGTGGCAGCCAAGAGAAGCCAGGGACAAGTCGCAGCCTGACTGAGTCTCAGGTCCCTCCCCTCCGCCTGCCATATAAACGAGCCAGGAAGGCCACTCCGAGTCCCGTGCAGGATTCAGCGTACAGGCTGATCCAGGAGGCTTCGGCGTCCCTCCGAGCCTTCCCCAGTCCTGAAGAGGCCTTTGCCTGCATGGCTGCCACAAAATTGCAGGGCATGCAGGAGGGTCAACGCAAGATCTCTGAGAACCTGATTTATAAAGTCCTTCGTAAGGGGGAGAGTGGGGAACTGACACACAAGACGGATGTCATGGAGAGGGACGATCCTCCTCCTCCTCCTCCTCCTGCTGCCACAACTCCACCACCACAGCCACAGCGTGGAAGGAGGCGTGGAAAGAAGACCAAAGAGTGATTGCCCTGGGTTCAGTCTGGTCTGACAGAAGATGCAGTCTCTCGTATGACCACAGCCTGGGGACACAGATGTCATCTGCTGCTTTCCGGATCTCTGGGACTTCAGGACCAGACTGCCCTCCCTTATGATATGGACTCCTCAGGCCATCAATTTTGCTTTTAAATAGTTGATGTCTGCCCCGGGGGTCCAAGGCTTCGCCCACTTCTGCAGTTTCTCCAGCGTTGCCTCCCTCTTTGTTTAGTTGTGAGCCCTTAATAAAATTTTTAGGGGAAAATTCTACTCTCCTGTGTGTGTTTTCATCCAAAAAGGACAGTTTGTTGGTGACGATTCAGGTACATTTCTAAAGTACAATGTGAAATTAACAAGGGACAACAACACCAAACAATCTCCTACAGATTAAATAGAACAACATATTAGTGGTGTTGTGGGAACTTGTCACAAAAAACACACAAACATTTTCGGGAATACAAATCAAAATCGCCAAAAAAAAATAAATAAAAAAGAGAAACACAAAAAAAGAATCTACATTAAAGTCCAAAAAAATAAATAAATTTTGTTGTCAGATGTGAGAAATCCAAATATATTGAGGGAATCCCGATAAATAGTAACGAAATAAGTTTGTGAGAAGTGTGTGTGAATATGAGCAGCAAAACTGCTTAATTCTTGTCACATTATAAAGAAGAAGAGAGTGCGCTGTATTAAACCATTTTGAACATTGCAGCGTGACGAAAGTGCTGTATCCATTCTGAACGCTACATTTACCAGAACGAGCTGTCCCGTGTCGGAATTTCTTCTGAGCATGCGTGGCACTTTGTGCGTCGGAACAGGCCACACATGGTCGGAATTGACGCGATCGGATTTTGTTGTCGGAAAATTTTATCTCCTGCTGTCCAACTTTGTGTGTCAGAAAATCCGATTGAAAATGTCCGATGGCGCCCACACACGGTCGGAATTTCCGACAACACGCTCCGATCAGACATTGTCCATCGGAAAATCCGACCGTGTGTACGGGGCATTAGGCTGGGTTCACACCAGTCCGGTGTGAATTCCAGCTCCGTTTTCTCTGCGAAGAGAAAAAAAAGCTGTTTAGCAGTGCCTCTCTGTTCTATCTGCGGATCAGCTCAGCAGGGAGAGGGGGGAGGTGTAGTGAGGAGGGGAGAGAATTTGTGTTCAGAATGGAATGCATCTGCGAATCAGATGCGTTCCCATAGAAGATAATGTGCTTGTAATTCACACCGCAATGCCCAGAAAACACACACTTTTTTTTGCAATGCATAGTACAGATGCAACGCACATATGTGAACCAGCCTCATTCTAATGAAGGCATTTTAAAATGTCCTGCGAATTGGATGCGGTATAAGCCGCATCTAATTCGCATAGATGTGAACGGGGCCTGATTGTGCTATAGTGTGCTATTCTGATTCTATTGTCAGTGTAGAATATCAGTTTAGTGTGCATCCAGGGATAGTTCAGTGTGAGGGTAGTGCGACCATTCATCTTTAAATTAGTGTGAATGTAGGGATAGTTCAATCAGTGTGAGTGTAGTGCGACCACCAATTATCTTTACATTTGTGTGAATGTAGAGATAGTTCAGTCAGTGTGAGTATGACCGTTTAACACAGAATATTTTATTGTGTTACTTCAAGTATATTGCCGTATATTTCAATGCGTTATGTGCCATTTAACGCAGTTCATTTCTGTGTGTTAGTGCACGCTTAACGCAGTATATTTCAGTTGCGTTACTGCAAGTTTAACACCGTACAGTTCAGTGCATTACTGCAAGTTTAACGCCGTATATTTCAGTGCGTAATGTGCCGTTTAGCGCAGTACATTACTGGGCGTTACTGAACGCTTAACGCAGTATATTTCAGTTGCATTACTGCAAGTTTAATGCTGTACAGTTCAGTGCATTACTGCAAGTTTAACGCCATATAGTTCTGTGCATTATTGCAAGTTTAATGGCGTATATTTCATTGCGTTACTGCAAGTTTAACGCCGTATAATTCTGTGCATTACTACAAGTTTAGCGCCGTATATTTCATTGTGTTACTGAAAGTTTAATGCCATATAGTTCTGTGCATTACTGCATGTTTAACACCGTATATTTCACTGCGTTACTGCAAGTTTGAAGCCATATATTTCATTGCGTTACTGCAAGTTTAACGCCATATATTTTATTGCATTACTGCTTGTTTAACACCATATAGTTCTGTGTGTTACTGCAAGTTTAACGCCGTATAGTTCTGTGTGTTACTGCAAGTTTAACACTGTATATTTAATTGCGTTACTGCAAGTTTAACGCCATATAGTTCTGTGCGTTACTGCAAATTTGACGCCATATATTTCATTGCATTACTGCAAGTTTAACGCCATATATTTCATTGCATTACTGCATGTTTAACGCCATATAGTTCTGTGTGTTACTGCAAGTTTAACGCCATATAGTTCTGTGTGTTACTGCAAGTTTAACACTGTATATTTCATTGCGTTACTGCAGGTTTAACGCCATATAGTTCTGTGCGTTACTGCAAGTTTAACGCTGTATATTTCATTGTGTTACTGCAAGTTTAATGCCGTATAGTTCTGTGCGTTACTGCAAGTTTAACGCTGTATATTTCACTGCGTTACTGCAAGTTTAATGCCATATAGTTCTGTGCGTTACTGCAAGTTTAACGCTGTATATTTAATTGCATTACTGCAAGTTTAACGCCATATATTTAATTGCGTTACTGCAAGTTTAATGCCATATATTTCATTGCGTTACTGCAAATTTAGCACCATATAGTTCTGTGCGCTACTGCAAGTTTAACGCTTTATATTTCATTACATTATTGCAAGTTTAACACTGTATATTTCATTACGTCACTACAAGTTTAACGTCATATATTTCATTGCATTACTGCAAGTTTAATGCTATATACTATATATATAACATCTAAATGCAAGCTTGTCAAAGCTGCTGGCTCTTCAACTTCTGCCTTTCTGCCTGGGGGATTCTGCCCCCTTCCATGAATTTGCAGAATGTGCTGTACCACAATGGCAGGTTCCCAGTCGCTATTTCTTTTCACGTAAGCCCATTCCAGCTCTCTACCATCACGTGGAAGGCAATGTTGTGGCATTGTTTGGCAAGGCAGTCAGCCGCAAAGTCCACGTTTCTGCTGACAGGTGATCCAGCAAGCATGAACAGGGATGATATATTTAGTTCACAGCACACTGGGTATCTCTGCTTGCAACTTGGAAGGATGCAGGACAGGGCTCAGTGCTGCTGCTTGTTGTGCCCCTATGTCTCCATACAGCTGATGATGATGCGAGATTTGTCAGCTCTACCCCCTCCTACTCCTCCTCCATGCCATCCTCTGCTGAATTGTCCTGTGAACCTCAAGTACCTCCTAAGCGCTCAAAGGACTATTCAATGAGTCAGGCTAAAAGGTGCCATGCAGTGCTGCAGCTGGTGTGTAGGGGACAGGAACCACACCGGAGCAGAGATTCTTGTAGCCCTGCAGGGATAGGCCCAGGGGTGGTTCACACCACACCAGCTGGAGCCAGGGATGCTGGTGTGTGATAGTGGCACAAACCTCCGGTCTGCCCTTAGACAGGGAAAGTTGACACATGTGCCATGCCTGGCATTTGGTGATGCGGCATTTCTTAAATAGGTACCCAGGGTTGGAAGATCTACTAAAGCAGGCCAGAAGAGTCTGTAACCATTTCAGGCGATCATACACAGCCAGTGCTCAGTTGGCTGAAATTCAGCGGGAATTCCACCTGCCCATAAACCGCCTGATTTTTGACATCCCCACTAGGTGGAACTCGACTTTTTCAATGCTGCACATGCAGCCGAGGGCCGTCAATGAGTACCTGTGTGAGTATGGTACAATGAGAGGCTCAGGCTGGCTTGGCTTTTTTACCCCACGCCAATGGCTGCTCATAAAGGATGCATGCGCTGTACTGTCGCCATTTGAGGAGGCCACAAGGATGGTGAGCCGTGACAATGCATGCATCAGTGACACAATCCCTGTTGTGTTCCTGCTGGAGCAGACTCTGCATGGCATTTTGGACAAGGCACTTTAGGCAGAGCAGCGGGATGAAGAGGAGGAATTCCTTTCCTCTCAAGGCCCACTTTATGCAGATACAATTGTTCCTATGCCACAGAATACACAAGAGGAGAGAGAGGAGGAGGATTCTGGCAGTTTTGGAGGCATTGAAGAAGAGGAAGACATATGTCAAACAGTAAGAGATGGTTTTCCATCCCCAGAACACTTGGCAGTTCCAGATACTGTAATCCTCGGTGACCCAGAGGAGTCTGCTTCTCATGCCTCTGCAAATTTGCGGTGCATGGGCTCCTTCATGTTTCAAAACAACAACAAGTTCCTTGAGCGCTAAAAGCTGTCAGTCATATATAAAGGTGTCATAAACTGGTGGGGTTAGATGGACTGGAACCCAGTGCGGCTGCCAACCACTGGAAAAATGGATAAAAAGAAAAGAAAACTACAAAGAAGCGCTCTATGGGTGGAAACCAGAAAGTACATAAGGAACATTGGCTGGATAAAAAACGTATTTATTGCACTGTAGAAGGAGTAAACAGAGACTGCAGAAATCTGAAGAAAACTTGAGAAAGCTGCAAGGGTCAATCATGAATAATATAGCCAAAAGTAATGATGATTAATATTTAAAAGCAAACGGTACCACTGGTGACATTCGGGTGGAAAAGGGTTAACACCATCCAAAAGGCTAGCTGGTCAAACATGGAAAAGGGATGCCATAAGACATGTAGAAAATGATGGCAGCCCGATGGGAGGGAGTTGATTTTCAGCCCGCTGCCTACAGGCTCATGGTCACGCTCTACTTGTGTCCAAGATGGAAGCCGCAGAATGCGGTAGGCATGCTGTGCCAACGGCATGTAATGTCATAAATTGTTAGCAGGAGGGAGCCAGCCTGGGCTGCGGGCGGCGAAATGTAGCACCCGCCGAGCAGAGCCACAGGAACCAGGCACGCTGAGTGACGTCACTGCCGCACCAGAAACAGGGAAACCAGGAAGCCCATGTGTTGTGGTGGACCACAAGCTGCTGGATTGCCGTGACTACATGGTTCGCGCGCCTGCACTTTATCAAAGTCTCCCGGTTCCACCACCTCAAGGCGGGTGCTACATCTCACCGCCGTAGCCCAGGCTGGCTCCCTGCTGCTACCAACTTAGGACATTACAGAGGTTGGCACAGCATCCCCCCGCATTCTGCGACTTCCATCTCGGACACAAGTGGAGCGTGACCACAAGCCTATAGGCAGCGGGCTGAAAACCACCTCCCTCCCACACGGCTTTCATCATTTTGTACATGGTTTATGGCACCCATTTTCCATGTTTGCCTTTTGGATGGTGTTAACCCTTCTCCACCTGGATGTCACCAGTAGTACCGTTTGCTTTTAAATATTAATCATCATTTCTTTTGGCTATATTCTTTCATGATTGACCCTTGCAGTTTTCTTCAGATTTCTGCAGTCTCTGTTTACTTCTTCTACAGTGCAATAAATACCTTTTTTATCCAACCAATGTTCCTTATGTACTTTCTGGTTTCCACCCATAGAGTGCTGCTTTGTAGTTTTCTTCCCTCATGTTTCAAAGCCTGCGAAAGGACCCAAGAATACGTGGCGTAAAGGAAAAGGATCACTATTGGTTGGCAACCCTCCTTGACCACCGTTATAAGGGGAAAGTCTCAGAACTCATCCCGTCCCCACAGAGAGTGCAGCAGATGAAATCTATTGAGGAAACCTTAAAGAGGAGTTTATTGAAAGTTTTTCTTGACTCTGGTAGGTCACAGTGTCATGGAAAACATAGTTTTAGGCTTCTGTTGGTCAAGAGAGGAGCGGTGGATAAGGCGGCCGCCTAAGTGATGCATTTCTAAATTTTTTTAGTCCTCTCCGCCCAGGGCTGTCAGCTTCCACATCCCATCGGCAGCATCTGTATCACATGGTGGATGATTATTTAGGGGCGAAAACAGAGGCGGAGAGCTTTCCAGTCGACGATCCACTGGCTTACTGGGTCATGAGAATAGACCACTGGCCAGAACTTGCCCAGTATGCTATTGTGCTGCTGGGTTACCTGTTTTTGGTGTAGGTTTCATGGGTAAAATTAATACCCAAAGACCAATTTTTCTGCACCTGTTTGATAGGTGCATATCATTGCAATTTTTGACAGCAAGGCCAATTATTGCTTTCATCAAGAGTACTTTTATAGGGTTACGATGTGAAGGCGCCATCGACTACCAAAGACCAATTTTTACACACCTTTTTGACAGGTGACTATCATTGCAATTTTTAACAGCAAGGCCAATTCTTGCTTTCATCAAGAGTACCTCTATACACAACCCTCCCTGTGCTCCTGTTCTCCACCATATAACATCTTGCTTCTGTGATTCCTGGCATACCTTCTCTTGTCCATCAAGCATCGCAATTTTCCCTGTTCTCTCTGTATCCTCCTTCTTTTCTCTCTCTATGTGGTTATTTTGTCTATTTCCATAGTGACATCTGAATTTCTTGTTCATTCGCAAAGCCAACAGTATTACACATACTGCCTGCCCCCCCTTAGATCAACAATGTATAGTACATGAAATCTGAAATTTCTTATTACAACAAAAATATATGACTGAGAATAGACAGCAATAGATTATTAGAAAGACATGGTATCCATGAACAATGTAGAGCTTTATAGTTTTATGTAACTAACTAAAGAAATAAACAGTAATGCCGCGTACACATGGTCAGACTTTCTGTCCTACTTGGTCCGGCACACTTTCTGACGGACTTAGTCCGCCAGGTGCGCCGGACTTTAAAACGGACGGACTTGCCCACACACGACCGGACTTTGTGGCGGGCTAAGTCCGCCCGTTTTTCCGACGGACTTTCGCCGGAGTTACGGCGGACTTTCAGAATGAACGGACTTGCCCACACACGGACAAGTCCATTCATTTTGAACGTGACTCAGGTGCGACAGGACTAGAAAAGGATGTCAATCTTGCCGCTTTTATCGGCGAGATTGACACCTTGCGAGCCCCGTCGCAGGGCATACCAGGCCCTTAGGTCTGGTATGGATTATAAAGGAGAACCCCCCTACGCCGAAAAAATGGCGACTTTTGTTTTTCCTATTGCAGCGAGCGCGAAATGCAATACCCTGCCCTCGCGTCGTATCTGGTCCGTTGGACCAGCATACACACGAGCGGGCTTTCCGTCGGACCAGCACACAGACGAGCGGACTTTCCGCCCGAAACTGAGTCCGACGGAAAGATTTTAAACATGTTTCAAATCTAGGTCCGGCGGGCTTTTGGGAAAAAGTCCGCCGGAAAAGTCAGCCGGCGCCTACACACAGGCGGATTGTCCGGCACACTCTGGTCCGCCGGGCCAAGTATGCCGGAAAGTCCGACCGTGTGTACGCGGCATAAGAAACAAAAGAAACCTCCTTAAAGTGTTGTTTTGCTTTTGTACTTTATCTCAAAGCAGATTTCTATGACTTTGATTTTATGCCCTGGTTAACTACGTCTGATAGATATGGGGCCACTTCACTCTACACCCAACTCTCAATGTAGTAAAGTAAAATATTATGTAATAATATAATCTACATTCAACCTATCCATCAGGGTATCCAAGAATTATACCCATTTAAATCAAATTTTAGTGAAGACACACTTCAGGATTACACATTATAGGGAAGTGAAAGTTATCCAGTATGAACTCAGTCACCTTTACCCACAAAGGTCTAATCTTGCTGCACTCCCACATCATATAGATAAACATTCCATCAGTCAGCCTACAATTGTGGCATAAAGCATCAACCATCTCTTTTTTTAATTTTGAAACAGTCTCACTGGGTATAGTAGGTTTGATGTAACAATCTCACCTGAATAATTTTGTCATTGGAGGAAATAACTGTATCTAAATATGTGTGCAACAGATGCGTCTGGGCTTCTAGTTAGTTAGTCCAGACTAACTCCACTAGTTCTTATAATCACCTGTCATTCAAGTTTACCCCCTCCTACTTAACTGGCCAGTCCAGATCATGCACTGAAATTAGCCCTGTCCACCAATCCACCCCCTGTCCTGCCCCCATTCACAGAAATTATGATTTTCATAAGTTCCCAGGTATGAATGTCAGCTTAGGTAGCCTAATGCCGCGTACACACGAGCGGACTTTACGGCAGACTTTGCTCGGCGGACTTTTCGCCAGACTTTACGATGGACTTTCTGAATGAACGGACTTGCCTACACACAATCCACCAAAGTCCGTCGAATTCGTACGTGATGACGTACGACCGGTCTAAAACAAGGAAGTTCATAGCCAGTAGCCAATAGCTGCCCTAGCGTGGCTTTTTGTCCGTCGAACTAGCATACAGACGAGCGGACTTTTCGACCGGACTCGATTTCGACGGATTGATTTAAAACATGTTTCAAATCTTATGCCGCGTACACATATGAGCGGACTTTACGGCAGACTTAGATTTGAAACATGTTTTAAATCAATCCATCGAAATCGAGTCCGGTCAAAAAGTCCGCTCGTCTGTATGCTAGTTCGATGGACAAAAAGCCACGCTAGGGCAGCTATTGGCTACTGGCTATGAACTTCCTTGTTTTAGTCCGGTCGTACGTCATCACGTACGAATTTGATGGATTGTGTGTAGGCAAGTCCATTTATTCAGAAAGTCCGTCTTAAAGTCTGTCGAAAAGTCCGCCGAGCAAAGTCTGCCATTAAGTCCGCTCGTGTGTACGTGGCATAAGTCTGTCCAACTTTTGAGAAAACAAAGTCCACTGGAGCCCACACACGATCGAATTGTCTGACGAAATCCAGTCCGCCGGGCAAAGTCTGCCGTAAAGTCCGCTCGTGTGTACGCGGCATGAGTATTTCTCTCATCGGTGGTTGGAAACTTGAACAGAGGTATACCATTTCTAATAATAAATACAAAATGTAGCTCTGAACTATACATCCAAAAAAAGGTCAAGGTGGTCAAGTCTAATTTACCATTTAGGGGAGAACAGGACTGGTCAGTGTAAGGATACCCACAAGTGCTTGTTAATGCAAGTAAAGACATTTCAACTTTGAAAATATTTGTCAATGAGAACTGACCCTTACCTATAATCAGTGATAAACAGGAATTAAGTAATTGACCAAATCCATGTCCATCGTCCCAGCCACAAGACATACAGTTACAAGACACAACCTTGTTAAGCATAGGCTAATGTGTCCTTTTCTTTTGTTCACAGGTAAACATATGCCCATCTATTGGCACGCTAATTCAGTGTAGCATGTAACATATTTCCAGAGGCAATAAAATGTAGAAATACAGCGCTGTCAGAAAGAATAATAGACAAGGTGAGATTGTTCACCGGTCTGATGTAATAAATATAAATTCAAAAATCGAGCAGCAGTTAGAAATGTGAGATACCCACACTAAACAAGATAATTAAAATGGAAAACAACTGCGCTAAATGAGACCAAAGCTGAATAATAGCCACTAAGTGTTATGCCCCGTACACACGGTCGGACATTGATCGGACATTCCGACAACAAAATCCTAGGATTTTTTCCAACGGATGTTGGCTCAAACTTGTCTTGCATACACACGGTCACACAAAGTTGTCGGAAAATCCGATCATTCTGAACAAGGTGATGTAAAGCTTTCATCTCTTTATTTATTCTGAGCATGCGTGGCACTTTGTGCATCCAATTTGTGTACACACGATCGGAAATTCCGACAACGGATTTTGTTGTTGGAAAATTTTATAGCCTGCTCTCAAACTTTGTGTGTCGGAAAATCCGATTGCTATACTCATCGATATTCACTCATATCAATAAGGTGTTAATCACATCATACAAAAGGAACATAATATAGGAAGTCCATATGAGTGAAGAGTGATAGACAAATGTTGCTGTTCTTCAGAGAAAGATCACAATATGAAAGGCTTCTCCTTCCTAAGCAGAGGTGACATCACACATGAAATACACAGCAGAAAATAGTGATACGGATAGGATAGTCCTTCACCTAGAGAACCGCAGCCTCTTACCAGCTGTTCTGATCTCTTGTCAGGAGATCACATACGCCTTTTGGCTTATGACTCAGCCAAAGTCTCAGGATGAAACGATAGGAAAACACCTCTCCTTTTCTCCAAACTTTTCTATTGACCCACAGACAGCATCTCAATGACAGCCACCAGTCACATAGGAAAAAAGAAGGGCTCCCATAGTGTAAAATTGTATAAGACTTTAATGATTATAAAAGAAATACACTTACATAAATCCAGATATGAAATAGCATCTAAAAATGTTCGAGCCGGCCGGCTCTCTCAAACCAACGCCCGTTGCTTCCGGGACTTCCGGGACTGCGCGTTGTGTTCAGGTGGCGTCAGCAGCTCTCCTTTTTTTGCTCGCCTCTTTAATTAGACAAATTAGGCAGTCGCCTAAGGCCTCGCACTCACAGGGGCCTCGCGGCTGCCTAATTTGCCTGTGATGAATCACTGATGTCGAAGGTCGGCGGCTCTGCCTACCCACCCTTGGAACTCTCTGGCCCAGGGACTGGCTGACAAATCAGGTACTGCCTGAGGGTCCTGGGTCAATAATAGGGGTGTTGAAAATAATTGGCACATCGATGCATCACGGTTCTGCCCTTCCTGATTCGGCATCGATGCGGTATCCAGCGTAATCGATTATGCATGATGTAATTCCGGCTCCCCCCCCCACACAGCAGTGTCTTTGCTGGTGACGACAAGCCATCACCTGGCTGGCTGCGCCTGGCTCCGTTTCCCGTCATTGGGTGATGTAGCCTCAGTATGCTGCCCCCACCCACGTTCTCCCCCTTTTTGGGATTTGTACCTGTGCACAGTGACACCAGTCATCTCCCTGATGGGCAGGTGCAGAGCCGCATGGAGCAGTGAGAGCTGCACGGAGCTGTGAGGCACAGATCACTGTAGCTGTCATCACATCCGTGGGATAAGCCATAGAGTCGGCTTCAATGAGCTGCGAGTAGAGGAGGGGGGATGGTAGGAGTTGTCATGAATATGCAGTAGTGTTTACTGGGTCTTAGGGCAGATCCTGGCTTGGGGTCCCTCATGTTTCTTGTCCTGTCTTCTCAAGGTGGCTCCCAAGGAGAGACTTCCGGTTGCTACCACAACCGTAACTTCTGATCTTCCCGCTGCATACAGCGATTACCGGGATGAGTTCTGTAAGAAATCAGCTGAGGTGCTTCCTCCCCACAGGTCTTTTGACTGTGCTATTGACCTTGCCCCTGGAGAAACTCTGCCCAGGGGTCGTACCTACCCTCTGTCCATCCCGGAGACCCAGGCCATGTCTGAGTATGTCGCCGAGAATCTAGAAAGAGGTTTCATCCGGAAATCCTCATCGCCTTTACCCCTAATATCTGAGCTATTCGACAGGTTGAAGAGTGCCTCCATTTTCAGTTGGATCTCAGAGGTGCAAACAATCTAATTTGAATACAGGAAGGTGACGAATGAAAAACTGTGTTTAACACTAGAGACGGGCAT
The DNA here is from genome assembly GCA_037952925.1 of Lithobates clamitans. Lineage (NCBI taxonomy): Eukaryota > Metazoa > Chordata > Amphibia > Anura > Ranidae > Lithobates > Lithobates clamitans. Next base: position 1,354,970 of record JBBGZY010000550.1, on the reverse strand, counting down.
CACGAATACCTGGTTATGCCTTTTGGTTTGTGTAATGCCCCAGCTATGTTTCAAAACTACAAAACTGTCAATTAAATCTTCAGGGATCTGCTGTACCAGTTTGTTGTCATCTATCTGGATGACATTCTCATCTTTTTGGAAAGTCTGTTTGTTCACAGAAAACATGTCCACAGTGTATTCAGCGTCTTAAAGAGAATAATCTCTATGCCAAGCTGGAGAAAGGTTCTTTGAATGTTCTGAGGTCCTGTTTCTGGGATGCTTTGTCTCAAGTTTGGGTCTTCGTTTGGATCCCGGAAAGGTCTTGGCCATTACCAACTGGCCTCTTCCTGCTAGCCTCAAGGCCACACAGCGCTTTCTTGGCTTCACAAATTATTATAGGCTGTTCATAAGGAATTACTCTTCCATTGCTGCGCCTATTATCACTTTGGCCAAGAAGGATGCGAATGCCAAAGACTGGCCTCCCGAAGCTGTCTCTGTGTTTCATGACCTGAAACAGGCCTTTGTTTCTGGATCTCTCTTGAGGAGACCAAATCCTTGGGACCCATTTTTTATTGAAGTGGATGCTCCTTCAATGGGGGTGGGAGCTGTGCTTCTTCAGTTCTTTGAGAAGAGAAAAAATGTTCTCAGGCAGAGAGAAATTATGCCATCGGTGATCGGGAACTTCTCGCAATTTAATTGGCGTTAGAGGAGTGGCGTCATCTCTTGGGAGGTTCCCCTCACTCCATAACGATCTTTACTGATCACAAGAATCTACAGTACCTACAGAATGCTAAACGTCTGAATCTCAGACAGGCCAGGTGGAGTCTCTTCTTTTCCCGTTTTAATTTCACGATTATGTACAAACCTGGTTCCTGCAACGGTCGGGCTGATGCGCTCTCTAGGTCATTTGACACTTTGGACAAGGAGTCCACCCCTGAACCTGAGCCCATTGTTCCGACCTCATGCATTGTTGCTCATTCTACCGCCCTGGAGTCAAAAATTTCTCTTGGCAAGACCTTTGTCCCCACTGTGCTAAGAGCTAAGATCCTTCATTGGGCACATGATTCCAAGGTGGCAGGTCATGCTGGGTTCCTTCGATCCTTCCTGCTCATCAGTCATCACTACTGGTGGCCTAATCTCCGCTCGGATGTCAAAGACTACGTTAAGGCTTGTCATGTCTGTGCTCAGTCTAAATCCTCCACACAAGCCCCTGCTGGTCTTCTTATGCCCTTGCCCATTCCTAAGGAGGCCTGGTGTCACATTGCCATGGATTTTATCACCGATCTCCCAATGTCAGAGAATAATACAGTCATTTGGGTGATAATCGATCGGTTCTCCAAGATGGCTCATTTTGTTCCTCTTCCTGGCCTTCCTTCTGCTCCTGCCTTGGTTCCCATCTTTGTTCAAGAAATTTTCCGCCTCCGTGGGATTCCTTCTCATATTACATAGTTACATAGTAGGTGAGGTTGAAAAAAGACACAAGTCCATCAAGTCCAACCTATGTGTGTGATTATGTGTCAGTATTGCATTGTATATCCCTGTATGTTGTGGTCATTCAGGTGCTTATCTAATAGTTTCTTGAAGCTATCAATGCTCCCCGCTGAGACCACCGCCTGTGGAAGGGAATTCCACACCCTTGCCGCTCTTACAGTAAAGAACCCTCTACGTAGTTTAAGGTTAAACCTCTTTTCTTCTAATTTTAATGAGTGGCCACGAGTCTTGTTAAACTCTCTTCTGTGAAAAAGTTTTATCCCTATTGTGGGGTCACCAGTCCGGTATTTGTAAATTTAAATCATATCCCCTCTCAAGCGTCTCTTCTCCAGAGAGAATAAGTTCAGTGCTCGCAACCTTTCCTCATAACTAAGATCCTCCAGACCCTTTATTAGCTTTGTTGCCCTTCTTTGTACTCGCTCCATTTCCAGTACATCCTTCCTGAGGACTGGTGCCCAGAACTGGACAGCATACTCCAGGTGCGGCCGGACCAGAGTCTTGTAGAGCGGGAGAATTATCCTTTTATCTCTGGAGTTGATCCCCCTTTTAATGCATGCCAATATTCTGTTTGCTTTGTTAGCAGCAGCTTGGCTTTGCCTGCCATTGCTGAGCCTATCATCTACTAGGACCCCCAGGTCCTTTTCCATCCTAGATTCCCCCAGAGGTTCTCCGCCCAGTGTATAGATTGCATTCATATTTTTGCCACCCAAATGCATTATTTTACATTTTTCTACATTGAGCCTCATTTGCCATGTAGTCGCCCACCCCATTAATTTGTTCAGGTCTTTTTGCAAGGTTTCCACGTCCTGCGGAGAAGTTATTGCCCTGCTTAGCTTAGTATTGTCTGCAAATACAGAGATTGAACTGTTTATCCCATCCTCCAGATCGTTTATAAACAAATTAAATAGGATTGGTCCCAGCACAGAACCCTGGGGAACCCCACTACCCACCCCTAACCATTCCGAGTACTCCCCATTTATCACCACCCTCTGAACTCGCACTTGTAGCCAGTTTTCAATCCATGTACTCACCCTATGGTCCATGCCAACGGACCTTATCTTGTACAGTAAATGTTTATGGGGAACTGTGTCAAATGCTTTTGCAAAATCCAGATACACCACGTCTACGGGCCTTCCTTTATCTAGATGGCAACTCACCTCCTCATAGAAGGTTAATAGATTGGTTTGGCAAGAACGATTCTTCATGAATCCATGCTGATTACTGCTAATGATACCGTTCTTATTACTAAAATCTTGTATATAGTCCCTTATCATCCCCTCCAAGAATTTACATACTATTGATGTTAGGCTAACTGGTCTGTGATTCCCAGGGATGTATTTTGGGCCCTTTTTAAATATTGGTGCTACATTGGCTTTTCTCCAATCAGCTGGTACCATTCCAGTCAGTAGACTATCTGTAAAAATTAGGAACAACGGTCTGACAATCACTTGACTGAGTTCCCTAAGTACCCTTGGATGCAAACCATCTGGTCCCGGTGATTTATTAATGTTAATTTTCTCAAGTCTAATTTTAATTCCGTCCTCTGTTAACCATGGAGGTACTTCCTGTGTTGTGTCATGAGGATAAACACTGCAGTTTTGGTTACTGAAGCCCCCCGATTCACTCGTGAAGACTGATGTCAGGAGACTAGTAGACCAGACTGTGTGGACTGCACAGAGGAGACCAGAAACACATGTAAGTGAAATGGTGTTTATTAACAAGTGATAAGTGACAGGAACAAACAGTGCAAAAACCCACACAACAACCCACTACAAACAACAATGTATATATATATATGTAAAGGGAGATACCGTAATCGTAAACAAGCCAAGCCAAGGTCATACACAGGGAAGTCAGCAGAAGGGTAAGGACGGGAACCTGAACAGGACAAGGAGAGGATGGATGGATGGGGTTCAGGGCAGGGATCCAAGGGAGCAAGGAACAGAAGGGACAGGACTAGGAAGGCCTCAGGATAGGGATGGGATCAAATCAGGACAAGGCGGATAGCAGGCTCAAAGTCAAACAGGCAGCAGGGTCAGAACGCAGGGAGAGAGAAAGATACCAAGGCGAGCCCATGAGGGCTTGCCGGGTATTTGTAAGGCTGTGGTGATTGACCTCACGTTACAGCTGAGCGCAGTGTGAGCTGTTTGCTCCACACTGCCAGAGTGCACCCGCTGGTTGCCGCCGGTACTACGGCCCGAGGATGCAACAGTGCCACCAGCAGGAAAGACCTCCTACTGCAGGTCCTAGGTGTAGGAAGACACCTGCTGATGGACACTGGTACTGTGATCCAAGGGAGCGATAGCGCCACCAACGGGTAGACCTTCTCATGACAGTACCCCCCCCTAAAGGAGCGGCCTCCGGACGCTCCAACAAGGTGTATCTGTTCAAAGTTCATGACCCTCAACTGGACAGATGAGGGCACATCAGGCCGGGCATCGGGTACATCAACCTGGACAGTGGGTACTGCTAGCATGTCAGAGTCATTAAGCTGGGCAGCAGACGACAGGAACCACTTGAGCTGGGCAGCAGACGACAGGAACCACTTGAGCTGGGCAGCAGACGACAGGAACCACTTGAGCTGGGCAGCAGACGACAGGAACCACTTGAGCTGGGCAGCAGACGACAGGAACCACTTGAGCTGGGCAGCAGACGACAGGAACCACTTGAGCTGGGCAGCAGACGACAGGAACCACTTGAGCTGGGCAGCAGACGACAGGAACCACTTGAGCTGGGCAGCAGACGACAGGAACCACTTGAGCTGGGCAGCAGACGACAGGAAACACTTGAGCTGGGCAGCAGACGACAGGAAACACTTGAGCTGGGCAGCAGACGGCAGGAAACACTTGAGCTGGGCAGCAGACGGCAGGAAACACTTGAGCTGGGCAGCAGACGGCAGGAACCACTTGAGCTGGGCAGCAGACGGCAGGAACCACTTGAGCTGGGCAGCAGACGGCAGGAACCACTTGAGCTGGGCAGCAGACGGCAGGAACCACCTGAGCTGGGCAGCAAACGACAGGAACCACTTGAGCTGGGCAGCAAACGACAGGAACCACTTGAGCTGGGCAGCAGATGACAGGAACCACTTGAGCTGGAGGGCAGACACCCGAACATCAGGCTGGAGGGCTGGAACATCAGACTGGAAAGCTGGAACATCCGACTTGGAAGCTGGCACATCAGACTGAGAAGCTGGCACATCAGACTGAGAAGCTGGCACATCAGACTGAGAAGCTGGCACATCAGACTGAGAAGCAATCTTCGAGGCATCAGGCTGAAAGGCAAGCTGCAAGACATCAGGCTGGGAAGCTGGGACAGCAAACTGGGAAGCTGGCACATCAATCTGGGAAGCTGGCACATCAATCTGGGAAGCTGGCACATCAATCTGGGAAGCTGGCACATCAATCTGGGAAGCTGGCACATCAATCTGGGAAGCTGGCACATCAATCTGGGAAGCTGGCACATCAGACTGGGAAGCTGGCACATCAGACTGGGAAGCTGGCACATCAGACTGGGAAGCTGGCACATCAGACTGGGAAGCTGGCACATCAGACTGGCAGGTAGGCATCAAGACATCAGGCTGGAAGACAAGCTGCAAGGCATCAGGCTGGGAAGCTGGCACATCAATCTGGGAAGCTGGCACATCAATCTGGGAAGCTGGCACATCAATCTGGGAAGCTGGCACATCAATCTGGGAAGCTGGCACATCAGACTGGGAAGCTGGCACATCAGACTGGGAAGCTGGCACATCAGACTGGCAGGTAGGCATCAAGACATCAGGCTGGAAGACAAGCTGCAAGGCATCAGGCTGGGAAGCTGGCACATCAATCTGGGAAGCTGGCACATCAATCTGGGAAGCTGGCACATCAATCTGGGAAGCTGGCACATCAAACTGGGAAGCTGGCACATCAGACTGGGAAGCTGGCACATCAGACTGGGAAGCTGGCACATCAGACTGGTAGGTGGGCATCAAGACATCAGGCTGGAAGACAAGCTGCAAGGCATCAGGCTGGGAAGCTGGTACAGCAAACTGGGAAGTTGGCACATCAATCTGGGAAACTGGCACATCAATCTGGGAAACTGGCACATCAATCTGGGAAACTGGCACATCAATCTGGGAAACTGGCACATCAATCTGGGAAGCTGGCACATCAATCTGGAAAGCTGGCACATCAGACTGGTAGGTAGGCATCAAGACATCAGGCTGGAAGGCAAGCTGCAAGACATCCGGCTGGAAGGCAGGGACATCGAGCTGGAAGGCAGGCATCGGGACGACAGACTGGGAGGCAGGCACATCAGACTGTAAAGCTGGAACATCAGACTGCAAAGCTGGAACATCAGACTGGAAGGCTGGAACATCAGACTGCAAAGCTGGAACATCAGACTGCAAAGCTGGAACATCAGACTGCAGAGCTGGAACATCAGACTGCAGAGCTGGAACATCAGACTGCAGAGCTGGAACGTCAGACTGCAAAGCTGGAACATCAGACTGGAAGGCTGGAACATCAGACTGGAAGGCTGGAACATCAGACTGCAAAGCTGGAACAGCAGACTGGAAGGCTGGAGCATCAGACTGGAAGGCTGGAACATCAGACTGGAAGGCTGGAACAGCAGACTGCAGAGCTGGAACAGCAGACTGGAAGGCTGGAACAGCAGACTGGAAGGCTGGAACAGCAGACTGCAAAGCTGGAACAGCAGACTGGAAGGCTGGAACATCAGACTGGAAGGCTGGAACATCAGACTGGAAGGCTGGAACATCAGACTGGCGAGCTGGAACGTCGGACTGGCGAGCTGGAACATCAGACTGTAAAGCTGGAACATCAGACTGCAAAGCTGGACCATCAGACTGGAAGGCTGGAACAGCAGACTGGAAGGCTGGAACAGCAGACTGCAAAGCTGGAACAGCAGACTGCAAAGCTGGAACAGCAGACTGCAAAGCTGGAACAGCAGACTGCAAAGCTGGAACATCAGACTGGAAGGCTGGAACATCAGACTGGAAGGCTGGAACATCAGACTGGAAGGCTGGAACATCAGACTGGCGAGCTGGAAGGTCAGACTGCAAAGCTGGAACAGGTTGGGTTACTGGCAAGATGGTGTGGGTTGGGAAGAATTTTTGCTTCTTCTTTGGTTTAGCCCGTGCAGTTTTGTATGTAGGTGCAGGGCTGTAAGCAAAGAAAGTAGCTGGATCGAAGGAAGACCAAGGAACTGTAGCTAGAGAGGGGTTTTGTGGGACTGTTACAGGTGGAGGAGAAGAGACAGGTGAATTGAAAGCAGGATAGGTGCGACACTTGGAGACTGGGTGATAGTATTTGGTAGGGAACTGATTAAACTGGGTTGTAGCTGAGGTTGCCATAGGTGACGGGGAGATAGATCTTTTGGAAGGCAGATGATTAATGGCAGGGCTTGAATGTTGTGGCTTAGCTAAAGATAGGAGATCTGACCATGCCTGCAGCAAAGGTTGAACAAACGCTGATTTACATACAGCCTGACTAACCAGAGATTGTACTGAATAAATGCAATCGGATAACACCTGCTGGGAACAAGCGGAATAATGTTCATCAAAGTAAGCCGGATCATCCTCTAACAACCATACCAGGGATTCCACCTGGTCACAACTGAAAGGAGGGGAGAAATCGTCACTACCTTCGGGAATGCATGATGAGGCTGACTTTGTACATAATTGGATCAAAGGCAGAACATCCTCAAATAACATATGACCTTGATCTACAAGTAAATGGGCGGTTTGTATTGTTTCCAGCAGTTGGTCTCGGGTCCAATCTTTAAGAGTCTGACAACAATATTCATTATCCTCTGCCGCCAGCAGAGAATAATAGACAATTTCATCAAAGTCCATTTTGCGCGCCCACCGTAACAGGACGGTTTCTCAGTGCAGCCACGTCTGGTCAGGGATGGCCTTGGTATACTGTCAGGAGACTAGTAGACCAGACTGTGTGGACTGCACAGAGGAGACCAGAAACACATGTAAGTGAAATGGTGTTTATTAACAAGTGATAAGTGACAGGAACAAACAGTGCAAAAACCCACACAACAACCCACTACAAACAACAATGTATATATATATATGTAAAGGGAGATACCGTAATCGTAAACAAGCCAAGCCAAGGTCATACACAGGGAAGTCAGCAGAAGGGTAAGGACGGGAACCTGAACAGGACAAGGAGAGGATGGATGGATGGGGTTCAGGGCAGGGATCCAAGGGAGCAAGGAACAGAAGGGACAGGACTAGGAAGGCCTCAGGATAGGGATGGGATCAAATCAGGACAAGGCGGATAGCAGGCTCAAAGTCAAACAGGCAGCAGGGTCAGAACGCAGGGAGAGAGAAAGATACCAAGGCGAGCCCATGAGGGCTTGCCGGGTATTTGTAAGGCTGTGGTGATTGACCTCACGTTACAGCTGAGCGCAGTGTGAGCTGTTTGCTCCACACTGCCAGAGTGCACCCGCTGGTTGCCGCCGGTACTACGGCCCGAGGATGCAACAGTGCCACCAGCAGGAAAGACCTCCTACTGCAGGTCCTAGGTGTAGGAAGACACCTGCTGATGGACACTGGTACTGTGATCCAAGGGAGCGATAGCGCCACCAACGGGTAGACCTTCTCATGACACTGAGGAGAAGAATAAATTCAATACCTTCGCCATCTCCCCATCCTTTGTAACCAGATGTCCTTCCTCATTCTTTATGGGGCCAATATGGTCTGTCCTCCCTTTTTTACTGTTTACATACTTAAAGAATTTCTTGGGATTTTTTTTGCTCTCCTCCGCTATGTGTCTTTCATGTTCTATCTTAGCTGTCCTAATTGCACCCTTACATTTCCTGTTGCATTCTTTATAAAGTCTGAATGCTGAGGATGATCCCTCAACCTTGTATTTTTTGAAGGCCTTCTCCTTTGCTTTTATATGCATTTTTACATTGGAGTTAAGCCATCCAGGACTTTTGTTCGCTCTTTTCAATTTATTACCCAATGGGATGCATTGGCTAATGCCCTTATTTAATATGCTCTTAAAGCAAACCCATCTCTCCTCTGTATTCTTTGTTCCTAATATTTTATCCCAATTTATGCCTTTTAGCAAGGTTTGTAGTTTAGGGAAGTTGGCTCTTTTGAAATTCAGTGTCTTTGTATTCCCCTTATGTTTCCTATTTGTGTGATTTATACTGAAACGAATTGACCTGTGATCGCTGTTACCTAAATTGCCCCGTATTTCCACATCCGTGATCAGGTCTGTATTGTTGGTAATCAGTAGATCCAGTAATGTTTTATTTCTAGTTTGTGCGTCTACCATCTGACCCATAAAATTGTCCTGCAAGACATTAAGGAACTGGCGAGCCTTAAATGAATGCGCGGTTCCCTCTGCCCAGTCTATGTCTGGATAATTAAAATCCCCCATTATGATAACACTTCCCATCCTTGCTGCTAATCCAATTTGTGATAGGAGATCCGTCTCCCCTTCCTCCCTCAGGTTAGGGGGCCTATAGCATACTCCCAGTATTATTTTCCCCTTAGCTTCATCCCTTTGGAGCTCTACCCATAAGGATTCCACCTCCTCTCTAGCTCCCTCAGTGATGTCATCTCTCACATTCACTTGTACATTATTCTTGATATATAGGCATACCCCTCCCACTTTTTACCCTCTCTATCCTTGCGGTATAGGGTATACCCTTAAATGTTTGCCAGCCAATCATGAGAGCTGTTGAACCAGGTCTCTGGAATTCCCACAAAATCCAAATCCTCCTCGTACAACAGTATCTCTAGTTCACCCATCTTGTCCGCCATGCTCCTGGCATTGGTGAACATGCCACATAGTTTAGACCGGTCGCATATCGTCCTCGTATTGGGTGTTTCGAGATTGCAACTAGGACTTGCTACTTTACTCACCTTGTGTTTTTGTGCTTTGGTTAACCTACCACTAATGCCCCCAATACTACCCTCTGGAATATCTTTCACGCTGGCTATCTCTGCCTCTGGACCCCCCCCCCATCGCCTAGTTTAAAAACCCCTCTAACTTTTTGGTCATCTTCATTCCCAGCAGATCTGCACCCTCCTCATTTAGGTGCAGTCCGTCCCTGCTATAGTACCAGTTACCGACTGAGAAGTCGGCCCAGTCCTCCAGGAACCCAAACCCCTCCTTACTACACCAGCTATTGTTTCTGACAGGGGTGTTCAATTTACGTCTCGTTTTTGGAGAGCCTTTTACAAATCCCTCAATATTGTCTTGGATTTCTTCTTACCACCCTCAATCCAAAGGAAGACAGAGGGTTAATCAGGAGTTAGAGGTCTTTCTTCACACCCTAGTCTCTGCTAATCATGACGATTGGTCCTCTCTACTCCCGTGGGCAGAATTCTCGCATAACAATCATGGAAATACCAGTTCGCAGAGGACACCATTTTTCACAGTTCATGGAAAACACCCTCAACTTCCTCTTCCCATGACCTGTCCTCCAGATATTCCAGCTTTGGCTAGGGCCCAGGAGTCTTTCAATTCTATTTGGGGTGACGTTCATGATTCCCTCTGGGCAGCTTCTGACAAATTCAAAGGCTTTGCCGACTGCCGCAGGCGTAAACCGCCTTTCCTTCAGCCAGGGGACAAAGTCTGACTCTCCACCAGGAACATCAAACTCCAAGTTCCTTCTCTGAAGTTTGCTAAAAGATACATTGGTCAGTACACTATAACTGAATCCAGTTTGTTTCAAACTCCAGATTTCCAAAAGCCTCAAAATTGCTAACTCCTTCCATGTTGCCCTTCTGAAGCCTTTAGTCCTCAATAAGTTCTCTCGTCCTCTCCCTAACGCAGCGCCGATCTCTGAGGATAATCAGGAATATGAGGTTAGTCAAATTCTGGATTCCCGACTCTGTAGAGGCATTCTTCAGTACCTCATGCATTGGAAAGGGTTTGGTCCTGAGGAGAGGTCTTGGATCACTGCATCTGAGGTCCTTGCACCTCGTCTGTTGAGAAAGTTTCATCTGAAGATCCCCTCTAAACCTGGGCCCAGGCAGGGAAGGGGGAGGCCTCATAAGAGGGGGGGGTATTGTCATGAATATGCAGTAGTGTTCGTCTGTCAGCTTACCTCTCCTCCATGTGTTCACCTTTAGAGGCCAGCCACTCTCACCTGGCTGCTTAAATAATCTCTGCTCTAAGCATGGCTCAGCCCCAGCCCCTATCAGAGAACTCTATATTAACCTGTGCACTGCAAGCCAGCCCTGCTGATCAACTTTGTGTGTTTAGCTTTCATGTGCGACTTGCGTCTTCTACGTCTGATTCCAGTTATCGATCCTGGCTTGTTCTCGACTATCCCTGCCCGCTTGTGACCCTGACCTTTGACGTGTTCTATGTTTATCCTTGTCTGCTAGTCGCCCCGACCTCTGGCTTATCTCCTTACTATCTCTTGTTATCCTGGGCTGTTGCATCCTCTCTATCCTCCTGTAGCCTACTGTGAGCGTGAGCTGGGAGAACCTGGAGGCTGCGACCTGAAGCCAGTTGCAGCGCAGTCTATCCTCACCACTAGAGGCTCTGGTTAACACCTGCTGGCTCTTAGACTCTGCGCCCTGGGGAATCTTATGCTCTAACTCCCTGTGGGATCCGTGTTGGTGCTCGATTGGAGCTGTCTTCCTTAACCACCCAGACTTCCATCCGCAGCAGTCAGCCGTAGGGTCCACTACCTTAGCGGTGCACTCCTGAACCCAACGGTGTGCATCTGTCACCTGGCCTCAGGTGACCTGACAGGAGTGCTCTGGAGGTGAGAGATCAGCCTGTCATGTTTGATATATGTGCGGGATGAGTGTATAGAAGTGGCACACCCCCCACCTGCTGCACCTATCCAGTGTGTGTGTACTGTATGCCTAACACATTGGGGGCTGAAAAAAAGTTTCACCAGTGCTAAATTGCAGAACATGCAATGATGAGAGACGAATAGACAATTGAACTGATGTAAACTGAACCCAGTGCAGCTGAACACCTACTGGAAAAAGTGACATGCAGAAAAATCTCCTATGATAACGTAGGCTATTTTTAATCATTCCTATTACATCTAAACATGTCCTGGTCATCTAGTTCAGTCCCTTCGTGTTTTTTTATCAAACTTTGTTTTTCTTTATTATTGCCACTGATGGATTGACTTCATTCTGGTCTTAACCCATTAAGCACTGACTCACATTTGGGGGCTGCACATTGCACACTCTTTTTCTGTCTAATTTCTTCCTAAGATTTCCCTATCATCTCTCCCCTCTGGAAACATCCACTGATCTGCAAACAGTATATTTCTTGCTGATTGAATGTCTTCTTTTTTTTTGCACTGATGTTGACCTGTTTACTATCCAAGTTGTTGCCAAGAGACTCAATGATTTGTTAGTGATACTTAAGGGTATTATGTTTTCTTTAAAATAAAAAAGATATCGTATTTACCTGCTGACTGTCTTGTCCGGTATCTCTGCAGTCTCTGATCATCTCCTGTATCATGTCTGAAGTCTCTGACCATCTCCTGTATTATGTCCGCAGTCTCTGATCATCTCCTGTATCATGTCTGCAGTCTCAGATCATCTCCTGTATTATGTATGCAGTCTCCCATCATCTCCTGTACTATGCCTGCAGTCTCTGATCATCTCCTGTACTATGTCTGCAGTCTCTGATCATCTCCTGTAAATACGATATCTTTTTTATTAAAAAAAAAATAATAATACCACTCTCCCTCTCCCCCCCTCTCTCCCTCCCCCTCTCTCCCTCCCTCTCCCCCCTCTTTCACTCTCCCCCCTCTTCCTCCCTCCTCCTCTCTCACTCCCCCCTCTCCCCCTGTTCCCTCTCCCCTTTCGCTCATCCTCTCTCACCCTCTTTCGCTCACCCTCTCTCTCGTCCCCTCTCACTCACCCTCTCTCTCCCCCCCCCCCTCTCTCTCTCTCTCCCTCTCTCTCTCTCTCCCCTTCTCTCTCTCTCTCTTCCTCCCTCCCCCTCTCTCCCCCCTTTCTCTCTCTCTCCCCCTTTCTCTCTCTCCCCTCTCTCCTCTCTCTCTCTGCACTGTGCTGGGATCCCCCCACTCTCCTTCCTCCGTGGTTGTGGAATGACTCAGTGACACCCCCTCCCCATTCTCCCAAGGAATGGGAAATTCTTAGAGGGGTTACCACCTTGCTGGGTCCCAGATGTTTTATTGGCTACATATATCTGATGGGTGAGGAGGGTGCCCTGGAAGTGGTGCTGATGAACTATGTGCTAGATCCGTGCATCTTTCTGCAGCCATTTTTATTGCTTGATTTTTTTTCCCATTATGGGCGTGAGTATTAGGGGCCTCATGTGTAATGCCGCGTACACAAGAGCATGCGGCCTGGTAAGGTTCAGGAGGGGGGGGCGCTCGCTCGTCCCCACCCCCTTTCCTGACCGGCCAGGCTGCGTGCTCGGATTGGGGTCTGGTATGGATTTTAGGGGGGACCCCACGCAGTTTTTTCAGCGAAGGGGGTTCCCTTTATAATCCATACCAGACTTAAGGGCCTGGTATGCCCCGCGACAGGGCTCGCAAGGTGTCAATCTCGCCCATAAAAGTGGCGAGATTGACTTCCTTTTCTAGTCCCGTCATACCCGAGTGACGTTAAAAATGAACGGACTTGTCCATGTGTGGGCAAGTCCGTTCATTCTGAAAGTCCGCCGTAACTCCGGCGAAAGTCAGTCGGAAAGACGGGCGGAACTAGCATGCTGGAAAGTCCGGTCGTGTGTAGGCAAGTCCTTCCGTTCAGAAAGTCCGGCGGTGGTCCGCCGGACAGTCCGGCGGGAAGAACGTCGGACAGTCCGACAGGAAGAACGTCGGACCAAGTATGCCGGAAAGTCCGCTCGTGTGTACGCGGCATAAGTTTCGCCTCACAAAGTCTCTGCATGTTTCCTTAACTTTATTAAATTAGAAAAAAAAATAATAATGGTATCCAAAGAGCACCATATATACTACTAAATCACATTTCTTTTTCTGCATTCAGATCAGTGAAAGATAGGTTTTGATTTAAATGGTACTTTTCACATCATAGCTTTTTGCACTAAATTTAAAATGAGTCTTTTTATCTCCTTAACTAAAACTTTAGAAAGTGTTTTCCCTAAACTTGCATAATATCTTACTGTCAAAATTTTAACTGTAAGGCAAGTTCATGTTTATAAATTTGGAATATCCATGGTGTCCTGTGCAATGGCAAATGATCAGCTGCTGTACATGGCAATACATTGTTATATGTTATTCTATTTTTCTATTCCTGGCCTCCCTTCCTCCTGATCAGTAGAATATTTAGGTTAGAATTGCTAGCATGATACTCACCTAAAAAGAACACTGGCATGTGATGCTGGTGCCACCCACAAAGCTGAGATGTAGGTTTTATTACTTGAGGTTTTCTGGCTAATGGAGGAATTCTGAAAAGAAACAAAGATTTTATGCATCAGTGATACATATGTAGGGGGTCAGAACGTCAGAGGCTACTGCATAGTCTTGAGCATTGCTACAAAGACTTTTCTTGTTACCATGAAACTTAGAAGCCCCTTGCTGCTATTTGTTTTCACCTAAAAACAGTAACTAAATAATAATCCAGACATTGCTAGTAACCCTTGCTCAGCAACCTAACTGGTCGGTCTCTCTGACTGGTGTAGTTAGATTTATTGCTCTTGATAATGGGAACTTACTTTCTCATTGTCAAAACAAATATGAGTGGGTAGACAAGGTTCATTCAGGTTCTTCCTTTATATTACATTATTTGGATGATTTTCTTTTTCTGGGGATTTCTGTTTCTGACTGTGCAAATATTTTAAATTCTTTTTTAGAAAGTTGTGTTGAATTTAATATACCATTAGCTCATGAGAAGACTATATTCCCAACCATGCAGCTAGTTTTCTAGGATATCACCATTGATACAGTGGCTATGGATTTCAAATTACCCACGGATAAGATTGAAAATTTGAAATCTATCATCAATATTGTAATCAGACGTAAAAAAAGCCATTTTGAAAGATATCCAAAAATTACTTGGTCTTTTGGCCTTTGCCTCTAGAGTTTTACCTGTTGGTCGGATATTCTATAGACAGCTCTATTTGGCAAAAGCTGGTTTTAAATCCCTGACTTCCCATATTAGAATCACTTCAGAGATTAGAGAGGATCTTCTATTTTGGGCGCAATTTTTGGAAGAGTTTAACGGGAGAGCCATATTTTAAGCTGAATTTGTAACTGACAAAGATTTCTGTTTATTCACAGATGTAGCGGCCTCTGTAGATTTTTCAGCTTTATAGAGAACCCATTGGTGCGCTTTGTTGTGGTATCCTTCTTGGCGTAATAAAGGCTATTTAAAAAACATAGTACTAAAAATTATTTCCTATTTTGATAGCATTGGAAACCTGGGGTGAGTTTTTTGTAAATAAAAAGATCCTTTTTAGTACAGACAATAAAGGGGTCCTTTTTGCTATAAATTGTTTGTCAACTAAATCACCTCTTGTCATTACTTTAACCTCCCTGGCGGTATTCCCGAGTCTGGCTCGGGGTGAAATTTGAGTACCAAAAGCGCTAACCAAGAGCCAGACTCGGGATCGCATCGCAGTATCCAGGCAAAGTAACTTACCTTGTCCCCTGGATCCTGCAATGTCTCCACGCTGTGTCTGCGACAGGGATGAGCCGAACACCCCCCTGTTCGGTTCGCACCAGAACATGCGAACAGGAAAAAAATTCGTTCGAACACGCGAACACCGTTAAAGTCTATGGGACACGAACATGAATAATCAAAAGTGCTAATTTTAAAGGCTAATATGCAAGTTATTGTCATTAAAAGTGTTTGGGGACCTGGGTCCTGCCCCAGGGGACATGAATCAATGCAAAAAAAAGTTTTAAAAACGGACGTTTTTTCAGGAGCAGTGATTTTAATAATGCTTAAAGTCAAACAATAAAAGTGTAATATCCCTTTAAATTTCATACCTGGGGGGTGTCTATAGTATGCCTGTAAAGGGGCGCATGTTTCCCGTGTTTAGAACAGTCTGACAGCAAAATGACATTTTGAAGGAAAAAACACATTTAAAACTACCGCAGCTATTGCATTGCCGACAATACACATAGAAGTTCATTGATAAAAACGGCATGGGAATTCCCCACAGGGCAACCCCGAACCAAAATTAAAAAAAAAAAATGATGTGGGAGTCCCCCTAAATTCCATACAAGGCCCTTCAGGTCTGGTATGGATATTAAGGGGAACCCCAGCCAAAATTTTAAAAAAAAATTGACGTGGGGTTCCCCCTAAATTCCATACCGGACCCTTCAGGTCTGGTATGGATTTTAAGGGGAACCCCACGCCAAAAAAAAAAAAAAAAAAACGGCGTGGGGTCCCCCCAAAAATCCATACCAGACCCTTATCCAAGCACGCAACCTGGCAGGCCGCAGGAAAAGAGGGGGGGACGAGAGTGCGGCCCCCCCCCTCCTGAACCGTACCAGGCCACATGCCCTCAACATTGGGAGGGTGCTTTGGGGTAGCCCCCCAAAACACCTTGTCCCCATGTTGATGAAGACAAGGGCCTCATCCCCACAACCCTGGCCGGTGGTTGTGGGGGTCTGCGGGCGGGGGGCTTATCGGAATCTGGAAGCCCCCTTTAACAAGGGGACCCCCAGATCCCGCCCCCCCCCTGTGTGAAATGGTAAGGGGGTACTTACCCCTACCATTTCACTAAAAAACTGTCAAAAATGTTAAAAATGACAAGAGACAGTTTTTGACAATTCCTTTATTTAAATGCTTCTTCTTTCTTCCTTCATCTTCTTCTGGTTCTTCTGGCTCTTTTGGTTCTTCCTCCGGCGTTCTCGTCCAGCATCTCCTCCGCGGCGTCTTCTATCTTCTTCTCCTCGGGCCGCTCCGCACCCATGGCATGGGGGGGGAGGCTCCCGCTCTTCTCTTCATCTTCTTCTCTTCTTCATCTTCTTCTTCATCTTCTTCTTCTTCTTCTTCTCTTCTTCCTTCTTCTCTTCTTCATTTCTTCTCCGGGCCGCTCCGCAGCCATGCTGGCATGGTGGGAGGCTCCCGCTGTGTGACGGCGTCTCTTCGTCTGACGGTTCTTAAATAACGGGGGGCGGGGCCACCCGGTGACCCCGCCTCCCTCTGACGCACGGGACATGACGGGACTTCCCTGTGGCATTCCCCGTGACGTCACAGGGAAGTCCCGTCAAGTCACCATGCGTCAGAGGGGGGCGGGGTCACCGGATGGCCCCGCCCCCCGTTATTTAAGAACCGTCAGACGAAGAGACGCCATCACACAGCGGGAGCCTCCCACCATGCCAGCATGGCTGCGGAGCGGCCCGGAGAAGAAATGAAGAAGAGAAGAAGGAAGAAGAGATGAAGAAGAAGATGAAGAAGATGAAGAGAAGAGCGGGAGCCTCCCCCCTCATGCCATGGGTGCGGAGCGGCCCGAGGAGAAGAAGATAGAAGACGCCGCGGAGGAGATGCTGGACGAGAACGCCGGAGGAAGAACCAGAAGGGCCAGAAGAACCAGAAGATGAAGGAAGATAGAAGAAAGAAGAAGTATTTAAATAAAGGAATTGTCAAAAACTGTCTCTTGTCATTTTTAACATTTTTGACAGTTTTTTAGTGAAATGGTAGGGGTAAGTACCCCCTTACCATTTCACACAGGGGGGGGCCGGGATCTGGGGGTCCCCTTGTTAAAGGGGGCTTCCAGATTCCGATAAGCCCCCTGCCCGCAGACCCCCACAACCACCGGCCAGGGTTGTGGGGATGAGGCCCTTGTCTTCATCAACATGGGGACAAGGTGTTTTGGGGGGCTACCCCAAAGCACCCTCCCAATGTTGAGGGCATGTGGCCTGGTACGGTTCAGGAGGGGGGGGTGCACTCTCGTCCCCCCCTCTTTTCCTGCGGCCTGCCAGGTTGCGTGCTCGGATAAGGGTCTGGTATGGATTTTTGGGGGGACCCCACGCTGTTTTTTTTTTTTTTTTTTGGCCGGGGTTCCCCTTAAAATCCATACCAGACCTGAAGGGTCTGGTATGGAATTTAGGGGGAACCCCACGTCAATTTTTTTTTTTAAATTTTGGCTAGGGTTCCCCTTAATATCCATACCAGACCTGAAGGGCCTTGTATGGAATTTAGGGGGACCCCCACATCATTTTTTTTTTTTTTTTTTTTTGGTTCGGGGTTGCCCTGTGGGCAATTCCCATGCCGTTTTTATCAATGAACTTCTATGTGTATTGTCGGCAATGCAATAGCCGCGGGTAGTTTTAGATGTGTTTTTTTCTTCAAAATGTCATTTTGCTGTCAGACTGTTCTAAACACAGGAAACATGCGCCCCTTTACAGGCATACTATAGACACCCCCCAGGTACGAAATTTAAAGGGATATTACACTTTTATTGTTTGACTTTAAGCATTAATAAAATCACTGCTCCTGAAAAAACGTCCGTTTTTAAAACTTTTTTTTGCATTGATCCATTTTCCCTGGGGCAGGACCCAGGTCCCCAAACACTTTTTATGACAATAACTTGCATATAAGCCTTTAAAATGAGCACTTTTGATTTCTCCCATAGACTTTTAAAGGGTGTTCCGCGGCATTCGAATTTGCCACGAACACCCCAAATTGTTCGCTGTTCGGCGAACTTGCGAACAGCCAATGTTCGAGTAGAACATGAGTTCGACTCGAACTCGAAGCTCATCCCTAGTCTGCGAGCTGTCATCTCGCTCGATTCACAGTGCCGAGTGCCTGAGTGCTGAGATCCGTTCCCTGTGAGCGTTGCAACGCACGGGGATGGAGTTCTGTGTCAAATTCCAAAAATTAAAAACACACAATACATACAGTACACTGTAATCTTACAGATTACAGTACTGTATAAAATAATTACACATCCCCTTTGTCCCTAGTGGTTTTTCCAGTGCCCTGCATGCACTTTTATATTATAAATACTGTTCTTTCTGCCAGGAAACTGGAGATTGTCCATAGCAAACCAAAAAGTGTTCCTTTACGTCAAAAGTGGTTTTAGACTAGCAAGAAAACAGCGATAATAAATTAGAATCACTTGTAGAATTGAGTGATAGTGATTTTTGGGGAAATTCGTCATCAAACACTGAAAGTAATGATAGTGACAATTCTGCAACTGAGCAAATTTCAGTGTTTTTGATTTGATTACATTATTGAATAATTTTTATTATTATTGTATTATTATTTGTTATAATTATTTATAGTTATTTATTATATTATAATTTATGATTTTGTGTTTCAAACTTTATCATACACAGGATGTCTACTAGACTCTTGTTTGTACAGATTTAAGTGTGTTATTCCTAAGAATTACAGTCCTGCAATATAAAACGCCAAATTTCCATGCAAAATAATTGTACTGCTTTCAGCACCTAAAATCTGAAATAATCATACCGCCAGGGAGGTTAATCAGATACCTTGTCTTTAAATGCTTAAGCCTTAATGTTTGGTTCAAGGCACGTTATTTACCAGGTAAGAAAAATGAAATTGCAGATTCTCTTTCCCGTTTGCAGATGCACAGATTCAAGTTTCTTTTTTTAGCTGTGGACGAGAAAGGAATCCAATGTCCTTCGCACCTATGGGACCTGATTTAGAGTGGGTTTGCGCAAGCATTAAGAAATTCATCGCTCCCTCTACATTTGCAGCATACTCATCATCGTGGTTGCAGTGGTTATCCCACCTAAGCTCACTTGGCCAACTTCAGTCTGCTTTTTCTGAAACTTTAGTTTTATCCTTCTTTAAATAGTTTAATGTCCCAGCGGGTATTTATTTTTTCTTAAAATTAAAAAATTATCCTTCGTGCACTACTTTCTTTTTGGTTAGACAAGTACTGAAAGGTCACAAAAAGGCCTCAATTCACCCAGATACTAGAGTGGCTACAACACCAGCTATTCTTACCCAATTATGTAAGGCAGTAGATATAGCTTGTTTTTCTTCCCATGAGGCAATTCTCTTTTGGTCTTTTTCTCACTACTTTTTCGGAGCATTCAGAATTTCAGAATTAATATTCCTGAATAAAAATTTCACTTCCGGTCTTCTTTTATCGCATGTTTTATTAGATGACACTAACATTAAGATATTTATTCCCAAATCGAAAATGGACCAATTTGGTAGAGGTATTTAGTCTTGTTAAAGAGATTTTTGCAGGTTAGATCTCCTAATAATAATTTATTGCTCATCCATCTTAATGGCTCGCCCCTGACTAATTTCAGTTCAATGCCATTTTTTATAAATGTTTGTCTATTCTAAATCTAGACAAACTGGCTCTATCATCACATTCATTTTGTATCGATGCAGCTGCTGAAGCCGCCAGATTGGGTTTAGATGTTGGCAGTATAAAACGGATTGGGAGATGGCAGTCAGATCCGTATAAATTATACATTCGTACTAACTATCCATTCTAAATTACAGGTCAGACGTTGTCCGTATGGATCCTGGGACACTCTTTCATATTCTGTGCTGAAAGTAGAGCTTTGCGAAGAATATATTTCAGAAAGCTTGAATTTTGACCCCTCTTTGGTAAATATTTGCTGGCATAGTAGAAGGGGTATGCATTGGCAAGATCTCTTTGTTGAATTTAGTTTAATGTTTTCTTGTCAAAAGATTTTATTAAGTATATGAATAAGTAGATAACAAATACATGAGTAAACATATTGTGGTACAGATAAGATGCTAAAATTATCCGTTAATAATATATTATTACATAACATATAAATTGGGGTAATTGGGTATAACCTGGATAAGGTGTAGAATACCTAAGTAGGAGCTATTAAAGAGTAAGTAGAATCTCAAATGGTACTTGTGCCCACAACTTGAGCTATGTCAGAAATGTCTGAAGGAGACTACAATCTACTAGGAAAAGAGCTTTAGGATCGGAAAGTGGATAGGGAAAAAGAGAAAGGAGAGAAAGAGTAGAACATAGAAAGGAGAGGGTCCACAGGGTTGAATTGGGATCCGTCATGAAGTCTGTATATTTTTATATATCAGCTTAAATCATTGCAACTCAGCTACCATGGCAGTAGAACATTCTCATCAAAGTTAGATGGTAAATGATGTGTTATCCATGGGTGCCACTGTTTTTCAAATTTGGGAAGTAGAGCGTTGTCAATGGCTACCATTTTGGCATGAATCATGGCGTTAGTCATCCTATTCTTCGTCTCAGCCACTACCAATGTCGGGGACCGCCATGCCTTTGCCAAAGTTTGCTTAGCTACTGTTAGAAGTTGTACAAATAGTTTAAATTAAATCAAAGTTAGCGATCCTGGTTTCAGATTAAGTAATGCGGTAGCAGGATCAGGCTGTAGTTGCAAACCAAACATTTTGGAGGCCATTTTAAAGATCTCTTTCCAAAAGGTTTGTGCTATTGGGCATGTCCACCAGATGTGTAGTTGTGTACCTGGCTCTGAACAACCACGATAACATTGCGCGGAATAGGTTGGTGCATATTTTGCAACCCTAGTTGGTACAAGGTACCATCTTGTCAATACTTTATAATTAGCCTCTACCTCAATAATATTTGGGGAGGCTGATTTGGTAGATAACCAGATTTGGTCCCATTCTGTGGTGTCGAGCGTTCGACCCAGGTCCTCCTCCCATTTCCGGACATAAGAGGGTTTATCCAGTTTTAGTTTAATGTTTCAATCAATACTTGTTCCTGATGTCTTAATTTTGCACTTCAGAGGAAATGACATAGGGCTAATAAAAACACTTGATTTGATTTTTCAAATTAGGAATGACCTCCATAATTTTCAGATGTCATTTCCAAGTATGGTTTTGTTTTTCCCGAAGTTATTCCAAGGTTAGTGTGGTTAAAGTCTCCTTTTGACAAAGTTAGAAAATGCATTAATAGGGCAATTGCAAAGTTCCAACCTACTATTGGTGGTTTTTCTTTCAGGCATTTAGATTTGGAAGGGTGTATAGTTGCCCTTTTTAGAGAAGACGGAGTTTACTGGTCAGATATTGGTCTTGATATTTTTAACAATAATTTACAAATGGGGTGGTTGGGCCAGGCTTGTTTTTTATAAAAAAAAAAAACAATCCTGGCTTGTGGGGACAGTTAATAAAAAAATGGTTCTACTTTTATGTCAACCTGAGTCGTAGTGGCTGGGTTGTTTACTGTAATGTTCTTTTGAGTAAATAAGTTATTTGAGAATTAATTTATTTAACTGCGAATTGTTACATGTTTAAAAAATTTGAATACCAATAATAAAGGCCGCAGCCACTTGTACTCCAGTATTTGATTGTATTCAATTCTGGGGTACTTTTGCTGTCTACAGTCTCATGAATGTGAAGGGGACTGTTTTAAGGTCCCCCAAGCTCATGGGAATGTGACAGCAAGGGAGTTTTGAGGCCCCCCTTTAGTTTAACTGGTCAGTTAGGTAGGTGGGCGGAGCTAGGCTTCAGTTATGGGGTAACCAGTGGTGATTTTAGAGGTAAGGTCAGGTGACTAGGGATAGATCAGCTGATTGTTAGGAACATTCCAGAAGGTCAGCTGACCTTTGGGAACATTCCAGAAGGTTATGTCACATGACCTCCTGGAATTTTCTAAAAAAGGAAAAAAACCCTACTTAAGGCAGCTTCATCAAGCCCGCTCTGCCAGTCCCCAAAACCTCTGCCTGTGAGCTCCCCTCCCTCCCCCTTTTCGCGGCCTAGAATATTATGAGGTTTGGTCCCTTTTTTCAACATAAAAAAAGGGACAGTTAATAAAAAATGGTTCTACTTTTATGTCAACCTGAGTCAAAGTGGCTGGGTTGCTTACCGTAATGTTGTTTTGAGTAAATAAGTTATTTGAGAATTAATTTATTTAACCTGCGAATTGTTACATGTTTAAAAAATTTGAATAGCAATAATAAAGGCTGTGGCCATTTTTACTCCACTATTTGTTTGATTGTATTCATTTCTGGGGTACTATTGCTGTCTACAGTCCCATAACAGTTATATAGAACATAAAGGCCTCAGGGGGTATACCATTACCCTTAGTTTAGAATTAAAATATCTACACATGTGAGGGGTCAAAAGGGTCAATAATTTATGGTAATAAGTATTATCATATCTGCCTGGTCCTGGACTTTTTCCATTAGGGAGTTCTATATTTGTGAGTTTTTTTTCTTCCTGAGTGATTGGCTTATCCAGGTAAGCGATCATCTCTGAGGAAAACTTAGGGCATTGGACTGCATTCAAGTATTGTTTATTGTGATCCCTACATTCCTGAAGCTTCCTTGCAGCTTCATTCCATTTCCAGATTGTACAATCGGTGATAGAAATCATCAAATTATTGTGCAATCTGGGTCGAATTATACATTCAAAATGCATTGAGGCTGAGGCATGCCTGACAAAGGAACACGCATTCCCTGAATCCGAAAAGTAGTTGGAATTCAGCTTTAATTTCTTAGTCAAGTCCACCTACAGTAAATCTGCTAATCTTACAGTGCCTTTCCCCAGATTGACAAAGCTGCCATCCAAAGGTGTCTCCATTGCTTCGATAGTGAAATGCAGTCACCCTAAGGCAGGAAGTCTGTTACTGTCCAGATAACTGGGCAATAATAAAGCAAAAAGCCTAAAATAATAAAACTAATGTGGCCACCACATCTAAGAATTGGTAAGCTGCAATGTGTTGTTTTTGTTTTGTGCTTTAATACCACTTTTGTTCAGAAAGCTAACACTCAGGATGAGAGTCCTTATTTAAAAAAAATAAAAATTACCGTAATCTTTATAACATTTCAAACTGTCATGTGACTAAAATATAGAGTCTCATCCTTGGGTTAAAGCTTCGCGAATAATACATCTACATTTTATCCATCCAAGTTGTAATGTATATAGTTAATGTATACTCACATTGCTGCCACACGTGAGACCTTGAGTATTGGGATCTATTGCAATGAAATGACCAACAATTTCATTCCCGGGGACTGATCGAGCTTGCAAAAGCAAACCTTTAAAAACTGATCCATTCTTTGCCTCTAGAGAAACTGGGAATGAAAAACAAACATAATTACATCAGTTACTTTTTGAAACCTTTAAAAAATAAATCCTCATTTGCTAAACAATGATATAACATATACCTATAATTGCTACAAATAGCTATATTGCTATATGGACAATGGGGCATTCTATATATACTCCATCTATGTACAAAAAAATTCCAAAAATCTAACTTCCTGCCTGTGTATTTACAGCACTACTTTTTCCACAGATTTACACAGAGATGTCAGTCAAATTAGCAGTACCCCCTAAAACTGGGAGTTTCTTTTTTGAGAAATACCAAAAAATTTAAAAAATAAGTATTTAGGAATCTAAAGCTGGCCATACATGGATTGAAGTTCAGCAAGTTCAGCATGGGCTAGCCAAATTTCAATTTGTGCGTAGCCCTCTCTGTTCAAAAGAAGCCAGTCTTTAGACCGGCTTCTGTAGAATGATCCTGCTGGATAACCAGCATTCGATCAGCACATGCAGCCAATGGGCTGCAGTGCTGATCAATGTATCCTGATGTCAGGGGAGTCTGGCTGTCAGAATACAAAGACACAGCAGGGAGGATTTCTCTATCCACCTTAAATGTTTGCACGGGGAAATTAGTTCAGTTTTTTCATTCAGCAAGCCAGCTGAACAAAAAAAGCAGAACCTTGTATGGCCAATTTAACTCTGGCTATCGGGATTGCTTTACAAAGGAGTAGAGTGTGTCCACTTTGAATAGCCAATTATGTGGAAATGTCTAAAAATATATATTATTCAGTGAATTCCTTGGCCTCCTTTCACTTTCTCAGCGCTAGAATATATATCAGACTTCAGACAATCTTAGATCTATAACAGGTATAACACTAAATGTTAGAACTATATAACATCAATACAATAATATAAGTATTAATGAAATAAGCTGCCACTTGAAATGCAAACGCACACAAAACACAATTATGTGCCTCCGGAAAGAGGCGATTCTAGCAGCGACCCCGGAAGTGGCGACCACAGCCAGTCAGTGGGTCTGTGTGGCCGGCGGAGGCCGAAGGGACAATGGAGGAGAGCGGCAGATAGAACCAGTGGATCTTGCTGTGACACCTGCTGCCTGTTAAGGAGTTCTGTGGTTTATCCATCCATGCTTGACCCTGTCATCCTTTTGGTGAGTTTGAACCCTGAAGGGGAGTGTGGCACACAGACTGCAGTGGGGTGTTTAAAAGATACAACATAGCAACACCTCTTTACCTTCCATCTGAGGTTTCTGGGACTGTCCTTACACCACTTGATTACTACTACCCTGTTTCCCCGAAAATAAGACCTAGCGTCATTGTCGGTGATGGCTGCAATATAAGCCCTACCCCCCAAATAAGCCCTAGTCAAAGTCCTTGTAGGTCTTCTTTTCAGGGTAGGGCTTATTTTCGGGGAAACAGGGTAGGGCTTATTTGGGGGGTAGGGCTTATATTGCAGCCATCACCGACAATCACGCTAGGTCTTATTTTAGGGGAAACAGGGTATTATTTCTCATGTGCATTCTCATTTCACATGAAAGCTGTTCATGAACTTTGTAACAGTAGCACTGTTTTATTAATAATTTAAGGCACTGTGTCTGGACTTGTGCAATTTTATTATTAGTAATTGTTTTTATGTTAATTTGGAAATGTTGAAAAAAAATTCTCACACATGATTGAATGAGCAAAGCTTCATCTCATTCAATAAGCTAAGTGAAAAATAACGACAGTACATGGATTTATCTGTCCCTCACTTTATGACTCAATCAATCCTTGCACACCCATGGTTCTTTGATGCGCCCCAACTCAAAGTCAACCTCTCAAATATGGTTGCCATGACCAATCTGTACTCTGGTATAAATGTGTCAATATGTTTGTACTATGTAATTGTAACTATGGAAGCATTAGAATGAAGGGCACTGATTTTGAGTTTTTACATGGAGGTTGGTGCCTGGTTACATATCTTTAAAAAAGTTTTCAATTTAGAAATACTTTAATGAAATAAAGCTGACAGTTTAGCAGACAAAAGATAAACAGGTACACTATATTACCAAAAGTATTGGGACACCTGCCTTTACACGCACATGAACTTTAATGACATCCCAGTCTTATAGGGCGTACACACAGTCGGACTTTGTTCGGACATTCCGACAACAAAATCCTAGGATTTTTTCCGACGGATGTTGGCTCAAACTTGTTTTGTCAACACACGGTCGCACAAAGTTGTCAGAAAATCCGATCGTTCTGAACGCGGTGACGTAAAACACGTACGTCGGGACTATAAACGGGGCAGTGGCCAATAGCTTTCATCTCTTTATTTATTCTGAGCATGCGTGGCACTTTGTCCGTCGGATTTGTGTACACACGATCGGAATTTCCGACAACTGATTTTGTTGTCGGAAAATTTTATCTCCTGCTCTCCAACTTTGTGTGTCGGAAAATCCGATGGAAAATGTCCGATGGAGCCCACACACGGTCGGAATTTCCAACAACACGCTCCGATCGGACATTTTCCATCGGAAAATCCGACCGTGTGTACGGGACATTAGTCTGTAGGGTTCAATATTGAGTTGGCCCACCCTTTGCAGCTATAACAGCTTCAACTCTTCTGGGAAGCCTGTCTACAAGGTTTAGGAGTATATGTATGGGAATGTTTGACCATTCTTCCAGAAGTGCATTTGTGAGGTCAGGCACTGATTCTGGATGAGCAGGCCAGTCTCCGCTCTAATTCATCCCAAAGGTGTTCTATCGGGTTGAGGTCAGGACTCTGTGCAGGCCAATCAAGTTCCTCCCACCCAAACTTGCTCATACATGTCTTTATGGACTGTACATTGTGCACTGGTGCGCAGTCATTTTGGAACAGGAAGGGGCCATCCCCAAATGGTTTCCACAAAGTTGGGAGCAGGAATTTTTCCAAAATGAATTGGTATGCTGACGCCTTAAGAGTTTCCTTCACTGGAACTAAAGGGCCAAGCCCAACCCCTGAGAAACAACCCCACACCATAATCCCCAAATGATTTGGACCAGTGCACAAAGCAAGGTCCATAAAGACATAGATGAGCAAGTTTGGGGTGGAGGAACTTGACTGGCCTGCACAGAGTCCTGACCTCAACCTGATAGAACACCTTTGGGATGAATTAGAGGGAAGACTGCGAGTCAGGCCTTCTCCACATCAGTGCCTGACCTCACAAATGTGCTTCGGGAAGAATGGTCAAACATTCCCATAGACACACTCCCAAACCTTGTGGACAGCCTTCCCAGAAAAGTTGAAGCTGTTATAGTTGCAATTGGTCGGCCAACTCAATATTGAACCCTACAGACGAAGGCTGAGATGCCATTAAAGTTCATGTGCGTGTAAAGCCAGGTGTCCCAATACTTTTGGTAATATAGTGTACACTATGGTCTTTGGGATGATAAAACTATGGTTTTTGCTATTTATCATTTGTTTCCTAAGTTGCGTATTTATGACTGTGTCTTGACAAATTTAATGAAATAGAAATTTTTCATTTTGTATCACACAACTACACAATGTTGGTGCTTTACGGATTTGATAATAGATAGTGAATTAATACCTGTGATTTGATCTCCAGGACTATAGGAATAGTTAGAAGCAGACACTGTATATGGTGGTTCTGTTGTGTCAGCCGAAGTATTTCTATGGTTTGGTATCATGGTGTCACATGCAGTATACACCAAGCCATTGCTGTAACTGGCAACAGGTGTGGCTAGCAATCCAAAAATGAAGAAACGGATAATTGTCATCTGTGAAAAATATAAAATGAATTCAAAATGAAATAGGCTTTTTTTTTATTAACATCTTGTAATGGTGAATGTTGAAGGCAAAAATAAGTATGATATATCCCTGCTATTCCAAGATGATTTGCAATTTTGTGGTTTTAGTTTAAAGAGTATTTAAACCCAAAAGCAAAATGACATTGCAGAAAATACATTGCAGCTTGCCAGTCCTTAGATGTAATTGCTGAATTTGTTTATTTTTTACGGCTTATTCCTTTTATTGGTACTTGGTAGGGGCTCATTCACACAGGCGTCTAAAAGGCTGCCTTTAGATATGTACAGCTTATATGGGAAATAGAAGCTGCACTGCTTGAAGACAAAGTTCAAACAATTGCTTGTAGATACAGGTAAAAATGAAGGCTCAATTCTGATTGAAAACAAACACCAAAGTGAGCTTGATCAAACAAAATGTGCCACCACCTTAAGAAAAACCATGCGCGATTTTTAACTTTTCATATGTAAGTGCAAAACTTTATTATATTAAACATTGTTTGAGGCAATATTACGTTATGGATGTTTTTTTTTCCTTATGCATGGCTGGGGTATTGGGCCTCTAAATCCGAATCGAATGGTGTCAGGAGCGTTTTGGAATATCCATGGAGCCATTCAGAATCCAGCTTACTAGATGATCTTCTGCACAAGCAAAGGCCCTGCCTGGGTTTAAGCCATCCGCCCGGTTTTGCTTACCAGCTGGTTAAGCAGGTTTTTCTTAAGGTGGTGGCACGTTTTGTTTGATCAAGCTCACTTTGGTGTTTGTTTTCAATTAGAATTGAGCTGTCATTTTTACCTGTATCTACAAGCAATTGTTTGAACTTTATCTTCAAGCAGCGCAGCTTCTATTCCCCATATTCTTCTTTGTGCATATCTCACAAAAAGCTGCTGCTCATTGGACATTTATATCATTTTTATTTTTAATATTTGTTTAATTTATTGTCAATATTTTGACTTAGCGCGTTTTTTTTCCCTTTACTATGTACAGCTTATAGTTTTGTACACATCTAAATGCAGCACTCTAGTAATCACTGGAGCCATATACACAGCTACATTTACAAACAAAATTATGCACCATGTATATGTACATACAAAAAAAAAAACCCCAGTAGGACACAGTGGAACCGAGGGCCATATATATCTCTGCAGATTTTCTGCCTGTAAGTGCATGTAATAGTGTGTTTGCATACACGCTTTGGTCAATAGAATTTCATTTTCAACAAGATCAACGGGTACATTTTGTACTCTATGAAAATGTTCTTGTTCGGAAAAAGAAAACAAGGGCACTCACCACACATAAGGACTGACAAACTGCAATATAATATAATTTTTGTTTTTTAACTTAGATATGTGTTAAGGTAAATAGCACTGAAGGGGGGAGATTCGATTCACTAACATCTATCATGAGATGTCATATTACTGAACAAAAAAAAAAATATGGAACATGAGGTAAATAACAACAAAGCTTTACTGAAGCAAATTCACAAACAAAACAATAATATTTATCTCATGGTAAATGCATTTGATACTTTAGTACAGTAATGTAGAAAATAACAATCAGTGTAAGTAAAAATAATATATATCCATGTGATAATGCAATGTTGTTAGGCCTCGTTCACATCATGCGCAATGGGAACTTGCGTTCCTGCTCACGATTTTAATAATGTGATCCTTATGTGGAAATGCGTGTCACACATAGGACAGCCCAGTTCTCATAAGGACACTATAGGTGGCAAAAGGACAACAACAAAAAATGGCTTTCCTAGCATATTACCATAAATATGCAATTAAGAGCTTAACCACTTGAAGGTTTCACCCCCTTCCTGACCAAAGCATTTTTTGCAATTCGGCACTGTGTGTTTTAACTGGTAATTGCATGGTCATGCAACACTGTACCCAAACAAAATTTACGTATTATTTTCCCACAAATAGAGCTTTCTTTTGGTGGTATTTTTTTTTTCTTTTTGCGATATAAACGAACAAAAATTTTGAAAAATTATATTTTTTACTTTTTGTTATAAAAAATATCCAATAAACTCAATTTATGTCATATATTTAGGCCAAAATGTATTCAGCTACATGTCTTCGGTAAAAAAAATCAAAAAGCGCATATTTATTGGTTTGCGCAAAAGTTATTTTGTCTACAAACTATGGTATATTTACTGGAATTTAAGTAGCTTTTACTTTTTGACTGTAGGGAGGAGAAAAAAGAAAGAGAAGCGCCAGGCCAGTCCTAGTGCAGCATCATTTATTATAAAAAGGCATAAGCAATCCAGTATAAGGTACACTTACATAGTGCTTCAGTAGGTAAAGACTTTCCAATGTCCAGCACGATGGTACAGGGTGAAGTACTGCCGCTTGAATTCCTGGGATGTAAGATCAGAGATCAACAGGCGCCGTCTAGCAGCAGGAACAGCAGCCTCGAGGTAACGCGGGGGGACGCCGGCCGGAGGATTCAACATAGAGGTGTTCAGAGCTGTCAGACAGGGGAGCTGCCTACAAGAGTGGTGGGCCAATTAGAACGCGTATTGGAGGCACGGCCACGACTCCGTCATCAGCTCTAACCAGGCTCCAGAGAGTGTGTGCAGCATTCACCACTCTCCTTAACGAATGGGCTTTTTTAGCACTGAATTTCACACTAGTTTTTAATGTGTGTCCTTTTTATCTTTTCAAGTTATTTTACTTTCTGACTGCCTATATAATTTCTTGAGGTGCTAAAATGGCAGGGCAGTACAATACCCCCCCCCCAAATTACCCCTTTTGGAAAGTAGACACTCCAAGGAATTTGCTGAGAGGCATGTTGAGACCATTGAACATTTCATTTTTTGTGATCGAAAGTGATTGAAAAATCACAAAAAAAAAAGAATTTTTTTGCGCAAAGTTGTCATTGAAATGATATATTGCTCATACATGCCATAGTTATATGTGGAATTACACCCCAAAATACATACTGCTGCTTCTCCTGAGCCTAGCCGCGTACGGTGCCGAAAACCAATCACCGCTTTCAGGATTTCAAAGGGCATAAATTGCTCATTTCCCTTCTACTCTACTTATCACAGTTTAAAAAAGGTTTGTTCCCCTTGGATATGGACTTTAAAGGCACTTGGATTCATATAACAATCATATATCAGACAATCAGATATCAAATCTAGTCATTTCAGTTGTGTGCCTGCAGACACTCCATATAAATTAAAAACAACAACAGACAACACTGCCACAGAGAATAGCTGCTTTCTATCCCCACTAGGTGACCTAGCAGATCTAATTGTGGATATGGGTAAAAGAAAATATTCTACAGATAGATCCAGGGAGCATCAAAAACCTCCCCTAAAAATGGGAAATTCAGACCCACTGAGGCCTACAGATGGAATCCTTCATATATAGGCCTGCTTGTAAATGGACCTTATCCTAGTAGATGGTATACTTGGTATTCCAGGAAGACACCAGATCAAATTAGTGTTCCCATTAGGTCCTGGCCTTATGCAGACAGGTTGCACTCCCTTTGATGCTACCTGGATCTATCTGTAGAATATTTTTTTTTACCCATATCCACAATTGGATCTGCTAGGACACCTGATGTGGATGGAACAAGCAGCTATTCTCTGTGGCAGTGTTTTCTGTTGTTGTCTTTAATTTACATGGAGTGTCTGCAGATACACAACTGAAATGACTAGATTCGATATCTTCCATACTCCTGAGGAAGGAGACTTTTACAGACTCTGAAACGCGTCGGGGAAGGATACCTTTTTTATACCATTATCATGCTACAGTCAGTGTATCATCAGTTGTTTGTTGTTATGTACACTCCATGTTACCTTTTTTACCTATATGTTATAAATGTTTTTTCTACTTTAAATATGATTGTTATATGAATTCAAGTGCCATTAGTGTCAACCTGTGTCATGGGTGGAGACCTTTAGTTCTCCCATATAGAGGAGTGTATGGCTCCCATGGTTCAGAGAAGCAGGATCTCCCATTCTATGGATAGCATAGGACCCTCTAATCATGGGGTACTTTGTCGCAGTAAGTGGGCTTAAGCACCATATAGCAATATGGTGTGACCAAATCCCCATATTTTTTGATAATGTTTTTTTGAAAATGTCTAGGTGTTTTAAATAGCCTTGCAGCAGGAGGTAAATGTCTTTTTTGCATGTGTGCAGTGTAATATTTTGTTCTGTTGTATGGTCTTATGGCTGCACCATCTTTAATGCATCTTTTAGATTGTGCCCCCAAATATCTTCTTTGTCTTTTCAGAAAGTAGACACCCCAAGCTATTTGCTGAGAGGCATGTTGAGTATTTTTCAGGATCCCGATTAATAAAAGACAGTAACAATAAAACATGAAAATATAGCAGTATAGTATACAGTACAGTAAAACTGTTGAATGGCGTACCTGAAAAGCAAACAATGGTTAAAAATAAAACACAGTAACAATAAAACATTACAGTATAGCAGTATAGTATAAAATACAGTAAAAAAGTAAGAACAATAAAATAAAGCAACAACTTTTTGGCTTTTTTATTTATTTATTTTTATTCTTTGTTTTTTTTTTTACATTTTTTTGTGACTATAAAAAACTTTAAACATTCCAGGCTAGGGTCTCTTAAAACATGATAGCCATCTAACATCTTTCGAGACCCTGAATGTGTTACCTAGACTGTCCCGTGCTGTACCCTATAGCAGTGTTTCTATACTCCAGTCCACATGGCGCCCCAACAGGTCATATTTTTATGATTTCCATTATTTTGCACAGGTGATTTGATCAGTTTCACTGCCTTAGTAATTACCACAGCCGTTTCTTCTGAGGGAAATCTTGAAAACATGACCTGCTGGGGCGCCTTGATGACTGGAGTTGAGAAACACTACCCTATGCTAATAATCCACTAGTGTGTAATAGCGACAGAAACAGTCCTAGATGCAGAGACCAAGTTGGCCAGAACAGGAGAAACAAAAATTGCGGGTGTCGCACCTATATCCGCGTTTGCTACAGACACAACATCTTTTTTGGGGTACTCTTTGGATATACCAGGGAGGACATCCGGGAAAATGCCTCTCATGCACCTGGTTCACTGCATCTGGATTGGGAAATTGTGCCACAGCACCTTCTGGATACAAAAGGGCTGTGATGATCTCTTCCTGGAATTTTAGGAAGGATCCAGTTCTTCCTGACGCTTTGTATAGCACATAAGCATTGACTAGAACCAATTGGAATAAATATACAGACACTTTCTTGTACCAGCATCTGGCCTTACAGACAGCTAAGTACGGCCCCATGATCTGGTCGTTGAAGTTCACCCCTCCCATTTTAAGGTTATATTCGTGGACACAGAGGGGCTTCTCAACAACACCAGTCGCCATAGTAATTTGGACTGCCGTGTCTGCATAAATGGAAGACAGAACGGAAAAGATCCGTTTGTCCTTCCACCTCATTGCAAGCAATTCATTACTTCTCAAGCAGGCTCTGTCCCCCTGTCTAAATCAGGAATTTACAAGCAGTTGGGGGAAGCCCCGGCCATTAGATCGCATGGTGCCACATGCGCCAATTCCAAATTCAAAAAGGTGTCTAAAAAGTGGCACCTTTGTGTAATAATTGTTCATGTACAATTGGTACCCCTTTCAGAATAAGGGTGACACCAAGTCCCAAACAATCTTGCCACTGCTCCCTATGTAGTCTGGGCAGTCGGGGGGCTTCAAGTGACTTCTTCTCCATTGTAAATACAGAAATTACATGTATAGCCTGTTGCCCTGTCACAGAGCTTATACATTTTGACCCCATATCTGGCACGCTTGCTGGGGAGAAACAGTTTGAAAGCAAGGAGGCCAGAAAACGTAATCAGGGACTCATCTACGCAGACAGCTTGTTGGGGAGCATACAAGGCTGCAAATTTTTGGTTCAAGTGATTTTAAGAGTAGCCGAATTCTGTGGAGCCAATCATATCCAGGGTCACCCTGAGGACGACAGAGTTCATTGTCGCTGAAGTGCATCAACTAAAGGTGCGTAAAATATTTGCTTACCTAGTCCTAGCCATGGCAGCAGAGAACATGGGCATATGATGAATTGGGTCAGTGGACCAATATGACCGCAACTCATTCTTTTTAGTAATGCCCATTGTAAGGGATAGGCCCAGAAAAGACTTATCCCGCGTACACACGGTCGGACTTTTTGGCTACAAAAGTCCGACAGCCTGTCCGACAGACTTTCGACGGACTTTTGGCGGACTTTTGGCGGACTTTTGGTGGACTTTCTTACGAACGGACTTGCCTACATACGATCACACAAAAGTCCGACGGATTCGTACGTGATGACGTACACCGGACTAAAATAAGGAAGTTGATAGTCAGTAGCCAATAGCTGCCCTAGCGTGGGTTTTTGCCCGTCGGACTAGCACACAGACGAGCGGACTTCTGGGTCTGGTGTAGTTACGATGTAAAGATTTGAAGCATGTTTCAAATCTAAAGTCTGTCAGATTTGCAGCTGGAAAAGTCCGCTGAAAGTCAGCTGAAAGTCCGGGGGAAGCCCACACACGATCGGATTGTCAGCCAGCTTTAGTCCGTCGGCGTCCGTCGGACTTTTGTAGACGAAAAGTCCGACCGTGTGTACGCGGCATTACATTCGGAAACCATAATACGTTTCCATGCAAATTGTCTGGCAAGGGTCAAATTTGGGTTTGCAGTGATAAATTGATTGGCATATAAATTACTTTGGTCCACAATAGATCTGTACAGATCTTCCGTGAAAAACAACTAAAAAAAAAAAAAACAAGGGGCGTTATATCTGCTGTTTCCACCTGAATTCCAGGATGGTCAGTAAATAGGGGAAGTACGGGCACTGCAGAATGTATGTGCTGCCATCAGGAAGGGCACTATGGGCTCTACAGATCTGTGTTTGAATCCTTGGTGGCTGCGGGACACTACTAGTGCTAGCCACCACTCCAGTTTGAACTGCACTTATGGGACTCGTTATGTTATCAAGTATTACTGCAGTGCTGGTTTGTCTCGCCAGTTCACCAGAGCGATACTAGTACTGGCACTCTGCTGCATACGAGAATCATACCATTGTAGCACCTCAGCAACCTGGGAACGAAGTCGGGTATGCCTGACCTTAGCAGGGACCCCTACTTCTTCGTCAAAGCTATCTGCCAAGGTGTCGTTGCTTTCTACAGGTTTGAAAACTGAGCCTGATTCTGATGGTGAGGACTCCCCATCGCTCTCATCTATCATGCTCAGTAGCCTGTAGACCTCTTCACTAGTATACCTATCTTTTGACATTTTGGCCAATAAATTTATAGGTACCTAGTGTGACTCACAGGTAAAAAAAGCATCTGGTTGTCAAGAACTGTTTGAACCACCATTAAAAAATTTAACTGCTTGCAGAGATCAGGCCTGATTCTGCTAATGCTGCGGTTTTGTGTACTGTGTATCGGAAGTGACATTGATCTACTGACACTGCACTTGTTTGGGGGGGGGGGGCTAAATGCAGGTGCTGGCAGGTGTTGGGGCTGATCCAGCTAACGCTGCATTTTTGGGAACACTATACTATTGGGGAAGCTAGTATAGTTCTGATCTGATCAAAGATATTGATCTGTTGAGGCTATACTAGTAATACTTGGAGGTGTTAAGTGTGCGTGTTAGCGTAACTGGCAATCAATGAGTTCAAATTTAGTAGTGCATATGTGGCGGGCAATCTGACGCTGTCTGGGATTGACGCTAACTGATGCTGTCGCTAACTGGCGTCACCATTGATACTAATACTAATACAGTGATTAGAAAAAAGATCTGTACACTGTACTAATGACACTGTGACAGGGCAGTTAAAGGGTTAACTGGGGGTAATCAGGGGGTTAAAACTTTATTAGGGAATATATGGCGGGTACCCCAACCCTGTCTCTAACTGCCGCTAACGCTATCTAGCGTCACCAGTGAAACCAATACAGTGAAACCAATACAGTTATCATTAAAAACACTGTACTTAGCGACACTGTGACAGG
Organism: Lithobates clamitans; assembly: GCA_037952925.1. Classification (NCBI taxonomy): domain Eukaryota; kingdom Metazoa; phylum Chordata; class Amphibia; order Anura; family Ranidae; genus Lithobates; species Lithobates clamitans. The sequence continues at coordinate 1,319,800 of JBBGZY010000550.1, read as the reverse complement.
GAGTGAAAGGGTTAACTGTGGGGTGGCAATCAAGGGGTTAAATGTGCCTAACTGTGTGTTCTGGGGTCAGTGTAGTACTTTTACTCACTGTCTGATGCTATCGCCTCTCATGCTGGAACCAAAAAGGGCTCCAGGAGAGGAGATTGCATAGTTTACATTACACAGAAACGTGTTTACATTACACAGGAACAGGAGGTTCTGCCATTTGCCATAACCAATCAGCAGGTCCAGGCAATAAATCATTGGCCTGGACCTATAGATTAATCGGTTCTGAAATGAATCCGATCACCGCTGGGTCCGTGGGTGCACGCACGACCCTTACCCACAGGCGCGACTTACGTACAGTACAGTCTCCATAGGCGACACTTTAAAACTTTTTACAGTTTACCTATTTAGAGTTAAAGATTAGGTCTAGTACCAGAATTATTGCTCTTACTCCAATTATTGTGGCAATACCTCACATGTATGGTTTAAACACCATTTACATATGTGGGCGTGACTTACATATTTATTTATTTCAGGTACTTGTATAGCCCCATCAATTTACGGAGCGCTTTACATATACATTGTACATTCACATCAGTCCCTACCCTCAAGGAGCTTACACAAGGTCCCCAACTCACATTCATACATACTAGGGACAATTTTTAGACAGGACCTACCAGCAGGTCTTTGGAGTGTGGGAGGAAACTGGAGTACCCGTAGGAAACCCATGCAGGCACAGGGAGAACATGCAAACTCCAGGCAGGTAGTGTCGTGGTTGGGATTCGAACGAGCAACCATTCTTGCTGCTAAGCAAAAGTGTTATCCACTACACCACTGTGCCGCCCCACATATGTGTTCACTTCTTCACGTGAGCACGGAGGGGCAGGGCACTCATCTTTTTTCTTATTTATTTTACTTTTTATTTTTCATTTTTACACTGTCCCTTATTTTATTTATTTTTTGATCACTTTTATTCCTATTACAAGGAATATAAACATCCCTTGAAATAAGCATGACAGGTCCTCTTTATTGACCCCAGATCTCTAATGTACCCTTAAAAGCAAAAAATTACAGGACCAAATCACAAGGTGTTTTGGGTGGGACCAAAACCAAGCATGTGGCCTGGTACAGTTCAGAAGTACGCTCTCTCGCCCCCCCTTTTTCTGCAGCCTGCCAGGTTGCGTGCTCGGATACAGGTCTGGTATGGATTGTATGGGGGACCCCCACGCCATTTTTTTTAACATTTTGGCTCGGGGTTCCCCTTAAAATCCACACCAGACCTGAACGGCCTGGTATGGATTTTGGGGTGCACCCCACACCATTTTAAAAAAAAAAATTGGCGCAGGGTTCCCTTAATATCCAGACCTGAAAGCCCTGGTATGAATTTTAACCACTTACCGACCGCCTCACGCCTATATACATGAGCAGAATGGCACGGGCAGGCAAAATCACATACCTATATGTGATTGCCTTCCCGCGGGCGGGGGGTCCAATCGGACCCACCCGGTGCCAGCGGCGGTCGGCTTTTGGCTGGGAGCGTTGAGAGGCGAGGGGGAGGCCATCCGATCATGCCCCCCCCTCGCGATCGCTCCCAGCCAATGAGAAACCTCCCCTGCTATAGTACTCACAGGCAGAGGATGTGATGTCATCTCTCCTCAGCTCGGCAGTTTCCGTTCCGGCGCCGAGGAAAGAAGACTTCACAGTGAGTGAACACACACACACACACAGTAGAACATGCCAGGCACACATTACACCCCCGATCCCCCCCGATCACCCCCCAATCACCCCTCCCCCCTCCCTGTCACACTGACACCAAGCAGTGTTTTTTTTTTTTATTTGATTACTGCATTGGTGTCAGTTTGTGACAGTTACTGTGGTAGGGCAGTTACTGTTAGCCCCCTGTAGGTCTAGGATACCCCCCTAATAAAGTTTTAACCCCTTGATCACCCCCTGTCGCCAGTGTCGCTAAGCGATCATTTTTCTGATCGCTGTATTAGTGTCGCTGGTGACGCTAGTTAGGGAGGTAAATATATAAGTTCGCCGTCAGCGTTTTATAGCGACAGGGACCCCCATATACTATCTAATAAATGTTTTAACCCCTTGATTGCCCCCTAGTTAACCCTTTCACCACTGATCACCGTATAACCGTTACGGGTGACGCTGGTTAGTTCGTTTATTTTTTATAGTGTCAGGGCACCCGCCGTTTGTTACCGAATAAAGGTTTAGCCCCTTGATCGCCCGGCGGTGATATGCGTCGCCCCAGGCAGCGTCAGATTAGCGCCAGTACCGCTAACACCCACGCACACAGCATACGCCTCCCTTAGTGGTATAGTATCTGAACGCATCAATATCTGATCCGATCCGATCAGATCTATACTAGCGTCCCCAGCAGTTTAGGGTTCCCAAAAATGCAGTGTTAGCGGGATCAGCCCAGATACCTGCTAGCACCTGCGTTTTGCCCCTCCGCCCGGCCCAGCCCAGACCACCCAAGTGCAGTATCGATCGATCACTGTCACTTACAAAACACTAAACGCATAACTGCAGCGTTCGCAGAGTCAGGCCTGATCCCTGCGATCGCTAACAGTTTTCTTGGTAGCGTTTTCGTGAACTGGCAAGCACCAGCCCCAGGCAGCGTCAGATTAGCGCCAGTACCGCTAACACCCACGCACGCACCGTACACCTCCCTTAGTGGTATAGTATCTGAACGGATCAATATCTGATCCGATCAGATCTATACTGGCATCCCCAGCAGTTTAGGGTTCCCAAAAACGCAGTGTTAGCGGGATCAGCCCAGATACCTGCTAGCACCTGTGTTTTGCCCCTCCGCCCGGCCCAGCCAACCCAAGTGCAGTATCGATCGATCACTGTCACTTACGAAACACTAAACACATAACTGCAGCGTTCGCAGAGTCAGGCCTGATCCCTACGATCGCTAACAGTTTTTTTGGTAGCGTTTTGGTAAACTGGCAAGCACCTGCCCCAGGCAGCGTCAGGTTAGTGCCAGTACTGCTAACACCCACGCGCGCAGCGTACACCTCCCTTAGTGGTATAGTATCTGAACAGATCAATATCTGATCCGATCAGATCTATACTGGTGTCCCCAGCAGTTTAGGGTCCCCATAAACGCAGTGTTAGCGGGATCAGCCCAGATACCTGCTAGCACCTGTGTTTTGCCCCTCCGCCTGGCCCAGCCCACCCAAGTGCAGTATCAATCGATCACTGTCACTTACAAAACACTAAACGCATAACTGCAGCGTTCGCAGAGTCAGGCCTGATGCCTGCGATCGCTAACAGTTTTTTTGGTAGCGTTTTGGTGAACTGGCAAGCAATAGTGGCCTAGTACACCCCGGTCGTAGTCAAACCAGCACTGCAGTAACACTTGGTGACCTGGCGAGTCCCATAAGTGCAGTTCAAGCTGGTGAGGTGGCAAGCACAAGTAGTGTCCCGCTGCCACCAAAAAGACAAACACATGCCCGTCGTGCCCATAATGCCCTTCCTGCTGCATTTGCCAATCCTAATTGGGAACCCACCGCTTCTGCAGCGCCCGTACTTCCCCCATTCACATCCCCAACCAAATGCAGTCGGCTGCATGAGAGGCATTTTCTTTATGTCCTCCTGAGTACCCCTACCCAACGAACCCCCCCAAAAAAGATGTCGGGTCTGCAGCAAGCGCGGATATAGGCATGACACCCGCTATTATTGTCCCTCCTGTCCTGACAATCCTGGTCTTTGCATTGGTGAATGTTTTGAACGCTACCATACACTAGTTGAGTATTAGCGTAGGGTACAGCATTCCACAGACTAGGACACACTTTCACAGGGTCTCCCAAGATGCCATCGCATTTTGAGAGACCCGAACCTGGAAGCGGTTACCGTTATAATAGTTACAGTTACAAAAAAAAGTGTAAAAAAAACACAAACAAAAATATAAAATAAAAAAAAATAGTTGTCGTTTTATTGTTTTCTCTCTCTCTATTCTCTCTCTATTGTTCTGCTCTTTTTTACTGTATTCTATTCTGCAATGTTTTATTGTTATTATGTTTTATCATGTTTGCTTTTCAGGTATGCAATTTTTATACTTTACCGTTTACTGTGCTTTATTGTTAACCATTTTTTTGTCTTCAGGTACACCATTCACGACTTTGAGCAGTTATACCAGAATGATGCCTGCAGGTTTAGGTATCATCTTGGTATCATTCTTTTCAGCCAGCAGTCGGCTTTCATGTAAAAGCAATCCTAGCGGCTAATTAGCCTCTAGACTGCTTTTACAAGCAGTGGGAGGGAATGCCCCCCCCCCCACCGTCTTCCGTGTTTTTCTCTGGCTCTCCTGTCTCAACAGGGAACCTGAGAATGCACCCGGTGATTCAGCCAGCTGACCATAGAGCTGATCAGAGACCAGAGTGGCTCCAAACATCTCTATGGCCTAAGAAACTGGAAGCTATGAGCATTTTATGATTTTATGATCTTGGTGTGGTCAGATGCTTTGAGGGCAGAGGAGAAATCTAGGGTCTAATAGACCCCAATTTTTTCAAAAAAGAGTACCTGTCACTACCTATTGCTAACATAGGGGATATTTACATTCCTTGAGAGAACAATAAAAATGATTTTAAAAAAATATATAAAAGGAACAGGTTAAAAATAAGATAAAAGTAAAAAAATAATAAATAAAAAAAAAAAAAAAAAAAAAAAAAGCACCCCTGTCCCCCCTGCTCTCGCGCTAAGACGAACGCAAGCGTCGGTCTGGCGTCAAATGTAAACAGCAATTGCACCATACATGTGAGGTATCACCGCGAAGGTCAGATCGAGGGCAGTAATTTTAGCAGTAGACCTCCTCTGTAAATCTAAAGTGGTAACCTGTAAAGGCTTTTAAAGGCTTTTAAAAATGTATTTAGTTTGTCGCCACTGCACGTTTGTGCGCAATTTTAAAGCATGTCACGTTTGGTATCCATGTACTCGGCCTAAGATCATCTTTTTTATTTCATCAAACATTTGGGCAATATAGTGTGTTTTAGTGCATTAAAATTTAAAAAAGTGTGTTTTTTCCCCAAAAAATGCGTTTGAAAAATCGCTGCGCAAATACTGTGTGAAAAAAAAAAAATGAAACACCCACCATTTTAATCTGTAGGGCATTTGCTTTAAAAAAAATATAATGTTTGGGGGTTCAAAGTAATTTTCTTGCAAAAAAATTAATTTTTTCATGTAATCAAAAAGTGTCAGAAAGGGCTTTGTCTTCAAGTGGTTAGAAGAGTGGGTGATGTGTGACATAAGCTTCTAAATGTTGTGCATAAAATGCCAGAACAGTTCAAAACCCCCCCAAATGACCCCATTTTGGAAAGTAGACACCCCAAGCTATTTGCTGAGAGTCATGTCGAGTCCATGGAATATTTTATATTGTGACACAAGTTGCGGGAAAGAGACAATTTTTTTTTTTTTGCACAAAGTTGTCACTAAATGATATATTGCTCAAACATGCCATGGGAATATGTGAAATTACACCCCAAAATACATTCTGTTGCTTCTCCTGAGTATGGGGATACCACATATGTGGGACTTTTTGGGAGCCTAGCCGAGCACGGGACCCCGAAAACCAAGCACCGCCTTCAGGCTTTCTAAGGGCGTAAATTTTTGATTTCACTCTTCACTGCCTATCACAGTTTCGGAGGCCATGGAATGCCCAGGTGGCAAAAAAAACCCCAAATGACCCCATTTTGGAAAGTAGACACCCCAAGCTATTTGCTGAGTGGTATAGTGAGTATTTTGCAGACCTCACTTTTTGTCACAAAGTTTTTAAAATTGAAAAAAGAAAAAAAAACATTTCTTGTCTTTTTTCAAAAACAAATGAGAGCTGCAAAATACTCATCATGCCTCTCAGCAAATAGCTTGGGGTGTCTACTTTCCAAAATGGGGTCATTTGGGGGGGGTTGTGCCACCTGGGCATTCCATGGCCTCCGAAACTGTGATAGGCAGTGAAGAGTGAAATCAAAAATTTACACCCCTAGAAATCCTGAAGGCGGTGATTGGTTTTCGGGGCCCCGTACGCGGCTAGGCTCCTAAAAAGTCCCACACATGTGGTATCCCCATACTCAGGAGAAGCAGCTAAATGTATTTTGGGGTGCAATTCCACATATGCCCATAGCCTGTGTGAGCAATATATCATTTAGTGACAACTTTGTGCAAAAAAAAAATAAAAAAAATTGTCACTTTCCCGCAACTTATGTCAAAATATAAAATATTCCATGGACTCAACATGCCTCAAAGCAAATAGCTTGGGGTGTCTACTTTCCAAAATGGGGTCATTTGGGGGAGTTTTATGCCATCTGGGCATTTTATGGCCTTCAAAACTGTGATAGGTAGTGAGGAGTAAAATCAAAAATTTACGCCCTTAGAAATCCTGAAGGCAGTGATTGGTTTTAGGCTCCCAAAAAGTCCCACACATGTGGTATCTTCATACTCAGGAGAAGCAGCTAAATGTATTTTGGGGTGCAATTCCACATATGCCCATGGCCTGTGTGAGCAATATATCATTTAGTGACAACTTTTTGTAATTTATTTATTTTTTGTCATTATTCAATCACTTGGGACAAAAAAAATGAATATTCAATGGGCTCAACATGCCTCTCAGCAATTTCCTTGGGGTGTCTATTTTCCAAAATGGGGTCATTTGTGGGGGTTGTGTACTGCCCTGCCATTTTAGCACCTCAAGAAACGACATAGGCAGTCATAAATTAAAGGCTGTGTAAATTCAAGAAAATGTACCCTAGTTTGTAGGCGCTATAACTTTTGCGCAAACCAATAAATATACACTTATTGACATTTTTTTTTACCAAAGACATATGGCCGAATACATTTTGGCCTAAATGTATGACTAAAATTGAGTTTATTGGATTTTTTTTAGAACAAAAAGTAGAAAATATCATTTTTTTTCAAAATTTTCGGTCTTTTTCCGTGTATAGCGCAAAAAATAAAAAAGGCAGAGGTGATCAAATACCATCAAAAGAAAGCCCTATTTATGGGAAGAAAAGGACGCAAATTTCGTTTGGGTACAGCATTGCATGACCGCGCAATTAGCAGTTAAAGCGATGCAGTGCCAAATTGTAAAAAGTGCTCTGGTCAGGAAGGGGGTAAATCCTTCTGGGGCTGAAGTGGTTAAGGAGACCCCCACGCAATTTTTTTTTAAATTTTGGTGTGGGGTTCCCCTTAGTATTTATACCAGACCCAAAGGGCCTGGTAATGGACTGGGAGGGGTAACCCATGCTGTTTTTTTCAATGATTTTTATCTATATTGCTGGGATCCAACAATATATTACACCCGCGAGCAGTTTTAAATTACATTTTTTCCTTTAGAAATGTAATTTTTCTGTGGTACTGTTATAAACACGAGAAAAATTTGCGCTACTTTACAGGCAGACTAAGGACACCCTCCAGGTAAGATATTTAAAGGAATATTTAATTTTTATTGTTTAAGCATTATTAAAATCACTGCTCCTGAAAAAAACACCTTTTTTTGCATTGATACATGTCCCCTGGAACAGGACCCGGGTCCCCAAACACTTTTTATGGCTATAACTTGCATATAAGCCTTTAACCACTTGCCGACCGCCTCACGCCTATATACGTGAGCAGGTCGGCACGGGCAGGCAAAATCACGTACCTAGTACGTGATGCCTTCCCGCGGGCGGGGGGTCCGATCGGACCCCCCCCCGGTGCCCTGAGTGGTCGGCTCTCGTTCGCGGGCGATTAGGGGTCAGGGGGAGGCCATCCATTGATGGCCACCCCCTCCCGATCGCTCCCACGAATCGAATGCTTCCTCTCCCTCTGTAATGTAAACAGAGGGAGAGGAAGTGATGTCATCTCTCACGGAGCCGGTCTTTTTGATCCGACGCCGAGGAGAGAAGACATCCAAGTAAGTGCACCAACACCACACGTTCAGTAGAACACGCCAGGCACACTTTCCACCCCCCTGTCACCCCCCGATCACCCCCCGATCACCCCCCTGTACCCACTGTCACTCTGACACCAATAGCAGTTTTTTTTTTTTTTTTGCATTGGTGTCAGTTTGTCAGTTATAAGTGTTAGGGCTGTTAGGGTAGCCCCCTTTAGGTCTAGGGTACCCCCCCTTAGGTCCAGGGTACCCCCTAACCCCCCCTAATAAAAGTTAACCCCTTGATTACCCCCCGTCACCAGTGTTGCTAAGCGATCGTTTTTCTGATCGCTGTATTAGTGACACAGGTGACGCTAGTTTAGGGAGGTAAGTATATAGGTTCGCTGTCAGTGTTTTATAGCGACAGGGACCCCCATATACTACCTGCTAAAGGTTTTAACCCCCTGATTGCCCCCTAGTTAACCCTTTCACCAGCGATCGCCGTATAAGTGTTACGGGTGACGCTGGTTAGATAGTTTGTTTTTTGTAGTTTATTATAGTTTATTACAGTTTATTACAGTTTATTATAGTTTTAGGGCACCCGCCGTTTATTACCCTATAAAGGTTTAACCCCCTAATTGCCCGGCGGTGATAGAAGTTAAGTTTTTAGGATCAAATAAGGTCTGCGTCGCCCCAGGCAGCGTCAGGTTAGCGCCAGTACCGCTAAAACCCACGCACGCAGCATACACCTCCCTTAGTGCTATAGTATCTGATCGGATCAATATCTGATCCGATCAGATCTATACTCCCCAGAAGTTTAGGGTTCCCTGAAACGCAGTGTTAGCGGGATCAGCCCAGATACCTGCTAGCACCTGCGTTTTGCTCCTCGGCCCAGCCCAGCCCAGCCCACCCAAGTGCAGTATCGATCGATTACTGACACTTACAAAACACTAAGCACACATAACTGCAGCGGTCGCAGAGTCAGGCCTGATCCCTGCGATCGCTAACAGTTTTTTGGTAGCGTTTTGAATCAGTCGCTGACAGTCGGGAGCTTTTTTGCCTGTGAGTCTCACTAGTGTACCCCTAAATTTAGAGGCCAAAATGGCAAATCGAAGGTACACTAGTGAAGAGGCCTACAGGATTCTGAGCATGACAGATAGTGAAGAGGAAGTCACTCATCTGTCAGATTCAGGCTCAGAATACGACCCTGTAGAGGACAGCGGCTCCATGACAGATAGCTCTGACGACGGAGTTGTGGTCCCTGCTAAGGTCAGGCGTACCAGACCCCGAACTTATGCTGTCCTTGAAGTGCATGAACTGCAGGGCTCTCGTAGGGAGCAGAGAGGTACTAGCGCCGCTACTCCTTCTGGTGAACTGGCAAGCACCAGCGGCCTAGTACACCCTGGTCGTACATCCAGCACTGCAGTATCACGTGGTGACGTGGCGAGTCCCATAAGTGCAGTTCAAGCTGGCGAGGTGGCAAGCACTAGTAGTGTCCCGCTGCCACCAAGAAGACGAACACAGGCCCGTCGTGCCCATAGTGCCCTTCCTGCTGCATTGGCCAATCCGAATTGGGTACCCACCACTTCTGCAGCACCCTTACTTCCCCCTTTCACTGGCCAACCCGGAATTCAGGTGGAAACAGTTGACTTTATGCCACTGGATTTTTATTCGCTGTTTTTCACCGAAGATCTCTTTAGATCTATTGTGGACCAAAGCAATTTATACGCTGGTCAATACATCGCCACTATGCCCCAGTCCACCCTTGCCAGAGATTGGAGACCAATTACGGTCTCCGAATTTAAGATCTTTCTGGGCCTTTCCCTCCTCATGGGGTTGAATAAAAAGAGTGAGTTGCGGTCATATTGGTCCACTGACCCAATTTACCATTCACCCTTGTTCTCTGCTTCCATGGCCAGGGCACGATACGAGCAGATTTTGCGGTTCATGCACTTCAACGACAATGAACTCTGTCGTCCTCGTGGAGACCCTGAATACGATCGGCTCTACAAAATTCGGCCCCTCGTAAACCACTTCAACCAACGTTTTGCAGACTTGTTTACCCCCCATCAAGTTGTCTGCGTTGATGAGTCCCTGGTTAAATTTTCTGGCCGCTTGTCATTCAAACAGTACCTTCCCAGCAAGCGTGCCAGATACGGGGTCAAGATGTATAAGCTCTGTGACAGGGCCACAGGCTATACATGTAGATTTATGGTTTACGAGGGCAAAGATAGTCACGTAGAGCCGACAAACTGCCCTGACTACATAGGAAGCGCTGGCAAGATAGTGTGGGACTTGGTGTCACCCTTATTCGGAAAGGGGTACCACTTGTACGTGGACAATTATTATACGAGCGTGCCACTTTTTAGCCACCTTTTTGATCATCAGATTGGAGCATGTGGCACCGTGCGACCTAATCGCCGGGGCTTTCCCCAGCGGCTTGTAGATTCCCGTCTTAGGCTGGGGGAGAGAGCCTGCTTGAAGTATAATAATTTGCTCGCTATGAAGTGGAGGGATAAGAAGAATGTTTTCGTTCTCACCTCCCTTCATGCAGACACGATGGTCCAAATTCCTACGGCGACTGGTGTTGTGGAGAAACCCCTCTGTGTCCACGAATATAACCTTAATATGGGAGGGGTGGACCTCAACGACCAGTTGTTGGCGCCGTACCTAATTGCCCGTAAGGCCAGACGCTGGTACAAAAAAGTGTCTGTTTACTTATTTCAATTGGCTTTGCTGAATGCTTATGTGCTATACAGAGCTTCAGGACGGACTGGATCCTTCCTTAAATTCCAGGAAGAGATCGTCAGAGCCCTTCTGTATCCAGACGGTGCTCCACCTCACCATCCCCAACCAAATGCAGTAAGCCGGCTGCATGAGAGGCATTTTCTTTATGCCCTCCCGAGTACCCCTACCCAACAAACCCCCCAAAAAAGATGTCGTGTCTGCAGCAAGCGCGGATTTAGGCGTGACACCCGGTATTGTTGTCCCCTCTGTCCTGGCAAACCTGGTCTTTGCATTGGTGAATGTTTTGAACGCTACCACACACTAGTGGAGTATTAGCGTAGGGTACAGCACTGCACAGACTAGGCACACTTCCACAGGGTCTCCCAAGATGCTGTCGCATTTTGAGAGACCCAAACCTGGTAAAAGTTAAAAAAGTTAAAGTTACAAAAAAAAAGTGTAAAAAAAACAAAAAAAAGTAAAAAAAAGAAAAAAACACAAAAAAAATATAAAATAAAAAAACCAAAAATAGTTGTTGTTTTATTGTTCTCTCTCTATTCTCTCTCTATTGTTCTGCATTCTATACTGCAATGTTTTATTGTTATGTTTTTATCATGTTTGCTTTATAGGTATGCAATTTTTTTATACTTTGTTTTTTTTATTGTTAACCACCTTTGTGTTTTCAGGTACGCCATTCAGCTGCAGAGCGGATTTATTTATCTTGACAGCAACAGCGTTTGCTCCCACGATACATAAAGCCGCGACTCCAGCGCTGTCGGAGGTGATTTCACCACCACAGTTACATACTTCAGCATATATGCCGAAGCGTGGGGGCAGCAGTGGGTGGAGGAGCGATTTGCTCCTGCCTTTTGCGGGAGGATGCCCCCATGCTTCGGCATATATATATTTTTAGGTAGGCACAGGTTGCGTTAAATGTTTTATTTTTTACTATGTTTTTTTTGTATTTTGCTTTGCAGGTATGGTAAGTAATACTGTTATACTGTAATGTTACTTTGTTTTTTTGTTAACCATCATTTGCTTAGCAGGTACGCCATTCAGCTGCAGAGCGGATTTATTTATCTTGACAGCAACAGCGTTTGCTCCCACGATACATAAAGCCGCGACTCCAGCGCTGTCGGAGGTGATTTCACCACCACAGTTACATACTTCAGCATATATGCCGAAGCGTGGGGGCAGCAGTGGGTGGAGGAGCGATTTGCTCCTGCCTTTTGCGGGAGGATGCCCCCATGCTTCGGCATATATATATTTTTAGGTAGGCACAGGTTGCGTTAAATGTTTTATTTTTTACTATGTTTTTTTTGTATTTTGCTTTGCAGGTATGGTAAGTAATACTGTTATACTGTAATGTTACTTTGTTTTTTTGTTAACCATCATTTGCTTAGCAGGTACGCCATTCAGCTGCAGAGCGGATTTATTTATCTTGACAGCAACAGCGTTTGCTCCCACGATACATAAAGCCGCGACTCCAGCGCTGTCGGAGGTGATTTCACCACCACAGTTACATACTTCAGCATATATGCCGAAGCGTGGGGGCAGTAGTGGGTGGAGGAGCGATTTGCTCCTGCCTTTTGCGGGAGGATGCCCCCATGCTTCGGCATATATAAATGGTGCATGTATGCCCATCATTAGAAGTGGGTGGATGAAGGGAGGTATTCTAATGGTGGGCATACCCACCGATCAATATCTTTTTTTCGTTCAGCCCACAGGCTGCATGAAAAAAAAGTTTACAATGTATGCCCAACAAGGACCAGCAACGTACAGGTATGTTGCTGGACTTTGAGTGGTTATACCAGAATGATGCCTGCAGGTTTAGGTATCATCTTGGTATCATTCTTTTCAGCCAGTGGTCGGCTTTCTTGTAAAAGCAATCCTAGCGGCTAATTAGCCTCTAGACTGCTTTTACAAGCAGTGGGAGGGAATGCCCCCCCCCCCCACACCGTCGTCCATGTTTTTCTCTGGCTCTCCTGTCCCAACAGGGAACTTGAGAATGCAGCCGGTGATTCAGCCAGCTGACCATAGAGCTGATCAGAGACCAGAATGGCTCCAAACATCTCTATGGCCTAAGAAACTGGAAGCTACAAGCATTTCATGACTTAGATTTCGCCGGATGTAAACAGCGCCATTGGGAAATTGGGAAAGCATTTTATCACACCGATCTTGGTGTGGTCAGATGCTTTGAGGGCAGAGGAGAGATCTAGGGTCTAATAGACCCCAATTTTTTCTAAAAAGAGTACCTGTCACTACCTATTGCTATCATGGGGGATATTTACATTCCCTGAGATAACAATAAAAATGATTAAAAAAAAAATAAAAATGAAAGGAACAGTTTAAAAATAAGATAAAAAAGCAAAAAAAATAATAAAAAAAAAAAAAAAAAAAAAAGCACCCCTGCCCCCCCCCCTGCTCTCGCACAAAGGCGAACGCAAGCGTCGGTCTGGCGTCAAATGTAAACAGCAATTGCACCATGCATGTGAGGTATCACCGCGAAGGTCAGATCGAGGGCAGTAATTTTAGCAGTAGACCTCCTCTGTAAATCTAAAGTGGTAACCTGTAAAGGCTTTTAAAGGCTTTTAAAAATGTATTTAGTTTGTCGCCACTGCACGTTTGTGCGCAATTTTAAAGCATGTCATGTTTGGTATCCATGTACTCGGCCTAAGATCATCTTTTTTATTTCATCAAACATTTTGACAAAATAGTGTGTTTTAGTGTATTAAAATTTAAAAAAGTGTGTTTTTTCCCCAAAAAATGCGTTTGAAAAATCGCTGCGCAAATACTGTGTGAAAAAGAAAAATTAAACACCCACCATTTTAATCTGTAGGGCATTTGCTTTAAAAAAATATATAATGTTTGGGGGTTCAAAGTAATTTTTTTGCAAAAAAAAATATTTTTTTCATGTAAACAATAAGTGTCAGAAAGGGCTTTGTCTTCAAGTGGTTAGAAGAGTGGGTGATGTGTGACATAAGCTTCTAGATGTTGTGCATAAAATGCCAGGACAGTTCAAAACCCCCCCAAATGACCCCATTTTGGAAAGTAGACACCCCAAGCTATTTGCTGAGAGGCATGTCGAGTCCATTGAATATTTTATATTGTGACACAAGTTGCGGGAAAAAGACAAATTTTTTTTTTTTTTTTTTTTTTTTGCACAAAGTTGTTACTAAATGATATATTGCTCAAACATGCCATGGAAATATGTGAAATTACACCCCAAAATACATTCTGTTGCTTCTCCTGAGTACGGGGATACCACATGTGTGAGACTTTTTGGGAGCCTAGCCGCGTACGGGACCCCAAAAACCAAGCCCCGCCTTCAGGCTTTCTAAGGGCGTAAATTTTTGATTTCACTCTTCACTGCCTATCACAGTTTCGGAGGCCATGGAATGCCCAGATGGCACAACCCCCCCCCAAATGACCCCATTTTGGAAAATAGACACCCAAAGCTATTTGCTGAGAGGTATAGTGAGTATTTTGCAGACCTCACTTTTTTTCACAAAGTTTTGAAAATTGAAAAAAGAAAAAAAAAATACGTTTTTCTTGCCTTTCTTCATTTTCAAAAACAAATGAGAGCTGCAAAATACTCACCATGCCTCTCAGCAAATAGCTTGGGGTGTCTACTTTCCAAAATGGGGTCATTTGGGGGGGGTTTGTGCCATCTTGGCATTTTATGGCCTTCAAAACTGTGATAGGTAGTGAGGAGTAAAATCAAAAATGTATGCCCTTAGAAATCCTGAAGGCGGTGCTTGGTTTTCGGGGCCCCGTACGCGGCTAGGCTCCCAAAAAGTCCCACACATGTGGTATCCCCGTACTCAGGAGAAGCAGCAGAATATATTTTGGGGTGTAATTCCACATATGCCCATGGCATGTTTGAACAATATATCATTTAGTGACAACTTTGTGCAAAAAAAAAAAAAAAAAAAAAAAAATTGTCACTTTCCCGCAACTTGTGTCAAAATATAAAATATTCCATGGACTCAACATGCCTCTCAGCAAATAGCTTGGGGTGTCTACTTTCCAAAATGGGGTCAATTGGGGGGGGTTTGTGCCATCTGGGCATTTTATGGCCTTCAAAAATGTGATAGGTAGTGGGGAGTGAAATTACAACTTTACACCCTTAGAAATCCTGAAGGCGGTGCTGGGTTTTCGGGGCCCCGTACGCAGCTAGGCTCCCAAAAAGTCCCACACATGTGGTATCCCCGTACTCAGGAGAATCAGCAGAATGTATTTTGGGGTGCAATTCCACATATGCCCATGGCCTGTGTGAGCAATATATCATTTAGTGACAACTTTGTGCAAAAAAAAAAAAAATTCTCACATTCCCGCAACTTGTGTCAAAAAATAAAATATTCCATGGACTCAACATGCCTCTCAGCAAATAGCTTGGGGTGTCTACTTTCCAAAATGGGGTCATTTGGGGGGGTTTTGTGCCATCTTGGCATTTTATGGCCTTCAAAACTGTGATAGGTAGTGAGAAGTGAAATCAAAAATTTATGCCCTTAGAAATCCTGAAGGCGGTGCTTGGTTTTCGGGGCCCCGTACGCGGCTAGGCTCCCAAAAAGTCCCACACATGTGGTATCCCCGTACTCAGGAGAAGCAGCAGAATATATTTTGGGGTGCAATTCCACATATGCCCATGGCATGTTTGAGGAATATATCATTTAGTGACAACTTTGTGCAAAAAAAAAAAAAAATAAAAAAAAAATTGTCACTTTCCAGCAACTTGTGTCAAAATATAAAATATTCCATGGACTCAACATGCCTCTCAGCAAATAGCTTGGGGTGTCTACTTTCCAAAATGGGGTCATTTGGGGGGGTTTTGTGCCATCTTGGCATTTTATGGCCTTCAAAACTCTGATAGGTAGTGAGGAGTGAAATGAAAAATTTATGCCCTTAGAAATCCTAAAGGCGGTGATTGGTTTTCGGGGCCCCGTAGGCGGCTAGGCTCCCAAAAAGTCCCACACATGTGGTATCCCCATACTCAGGAGAAGCAGCTAAATGTATTTTGGGGTACAATTCCACATATGCCCATGGCCTGTGTGAGCAATATATCATTTAGTGACAACTTTGTGCAAAAAAAAAAAAAATTGTCACATTCCCACAACTTGTGTCAAAAAATAAAATATTCCATGGACTCAACATACCTCTCAGCAAATAGCTTGGGGTGTCTACTTTCCAAAATGGGGTCATTTGGGGGTGTTTTGTGCCATCTTGGCATTTTATGGCCTTCAAAACTGTGATAGGTAGTGAGGAGTGTAATCAAAAATCTATGCCCTTAGAAATCCTGAAGGCGGTGCTTGGTTTTCGGGGCCCCATACGCGGCTAGGCTCCCAAAAAGTCCCACACATGTGGTATCCCCGTACTCAGGAGAAGCAGCTGAATGTATTTTGGGGTGCAATTCCACATATGCCCATGGCCTGTGTGAGCAATATATCATTTAGTGACAACTTTTTGTAAATTTTTTTTTTTTTTTTTTTTTGTCATTATTCAATCACCTGGGACAAAAAAAATAAATATTCAGTGGGTTCAACATGCCTCTCAGCAATTTCCTTGGGGTGTCTACTTTCCAAAATGGGGTCATTTGGGGGGGTTTTGTACTGCCCTGCCATTTTAGCACCTCAAGAAATGACATAGGCAGTCATAAACTAAAAGCTGTGTAAATTCCAGAAAATGTACCCTAGTTTGTAGGCGCTATAACTTTTGCGCAAACCAATAAATATACGCTTATTGACTTTTTTTTTACCAAAGACATGTGGCCGAATACATTTTGGCCTAAATGTATGACTAAAATTGAGTTTATTGGATTTTTTTTATAACAAAAAGTAGAAAATATCATTTTTTTTCAAAATTTTCGGTCTTTTTCCGTTTATAGCGCAAAAAATAAAAATGGCAGAGGTGATCAAATACCATCAAAAGAAAGCTCTATTTGTGGGAAGAAAAGGACGCAAATTTCGTTTGGGTACACCATTGCATGACCGCGCAATTAGCAGTTAAAGCGACGCAGTGCCAAATTGTAAAAAGTGCTCTGGTCAGGAAGGGGGTAAATCCTTCCGGGGCTGAAGTGGTTAAAATGAGCACTTTTGATTTTCCGTGTTCGTGTCCCATAGGCTTTAACCAGTGGCTGACCGCCGCATGCCAATGTGCGGCAGAATGGCACAGGTGGGCAAATGGGCGTACCTGTATGTCCCTCCCTCCCCGTGGGCGGGCGTGCGATCGCCCCCCCCCCCCCCCCCCCATGCCCACGGCGGTCGGATTAGTTAGCGGACCGATCAGTCCTCAGGTCCTGGCCAATGTTTTCTGGCCTGGACCTGCTGATCAGTCCTAACAAATGGAAACCTTCCCCTGTCTGTGTAAGCGTAAACAAGATCTCTATAGATCTATTGTGGACCAAAGCAATTTGTATGCTGGTCAATTCATCGCTGCTAATCCCCATTTGACTCTTGCCAGAGAATGGAAACCTATTATGGTTTCTGAGTTTAAGATCTGGGCCTATCCCTCCTCATGGGCTACTAACTAACTAAAACGAGTGAGTTGTGGTCATATTGGTCCACTGACCCAATTCACCATATGCCTGTGCTCTCTGCCTCCATGGCCAGGGCACGATATATGCAGATCTTGTGGTTCATGCACTTCAATGACAATGAACTCTGTCGTCCTCGGGGTGACCCTGGATACGATCAGCCCTACAAAATTCGGCCCCTCGTAAACCACTTCAACCAACAGTTTGCAGCCTTGTTTGCTCCCGATCAAGTTGTCTGCATTGATGAGTCCCTGATTAAGTTTTCTGGCCGCTTGTCTTTCAAACAGTATCTTCCCAGCAAGCATGCCAGATATGGGGTCAAGATGTATAAGCTCTGTGACAGGGCCACAGGCTATACATATAGTTTTATGGTTTACGAGGGAAGAGATAGTCACATAGAGCTGGAGAACTACCCAGATTACATAGGGAGCACTGGTAAGATTATGTGGGACTTGGTGTCACCCTTATTCGGAAAGGGGTACCACTTGTATGTGGACAATTATTACATGAGCGTGCCACATTTTAGTCACTTGTTTGATCATGGAATTGACACATGTGGCACCACGCGATCTAATCGTCGGGGCTTACCCCAGCGGCTTGTAGACTCCCATCCTAGGCTGGGGAGAGAGCCTGCTTGAAGTGTAATAATTTGCTCGCTGTGAAGTGGAGAGATAATCGGAATGTTTTTGTTCTGTTCTCCATTCACGCAGACACGACAGTCCAAATTCCTACGGCGACTGGTGTTGTGGAGAAACCCCTCTGTGTCCATGAATATAACCTTAATATGGGAGGGGTGGACCTCAATGACCAGTTGTTGGCGCCGTACCTAGTTGCCCGTAAGGCCAGGCGCTGGTACAAAAAAGTGTCTGTATACTTATTTCAATTGGCTCTGTTGAATGCTTTTGTCCTATACAAAGCTTCAGGATGAACTGGATCCTTCCTTAAATTCCAGGAAGAGATCATCACAGCCCATCACAGTTTCCAGACTGTGCTGTAGCCCAACTTCCCAATCCAAATTCAGTAAGCGGGCTGCATGAGAGGCATTTTCCGTATGTCCTCCGTGATACCCCTACCCAAGGATCCCCCCAAAGAAAATGTTGTGTCTGTAGAAAGCGCGGATATAGGCGTGACACCCGCTATTATTGTTCCTTCTGTCCTGACCATCCTGGTCTTTGCATTGGTGAATGTTTTCAACGCTGCCACACACTAGTGGAGTATTAACGTAGGGTACAGCACTACACAGACTAGGACACACTTTCACAGGGTCTACAAAGATGCCATCACATTTTGGGAGACCCGAACCTGGAACCGAACTGTACTACCGTTACAGTTACAAAAAAAAATGTGTAAAAAAATAAAATAAACAAATATATATAAAATAAAAAAACAAAAATAGTTGTCGTTTTATTGTTCTCGCTCTCTTTATTCTCTCTTTATTGTTCTGCTCTTTTTTAGTTTTTTACTGTATTCTACAATGCAATGTTTTATTATTACTATGTTTTATCATGTTTGCTTTTCAGGTATGTAATTCTTTTATACTTTACTGTTTACTGTGTTTTATTGTTAACCATTTTTTTGTTCTCAGGTACACCATTCAGCTGCAGCACTGATTTATTTATCTTGACAGCAACAGCATTTGTTCCCACGATATGTAAATCAGCGACTCCAGCACTGTAGAATGTGATTTCACCATCACAGTTAAAAAAAGAGAGCATATATGCCGAAGCATGGGGGCAGGGGTGGAGGGGCGATTTGCCCCTAACATTAGGGACGGATTGCCCCCATGCTTCGGCATATATTTTTTAGGCACAGATTGCATTAAAAAAAAATTTATTTTTACTATGTTTTATTGCATTTGCTTTGCAGGTATGGTATGTCTTACTGCTATACTATAAGGTTACTTTGTTTTATTGTTTAAAAAATGAATAAAAACCAAGTGCTGATGTGGATAGATATGTGTAATATAAATAAATTGTGCTTAAAAATATATATATATACCAATATAGTTAGTGCTATGAAAAAATCAGTAAATTAAAGCTGCTATCAATATAGGGTGATCAGATAAACAAACAAATAGTACTAAGTATAAAATTGATGCGCTTTAAATAAATAGTGCACAATATGCTGCTGCAACTAAGCTTAAATCCAGGAATAAAAAATGCATACATGTGAATAAAACAAATAAATAATTATGGTGCTAATACATGTGTTAAAATTGCCAAAATAAATCTTCAAATTGGTGATGTGACTGTGAAAATAAATAAAAAAATAATGACACTCTGAGTACAATGTCCAGGCAGAGATAAATAGTGGGAGAGAGTAAAAATAATTACGGTAAACAGTTCCTTCCCTTAATCCAGATTGATTGACTCACTGGGTTAGATCGTTTGTATCAGGATATTTAGTTTTTCTTGCATCCCACTTCAGCCATTATACTGCTGGTGATTCGGCTCTCAGGATAAAAGTTTTATGCAAAGCAAGCAAAGAAAAAATAGATCATTGTGCAGTGAACTTAGAGAGCTCTCTATGGGAAACCTCGTCCACAGCGGCTGACTGCAATCTGCTTATTTGAATGCTTCTAATAGACCAGGAGTTTGTGAGTGTATCTCTTGTTCCTGTTTTGCTTATGTACTATCTAGTAAGTTCACTGCACAATGATCTATTTTTTCTTTGCTTGCTTTGCATAAAACCTTTATCCTGAGAGCCGAATCACCAGCAGTATAATGGCTGAAGTGGGATGCAAGAAAAACTAAATATCCTGATACAAACAATCTAACCCAGTGAGTCAATCAATCTGGATTAAGGGAAGGAACTGTTTAATTATTTTTACTCTCTCCC
Source organism: Lithobates clamitans (assembly GCA_037952925.1). Taxonomy (NCBI): domain Eukaryota; kingdom Metazoa; phylum Chordata; class Amphibia; order Anura; family Ranidae; genus Lithobates; species Lithobates clamitans. The sequence continues at coordinate 1,299,860 of JBBGZY010000550.1, read as the reverse complement.
ACTATTTATCTCTGCCTGGACATTGTACTCATAGTGTCATTATTATTTTATTTATATTCACTGTCACATCACCAATTTGAAGATTTATTTAGGCAATTTTAACACATGTATTAGCACCATAATTATTTATTTATTTTATTCACATGTATGCATTTTTTATTCCTGGATTTAAGCTTAGTTGCAGCAGCATATTGTGCACTATTTATTTAAAGCGCATCAATTTTATACTTAGTACTATTTGTTTTATTGTTAACTATCATTTGCTTAGCAGGTACACCATTCAGCTGCAGCACTGATTTATTTATCTTGACAGCAACAGCGTTTGCTCCCAGGATACGTAAATCAGCAACTCCAGTGCTGTAAGAGGTGATTTTACCACATCAGTTAAAAAAAAATGGTGAAAGTATGCCCATCATTAGAAGTGGGTGGATGAAGGGGGGTATTCTAATGGTGGACATACCCACCGATCAATCTCTTTTTTTCGTTCAACCCACAGGCTGCATGAAAAAAAGAACATTACAATGTATGCCCAACAAGGACCAGCAACGTACTGGTATGTTGCTAGACTTTGAGTGGTTATACCAAAATGATGCCTGCAGGTTTAGGTATCATCTTGGTATCATTCTTTTCAGCCAGTGGTCGGCTTTCATGTAAAAGCAATCCTAGCAGCTAATTAGCCTCTAGACTGCTTTTACAAGCAGTGGGAGGGAACGTCCCCCATCGTCTTCCATGGTTTTCTCTGGCTCTCCTGTCCCAACAGGGAACCCGAGAATGCAGCCAGTGGTTCTGCCAGCTGACCATAGAGCTTATCAGAGACCAGAACAGCTCCAATCATCTCTATGGCCTAAGAAACTGGAAGCGCTACGAGCATTTCATGACTTAGGTTTCACCGGATATAAACAGCGCCATTGGGAAATTGGCAAAGCATTTTATCACACCGATCTTGGTGTGGTCAGATGCTTTGAGGGCAGAGGAGATATCTAAGGTCTAATAGACCCCATTTTTTTCAAAAAAGAGTACCAGTCACTACCTATTGCTATCATAGGAGATTTTTTTTTGCACAAAGATGTCACTAAATGATCTATTGCTCAAACACGCCATGGGCATATGTGAAATTACAAAATACATTCTGCTGCTTCTTCTGAGTACGGCAATACCACATGTGTGAGACTTTTTGGGAACCTAGCCGTGTACAGGACCCCAAAAACCAATCAGCACCTTCAGGCTTTCTAAGGGCGTAAAATGGTGATTTCACTTCTCACTACTTATCACAGTTTCAGAGACCCTGAAATGTCAAGATAGCACAAAACCCCACAAATGACCCCATTTTGGAAAGAAGACACTTCAAGCTTTTTGCTGAGAGGCATGTTGTGTCCATGTAATATTTAATATTTTGTCATAAGTTTCGGGAAAATTACATTTTTATTTTTTTTATTTTTTTTACACAAAGTTGTCACTAAATGATATATTGTTAAAACATGGCATGGTTATATGTGGAATTACACCCCAAAATACATTCTGCTGCTTCTTCTGTGTATGGGGATACCAAATGTGTGAGACTTTTTGGGAGCCTAGCCGCGTACAGGACCCCAAAAACCAAGCACCGCCTTCAGGCTTTCTAAAGGCGTAAAATTGTGATTTTACTCCTCACTACCTATCACAGTTACAGAGGCCCTGAAAAGTCCAGAAGCAGCAGAATGTATTTTGGGGTGTAATTCCACATATAACCATGCCACGCTTGAACAATATATCATTTAGTGACAACTTTGTGCAAAAAAAAAATAAAATAAAAAAAATGTAATTTTCCCGCAACTTGTGGCAAAATATAAAATATTCCATGGACTCAACATGCCTATCAGCAAATAGCTCGGGGTGTCTACGTTCCAAAATGGGGTCATTTGGGGGGGGTGGTTGTGCTACCTTGGCTGGAATTTTATGGCCTTCGAAACTGTGATAGGTATTGAGGAGTGAAATCAAAAATGTATACACTTAGAAATCCTGAAAGCGGTGCTTGGTTTTCGGGGTTCAATAAACCTGAAGTATGCAAAATCTGGTGGAGCTCTGAATAGAAACCAATCAGCTTCCAGGTTTTATTTTCAAAGCTAAATTGAACGAGCTGAAGTTAGAAGCTGATTGGCTACTATGCACAGCTGCACCAGATTCTGAGTGTCCAGTTTTAGTAAATATCCCCCAATGTGTCAGAGGCTTTTCACTGTGGTCAGTATATGTCAGGGTTACAATCACTTTAAACATATAGGCATATTTTAAAATACATTATATACTGCATGATGTATCATAATGTGTGCATGCTATCTGTAAAATCTAAAATAAAGATTTTATTGGGCAATAAGAAGAAATATGGTGGCAACAATAGCAAATTGAGAATTTCCCTAAAACTACCCTGCTGACCTTTAGCATCTTAGACAAATAGTTTTCTCATTATATGAAAGAATACTTAAAAAATAAATCACCCAAAGCACCTTTGGCACTGCACTGTTTAAGAAGGCATATCTGTAGAGCTTTTAAAAATCTGCCTTATAATGCACCTATTCATTATAGCATTATAGATGAAGCTAAAGTCACATCCACTATTATGTAAGCTTGTAAAATTCAAGAGTATGTTTGTTTCCAAAGAAGCTAAAAAGATCTTATTGTGCTATATTGCACGGCACATAAGTTAAATTGTTTTTCGTTCATCTGTATTTCAAAATGCAAACTTTAGTGTTCTACTTACCTTGTTCCTATGAGCGTCTTTTGAAGTCACATGAAAGTTTGACAGTTCTGTGGATGAAGGGAATCACCTACTTTAGTAGACAGGGATGAGAACAGGCAATTACAATTAAAGCTTTGATAATGCCTACTTAATATTAACATTTGCCACACCCCCAACTCACATCAGCAAGCTGGAGGTCTTCTGTCAATGAGTTACATTTTTGCACTATATTTCATCACCTTCATCACAAATAAAATAAAAAATGTTAGTGGATGATATCCATGGCTATAATTTTCTGTTTATTATAAAACGGTACTGTAGTGAAGAAACTTAGTTTGGATAACTGCTGGATGGTGAATACCATAAATAAAAACTGAATGTAAATTCCTGTTTACAGTCATCTTCCTGGTTGTGCCTTATTGCTGGCTGTGTACACAATGTGGATATTCAATCTCTCTAATTGCCCTGGTGACCACTGACATCAAGACGAAAAGTGAGAAAAAAGCCAAAGGTTTTGAGTTGTCACAAGAGCAAGTGGTGAGGGAAAAGCCTCTAATGGAGACCCTTCTGTGACAAATCTCTACTTTTTGGCTTAAAACAGAAAGTTTTTGTAATATATGTACCCTTACCCATTCACCTAGGAAAAAAACACACTAGACAGGTTTTTAAAGTCATTTATTAGGCAGCTCCGGGGCATGATGGGACTGTGACATAATAAGGGGTGGGGTCACTGGGTGACATCACCCAGTGACCACGCCCCATCCCTATATAAGTCATTGTGGACCGCGCATACGGCATTACAGTGGGAGAGACCGTTGAGCCACCCGCCCGCAGACCTCGACAACCAACGGCCAGGGTTGTCAGGAAGAGGCCCTTGTCATCATCAACATGGGGACAAGGTGCTTTGGGGTGGGGGGCCGCAGGGCGCCCCCCTTCCCCAAAGCACCCACTCCCCCATGTTGAGGGCATGCGGCCTGGTACCGGTCGGGCTGCGTGCTCGGATAAGGGTCTGGTATGGATTTGGGGGGGACCCCCACACCGTTTTTTTGGTGTAGGGGGTTCCCCTTAAAACCCATACCAGACCCAAGGGCCTGGTATGCTCTTGGAGGGGGAACCCATGCCGGTTTTTTATTTGAAATTTGGCGTTCCCCCTCAAGATCATCTGAGCACAAGTTGCATGCCAAAGTCAGATCATGCAAGACGGCGATCCGACTTTGATCCGACTTCAGTGATAGTCAATGGGCTGAAGTAGGATCAAAGTCGGACCAAAGTAGTACAGGGAGCATTTCTAAAGTCCAAACGACTTGTGTCGGACCAGTTAGGACGGCTCACGTGACTTCATCCCCTGATGAAGTCACGTGATTGGGTGACGTCACGCGTAGGGACGGGATAGGCACTGATACAGCTTTGGATTGACGAGCTCGCCGCTCGTAGGATTTTTATGTGTTATGCATCTACTGCATGTGAGTACATGCTTTTAACTTTAATAAAAACAGCGATTGGTTTGAAATACTACACTATCTGGTACCCTTCTTATTCTCCCTTATGTTGACTCTGCTACTGTTGATGCTGGTACTGAGGGATTGAGACACAGGGACCACCGGCTCCGGTCCAGGGACCCCAAAGAGAGACCATCTCCTCCATATACCTTCTATGCGGTTGTCCTTTTGCCGCAAGGTAAGGGGCCACCCTTCACTTGTGTGTGTTTGAGCACGAAAAGGATATATACACCCTCTCTCTTTCGGCACCCCACCCAATTTTTTAGCTGCACAATTGGATTGCCAAAGGGATCACAAAACATTGCATTTGAAGCTTGCACCGGCATCTTTATTATATCCTAAAAGACTTGGTTCTGGACTACATGTTGCAATAATTATTTGGATTATTACTAATTATCTGTGTGTTATAGAGAAACACCCCCCACCTGTTTGTCACATTTATAAGTTTTTGCACACTATCTTATACAGGCTGCACAAAGTCTTTTACGAATCATGGTTTCTGCATAAGTTTGCACTTTTATATCGCCCACAGAGTGAAGTTTGCACATGTTATGTGGATATTATTTATTATCCTGATTGCTGTTACTATATGTATATGATTATTCTATCTCTATGGACTGCAGAGATATAACAGCACCTTAAGGTTTTTTCATTTGTTTTGCACCTACTGTGCTGTCACAACCCTTATAGAGAAAAAATCTGACATAAAGAATCGTGTCATATATTTATATACTTTTTCCACAGGATACTGTGCATACAAACACAGTACCCGCATACCTTTTTTTTTTTTTTTTTCGCTTTCATCCGGAATTTTCTCCTTGCACAGGCACGACAGCACTTTAAGAGTGTATTTGCACAAGTTATTAGGTGTGTATGAGAACCATTTGCATTGGTTCCCCACACACAGTGCACTGTCGCATCCTTTTCATAGGTTCAACGTAATATAGGATTTGTTTTTTGTCTTCTGTTCTTTCCACTCAGATTTAGTGTATATACAGGATACTGTGCACACAGACGTAGCACCCGTACACTCCATTTCATAAGGAATTGTGTTATATATCTATATACTTTCTTCACAGGATACTGTGCATACAAACACAGTACCCGCATACCTTTTTTCACTTTTCTATTCTAATACCCCTTTTTGCACAGGCACGACAGCACTTTAAGGGTTTATTTGCACAAGTTACTAGATGTGTATGAGAACTATTCGCATTGGTTCCCTACACACAGAGCACTTTTGCATCCCTTCTACAGGTTCAACAGCATATAGGATTGGTTTTTTTCACTCAGATTCAGTGTATAAATACAGGATACTGTGCACACAGACATAAGGGCCATCCTTCAATTGTGTGTGTTTGAGCACAAAAAGGATATATACACCCTCTCCCTTTCGGCACCCCACCCGGTTTTTTAGCTGCACAATTGGATTGCCAAAGGGATCACAAAACATTGCATTTGAAGCTTGCACCGGCATTTTTATTATATCCTAAAAGACTTGGTTCTGGACTACATGTTGCAATAATTATTTGGATTATTACTAATTATCTGTGTGTTATAGAGAAACACCCCCCACCTGTTTGTCACATTTATAAGTTTTTGCACACTATCTTATACAGGCTGCACAAAGTCTTTTACGAATCATGGTTTCTGCATAAGTTTGCACTTTTATATCGCCCACAGAGTGAAGTTTGCACATGTTATGTGGATATTATTTATTATCCTGATTGCTGTTACTATATGTATATGATTATTCTATCTCTATGGACTGCAGAGATATAACAGCACCTTAAGGTTTTTTCATTTGTTTTGCACCTACTGTGCTGTCACAACCCTTATAGAGAAAAAAATCTGACATAAAGAATCGTGTTATATATTTATATACTTTTTCCACAGGATACTGTGCATACAAACACAGTACCCGCATACTTTTTTTTTTTTTTCTGCTTTCATCCGGAATTTTCTCCTTGCACAGGCACGACAGCACTTTAAGAGTGTATTTGCACAAGTTATTAGGTGTGTATGAGAACCATTTGCATTGGTTCCCCACACACAGTGCACTGTCGCATCCTTTTCATAGGTTCAACGTAATATAGGATTTGTTTTTTGTCTTCTGTTCTTTCCACTCAGATTTAGTGTATATACAGGATACTGTGCACACAGACGTAGCACCCGTACACTCCATTTCATAAGGAATTGTGTTATATATCTATATACTTTCTTCACAGGATACTGTGCATACAAACACAGTACCCGCATACCTTTTTTCACTTTTCCATTCTAATACCCCTTTTTGCACAGGCACGACAGCACTTTAAGGGTTTATTTGCACAAGTTACTAGATGTGTATGAGAACTATTCGCATTGGTTCCCTACACACAGAGCACTTTTGCATCCCTTCTACAGGTTCAACAGCATATAGGATTGGGTTTTTTTCACTCAGATTTAGTGTATAAATACAGGATACTGTGCACACAGACATAGCACCTGTACACCCCATTTTTTCATTTGTTGATTTAATTTTCTTAAATAAACACTGTTACACAAACATATCACACTGGATTAGCGCAGCACTTTCCACTTTTGTTTTCCCATAGGGAAACATTGAATTTCACACGTCATGCAACATGAGCTCCCAATGTCGGAGCGTTTGTCGGACCAGTGTGAACCCAGCCTGAGATGGTTCTACACCTTCATTTGAGTCCAGCTGTGTTTGATTATACTGATTGGACTTTATTAGGAAAGCCACACACCTGTCTATATAAGAACCTTACAGCTCACAGTGCATGTCAGAGCAAATGAGAATCATGAGGCCAAAGGAACTGCCTGAAGAGCTCAGAGACAGAATTGTGGCAAGGCACAGATCTGGCCAAAGTTACAAAAAAATTCTGCTGCACTTAAGGTTCCTAAGAGCACAGTGGCCTCCATAATCCTTAAATGGAAGACGTTTGGGACGACCAGAACCGTTCCTAGAGCTGGCCGTCCGGCCAAACTGAGCTATTGGGGGAGAAGAGCCTTGGTGAGAGAGGTACAGAAGAACCCAAAGATCACTGTGGCTGAGCTCCAGAGATGCAGTCAGGAGATGGGAGAAAGTTGTAGAAAGTCAACCATCACTGCAGCCCTCCCCCAGTCAGGGCTTTATGGCAGAGTGGCCCGACGGAAGCCTCTCCTCAGTGCAAGACACATAAAAGCCTGCATGTAGTTTGCTAAAAAACACCTGAAGGACTCCAAGATGGTGAGAAATAAGATTCTCTGGTCTGATGAGACCAAGATAGAACTTTCTGGCCTTAATTCTAAGCGGTATATGTGGAGAAAACCGGGCACTACTCATCACCTGTCCAATACAGTCCCAACAGTGAAGTATGGTGGTGGCAGCATCATGCTGTGGGGGTGTTTTTCAGCTGCAGGGACGGGACGACTGGTTGCAATCGAGGGAAAGATGAATGTGGCCAAGTACAGGGATATCCTGGACGAAAACCTTCTCCAGAATGCTCAGGACCTCAGACTGGGCCAAAGGTTTACCTTCCAATAAGACAATGACCCTAAGCACACAGCTAAAATAACGAAGGCGTGGCTTCACAACAACTCCGTGACTGTTCTTGAATGGCCCAGCCAGAGCCCTGAGTTAAACCCAATTGAGCATCTCTGGAGAGACCTAAAAATGGCTGTAGCGCTCACCCCCAACCATTACTCCGCGCAATCCCTTACAGCCAATATTTGAGGCTGAGGTGGAATTGCTCTGATCCAAATACATACTTAATTGAAGCAGCCGCACTCAGAGACAGGCTTCTTGCGAGGGGCTATTCCCGTTCTCTCCTAAAAAAAGCATACAAACGTGCAAACAAAAGAACCCGACGGGAATTGCTATTTTGCCATCAAAAGAAAATAGAAACGGACCCTCCCACTAGGATGATTATGAGGTTTAGCAACCAACATGAGTCTGTTAAATCAATTCTCAATAAACACTGGCATATACTATACTCTGACCCTACTTTACGCCCACATTTATCTGCACTACCTGCAATCACCTACTGACGCACAGGTTCCCTGCGTGACCAGTTGGTACACAGCGAATTTGTCGGCGAATCACGTGGTGACACCTGCAAGAGATTTGGGACGTTCACCTGTGGGGGATGTTCCATCTGCAGATTTATGAATACCAGTCAGAATGTTGTTCTTCCAAATGGGTGCCCATATAGACCATGTCATTTCTCGAACTGTAAGACTGAGGGTGTGGTATAACTTTTAGTCTGCCAATGCTGACAATTTTATGTAGGCAAGATTAAATTAAAATTTGCTTTGCGAGCCTCACGTCATATTACAGCTATGAGAAAAGCTAATCCTGACCTTCCTTTAGGGAGGCATGTGGCCAATGAACATCATGGTAATTTTCCCAATATCTATTTTCTCATCTTGGACAGAGTCCACCCCAGCCCGAGGGGTGGGGATTGGAACAAGGCCCTTCTACAGCGGGAAGCCCGCTGGATTATGGACCTTGCCGCCACCTCACCCCCCGGGCTAAATGATCATTTTAGTTACCGACCCTTTCTAGAGGGTTTCTCCTCTGGGGTGTGTGTGAAGGATTTGTAGACTCTCCACCTTGAAATTCTATTCTTATTGTGGTTGTCCCGTTACTTTATTTTATGATTTATTTTATGATTTATTCCTATGGTGGTGTTTTGATGTTCTGTGTTTGGCTGATTACGATTATTATGTCATGTCAGGCCACCCCTGTCTAGGCATACATTTGTTCTCTTATGTATCCTTGTAATCGTAGGTATATTGTCAGTTATTGAGGCTCCCTGTCGGTCTCCTTTGGTGAGTATTTTAGATCACAGTTTACTGGCCCCTCTTTGTCCCGCCCGGCGCACGGGGGCCTCCCAGGATTTCTATCCCTTGGGGGGCCTGTTGTTGGCGCCCATATATTGCCCCCATTGGATGGGCAGTGGTTTTACCGCTGTCCCCCATATGTGGGCACGGTCGCCTTGTTTGCGTCGGTGGGCGGTGGTTGCATGACCCCCCTCACAGCTTTGCTGTGGGGGGTGCCATGCAGCAGCGGCTCAGGGTCCCCCCCTGTCCCTTTGGTATCTTTAAGTAACCAATTGTAACGAGCATGAGGCTTGGACTATACACGCTGACCCGGGGGGGTTTAATGACCCCTCTTGTCATTCTTGTGTCATAAATCTTTTATTTTCCCTGCCTCTTTATTTTGTTATTTCTATCCTCCCCCTTTATGATGGCCGCGATGCTGAGGCTGGCTATATTCCTCCCATCACACAGGCGAGTGAGGAGTTTATTTAGGCTTCTCTCCCTCTCTCCTAAATTCCTATCTAGAAATGACAGGAGGATGTCGTCATTTAGACGCTCCTCCGTGGATTGCCTGGACTCTTATCCCCTCCCTCCTCTGGACGGAGCGGCGTCGTGACGTTGCCATGGCTCCTGTTCCTCCCTCTCACTGGATTGAACGGCGTCACGGCGTCCGCACGTCTAGCGTCTGGACGGAGCGGCGTCGTGACGTTGCCATGGCTCCTGTTCCTTCCTCTCACTGGATGGAGTGGCGTCACGGCGTCCGCACGTCAATCAGTGCTCCAGCTGCCTTATCATCCTTTACCCTATATTAAGCCGCCTAACGCCGAGTTAGTGACACTGTCCTGCTCGGCGGTGGCGGCTACGGATTTGACGAGCGGAACTCCATGGTGCACTGTGATACAGCCCATTGATTAATAAGGTAATGCTGCCCCTGACTTTCTCTGTCTTTGCGTTACTGCAATCTGCCATAGGCTTTTTGTGCCGCTTGGTTTGATTAAGTCTTGATGCAATATATACTATATATTGCAATACTTTAAAGAGCATTTCTGCTTCTGTTTTTATAATTAGGTCTTTTTATCTTGTACCTTAGATCTTGCCCTCATGGGAAATCTGTATTTTCTGTGACCTCTTGGAGCCGCTGTGCATTGAGGGGTCTCCGCTCCTATTCAGGAATCTGGGGATCTTCTGCCCACTCTCCCTAAACGGTTTCCGTATGAACCAGCACTAGGGTAAGCTGGGTGCATCAGAGGTTTTTCTTTACCCCCACGCCTCGCCTGGACGTGGATCCGCATGGTGGATATGGGGCTCTGCGTCCACGATGTGGCGGTTATTATTATTAGGTTTTTTTATGTGTAGATGTATACCAGCCCACTGGGATTTTTTTCTCTTTGTTTCAGACACTCCCCTTTTGGTGTTTTTTTAGTGGGATTCTTCTGGGATAGTACTGCCCCGACTGAGTTTGCTCCTTCGGGGCCACACGGGGGGACCAGTGTGGATAAGGCGGGGCCAGACATACGCCCGATTCCTTCTGGATTCTCGTGGCGCTCTGTCCGTACTCTCCTCCGAGGCCTTGACAGTGAGCTTCCTGTACTGAATATACCTGGGTATGTGTGTTATCTCTTTTGTATATATTTTTTTGATGTTACAGATTGGTCTATGATGCAGACAATGTGTTTAATATATATGATCTCTAAATTTTTTCAAATTTAAATCTCATTGTGTAGTGTAATTCCTCCTACAAACTGCCCCTGATGAAGGGACTCTATAGGCAGTCCCGAAACGCATAGGCCCAGGTGGAAGACTACACGAATATACATTCGGATTCTACATCAGTATATTCACTCCTTATATTATTTTATTGTTTTTTGAATGAACTGTATTAGATTTTTTCTTTTTGTATTTTTGTATATTTGTATGAATAAAATCCTTTATTACTACCTCGTTGCCTTTAAAGTCCCACCTATTCTTTGAGGGGTTAGTTTTTCTTCTCTTGATATCAGGGATGGTGGCAACTCCTATGACCTATTTGGATGGTATTCTCCTCTTTATGTTAAAAATGGCTGTCCACCAACGTTTACCATCCAACCTGACAGAACTGGAGAGGATCTGCAAGGAGGAATGGCAGAGGATCCCCAAATCCAGGTGTGAAAAACTTGTTGCATGTTGCCCAAAAAGACTCATGGTTGTATTAGATCAAAAGGGTGCTTCTACTAAATACTGAGCAAAGGGTCCGAATACTTAGGACCATGTGATATTTCAGTTTTTCTAAATCTGCAAAAATGTCAACAATTCTGTGTTTTTCTATCAATATGGGATGTTGTGTGTACATTAATGAGAAAAAAAAATGAAGTTAAATGATTTTTAGCAAATGGCTGCAATATAACAAAGAGTGAAAAATTTAAGGGGGTCTGAATACTTTCCGTCCCCACTGTAAGTTCTAATGCATTAGCATTGCAACAAATGGTGCCACTAGTTATTAGTTCAGTTTGCGTTAATGACAACATATCTATTTCCATACTAAGCTTCTACAATCAAACTATGCTAGCCATTATTTTTTATTATTTATATAATATCATACATCTATTAAAGTCATCTAGCCCAGTAAAAACTATGAATACTTACATTTCCTCGAAATGCAGATTAGAATCCTGTCTTCTGCCTTATGACTTACAAAGATATAATAGAACATGTGAAAATATATATACATTTTTTATAGCTAGAAGGTCAAGGTCCTGGCCTTCCAAGAGATAATGTTATAGAGAGGAGCCAATGAACTCAATGGTCTGTATCTTTATGTGTATAAGATAGTCAGAAGGGGTTAGTGAACATTGTTAATTATGTGTTATATAAAAATTAAGCAGAGGGAGAACACAGAATGTGAGAATGACAAAAATGATTAATTAAAGAGCACTTTAGAATTTATGTGTAAATATTATATGAGCTAAAATGTTTCCACTCTGTTCATGGAAACTATCAATTTGATCAGTTTTGCTTATATAGAAAGCTTCTCTGGGTAATTTGCTACTCTAAATTTCACCATAGTATGATAACATTTAAAAATAACCCAGTAATATGTACTGTGTGGGTGAATTTTTATCTCCTGCATATTTTTCCAAGTTATAAATAGGGATGAGCCGAACACCCCCCTGGTTCGGTTCGCACCACAACATCCGAACATGCAAAAAAGTTTGTTCGAACACGCGAACACTGTTAAAGTCTATGGGACACAAACGTGAAAAATCAAAAGTGCTAATTTTAAAGACTTATATGCAAGTTTTTGCCCTAAAAAGCGTTTGGGGACCCAGGTCCTGCCCCAGGAGACATGTGTCAATGCAAAAAAAGTATTAAAAACCGCCATTTTTTTGGGAGCAGTGATTTTAAGAATGCTTAAACTGAAACAATAAAAATGAAATACTCCTTTAAATATCATGCCTGGGGAGTGTCTATAGAATGCCTGTAAAGTTGCGCAGTTTTCCTGTGTTTAGAAAAGTACCACAGCAAAATGACATTTCTAAAGGAAAAAAAGTCATTTAAAACTTGCGGCTGTAATGTATTGTTGGGTCCCGGCAATATATATGAAAATCATTGAGAAAAACGGCATGGGTCCCCCCACCCCCCCCAGCCCATTAGCAGGCTTTTTTTTTTAAAAAATTAAAAATGGCGTTTGGGGGCCCCCCAGGCGCTATATACTCTGAACAGAAGTATAAACATTCAGGTCCATAAATATTGGGACATCGACACAATTCTAATCTTTTTGGCTCTATACACCACAACAATGGATTTGAAATGAAATGAACAAGATGTGCTTTAACTGCAGACGTTCAGCTTTAATTTGAGGATATTTACATCAAAATCAGGTGAATGGTGTAGGAATTACAACAGTTTGTATATGTGCCTCCCACTTTTTAAGGGACCAAACGTAATGGGACAGATTAACAATCATCCATTGTTGGGGCATTTTCCCTTCAGTTTTGTCTTCAGCAAGTGAAATGCATGCTCAATGGGATTCATGTTAGATGATTGACTTGGCCATTGCATAACATTCCACTTCTTTCCCTTAAAAAGCTCTTTGGTTGCTTTCGCAGTATGCTTCGGGACATTGTCCATCTGCACTGTGAAGCGCCGTCCAATGAGTTCTGAAGCATTTTGCTGAATATGAGCAGATAATATTGCCTGAAACACTTCAGAATTCATCCTGCTGCTTTTGTCAGCAGTCACATCATCCATAAATACAAGAGAACCAGTTCCATTGGCAGCCATACATGCCCACGCCATGACACTACCACCACCATGCTTCACTGATGAGGTGGTATGCTTTGTATCATGTGCAGTTCCTTTCCTTCTCCATACTCTTCTCTTCCCATCACTCTGGTTCAAGTTGATCTTGGTCTCATCTGTCCATAGGATGTTGTTCCAGAACTGTGAAGGCTTTTTTAGATGTTGTTTGGCAAACTCTAATCTGGCCTTCCTGTTTTTGAGGCTCACCAATGGTTTACATCTTGTAGTGAACCCTCTGTATTCACTCTGGTGAAGTATTTTCTTGATTGTTGACTTTGACACACATACACCTACCTCTTGGAGAGTGTTCTTGATCTGGCCAACTGTTGTGAAGGGTGTTTTCTTCACCAGGGAAAGAATTCTTCGGTCAACCACCACAGTTGTTTTCCACGGTCTTCCGGGTCTTTTGGTGTTGCTGAGCTCACTGGTGCGTTCTCTCTTTTTAAGGATGTTCCAAACAGTTGATTTGGCCACACCTAATGTTTTTGCTATCTCTCTGATGGGTTTGTTTTGTTTTTCAGCCTAATGATGGCTGGCTTCACTGATAGCGACAGCTCTTTGGATCTCATATTGAGAGTTGACAGCAACAGATTCCAAATGCAAATAGCACACTTGAAATGAACTCTGGACCTTTTATCTGCTCCTTGTAAATGGGATAATGAGGGAATAACACACACCTGGCCATGGAACAGCTGAGCAGCCAATTGTCCCATTACTTTTGGTCCCTTAAAAAGTGGGAGGCACATATACAAACTGTTGTAATTCCTACACCGTTCACCTGATTTGGATGTAAATACCCTCAAATTAAACCTGAAAGTCTGCAGTTAAAGCACATCTTGTTTGTTTCATTTTAAATCCAATGTGGTGGTGTATAGAGCCAAAAAGATTAGAATTGTGTTACTGTCCCAATATTTATGGACCTGACTGTATACTGTATGGCCTGCCCTATATACTCTGCAGAAAATTGGGCCCTAGGAGTGAAATATTTGTAACTCTTATTGGGCTCAGGAACAGGACCTACTGTGAAATATTTGATCAAAAATTGTAATTACATGCCCCTGTTAAACAGGGGCAGAAAAATTGGGCCTAAGGCAGTGGTGGTGGTGTCACAACCCTGTAACCCCTCCCAGATACTCTTATTGGGCTCAGGAACAGGACCTACTGTGAAATATTTGATCAAAAATTGTAATTACATGCCCCTGTTAAACAGGGGCAGAAAAATTGGGCCTTAGGCAGTGGTGGTGGTGGTGCCACAACACTGTAACCCCTCACAGATACTCTTGTTGGGTGCAGGAACGGGCCCTGCTGTTAAATATTATATCAAGAATTGTAATTACATGCCCCTGTTACACAGGGGCAGAAAAATTGGGCCTTTGGTGGTGGTGGTGCAACAACACTGTAAGCCCTCACAGTTACGCTTGTTGGGTGCAGGAACGGGACCTACTATGAAATATTTGATCAAAAATTGTAATTACATGCCATTGTTAAACAGGGGCAGAAAAATTGGGCCCTAGGCAGTGGTGGTACCACAACACTGTAACCCCTCATAGATACTCTTGTTGGGCGCAGGAATGGGCCCTGCTGTGAAATATTTGATAAAAAATTGTAATTACACGCCCCAGTTAAACAGGGGCAGAAAAATTGGGTCTTAGGCAGTGGTGGTGGTGGTGTCACAACACTGTAACCCCTCACAGATACTCTTATTGGACTCAGGAACGGGACCTACTGTGAAATATTTGATCAAAAATCGTAATTACATGCCCCTGTTAAACAGGGGCAGAAAAATTGGGCCTTAGGCAGTGGTGGTGGTGCCCTAAACCAAAAATATTGTTGGAAGCTAGCATCATCAAGATTGAGGAGGAATAGGATAGTCACTCAGCATAGCCAGTCTTCAAGGGATCCCACATCCAAAAAAAAATCAATCAGTTATATTAGCATCAGGTGCTTGATAGCTGCTGCTAATCCACGACTGATTCATTTTTATGAATGTGAGCCTGTCTGTGGACAGGCGAACTCTATGATCGGTTACAAACCCTCCAGCAGCACTGAATGTGCATTCAGAAATAACGCTGGATGTAGGACAGGCCAGTAGCTCAATTGCATATTGAAGAAGTTCTGGCCAGTGGTCAATCCTCAAGACCCAGTGACCCAGTGGATGGTCTGTTGGAAAGGTCTCCAAGTCTGCTCTTGCCCCAAGATATTCATGCACCATATAATGCAGACACTCACGATGGTTGCTTGAACCGATTAGACCTTGGCGCTGAGGACTGAAAAATTGTCTAAAGGCATTGGTCAGCCAGCCACCTTCTCCACCGCTCTTCCTCTGACTGAACAAAGCCTCAGCAACATGTTGTCCAGCACCAGGAAATTGTAACCTCCCAGGGTCTGGAAATGCATTGCACAAACCTTTCTTCATGGCCTCCTGAAGATCTTTCATCCTCTGCTCCCTCTGCGAAGGCAGGATGAGTTCTGCAACCTTACCCTTGTAACGTGGATCAAGAAGGGTTGCCAGCCAGTAATGATCCCTCTCCTTGATACCACAAATCCTAGGGTCCTTTTACAGGCTTTGCAGAATCAGGGAGGCCATGCAGCATTAGTTTGCAGATGCATTCAATTGTGAGTCCTCTGGGTCACTGAGGATGATGTTGTCAGGAACTACCTCCTCCCAACCATGTACAACTCCTTGGGTTTCTGGGGACTGAAAACCATCCCTTGAAGACTGCTGCTGAGTGTTTTCCTCTACATCCATGCTGACACAATCTCTCCTCCGTTTCTTCCTGTGTGTTTGGCTGGCCCACAGGAATGCTATCTGGATAAAGGGGGCCTTGAGAGGTAAGGAAGTCCTCCTGTTCCTCCCGCTGTTCTGCCTCAAGTGCCCTGTCCATTATTCCACGAAGCGTGTGCTCCAACAGGAAGACAAGAGAGACAGTATCACTGATGCATGCATTGTCGCTGCTCACCATCCTCGTAGCCTCCTCAAATGGTGACAGGACAGTGCATGCATCCTTGATCAGTAGCCACTGACGTGGTGAAAAAAACCCAAGCTCCCCTGACCCTGTTCTGGTGCCATACTCACACAGGTACTCATTGATGGCCCTCTGCTGCAAATGCAGCCGCTGCAGCATTGCCAACGTTAAATTCCACCTGGTGGGCATGTCACAAATAAGGAGGTTGGTGGGCAGGTTGCATTACCTTTGAACGTCAGCCAGCCGAGCACTAGCATTGTATGACCGGTGCAAATGACCACAGACTTTTCTGGCCTGGCTCAGGAGATCCTGTAAGCCTGAGTACCTGCTCAAGAACCACTGCATCACCAAATTCAGTACATCTGCCAAACATGGGATATGGGTCAAGTGTCCCTATCGGAGGGCGGAGAGAAGGTTGGTGCCCATGTCACATACAACCATTCCTGGCTGAAGCTGGTGTGGCGTCAACCACCTCTGAGCCTGCCCCTACAGAGCTGACAGAATCTCTGCCCCAGTGTGGCTCCTGTCCCCTAAGCAGACCAACTCAAGCACGGCATGGCATCTTTTTGCCTGAGTGTTTAAGTAGGCCCTTGAACGCTTACAGAGCACCGCTGGTTAAGAGGAGAAATCTGCAGAAGAGGCCATAGAGGAAGAAGAAGAGGAGGGGGTGGAGGAGAGAGCTGTGGCAAAATCACCACTAGCATTTTGGAGGCGTGGTGGCGGAACAAGCTCCAACAATATTGAACCCAGTCCTGGATCCTTCCCAGTTGCCAGCAGAGTTACCCAGTGTGCCGTGAAGGAAAGGTAACGTCCCTGCCCATGCCTGCTAGACCATGAGTCAGTGGTAATATGCACCTTACTGCTGACCGCCCTGTCCAACAAGGCCAAAACATTGTCTTCCACCATCAGAAAAGTAGTAGCAACTGCACTACGGCTGCACTGTATTGTGTAATGTGTACATCACCAGAAAAGTAGTAGCAACTGCAGTACGGCTGCACTGTATTGTTTACACCACCAGAAAAGTAGTAGCAACTGCACTACGGTTGCACTGTATTGTGTACACCAACAGAAAAGTAGTAGCAACTACACTACAGCTGCACTGTATTGTGTAATGTGTACACCACCAGAAAAGTAGTAGCAACTGCACTACGGTTGCACTGTATTGTGTAATGTGTACACTGCCAGACAAGTACAGTAGTAGCAACTGCACTACGGCTGCACTGTATTGTGTACTGTGTACACCACCAGAAAAGTAGTAGTAACTGCACTATGGTTGCATTGTATTGTGTAGTGTGTACACCACTAGAAAAGTAGTAGCAACTGCACTGCGATTGTACTGTATTGTGTAATGTGTACACCACCAGAAAAGTAGTAGCAACTGCACTACGGTTGCACTGTACTTTGTAATGTGTACACCACCGGAAAAGTAGTAGCAACTGCACTACAGTTGCACTGTATTGTGTACTGTGTACACCACCAGAAAAGTAGTAGAGACAGTACACCACGGAATGCACTGTAGATATAGCCTACCCTGGAAGCTGCAGAGTATATATATATATATATATATATATATATATATATATATATATATATATATATTCACAGTGGGGACGGAAAGTATTCAGACCCCCTTAAATTTTTCACTCTTTGTTATATTGCAGCCATTTGCTAAAATCATTCTATGCCTTAAGATAAAGAATCTTCTGCGTGCAGCAGTCCCCCTCAGCCCCCCTAATATTTATCTGAGCCTCATCTCTATCTAGCTATGTTGCAGCATTGTCTCGGATGCCGGGGACTCCCCTTCTCATTGGCTGAGACAGCAGCGCCATTAGTTCCTGCAAAATCACTGCACAGAGCAGGTAAGTATAACATGTTTGCTATTTTTAACAAAAAAAAGGAGACTTTACAATCACTTTAAGTTGTAGTGATCAAAAGCCAAGTGGTAGGTACTAATGTCTAACGATCGTTTGTACAGAGTGTATCACACAGAGCATGAACTGAGACACATACTAGTGTATTTCGTGAAGAGTGCGCTTATAAAGATTTATGTTGCATGCAAGGTCGCCAACGTTAGGTGAAGTGCCTGAAGTATGTTTTTTTTTATGCATTGTGTCCCAACATTATTTTTTTTGTAAATTTCAGATGAAGAGTTTCTTAAAATCCCTCCATGGCCAGCTGTGTCGCAACATATTAGATGAACAGCTTTCCAAAAGTGGTGCACCAGCAAGGGGACCTCCGCAAAGGCCTCATCCTTATGCCACTGGAGTCATGGAAATGTACAAATTTTGTGTGTTAAGTTAGATGTCATCAAACAACACACAAAAGTGTAGATGGTAAAACCTATTTGCAGCACAGTAAGTGTCTTAAAGAGGAGCTCCAGTCTCCCCCCAAAAAATTAAAAGTTAGTAGCTACAAATACTGTCCCTGTTGACTTTTAATCTAAGGACACTTACCTGTCCAGGGATCCAACACTGTCCTCACTAAGCCAATTATTCAATCTGCTTCGGGTCCAGGTGCTGGCATCTTAACTATGGGAAACTAGCAGTGAAGCCTTGCGGCTTTACAGCCAGTTGTCGACTGAGCATGTGTGAGTCGCACTGCACTTTTTGAATGGTCCTGCACTCTTCTGGTACCTCTGATGTGTCCCAGAAGGCTGCGGGGGAAGTAAGGGGGGCTGAACTTCTGCCCTGATTACCATGGCGATCCAACCAAAAGTGGGAGCTAAGTCAAAACCAGGTACGTGCCCCCCCCTACCCCAAAGACTGCCAATTGTTAAAGGGAGGGAGGATGCAAACAAGCAGAACTTCCACTTTTGGGTGTAGTTGCACTTTAAATTATCAATCCAGTGACCCACAGAGGAAAAGGGGTGCGGGTATCCAAGAATGCTTCACCCATAGAGCAAAATAGACATGCAATATAGGGATGTAGTACATTGACAGTTCAGCGTGACATGGTGAATGGAATTGGCCTCAGCCTCAGTTCCTCCTTGACCACGCCCCCCTGAGTTGTTTCACCCCACCCCCAGGGCTTAATCATCGAGGTGGAGTGAAAAGCTTTAGAGGGCATGGTCAAGGAGGAGCTGAGACTGAGGCTGCTTCAATCCACCATCACACGCTGAAATGTGGGTGTGCGGCGTTCCTATATTGGTTGACAAAAGTGTAGATGTTGATTTTAGAGTGTAATTATTGAAATGTTCATTTTTTTAAATGTATTTGTTAATTCAAAAAGTAACTGGGCTGATGTAGGGGAGAAAGACTGGGAAAGTGACAAAAGTTAATCAAATTCTTCAACAACATCAAGGGATGCGATGGTGCAATGTTCCCCACGGAACACACAGGTATGTACATACTCTTATATCTTTTTTTTTTTGTTTGTCACTAAAGTTTTTTTTTTTTCCTCTGGATGTTTGCATCTAAGTACAATGTTATCATTAATATTTCCCTGTGATGTAGCCATATAGTATATTGACTACACCATTTTTAGCAATTGCTCTTATTTCTACAGGTACTATGGAGAGGAACAGACAACAGTCTGAGAGTGAAGGAATACGCAACCTACACGAAGTCATCAGGCTTTGTTTTTTATTAACGACCAACTACAGTAAATGCTAACAGAAATTCATAGCCACCGTCAGCAGATGTTCCAGCCTCCCCAGGATGCCTTTCTCAATCATGCATTCTCCCTTTCCTTGAGAATCTTCCCAATGAGCGGTCTGCATTGCCAACAGATGACATTTACTGTTAACTTTCTGCCTACATGTCTGCTTATTGGGACAATCTTCCTGTGTCGTGAATAAATATATCTTCCCCCACCACCACCTCTGCCACCTCTTTTTTGGCCGCCACTCTGCAAAGCATGCAACACAAATCACCCTGCCTCACCACAAAATTCTAGCATACCCCTTCCTATGTCTCATCCTCCCTATCAACCAGCCCCTCTGTGACATATCCACAGGCACCCATCAACTTCTTCCAGGGATATTATTATTATTATTATACAGGATTTATATAGCGCCAACAGTTTATGCAGCACTTTACAATATAAAAGGGAGACAATACAGTTATAATACAATAAGATACTAGAGGATTAAGAGGGCCCTGCTCAGAAGAGCTTACAATCTAATAGGGTGGATTAGGTGGTACAAAAGGTTGTAACTCTGGGGAATGAGCTGATGGAAGTGGTAAAAGATTAGTTAGAGTCGTTATAGGCTTTCCTGAAGAGATGAGTTTTCAGGGATCGACTGAAGGTAGCAAGAGTAGGGGATAGCCTGACAGGTGGAGGTAGCGAGTTCCAGAGGATGGGAGAAGCTCTGGAGAAATCCTGGAGATGAGCATGAGAGAAAGAGACGAGAGATCTTGAGAGTAGGAGGTCTTGAGAAGAGCGGAGAGGACGATTTGGGTGATATTTGGAGACAAGATTGGTAATGTAGCTCAGGGCAGAGTTGTGAATGGCTTTGTATGTTGTGGTTAGTATTTTTAATTTAATTCGCTGGGTGATTGGGAGCCAGTGTAGGGATTGGAGGAGAGGGGTGGCAGACACTGAGCGGTTGGTAAGGTGGATAAGTCTGGCAGCAGCATTCATGATAGACCGAAGAGGGGATACCCTATGGAGAGGCAGGCCAATGAGAAGGGAGTTGCAATAATCAAGGCGAGAGATAACAAGGGAGTGAATGAGGAGCTTGGTGGTTTCATTTGTTAAAAAGGGGCGAATTTTAGAGATGTTACGGAGTTGAATTCTACAAACTTTTGACAACAATTGGATTTGAGGCTGAAATAACAAGTCAGAGTCTAGGATTACACCTAGTACCCTGGCGTGAGGGGAGGGACTGATGGTTGCATTGTTGATTTTGATGGAAAAGTCATGAAGGGGGGCACGGGCGAGGGGGGGGAATATTAATAGCTCAGTTTTAGAGAGATTTAGTTTAAGGAAGTGGTGCGACATCCATGCTGATATGTCAGTTAGTAAGTTAGTAATGCGAGAGGAGACTGAAGGAGTGAGGTGAGGAGTAGACAGATAGATTTGGGTGTCATCAGTGTATAAGTGGTATTGGAAGCCGTGGGCAGTTATTAAGTGACCAAGGGGGGAGGTGTAGATAGAGAAGAGAAGGGGTCCAAGAACAGATTCTTGGGGGACCCCCACAGAAAGGGGCAATGGAGAGGAGGAGACAGAGTTGTAGGTGACACTGAAGGAGCGCTGTGATAAATAGGCAGAGAACCAGGATAGAGCAGAATCTCGGAGGCCAAGGAAATGTAGTTTATTGAGAAGGAGCGGGTGATCAACAGTATCAAAGCCTGCAGAGAGGTCAAGTAGTAGGAGTATGGAGTACTGGCTGTTGGTTTTAGCAGTTAGTAAATCGTTAGTGAGTTTTTGTAAGGCAGTTTCTGTAGAGTGCTGTGAGCGAAAGCCAGACTGTAAAGGGTCAAGAAGGTTATTTTCACTGAGGTAGGAGCTAAGACGGTTGT
Organism: Lithobates clamitans; assembly: GCA_037952925.1. Taxonomy (NCBI): domain Eukaryota; kingdom Metazoa; phylum Chordata; class Amphibia; order Anura; family Ranidae; genus Lithobates; species Lithobates clamitans. The sequence goes on along the minus strand of JBBGZY010000550.1, from coordinate 1,278,133 downwards.
AGACTAAGCGTTCTAGAAGTTTACAGGTGAATGGAAGCAATGAGATGGGTCTTAAGTTGTTCAGGTTGGTAGGGTCCAGTTGTAGACGGTTGTAGACTAATGCCCCGTACACACTGTCGGATTTTCTGATAGAAAATGTCCGATCGGAGCGTGTTGTCGGAAATTCCGACCGTGTGTGGGCTCCATCGGACATTTTCCATCGGATTTTCCGACACACAAAGTTGGAGAGCAGGAGATAAAATTTTCCGACAACAAAAATCCGTTGTCGGAAATTCCGATCGTGTGTACACAAATCCGACGGACAAAGTGCCACGCATGCTCAGAATAAATAAAGAGATTAAAGCTATTGGCCACTGCCCCGTTTATAGTCCCGACGTACGTGTTTTACGTCACCGCATTTAGAACGATCGGATTTTCCGACAACTTTGTGCGACCGTGTGTAGACAAAACAAGTTTGAGCCAACATCCGTCTGAAAAAATCCTAGGATTTTGTTGTCGGAATGTCCGAACAAAGTCCGACCGTGTGTACGCCCTATAAGCGTTTTAGAATTTTAAAGGTGAATGAGAGCAATGAGATGGGTCTTAAGTTGTTCAGGTTGGTAGGGTCCAGTGAGGGCTTTTTAAGTATTGAAGTGATCTGCGCATATTTTAGAGGGGAGGGGAAGGTGACACTAGAGAGGGAGAGATTGAAGATGTGAGTGAGGGAGCATAGGATAGAAGAAAAGTGTGACCGTAGTAGTTGTGAGGGAACAGGATCCAAGGGACAATTGGTTAGGTGGGCATCTGAGAAAAGTTTTGTAACCTCTTCAGTAGTAGCCAATTCAAAAGAGAAGAGTGTTGAATGTGCTGTTAGGCAAGGTATGTTGGGTGGGGAAGATGTACACACAGTGCAGGTGTCCTCACGAATTGCATTGATCTTGTCTTTGAAGTGATTGGCAATCTCTTGGGCAGTGAGTGAGTTAGTGGGTAGAGGGGGTGGGGGACGAAGCAGACAGTTAAAGGTTGAGAAGAGCCGACGGGGACTGGATGACAAGGAATTTAAAAGAGAGACAAAGTAGGCTTGTTTGGCAGCATGGAGGCATGAATTGTATTTTAGAAGGGCAGATTTATATAGGGTGAAGTCTTGAAGGCATTTGGTTTTACGCAACAGTCGTTCAAGAGCACGGCAATGTCTCTTGAGATTTCTAGTGTTCTCAGTTTGCCAGGGTTGTAACGGTCGGGGCCTGATTCTGCGTGTGGTTAGGGGAGCAAGGGCATCTAGTGATGATGAGAGTGAACTGTTGTAGACAGAGGTGGTCAGGTCAGGACAGGACAGGGAAGAATTTATGTCATATAGGTGGTCAGTAGCAGAATAGAGAAGAGAAGGGTTAAAGTGGCGAAGGTTTCTACAAGAAGATATCAACAGCCAAGCTTATCACACTACTGTACTATTACAAGAACCTGTAATCTTAAATTAGGAAGGACCAGAAAAACAAAAGTTAAACTTTTTTCACTTATTGCAAGCTAGCACCTAATCATGCAGCACCATTTGCTCTGTGTTAGGGATAAGCCTGCAGTTCGAATCGAACGTAAGTTTGACTCAAACATCGGGTGTTCGTTTATTCTAAAATGAATAGAACATATGGGGCGTTTGCGAAAAATTTGAACGCCGCGGAACACCCCATAATGCACTGCTAGATTGCAGTGCATTGCTGTATGATGATTGGCCAAAGCATGCATCTGACCTTCATGCTTTGGCCAATCATGGCTCAGGGGGACTAAGTCCACTCCCCACATTATAGAAGACTGCTTACATAGCGGCCGTGTGTAGTGTTGCTGGCATGGACAGAGCTTGAGTTAGATTAAGCAGGCAGTCTATTCAGTTAGTGGCGGTGTATTTATATATATACTGTATTTATTGGCGTATAACACTCACTTTTTCACCATGAAAATTGGGTGCAAATAGCGTGTGCGTGTTATATGCCAATACTTCAATTTCGGCTCCCTCGGAGGCAACGGGGGGGGGGGGGGGGGGCGAGTGCCGTTAGATTCATACAATTAGAATCTCCTGTTTATATGGCGGCCTCTGTAATAGGAAGTCAATAGATGGCAAAGGCGAGGCTGCTGCATGGATGGCAATGGCGAGGCTGCTGCATTGATGGCAATGGTGAGGCTGCTGCATTGATGGCAATGGTGAGGCTGCATTGATGTAGACTAATAAGGCTGCATTGATGGCACTTGTGAGGCTGCAGGTGGGCATTGGTCAGGTTGCATTGATGGCAATGGTGAGGCTGCAGATGGGCACTGACCCTTATTTTGCTTCAAAGTTCCTTATTTAAAATTTTAGTTTTTTCCTGAAACTTCCCTCTTAAAATGAATGTGCGTGTTATACGTCTGTGCGTGTTATATGCCGATAAATATGGCATATATATATATATATATATATATATATATATAGTCAGTCTAGTATATATATATATATATATATACTCTGCATTTAGCATAGACTATATATTCAGTGTTTACTCTATATTAAGTCAGTGCAGGCAGTGTATTAATATATATATATATATATATATATATATATATATATATATATATATATATATATATATATATATACACACACACACTCTGCATTCAGTGTAGCCTATATTTACAGTGCATTCTACGGTGTATTAAAAAAAAAAATATATATATATATGTAGCGCTTACCCGCGAAGGAGCCACATAGAATTGGCTATATCCGTTATTCACATACATTTACCACTCAACCCTTCGCAGCCCCTAGATTCAAAGTCACAGTCCTTATTGCTTTTTTTAATGCTTTATTCATTAACACAAACTGGGATAGGAGAAGGACTTCCTTTGAGATGCTCTCTTTGTTGCATTGTCATCTTAACATGGTTCTTACAGGAAACATCAAAGAATAATTGCGGATGGTCAGACAAATCATTTCAAACGATCACTCTGATCAGTTTGAAATGTAGATTTAATAGAGAATTCAATGATAAAGAGTCACTCTGAATAATTTCTTCATCTGGATGACTTAACATTAACAATCCATTTCTCTATGTGTGTGCATGCAGCTTCACCGCTACCTCTTTGCCACTACTTCCCACGTGTTGGTACTTTCAGATTAAATTACAAGAGAGTCATTCTGATCACCTCCTTGCTTGACTGATTGGAATCCCAGGGCAATGTCGAACTCTAAGTCACGGGCCATAACCACCCATCTCACCGATTTGTGCATCAACAACCTCAGTCTCTGACAGTACCCTTCCCTTGGGCTTTCACTCACTTTATAAATAGTCCATGTGCCACTCATAAACGATTGATCGCCCAGTTTCCTTCCGTTTTGCTGCCACTTCAACCCCAATGATTCTCGGTTCCTCTGTCTGTCTGTGGCCCGCTCCCCTCCCCGCAGGAGCGGCCTACGACATCCAGAACTACATGCTGCAGGACATCGTCTGTTCCTCCATGAGGACCAGACCTCCACCCATCTGGCTAGGGCAAAGCTCCGTTGGCTCTCCGGAGGGGAGACCTCTCCCCTCTGGGAACCAGTTTGAGCCACTCCGGCTCTCACGGAAAACGGCAAGACAGGAACCCCCGCTGACCATGTGACTCAGCTTTTATATCAGAGTTCCGGGCCTTGTCCAACAAATCAATTATTGGCCGGGACTCGAATACAAACACCTGCCACTCAAATATAGAAATTAACAAACAGGCCTGCTGCTACAGCACAAGCCTGTATAAATTTACCTGACATAGGAAACTAACCTAATTAAAAATAGGTGCCCGCTACATACACCCCCACTTAAATCACAACTGTCCTCAGTTGTGGAGGATAATTTCAGAGTGACTCTCTAAAGGTTTTGTGTTTTAGGAATGAAAAGCATCTCATTACATAAATGGGAAATGAGGGAAAAGGGAAAATAAACTTTTCATTGTCAAAAGAAGTTTATTGAGTATACAATATTATAAAGAAACATAAAGTAAGTTTACAAGGATCTATAAAGTAAGCTCATTGTTTTACAGTAGGGTTTATATAGGTAAATATCATGAAATTTCAAATATTAAACATTGGGTTCACGTAAACCTAAATTAAAGATATATATCATTTCCTTAGTTACTTTTGTAGGTATTTAAATGATTTATACCTACTATACATATTGTTTACAAGTAGAGTGTATATAGGTCAAATAAATTCTGATAATGAGCTTTAATCGTAAGGTGGAGAAAAGGAAAGAGAAAGAAGAAAAAGGGTTGAAAGGTAGAGGTATGGTCCACAAGGTTGTCCCGCTCGTCAGTTTATTATTCTTTTTAGTTCTCTTTGAAGCCTTAGAATGGGTGTCTCTGTAAGTCATTTAATCTGTTACCATGGCAACAGGACAGAGTCATTGAAGTTTGACAGGAACTGTTGTTTTATCCAAGAATGCCAAAGTTTTTCAAATTTTGGAATTTGATTTTGATCGATGGCTACCATCTTAGCATGGGACATTGTATTATTCATTCTGTGAATTGTTTCTGCTAGTACCAATGTAGGAGATTTCCATGCCTTGGCCACTGTTTGTTTTGCAGCCGTTATTAGTTGGATCATAAGTTTGAATTGAGAGAGTGTTAACCATTCCGGTTTTAGATTAAGTAAAGTTAAATATGGATCTGGTTGTATTATTTTTTTAAATATTTTAGATGCAATCATGAAGACTTCCTTCCAGAAGGTTTGGATTACTGGGCACGTCCACCATATGTGTAAATATGTGCCTTTTTCTGGGGAAAATAAACTTTTAACAAAGTCAAACATCAATTGTCACTGTATACAATATCAGCACAATAGTATTTACATGGCCTGACTGTATATCCCTACATTTTACTGTAACATTCAATACAAGCGGAACCAAAGCACTGTCCCCATGGGAAGAATGCTTTTATTACCACAGGCCTTCTTCTGTGAAATGGACAGCCGTCACATCTTCCAATATACCTAAAGAAATGAAAAATCCACACTATATTTTCTAACTATTTTACAAGCATTACCATGCAAAGGGGGTTATAATCCTCTGCCTGGTAATTAAACAAACACACACTTTTCTGTGGCATGTGTGTTCCCATTGAGATAATCGCTCCCTCAAAAGGAGTCCAGCAGTACTCCTGCAAAGCTCATCCCAATAGACATGCTCAACAATTAAATTAAATTAAATCCAATTAAATCCAGTTGCCTCCAATGCCTCCACTGTGGGGACACCTAAATTTTAGTGTTAGGACCACAGATTACAGGGTGCCGTGACGTGGCTCTGTGGCTTACGCATGCGTTTGCAAATGCGTGCGGACTGAACCCCTGTTTTTAACGCATACTGTTAGACAGGTCAATTGGTTGTCTGCGAGCTGGTGGTAAGTAGACTTGGAATTTTTTCCTGGGCATTCCCCAGGTTTTGTTGTTATCTGTTTGTGGCCTTCCAATGCCTCTTACTGCGATAGCCAGCAATAAGTGAGGGTGGTGGCAAGATTTTTGCAATCACGTGGGTGTGTGTGTTGGTCCAGCAACGCACCAGCACCTTTGCAGCCATTGTGCTACCTGCTGGGTGTTTGGTGTGTCCTGTACCTTTAAGAAGGGGTGGGCTCCCTTCAGTCCACCTGCCCTCACTTATCCATTA